>JAUMHF010000008.1:4888278-4905245 GCA_032359275.1 Microctenopoma steveboyesi
TATATATGCCAATTCATTTAACAATAATCTGTATAAGTTATTCTGTATGAGCTATTTGGTGCTCATTTTTTTAACGTCCACATTGGTATCTTTTCCATTACAAAACATGTGGGACACTGTATCTGTTTTGCTGGCAGAGCTTACTGTGGCGCTCAGGAGAAGAAAATTAAGAGTCTACGTTAGGAATATTGTAATTTACAACGGCCTCAGGCATTTTCATTTAGTCCCGACTTAGAATCGTTCTTGGTGGCTTCAACTCATCAGAGAGACAACAGGCCTAATAAGGAGTAATAAAGTATCGAACTTTTTTCTTCTTCAGTGTCTGCGAGCCGTAGGCTGTAGACTGGGAGGAAAGAAAAATAGAAATAAATGGGAAGTATGGAGCTCTGATATGGATGTGCTCATTAAAGAAGGTGACAACAACAACGTCCACTTATATTTGCTCATTTTTCTTTTGGTGAAAACGATCTTTGATCTCTTGCCTGTCATCTGTCTTGGCCACAACAATAATCTCTCATTTCAGCCTTATTTTTGCACCTTCCACCGTTGGGTGGATGTTAGGATTCCTCATTAGTGTTCATTCGCCTCTGCATCTTCAGTAAACTAATGTAACTCATCACATAACAGGTTCCTTGATCCACTTTTGATCATGTCCAAGAGGCTTCTTACGTTTTTGCTTTCGTAGTTATCCACCAGGTTGCTCTTCGCTCATTAAAGGACGTGGATGGGTTTTAGCAGGTCTTGTCAGCAGGAGACAGAAGTGAGATCTGCTCATGCAGGAGCATTAAGCAGCTGCAATTGAACTCCATCTCAAACACAGATACCATAAAGACTCCCTCTGCTGCTGCTCTGGGTCTCTGCCCACATCAGCAGACTGACGCAGAAAAATTACCATCACTGCGAAGGCTGCAGAGATGAAGAAAAGTTTATTTGCTTATTAGCCGAGCAAATTCTTTTAAAGATATATGATGTAATCCATGTATCACTGTAGGATTTAGTTCATGTGTGTTCACAACTACCAGAGAATGAAATCAAACACCGGCAACATTATTGGCATGAATGATGGATTGCTAGCAACAAGGTTCTATTAATACTTTTACTTCACTAATATAAACGTCCTCTGTGCAGTCAAACATGTCCAGTTTGACCTGAAACTATGTGTGACACTAACACTGTGGGGTCAAATATCTCTTACCCTACTTGTCAGACATGAACAGAGGGAAGGTGCCTGGTGTTAGGACACCCACAAACACTTTACTTACTTACAAACATACTATTTATTTCAGTGTGTATCCTTATTTGAGAATCTATGTAACGCAGCCATGCAAGCCATTTAGCTTTTAGACGTAAAAGCTGCATTTAGATTCTGAGAAATTACAATCTTGCAGCCAATTAAATGGTTATCTAAGGATTTCCTTATCCTTTTTTTGTATAATTTCCTCCACACCTCTTTGAGCTTGATGAGATTGAAACTTACATTGCTGTTAATAAGAACAGGTCGGCAAGGAGATGACATAGCTGAAGCCAAAATGAATTTGGGGGGAAAAGGTTACGATTTAATTCCCAAGGCAGGTAAAACAAATTCAGAGACCAAGTTCTTAATTGCGTTTGACACAGACATGTTCTTCATCTGATGAACTTGTGGAAAAATCAATTGTGTTGTCTGTGTCTGAGTTACTGATGACCAGCAAAATTAGCATTCCTATTACAAGCATTAAAACTGAGCGACTTCAAAACAGCCAGTCAGGAGGTGTTGCACAGGAAGAGTTCAGAGACAGTTTAGGAATCAGTGAAATAACCATTTATAATGTGTTTATATTTTGTGAGACTTTTAACAGAAGCAGAAAAAATGTGATTTGACTGAGGCGTTCCTGTGCTCTTCCTTCGTCTTAAAGGTTCTTTTGTAGAGTTTTCACCAATAATGTACCTTCCAGTCTAAAAACAGTTCATCTTCCATTTTCTTTAAATTGCAGTGATACGTGTGGTGAAATCTGTGGAACAGTTAATTGTTTATTGCTTTCATGCATCTTTTTGTCTTTGAGGCACATGCTCACTCACACACTGTAATGAGCCAGCTGGAGCTCTGCTGTCGTTCACACTCGCTTCTTATCTCAGGATGATGCAGCTACTTGCAAACTCTCCATGGTGCCAAAGAACGTACTTCCTCCAGCCACGGTTCAATATCCAGACTTCCTAAAATGACAGATGATAAACACGAGAAATGGAACAGAAATAGAAAAGTCGAGACTGTACAGTAGGCAGAAGTGAAATTTCAGAAGCCTCCTGGATTCGACACAACTTTCACTCCGACTGTGTCTCTAAATGTAAGATGTTGCTGCACTGACCTTGGTGAGAATAGATTTCATTGAGCTGCATCATGAACAGGATCTCTTTGCTGTGCAGTTGGGAATTGTAGTAGAAATAGAATGGCAGTAACGAGGAGAGAGAAAATGAGAAGCCCAAAGACCATCTGGACAAGTGGGAATGTCTTAATTGTTTTGTGCCTCAAGCCTTCTTTGAAACTAGCAGTAACTGAATGGAATATGTACCCTGGGAGTGTTACGTTTCTTAACTCGCACTAAAGAAATAAAACCTCCATTATGCTTTGAAGGCTTTTAGATTTCGAAATTGTTCTGTTTAATAAATGCTCTGTCGGCTGTCAGAGAGGTGTTTTCATTTCATCCTTGTGTCTGAGTGTTTTTAATGTTTTTGTCCTTCAGCCACCAAGCTTGGACCTGAGGCATTCAGATTTGATGGCGGAGCTGAAGCCACAGCAACCAGGCTGAGCGACAGATATTACATCCTACGACCAGAAGTCATCGAGAGCTACATGTACATGTGGAGACTGACCCACGACCCCAAGTACAGAGAGTGGGCTTGGGAGGCTGTTGAGGTGAGATACAAAATATGATAATACGATATAATATAAACACTGATCCCACTCTCATGTTATATTAAATACTGAAATCACAGCTGTTAGCTTAGCATAGAGTCGACCAGCTACCCTGGATCTGTCTAATGACACTGAAATCTGCCTTAGGCACTTCTGTTTTATCTGTACAAAAGTGGTGAAGTAACAGTTCATCAATTTACAGGAGGTTATGTGCTAAAATATTTTTGACTTGCCTTTAAGCAAGTCAACGGAGATTTATGTCTGAAGCCCAATATCCCAGATTTGCCTGAAGGGCTCAACAATCTGTGCAGCATACATCATCATCTGCTCTTAATTTGCTCAAATCAGTTATGGAAAAAAAACTTTAGCTCGTCAGAGGGACAACAGAAGGATCCTCTTTCAGGACGGTCAGGCATAGAATAGATTTCATGCGTATAGAAGAAAATACTTAAGTTAGAGTATAAACTATCAGGATGAATGAACTGAAGTATAAGGACGTAAATGACAGATTTTTGTTAGCAGTGTGTGTCTTTTTGAGTTTTTTCAAGCAATATATAGCTGAAAATGATAATGTATATACAATCAATCACCATACAAATAAGACTGAATCTTTTTTAAAAGGTATATAGACCTACAGTTTATTTAAATAATACAATTTATACCAAGCAATATATCTTAACTGGCATTTTCTTTTTTAGGACAGCGGGCAGTAAGTCTCGCTCAAAGAAAGAAATCTGCCATTATGAAAATGTAAACTCCAGAGAACAAATATTGTCTTATATTTAAGTCAGTACATTTCCATCTATGTCCATTACAGTTAAGTGGGAGATACTCTACGGCAGGGGTAGTGCTGGTAGATTGCATGCTATTTAAAAATATCAGACGTATGTTAATTGACGGCATGGCGGCCAGTCTGAAATCTCCTGACACACGGGTCACCAGCAAACTACAGCGAACTAAGTGTAAGTTTGAGCCTGATTTTCTCATCAAAGTTAGCATTATTAACATTACCATAATTAACATCACCTGACCCCAGCTGCAGCTAGGATGGGATGTGACAGGCTGACAGTCGTGTCGGAATTCACTCACAGATAAGACAACGTGCTGCAATAAAATGCAACTAAAGTTATATGATACTCATATTTCAGCATTTTCACACAAGATTATTAATTAGAAATAAAGCATAATGAAGATCATTTGGAAGTCTGCTTGAAGCTGGTTACGGTGCAAGCCTGGGGAACTTTATTCAGTGCAGAGATCAGAGTATTGTAATATGGAGGATGGAGGGTGTCACTTTGCTAACAAGCATTAAACACATTTCTAAATATGCCAATATTTTATTAAATACTGACATTGTTTCAAAAATAATTTATTATAATTTATTTTTATTGAGTATAAAAATGACCAAACATCTAAATTTCATTAGCAGAAAACATATATAATTATTTCACTATTTAGTAATCTTTTCTGTATTTATGGAGGACGTTGCAGTGTAATACGGTGACTACTATAAACATATTGAATTGTATCATCTCATATTAAAGTGTAAAGGTTGTGTGAAGTATACTTGAAGTACATTCAAACACACACACACACACACACACACACACACATACATATATATATATATATATATATATATATATATATATATATAGGTAGATCATTTTGACTTGGTTATTTCAAAAGTAGCTCACAAGCTTAAAAAGTGTGGGCACCCCCGCTCTACGGTATAATTGTGTAACACATACTTTCGTCTTAGGAGGCTCGGAGTCTGATTTTATAAATTGTATTCACCTATTATGTCAAGCCCCTTTAACACCCTCAATTACCCTCGACCAGCTTCCTTGATATTGTGTGGCACTATACATTAGCTTGTAGATCAGACAATCCCACTCGTGAGAGGTGAAGGTTGTGCAGGGAGCACCATTATTAATGTGGCAATAGACAGGACATTAGCTGCAGTAAACTGTACAGGGCTGGGATGATAGATTTAGCATTAATTTAGTGTGCACAGAAGTGGAGAGATCAGGCTGATGATTTTGACGGGCCTTTAATTATCGGTCACAAAGGTTGAAAGCAGTGCACAACGCTTCTCTTCATGAACATCAAGCATTAACACGTCAGGGTCTTTGTTAATTAGCACGTATACGCCAGCCCTTTGTAGCAGGGGTAATAATGTGCTAATCCGCTTGGCTAGCTCAGCCGCTCTCCATTAGGCCTTGTCAGATTTAGAGATGGGATTCCATTGTAAAACCATCTGAAGGCCTTGACATGTTCCATCATTTACTCTTTCTTTGACAGGACACACAGTTTACGTAAAGGATGCTTTGTTTTTCGGCTAGATCGCTGTGATTTCTTCTGTCAAAAGGCCACTCACGGAGGGCTCGTTACTTTTCTTTCAATTTACCCAGTCAAACCTCCAACTAGAAGAAGTGGATGTTGGTGTCTTGTCTTTAAAAAACTCTACCTCTGTGTGTCTCCTGTCAGGCCCTCGAGGAGCACTGCAGAGTCGAGTCTGGCTTCTCTGGGATCCGAGACGTTTACACCATGACTGTCAGCCACGATAACATGCAGCAGAGCTTCTTCCTCTCTGAGACTCTCAAGTAAGTCCAATTTCCTCTCAGCTTCTCCCTGGGTCACAGAGTATGCAGCAAATGGCGTTTTACAACGTGCATGCATAAACTATCATGCATATAAAAAGCTGAACACTGGGGATTCAGCGCGTCCTGTTATCTATTCTGTCCATGAAGTACACTGAGACGCCATCTCTTCTCATCTGAGGTGATTTTCTTTTTTTCACTTGTACTAGAAACATGAGCACTGAATAGATGGTGTGCAGTTACACGCCTTAGTTTTACCTCCTATCATCTTTGGGTCATTAAGCAACACAAACCATTCAAGGGGCAAAAATCGAAGCGCAGCTGGTATATGGTAAAGATGTTTTGTTTACTTTCTTAAAATGGAGGCATCATTCAGGTCAGTCGCCAGGCTGCTTTAACTATGCTGCTGTCTCACCCAGTGTAACAGTGTCCCTAATGTGAATCTTCTATTTGAAATGTCTAATCAATACAAAGAATAAAGCGTCACACGTGTGGTGTACACTAATGTACTGTTTTTATAATAGATAGAATAAATGATTAAATATTATTATTAAACAATAAGACTGAGTTTGTTAACAGTAAACCATAAATAAAAAGGAATAAACCAATGTTGATAGATTTGGGTTTCATGATGACAACAGAAACTGAGCCACCTTATAACCAAAGTTCTCAGCACCTCATACTGTTTCACTGACTGAGTGGTGATGTCATTACAATCTACTTTGTCTGTATGCAAGTGTTTTCTGTGAATGAATGTGTACATGAAATGTGTTGTTTAATGGTTGCTGCCTCCTTGGCTTAAATAAAGGTTATAATAATAATGCACGATCAAAGTGATCATAGGACAGCACGCAGCTAATATATACATATAGGTTGTGTTCACGCTAATCTAAGTGAAATTAAAGCAGTTCTTCAAGTGTAAAAGACAGTCGGGTGGATGTTCTTCCTGTTTGGACAGGTATCTGTACCTGCTCTTCTCGGACGACGACCTCCTTCCGCTGGAGGACTGGGTCTTCAACACAGAAGCCCACCCGCTGCCCATCATCCGCAACAGCTGCCTGCATGTGGAGGCGTCACAGGATAAGACAGTGTCCAAATGAAACTGAACAGCAGCAGCAGCAGCAGCTGAAACTGTCACCGACATGTTTGCACATTTCACGTGCGCAAGCAGTGTCACACAAGTAGGGGACACAACAATTCAATGCAGGTTCAGTCTCTTCGGGAGCGTGTTACGGACGCTCTACTCCTTTCCAGTAAAGGATGTTGTGGTTTTACGCTGTGATTGTATATCCTTTTGCCGGGGTTGTTTCCTGCTGGCACTTATTTTTTTGTGGACAATCAAGACAAACATGACTTTCATGAAAAGAGCACCTTTTTCTTTCCTTCTTTCCTCTGTGAGGAAACCAGTATAACTTGCAGACCCAAATGTATGGGAGGAGGGTTGAACTATGGGCCATATTGTTAGAGAGAAACATATAGAAAACCACTTAAGTTTTGCTCTTTGATTCTGTTGTTTTGTTAATCTTGAGTGATGAATGATTTCCTTAGATCTCGTCTTTGCATATTTCTTTTCCTTTGTGAGTAAAATCTTTGACCAAAGGTTTCTTTGCGTTTCTATTTTCCTCTTTTCAAGTGTTGTTGTCGTGAGATTTGACAGAAAGTTGAATTGTAATGGATATTGATTAATGTACAAACAAACATGAAATGTGATTCTCGAGCTCACCTCCAAACTAATGTTGATGTCATGTTTCTTACTGAAACAAGCTTGAATGATTTTGCTTTTGAAGTCAGGGGGTGTCATAAAGTGGCTTATGCATCCAGGGACCATTTTATAAAGAATGATGTTGGGTTGTGTTTCCACTGTGTGCTTGGGTTATAGTTTCAGCAAGACAATGCTTTCTCAGCCTTTTAACACAGAGTACTGTCAGCTCTGCCACTGTAATACAAGCATAAAGGAAAAAGAGAACATTTGCTAGCCAGCTCCAAATAGGATTTTCCTGTTTCTGTTGTAGTTTTTATGCTTCACCCTGCCTTTCCATGTGAATCCATACAGCCGCCACCACTGCTGTTAGAGGCTGCAGAGACAAATTTTCATTTCCCTCATCAGGCTTTTCATCACCGCTGTCCTGCACTGTTGTGGAGCGAATGTGCTGTACATACAGACGAAGCGAGTGACCCCTGTGTGAGCTTGTCTTGACTTTACTTTGTGATTATTTTTTTTAAACTTCAGTGGTTATTTTTTCTGGGTTCTCTTGATTTGCTTCCCTCAGGTGTTTCAGCAAAAAAAATGAGGAAAAAAAACTTTAGTTCTGGTTTTAAGTCTAGTTATTGCTGATATTAATTGTTCTTAATTATTATTACTGTTTGATTTAACTTTCATTGTTGAATATTTTCAAATACTGATAAAAAAAAGACCTGTGCAACTTTGTACATTTAAAACAATCAGACTTGTGTCATTTTTATTTTCTGTTATATTTGTTTAACTACTACACGATTCATACAGCAGATGTGCGCCATAACGTCTGTATGAGCCTAGTGACTGGCTAAAAGGAAGGAAACTAGACTCATCACATTTGTTTCGCTATTTGCTTCCAGGGAGTTCATTACAGATTTAATTAAAGAGGGACGTCTGAGGGTCGTGGAAAGTTCCAGCAATCACGAGCAGAAAATGACTAATGGGGCTTAGACGTCGCCCCTCTCTCATGGTGTAGGGCCAGCAAAACAAGATTTAATATCATTCGCCGCAGATTCAGCTGTACCGGACGTCGTGTCAATCCAGTTTACCCAGCTGGATCTTTATTTTTTTGTTGGCTTTTAACAGAATCAGGATGCATGATCGACATTTAATAGTCACTTGAAAACGAATACTCCAAATGTCACACATCAGGTGACATTACTCTTAAAACGATCGAAGGCAAAGGTGTGTGAGTTTAAATAGTAGGTGTAAATGTTCTCCCACCGTTATTAACTTTATCTGAAGCCTAATAATGTAGAATAGGGGAAAATTTGTACATGTGAGCGTGTCGGATCTCGCCTTGAGATAGAAACGGGAGGGTCACTATCCATTTCAATGCACCTGAGAATGATACTGAAGGACAAGCACTACAGATACTACCCCGTCGGTTTTTTTTCTTTCTCCGCTCTCTGCTGCTCACAAAGTCCCTGTCAAAGTGAGCAGGACGCCACAAACAGAAGTGACGGGGCTGCTGTCTGACTTGGCGAGACCTTTCGTCGATGTGTAACGGAGGGAGAAGAGCCGTCACTATCTCGCTGCCACAGTCGTCCTCCAGCTTTCCCAAGCAGGGCAGCAGCTTCAGAGGGAATAACTGGCATGTCACAGATCTGGTTCAAATATTATATAACTTCAAAACACTGGTGATGGACAGTCCTCATATTTTTAACTGCAGAGTAATTTAAAATGAGGAGAGGAACAAGGATTTGTTTGCCTTTTAAAGAGTGGCTCAGAAATACTAATGCAGTGCATTTCAATGTCCATTCTTAATAATACCTAATAAATTGTCAGCTGATATTTAAAATGCAATTGAGGACATCGTCTCACAGTTCGTTCTCAGCATTACAGCAACTTATCCTCTAAATGTTTACATCTAAATGGTACTTCAGATGTTTTAACTGTTCATTTTACTTCATCATATCATCATTCAAACCACATAAATGAGCAGTTCATCTGTATTTAAAGGGAGATTAGTACCTAATCTATAAAACATCTCAAACAACGAAAACTAACATTAAAATACTACATTTAGGCCAACAGGGTAAACACTATCTGTAACTATCATTTTTATTAATTGTTGACTTTGTGTTTCATACAGTGTCATGAATAAATTGTCTAATTTACATTTTAAAAACATCTGACAATAAGAGCTAAAATAAAGCCAGAGCATAAATTGCAGGCACCAACCTTGAATGAAATCAAAGAGTTTCCTTTAAAATCTGTCAGAAGTATTCTGGGAAAATAATGTCATCTCACACAGTTCTGCAGACAAACAAAACAAACACTCGCCTGACATGTCACTGTCTGACAGAAAAGTTTTAAATTAGTCAGTAACTGTATTTCAAAGACTTGGACAGATCACACTTGCAGATATTTGTCGTATCCTTAGATACCGAATGTCTCCTTTTCTTGGAACGAAGCCCTTCAAATTAAGACTTAATTTTAAACTCCTGTTCCCCACTCTTTCTGTTCTCCTCGTCCTACTCAGGTCCTGTCGGCACACTTTCATGGTTTGTTAAACATACTTATTTTCTCCAGGGTTGCTGGTAAAAAGGAAGAAAAGAGGTATGGAAGGATTTTCAGAATAGCTCTTGCCTTGTTACTCTGTAACTGACGGTGAAGGACTCCACTTTAATTACACACTGATAAATATTTGTCTTTGTTCCATTCAAAAATCTTATTTTGTATAAAAAGTTTTATTCTCCAATTTGAATATAAAAGAAAGTACTAAATGCAGAAAGACTGGTGGACTACCAATATACTACTAATTCAGTTTCTGTGCTAAGCTGTGCTAATTGACCACTGGTCATAGCTCAATGCTTCCAAAATCTATTCATATAAATACCTGCAAAATCCAAAGAGGTTCTTTCTCATTGTTCTTTCCCTACTTGTGTCTCCACTCAGCATGCTGTAGCTTTACATTGAACCCTCCGTCTACCACAGGACAAGGACAGAGATGAATGGATTTGTTCTGCGCAATGAACTAAAAATGGATTTCTCTTCCATTAATCTCTATTCAGGGACTCATTCATGAATTCCATTTTTTATGGTTTCAGTGAAATGACAGCCCGAGGGTTGCTTGGAACAAACTAAAATAGCTCTCCTAGATGCAGACAAATTGTTTGGGGTGGAAACCCTGAAAAGCAGCACAGATGATGCATTTGTTAGTGCAGAGACACTGTATTTAGCATGAGAGACCTTCAGTCAGTGTTTGTTCTCCTATAACATCCTTGACTTGCACTGGAAAGTGAATTACAGCAAGTGAGCTGGCAGTAGCATTGTTAGCCAGACTGTTTAAGAAAGTGGTGTTAACTACATGCATTACACACAGCATTAGCATTACGCAGTATGGAAACTCACGCTGCTTTGCCCTCTGCCAGTATCAGATTTTATGATAATAAACCTTTAATAGGATTAAAAACTAGATTGTGGTTTGGCGAAATGATACCATTTAGTCGAGCCATTCTGCCATGTAGTATTCATATTAAATGACTTTTTAGTGTAGTCACTAATAATACTGCCAAAAACCTGTTTTACCCCTCAGATTTTTTTAAATGAAATTTTACTCTAAATTCTGACTAACTAAGTTAGAGTGTCGATATACACAGTATGCTTTTTGCTCTAACTGTGTACAAGCCTCAGAGTGTGTATAGTGTGCGTCTGTGCACGTAGATTCACCCATGTGTGCACTGAGCAGATGCCTCAGCCCTCAGACTCAGTACTGTGCAGCTCCAGTATGAGCTTGTCAAAACATCCTGTGCTACTCTGAGCTGCCAACACTTGAAGAGCCGCCAGGCTGGCCTCATCTGCTGCCCTAACACCTTGTTAGCGCCCGGAAGGGAACACAACTGCATAATCAGCTGCTAATACTTCTAAAAATAACTTCCGCAGCTCAGGGGTCAGAAGTAGGAGGGCTTAGAAGTGACGGGTCGACAGCACACGTATATCTACAAACACATCAAACTGAAGTTTTGGTTTGTTGTGTTTAGCAGCGACATGCTTAAGGCTTTTTCATGAAGGTCAAACCAGAGGTTTCTACGTAAGCAGAACAAAGGCTGGATTATACAACCAGCTTTTAGGTACACCAAACTCAAGCTATACAGTCTTATACTGGTCTACTTTTTATGAAGGCAGACATTTTTAGATTAGAAGCAGCCACAGCGTTTGGAGCTTTCATCAGGTGTGACAGTTTATAAGCCCCAGCTGTAGGCAATAAATCGCCCTAGTTGCCTCTCCCTCAGATTTACGTTTTTGATTGTGTGGGGTGATTTTAACATAGGCTTATACTACCACACAAACGTCTCAGCATGCAGCGAAATAAGTACAGGCTCTGAGATGTGCATCAAGAAAATTGAGGTGCAACAAAAGTTCAAAAGAAACAATGGTGATTAGACCGCTTCAGAAAGTTCTTTGAAGTAAAAAAGTAAAAAGTCTTCTCCCCCTTTGTCACATTTAATTGGAAGAAGTTTCCCAACATTGTAATTGAACCTTTAAGAAGAAGAATGAAGAAGAATGCACTTTATTGTCATTGATACATTTTTTACATGTTACAACAAAATTGTTTCTCTGCATTTGACCCATCACCCCTGGGGGAGCAGTGGGCAGCCACATGGCGCCAGGGGAGCTAGCGCTGGGTGTCTCGCTCAGGGACACACCTGGTATGGGGGGTGGGCTGGGTGCCTCAGCTGGGAATCGAACCCAGGTCTGCTGCTTTCCCAGCCCTCTGCCTTAACTACTCTGCTACCAGGCCGCACTTAACACTTTATTTCCAGTAAGTATAAAATTAAAGTGCCAATACTTTATAATAAATCTGGCAAGTTCACGCCGTCTGTATTTGATCATACTTGTGGTACTCAGAGATAAATTGCAGCATTTTAAAACACCCACGCTGACTTTTCTGTCTCTACAGTACGATTGTTTTGCAGAGGCCCATCTCCTCCTTGTCAATTAAGTGTTTTAATGTTCAAAGGCTTTGAGGAGCCTCGTGAGTGGTGTAATTTAACCCAGAATCCTGATTAAAGCTAATGCTAATTGTAACGGTTTTCACTGTCATAAATATTAATTTGTCTTCGTGGCCTAGCGTCTGTGACACACTGCTTACAGCTCTCTGCAGATTTCCAGCTTTGAAGATGCCAGGAGGCCTACTGTTATATTGAGGTGTATACTTTCATTTATTTCCTGAACTACTGCACCAACTTCATTATATAACTCATGATGAATGTTTTGCTGCTTTTATTGTGGACAGTCTTACACATTTTTTTTAATATTTGCATTGTCATTGTTCACTGCAGTTAAGGTTAAGCAACACTGGTATTCACAGGTTTGTTTTTATTTGTGTGTTTTTTTCTGAAAAGGCCCTGCTGGCTTTTTTGATTTCAGTAAATAAAATGTCATTCTTCTCAACTGTGCTGATAAAATTAAAAAAATTAAAAAATCCTAAAACTTCAGACATCCAAAACAATGTATTCGAAGTCCCCTTCTCCGGCCGCCGGAATCGGGCAACGCCGGAGCTTCGAGGCAAAAAAGTCTGGCGGTGCTATGTGCAGACACCAGCGGCTTCGATGCACATACATCGAAAAAGTATGAAAAATAGGCACGCTACACTCAAAACATTAACAGGAAAAAGTAAAAACAGTAGATTTTTGGCTCCGGAGCGGCCTCTGCTGCCGCACCACTGACTGCTGTGATCTACCAGTGATCAACCGACGTAAACACAGTCCAGCTCCATGCTAAGTGCTAAAGCCTATGCTAATTGCTAAAGGCTGTTGCGTGCTCAGCCCAGGCCATTTTAAACACGCCCAGGTCACATTAGGTAGGCGTGAGAAACATTACCGTGATAGGTTGAGCATCGTGTTGCGTGTTTGATGACAGCCGATCCGGTATGAAGGGGCGCGGCTTCATTATTTAGTCAGGGGTAGAACAACGGCCCCATCTACTGACTGAAAATGTGCATAACACACAGTCCCATCCGAATGAATTGGATATAAAGTAATCAATTACAGACGAACCACATGATAAAAATCTTTTTCACTGACATGCACATGACTCCTAAGGTAGACCTACAATATGCAGTTGAAAAGGGATTTTTAGGACAAAGCCTGTGGGAGTAGTTGCGCGGCAAACTTTTAGGCACAATAATAAAAATAAGAAAAAAGAGGAACTCAATACTTGGGAGAGCCTTCAGCTCTCCCACAAATAAGCTAGAGATACAAGAAAAAACATGTTCAAAGTGTTAATTCAGGAGACTTAAATCTCCTACATGGCTTTGAGACAAAAGCAGCACTGATAGGTTGGCTTACTCTGTCACACAGGTACACTGCAATTTTTTCTGATTGAATCATTATGTTCTAGAGGGATGTTATTTTGGCTTTTCTATTTTTGAAGTCCAGTTGTTCAGAAACCTGCATTTATGATTTTGACTGCATTTCAATTGTGTGTGTGTATCGAGAGATCTTCAGAATTTGATTCCGTCTGAAACACAAAAGCTTTTACAGGATTTTGTAGCAAAGCTCACTTAAAAGAAAACTGTTTACTTCACTGTGTTGATGAAAAAAAGTTTTTAGCCCTGCTCATTTCGTTTATTGTTCATTCAAAATAGCTATTTATAGCTGTCAACCAAAATGCTATCAAACCGAGCAAATGTATCTTTTAATTTTCCCGTGTTCTCTGCATATACGGCGAAACACTAGAAGCAACCATAACAAAAAACATATGCTAATGTAGGACTGTGAACTCTGAGGAAGAAAAACACATGTATACAAAAACTACGCAGTCTACCTCTTATATGTAATCAACTCAGGCAGTGAATCCAAACATAAACATTAATTCAAGCAAGAGTGTCCAAAACAATTCTATCATTTCTGCTCCACATAGTAAACCACTGAGCTGACAAATCTAGGAGAGTAGTCTCTTCTCTTTGTCTCTCCTGTACCTCCAAATGTTTTCTTTACTTTACAGTCGAACACTTCCCACCAGGAAGCTGCTCCAAATTACAGTGTTTTATAACCATATAACTATGTTAAGACCCCGCTCAGTTTAAAGATTCTTTATGGACACTATCATGTTTGTCCCTTTTCCTTTTTGTGCCTGAACCACGATAAGGAGACACATTCCACCAGGACGTGCGAGGCCACTGGGTACGCCCAATGTGGGACACAGACAACAGGCATGATGCCAAAGCTTGCTGAGCCTCCAAGCTGTCTGCACACCCTCACTGCTGTGGTAGGACGATGAAAGAAATGAATTTACATTAATCATGTCACCATGCTTCTCCAAGGACTCTCCCTTCCTGTTGTCCTTCTCGCCATAACAAAACAATACCAGACATTGCTAATTAGGTGGATTTTTTTTAGTGACTGAAGCCGTGAATGGGGGCTATTTTAATGTTTTCTACCTGTTCATAAGCTGTTTTCCCCAGAATAACAACATGTACAGCTACAGGTGATTGCTACCAGTACAGCTGTGTAAATAATAATAACGCTGCTTTAGAGCTACTCAGCCAAAGCAAAACCTGTAAGAGCTTGTGTTGGTTTAGACTGAGCTTTAAAGTTGTGATGTTCTGTTTTATCAACGCTTCAATTTCTTATCTGTCAAGTAATTAACACACAGAAAAGAAATCAGATAAGCTTATTCCATCACAGACTACCGAAGGTTGCAATAAAAAATATCTTCACTATTAATCAGTTTGACGGTTACTTCCTACAAATCACCATTCTCTAAAATGTCAGTAAATGGTGAAAATCATTATTCCCTGAAGCCCAAATTAACACGTTTAAATCACCCGTTTTTGTCTAAAAAAAAAACATGTTTAACATCATAAAAAACCCACACTTGGAGTCTTTTTTGCAGAGTAAAGTAGTTTTTCCTCTCCAATGTCGCCTAGTTCTTGCTCAAGTGGGGCTGATGGGTTTTTTACATTATTCTGTATATATATATATACACATATATAATGTGGCGCTACAATTGGCGCTATATAAACAAAGTTGAATTGAATTGGTTTCAGTGACTGAAACAAAGCCTCACTGGATACCAGGAGTGAACAGCTGCATGATCTGCAAGAGGGAACAAAATGAATAGTTCCCAGACATTCTTTTTCAATCTGGAGAGCTTGGATCTATATAAACCCTGAAAAAGCTTCGGGGGCTGTTGGATACTTGAAAACTGATATTTCAAACTCTTCTTAAATGTTTGTAAGTTGTTTTTAAATGGACCCTAATGAATAGTGAAAGTAGTTGTGGTTGTGGTAGTTAAGGAACTAAAAGCTGCTGTTTCCTGTCAAACAGGAAACAACTGTCAGAAACTTTCAGTTTTTATTAGTTGAAAGTAATTCAGGATGTTGGATGAAGAAATGCCTCAAAATTGGAAGGTTTCCAAAAGCAAAATCTCCTTTTGCAAAAACAGATGGTAATTATCAGACTTATACTGGACTTGACTGACAGCTTGGCTGTGACTGAAATCTTCAGTATGTTTAAAACATGTTGTCCTTCAGAAAAACAGACAGCCAGCTGGATCTCTCTGAAAACAAATCCCCCCCTTAGAAACAAGTTTTACATTTCTACACATAGAGAATCAAGGATTGATCTGACCATTACATTAATGATGATCATTGTGACCACTTGTACGGTTAAATATTGTCCCTACACCTGTGTCTTCACCTAATTTTTTTAGATAAAAGGAATATGTGCAGAAGCCAAAACTACAACTAAATTATTTTCTCATCACATTTTAGGAACACATTATGAATTTCAATGTTCCATTTTCACTATATCTGCTTCATATTCCACCCATTAGCCGACATCCTGTTAATTAAGCCGTAAATATCGGATTAATATTCCGAGTGTGTAGGTCAGAAATGGATGTGAAGTTGGAAATTTGTCTACAGTGAATTTTATGAGTTCAATATTATTTTCCAATGCACAAAGGTGGACAACACATTACCTCTACGGAAAGTTGGCAAAGACAGTGCAGTCACACTGAAAGGTAATGTTTTTTCGGAGCAAAGCAAAAATGTAATTGTTTACTCTGAGTCAGAAAACAACATTATTTTGATGACTGTCTGCCCACGCTCACATCTTGCTAATTGCCCATGAAGCAATTTCCATAAATAATAGCTCCTGTTTATTACAGAGGCCTCATCTGTCACACAGGAGTAATCAAATGAGCACTGTGACTTTGAGTAATGGCACCTATGGGCTTATGCTGAAATACTCCAGCACAAAGCAAATGAAGTGCAACTTTCACTTCAAAAAGGAAAACATTAATTCAGATTGAGTTTGTATCAAACATCAAGGTAGAATATATGAATATGCCTACTTATATTCAGATGAGATAAGTGATTACTTTTGACCCGCAGCATCCTTCACAAAATGTATTATTTTTAATTCTTTCTCTAATTAAAATTATATTTCTTTCTTTATTGGAAGGCAGCAAATTCTTTACTTAACGCTACCTTGCTACAGTGATAACAAATGTAAAGAACTTCTCTTCTCTGAACAGCCCACCAGGGGGACAACCAACCACGCTCCAGGTGTAGAACTTCTGCTGACAGTTACTACATAAGCAAGATGGGCTAGGAAGCACACAGCTGAAAAAAATGTCCTAACATTTACATCCAACATAAAAGAAATATCTAGGACGTCCTTATTCCACCTCAGAAATATTGCTAAAATTAGGAGCATCCTATCTCAAAGTGATGCTGAGAAACTAGTCCATGCATTTGTTACCTCTAGGCTGGACTACT
>JAUMHF010000008.1:4905345-4922180 GCA_032359275.1 Microctenopoma steveboyesi
TGTAAAGTGCCCTGAAATGACTTTCGTTGTGATTTGGCGCTATACAAATAAAGATGAATTGAATTGAATTGAAATAATATTTCACATTTATATGCGGGTAACTTACAGGCGTGTGTGAAATCCTTTATGCTGCTGATGTGTCTGCAGCATTTTTTATTTTTTATTAATTGGCTGGTGAACACAGACATTGGCCAAATAACTGGAAATATTAAATTGATTAATTGACAATTAATCAGTAACTGATCAATCAATCACACCGTGGCACCTTAATATTGTTCTTCAAGTCAGACTGGAATGCAGAAGGTTGCAGGTTCTAAACCCCCTCTGACTCCTAGTCCATCCCCTACCAGTTGTGTCCTTGAGCCAGACAAGCAAGCAAAGTAAAGTAGAGCAAACTAAAGCTTCATCTTAGATCCAAAACATTTGCTTTGTTGCTAAGCAGCTGAACACAGGCATAAACACCTCAACACCGCTACAGTTAGCAGAGATGTGTCCCAGTTTCTGTTTCGAGCATAGCTTAATCTCAGTAGTCTCAAAGATGATATTTAGAAGAGTCAATTAAGCAATTATATGCTCCATTTGAGTGCTGACCGTAACGTCTCCTGCTCCAGTACTCGCTGTGTCTCTCGAGTCTTCAGTGTTTAATTTATTATTTAATTATTGGATTTATGTTAAACATCGGCAAAGTAGTTTATAAAAAAAATTCAAATACTGCACATTTGTGCTTCAGACTTTAAAACATTAGAAGGTTTCAAGTTTAATCTGAAGTGCTCTGAGTGACTGAAAACATGATTAAAAACTGTGATTACATTCAGCTAATTCGATTTAAACGTGCTGTCCTCTATATTTCACCCTCAAATTAAATGGTATTACACACAACTGCTGCCGAATTCAATAAACAAACTCCAACATGAGCTATGATTACTTCTCTCCCCGGTAATATGTTTTAAACAGCAAGTGTTTGGGGTTGGAATGTACTGTAGGTTTTATTATAGGACTGCTTTGCCTCTGACATCACCTTCTCATGGTGGTGAGAAGCAGAAATGACCCTCTAGGCCAGCATCATACATTTTACGTAAGGTGAAATCACATTTAATAGTGAGTATGAAATACAACATTTTTCATATTTGTGTGTCCAATTTTGCTGCTGTTGAGTCTCTTGAGTTTCGTGACATGAAGCCGTTAGTTGTCTAATGGAGCTCACTTTTGATGAGGTGCTGCTTTGGGCTGAGATGCACTTAATTATATCTTGACAAACAAATCAAATTCTTATACTTGTCCCTGATGATGAGCAATCATCAGGCATGCAATTCCATCTCTAAAGTGATATGTGATGTGCCAGCAGGAATGACAACGAGTGACTCAACAGTCAGCACCAGCACACAGAAATAAATATAGTATACATTCAAGTGTAAATCATTTTTCAGACTGCCATGAAACTCACAGGTTGGTTGCAGTGTGGAGATGTGCCTTCACAACATCAGTGGGCAAAGGTATTTTAATTGTTGGTGATGTCAGTGATTTATGAGCATTTAACAATCATGTGACAAAATGTAATAAATAAGGGATTAAATGTGCTTATGTGAAGAATGTCACAAACGTAATTCACAGAGTATTGTGCGAAGATGTCTCATAAATGTGTACTATGCTCAAATATGTATGATAGGATTGTGTAAAAATATGGTAATTTTCAGTTTATTTTCCCTGCGCTTGCTCATCTGGAGAAACAGTGCGGGAGTTGGGTCAGCTAGAAGACAAAAGGGAATGATTGGACACTTGGAAGTTAATGTTGGTGCTGATATTGTTTTCTTCTGGGCTGTTGCAGATATGATGGTAGTTTTAGCCTCGACATGTCATCACTCAGTAGTGATTCTGTGGAGATTGCTGGGGTGAGATAGTATTGACTTAGAGCAGAGAGTGAAGGCAACACTCTTTCATCACAGTAATGACAGACACCCAACTTACAGGGGTGGAAAAGACATGAGGGATGAAGGATCTTCCCTCGTTTACTTTCACAACAAAGATCAGTGGTTCTTTCCTACTGGTCTTTAAGGATAAATTATGATTAATGCTGTCATTTAAAAACATTATAATGACAGAGCATTAAGGAGGAAAATAAGTGGAGGAAGTTACATTTTTTCTTGAAACTTCTTGAAAATATATTTAACTAATAGTTTTAGTGCATGTGCCTCTAAAAACTCTTTGTACAAATGCATTAAGGAAAGTGTACTTCAGAATGAGTAACAAGGTCGTTAGTAACAAGAACATTATTTCTCCTTTGTTATTAAGTATTAGGACTTTGAGGAGACTGTGCCAAAAATTTCTCCATACTTTCCAATTCAAAATGTATCATATTTTATTTCGTCATTTAACATTTCCTCTCTGTAGTTTGTGCAGGTTCAACCTTATTCTTCTTTATAAAATTTCACCATCATCATGTTTCATTACTTTTCCAATACCACAACTGATTTTTAACGTTTCTGCTGATTAATTTTCTGTCTACTGTCCATTAATTAACTGAACGGTTTCAGGCTCATCAATTCAACTTTTACCACAGTGAGTTACTTTTGATTTAGCTGTTTTTAAAATAGATTTTCTACTATTACGCACACGGATACTGGGAATCAAAAATAATGATCAATGCATGGTCAACCGGCATCAAAAACGTGTCTTCATGGAAAACGTCAAGCTGAAAGGGAAGAGAGCCACCACCAGCACTTCATCATGAAGGGCTCGTATATGGGAGGCTCATGTGAGGAGCAACTGAATGTGCTTTTGCCTTTTGAAAGTTTCTCTCTAATATTCTCCTACTGTTCTCCTGCTCATCTCTTTTCTCATTCACCTTTCGCTTTCGCTTTTGTTTCTATTTTAGACTGCTCAGAAAATTAAAGGAACACTTCTTAACAAATTATTCACATTGCAAAATGGTGTATGGTGCCCATATGCTGTTACACTCCCAACTACATGACTACTACTTTATCCATCTCAATAGGTACATAAGTGAGAATACACAAAAAAAACTAACTCCTCTCAGTGTAATGCTTTAAGTTGATCAGCAACACCCATAACGATACAGTCAAATCAACTCCTCTAAAATAGAGGCAATAGAGACTGCATTTTGCAGTGAGACAACATTATAGCTTAATAAGTAACTTAATCAATTCTAATAAACAAGAAGCCGTCTCTATATTCAACCAGCTCTGACAGAGTGTCTGACACTCATCTGCCTTTGCTAACTGTAACAACCCATCTGCTCTTCAAAGTGGCTGCATTTCATGTGGTCTGTGACAGGAGTGCACAACTACACCTTAGCATCAGCAGATTGGCTGCCAGCTACTATTACACAGCGTCCTGTCACCAGGTATTTGCAGTGTCATTCAGAATTTAGAGTCACAAGTCTGTCAGATTAAAAACTGCATTCCTTCCAATTAAAAGGTGAATAAAGAAGGTGTGATTGAGTGACAGGAGTCGCTGTGAGTAATGCACTGACATCAACTTGAAGCCTGACAAGACTGAAATCAGTTTTTGAATGTTGATCTGAGGCATTTCCTCTGCTCTTCACACACACACACATGCAGTATGTAGCCTAATCCGCATGTCTTTATTTGAACTGATACAGAGCATCATGTCTTACAGTCTACTTCCTTAGGTCCTCTCTCCTAATAAAGTTTAACTATTACAGAAAATATGTGATCTTTAGAGGATACTGTAAAGCATTCCCAGAATTATCTCATAATTAGGTGTGAACAAACCATTTTCTCGCAGTCAGCTTTTCTGCAGCAGCTGGGTGAGTGATTAACTGTTTCCCAAAAGGACTTTTAACGGCCCCCAGAGTGGGACACATCTTAGGTGCATCTCATTTCTCCTATTTTATATTTTCCTCAACCTTTGGCCTCACTTGGCATCACCTGGAAATCGATGGAGGTATTCCATCATTAAAGCCAGTTAATTTCTCTCGTTGCTGCCAAGCGGAATTCATGGGAGAGAAGTTAGAATAAACATAAGTAGGAGCGAGCAAAATGCGAGACAGACCATTATTAATTACCAAGCTATAGTTTACTATTCTGACCATATGCTGCATCATTTAAGAATCTCTCATTAATATATTTATACAACCACCAGTAACTTGTCTCAGTCTCACTTTGTGTCCATCTCTGTGCAGCTTTAACCTCTATGTGAAAGCACTTGTCAGAGGTGAGTTCATTACTCATTCCTGAGTTTCAGGGGCTACAACAAGATGCTGTTTTCTCCTTTCACATAACCAGTCTCCCCACTCTTCCATGAAAGATTCATGCATTAATGCACACACTAAGTCTATGCACAGCAACACACATAGAAGAGCTGTACCTCTGGAGATGGAAAACATTTTACGTGAGCAAACATCTTGTATTCTTACCTAAAAATGAAAAGGATGTGGATGCTGTTACCTGCTGAATTCACTGGCAGAATCTCCCATCATCTTCAGCTTCAAAAGCCGCTCACAGTTCTCCATACAACCTCATACAACAAAAATACTGTTCGTGAGGGCTCTGCTGGCAAAAACAGGCAATCTAAAGCCTCAGAAGATGAAAGGGGCATTTCAAATCGCTTTCCCTACTCAACATTTGATACAGCTTTAAAGTTGTTCTAATTTATATCCATAGCTCATGATAACATTTTACCTTTATATAATGATAATACTTTTTTTGACAGCTTGTTTTACTTCAAACAAAGTGGTTAGAAATAGGTAACAAAAACACAAGCAAGTGAATAAATACTACAGGACCTGCAACAAAATTGTATTGAAACCCATAGTCTCTGAACGTAGATCGTGTCGAAAGGATCAATTAAGTTCCTGCGTCGTCAAATTATTGTTTGCACAAAACCCATTGTGTGAATTAACTTCATTTAAAAAACTAAAAATCAAACTAACTGCATCAATACTTATACAGTTTAGCGACACACAGCAACGTGTTATGTGTTGTTGGGCTTTTGTATATATGAGCAGTAGGTATTGTTTAATGTTATTCTTTGATTTGATTTAAGAAGCAATGGATATTTGCCCACGTCCTAAAGAACACGAGGCCCTCATGCATTTGCATATCTGGCACCACCATTAGTTGCCCCAGTGGGGGGGGGTGACAAGCCTTTGCTAATACACAAAGGTGAAAATACAGTATTTTCATGTGATTGATTCAATTTATTTGCAAGGAACACATTTTCTTCTGGGTACCTGAATCCATTAGTGACACGTGGAAAGGTGATATGTTGAGATACAAAACATGGACACGCTGACACATCTAAAGCCTGGCAAATATAAACTAATCAGAGGCAGGACCCACAGCTCTATTCTTCATCCTATTACTCATAAACCTCTCAGTTTTCCCCCAGCTGTCTGCTTGCCGCAGATAGTAAGGAAGCCAAAAAATCTTCTCTCTGCTTTATGAGTCTCTCCTGTAGCCAAAGTACGTAGACGCTGCTTTTCAGACTTCTTCCTTCAGAAAAAAGGCTCTGGTGTACAACTGTGATGAGCAGGATACATTTAATAAATAGGACTATGCTAATGAGCCTATGCTCAGAGCGAGGGCCAAAACATGCAAAATCATTCCTTACTGTTGTAGCTTTGATGTGCAGATTGAACTCTGTGGGCGATTAAGCCAAATGTCAGGGGTTTGACTATTTTTGGGGATGTTGTTATTTTCAAAATCTGAAATCTGTCAGAACATTGCCGTGCTCATAGTCTACGCTCCATTGATCGAGAACAAGTCTATTATTTGTTCAATGTGAGGGCGGTGTTAAGTGGGAGGTGGGTTAGGCTGTGAGAAACAGCAGGGTTTCTGGATGATATTCTGTCACTGCCAGAGCCATCTGCACTGTTGGAACAGCTCTCCTTTTTAAGCAGCTGAATTGGTCACTACATCTGTCTGTGAATTCTCTCACACCATTGATACAACACATGATGTCGCATGTGTGTGTGTGTGTGTGTGTGTGTGTGTGTGTGTGTGTGTCGTACAGTATGACACCAGTATGGCCAGTCATCATGAGGTCATGACTTGAATTCTTGGTAAAATTATATCATCCTTAAAGGTAAAATAAGAGCTGAGACTAGGTAGGTAGTCTTCAGCTGATCTGTGAAAACGTATTTCACAGAGTACTTGTTTTATTAATGAAGGGCAAGCAGCTCCATATGCTGATGTTGCAATATTTCAAAGCACCGAACAGCCTGAAGTGCTTGTAGTAGACCTTCACAAGCCAGCCCACAACCTTTTCTGTAGATTACTATAAATCACACTGCAGAGGCTGCATTACATGCTTTTATTTATTTTTGACATAGGGTGACGGTGAGCTACGCAGGTACTTCCAGAATTGAGTGACATCCAACTTTTACTTTGACTTCTTCAATAGCTGTGTTTATGTTCTTTCATTTACAGTAATAGAGTGGCAATTGCAGCAAGTGAAGTGTCTGCAATAGAGATGTCTGTGTTTGATCGAAAAGAAAAAAGAATTACAGTTCTGTCCACTGTGGCAGCTCAGTGGACTATGTTGTAACTTCTTGACAAACAAATATCCATAAGTGATTTCAGCACATTGCTAAGGCTGCAGTAGTAATACAAATAGGGATTTGTTTGTATATTGGCAGAAACCAATGCATTATTGGTAAATGATTGTGTGTGATATGATTTGGGTCCAACTATAGACCAAGCCCTCCAAGTGTGCTGGCCTGGTGCCATAACCAATCTCACTGTGTTACTCACAAATTATTTCTATAAAAAGCAGCACCACATTTGAAAACACAAATTGTGTTTTTGCATCTCTTCATAGAAGTAAGGAGTTTATCTAGTGAGATAAACAGATGAGCTCACAGCTCGGAGTGGTGCGATGTGGTTTGGTGGGCTTGAGCCAGACCAGGACACCATTTGGTCCATGGTTCACCCCGCTGCGTAATACTATTCACTCCAGCGCTCCCGTGCCCTTGCCATGTGGGGATTTAATGAGCCCAGAATGGCCTTGTGGATGCCAACCAATTGCAGAGCTCGCACCCAGTTCCCCTGGTTAGTCAAACCTCAGCATGAGTCAGAAGCTTCATGAAGCAGAGAAACATATCACGCGCCGCAAGTTCAAGCAAGGTGCTGCGTGGTGTGCATACATAGCAGGGCTGCATACACACACTATCACTCTCCATCACACATAGACACGTACACACACTCTCTCTGCGTATATCAATATACTGTAGAGCCTTCAGCTCAAAGTTAGAAGGCTGTTCATTTTTTTTAGTAAGAAAGGAAGATCCAATGTGACAGAAACTGCTCACACATCACTGAGCGGCAGGCTTAACAGCGTTGAATTATCTCAGTTAAACATCTATAATTAGCAGGTCACACTTTTTGGCTTTTCATTAACCCCTGGAATATTCACTGGCATCTAATCCCACTCCCTGTAACTGAGCAAACTGTGTTTCTCTCAAAATCCCCATTTCCGCACAAGGACATCTGATAAGAATCCGAGCAGAGGGTGAAGGTGCGTTTTTCAGTCTAGTTGCACTACTTTTTCTCCCAGTATGTGGCAAAAAGATCAATACTGCATGTTGCTCATGTTGTGCCCTGCAGTGTGTTGAACGGTGTCATCTTGACACTGTAGCAGAACCCAGCTGCTGATTCAGAGTGCATTGATGCTGGTGAAATCCTCCCTGTGATTGAGGACTTTAAAGCAGCAGAGCTCTCCCAGAAGGCCTGAGTGGGGCTCTGTCAAAGCCCTCTGATGCTGTTCTTCATGGCTGGAGAGCCGATGGGGATTTTAAGTCAGGCATTTAGGTACCTAAAAAATACAACACATTAAAGAAAACAACATATGTTTATGTATGATTCTTACATAATCAGGTAACTAACAAGACCAGTCACCATCAGACTCGTGTTTCAGAGTCAAGCGGTGCATTGTAACGACTATGAGTTTGTTCAAATCGCACTATTCATCTTTCCACATAAGACAAGTGTGAATAATTGCAACAAAAACTGCTCATTAATTAACACATTACAAACAGACAAGGTCACACTAAACATAGCCACAGACTACAACGCCTCTGCGTGAATGTCTGGTGTTTTAACCTTCAGGGTTTGGGTACTTTATTCAGGAGCTGTGTTTATCTGTCTTAGCAAATTAACTTTCCAATTGGAGATCTCAATCGACATTATTATCTCTGCAACGACTTCCAAGAGTATCTAACCTTTGAAAATTGAGCGACATCAGTGCTGGTACCAACACTGTAAGACTGCTCTGTTTGCAAATGGGTGAGCTTGGAAGAAAATCCAAACACTGTTCTATTCAGATTTATATAGATATAAAAATATATAAAGGTTTCGATGCCAACACAACTGAACAAAATCCCTATCGAACCATAAACAAAGGAGAGCTTTGACAGGCTCTTTATCTAATAAGGGGACCATCTGGTGCTCTCCCATTCATTTTTATATAGTGGTTCTAGCATTTATTCAGGGCAGTGTTACTTGATCAGATATCATCAAATTCCTATTAAAGCCAGATTAATTAAACTAATCAAATACATCACAAAGTGTAGAAGAAACACACTATAATCTCCTTTGTTCTACAGTACAGAAGCATTGTTTCTAAATGGCACCGGCCATGTGTTGCAGTATTTTTAGTTGATCTAACCCTTTATAGTGTTTCAAACCTTTTATTTTTCTCACGAAAAGGACCTTGCCCTTTGAGCCATAGAGAAACACTAAGCAGAAATGACCGGAGAATCAGACATGTGCCGGGCAACGGCGCCACTGAGGAAGAACTAATTAACCATTTTTCTGTGCTCCTCTTAACTGACACTATATAGATAAGTGTGACTCCGCTGAGCTCTCAGTTGTCGCCCTGACGCAGCAGACTTTGTCAACACAATTTAATTACTTCTTCATTGGTCACACGGGGCTTGTTTATTGATGTTTGCTATTTTATGTGCCTTTAATTCTGCTTTTCATTCTATGCAACTTGCAGGTTGTGCCCTGCAGTGGCAAACCACTAATGAGGAGCTGTGTTTGTGCCTGCTACTTTTTCAAGGCATCACTAAGTCTCGTTCCTATCTCCATCTCTCCTTCTCTCAGCTCACATAATGCGCTCTTCAGGAGACCCTAAAACTGTGCTCCACAATCTGCACTGAGGTGATCTTCTCAGTCTGCGCCTCTTCCCAGCTGAGACTGTAATTAACTTGCACTGATTGAGCCATCAAGCCCACTCGACGTGTGCTCCTGCTCATTTGAATCCCACCGATGAATCAACGGGAAATACAAGGCATACTGCTGTTTGGTTGATGACGGCTGGGTTGTTTTCTTCTTCCTTTCAACTTATAATGCGTTTCTATTTCAGATGCTGGGGCTTCCATCTCAGCACATTCATTTAGATTCCACCAAAGGTGAATGAGAACAATACATCAAGAGAAAGATGAAAGCTCTGATGCAAACACCATGGCTTATTCCAAAGAGCTTTAATAGTAATAATAATTCAGATATCTCTCTAAAGCCTCTTAGGCCCTGGTTCAGTGTGAGACACACTCTATCACCATGGAGGCCTCCCTGTTGGACCAAGTTATTATAGCTAAAGAAACTAAGCTAGAAACACTGTTCAAAGGGCCTCCGCAGCCTACTCCCACAACCCACAACAGCCAATTTACAGCCATGTGCTTTGTATGGGGTCACATGGGGATGGTAAGAATTGTTTCTCAGCCAATTATACAGAGAAAATAAGATGTGTTTATTTCCCTACAGGGAGTCAGCTACAGCTCAGTCATCTTATCAATTTGAGTTTGGAAGTTTTTATGCACTTTATAGGGTTTCTTAGAAGGCCTTGACAGCTTTTTAATGGAGCAGTCATTGTGGCTCAACTCTTTAAGAGAGGCACTGCTGTGGAACAGAAGATTATCACGAGTGTTTGAGAAGTGAACGTTATTTTATTTATTTCTTTTCTTTTCTCTGAAAAGACTGAAATCTTCTACAGAATGGAGTCAGCACCATCACTGACCTTCTCCAACACTCATTCAGCGAACTCAAGTAACATCTCCGAATGCTTAACACTGTACTAATATCTATTAGATTTCCCTAAAATGACCTTAGCTTGGGCTTCTGATTGTAACAAAAAAAAAGTCCACTACAAAAAAAAAACAAGATGACCTCCAACATACTGTCAAGCAGAGAAATATGCAGGCAAATTCATCACAGTCTTTTAGAAATATAAAGCCCACTTCTCAATATAGCATCAGAAAGTTGGTTGTGTAAGCTGAGGATTTAATAAGAACGCTAATCATTCGACAACTCAACAGTCACAAAGGTTTTGTGTCTCGTGTTCGTCATGAAAGTTATGACAAAAATAATTCTTAGGTTTTATTCAGGTTGTATTTTTCCTCAAATGTTTGGCTGTAAGCTTAGCTATGACATCATAAATACTTTATCTGTAGCATGAATTAATTAATGAATTCATTGGATGCTGTTAATTCTTGTATAGTCTTAATAGTATTACATGCATGAATTCACATTTTCATAATTAAGAAAGTATACGTTTGTTCTGTTAGTTCCATTTATATCAGTGGTTATAAGCTAACAAAACAAAACATGACTTTACATAATGCACAGCCTACAAAATGTTTATACAGTTCAATCAACACCTCCCTAAACCAGTTTCAGCAGCATCATTGCGATGTATACTGTCAACTACTGTGCCAAAAAAATAGTGTTTGGGAAATACCGTTTTAAATTATCTGCTTAAACATCACAGGAATGCAGATGTTTACAGTGCCAAACAACTCATGTGTACACTCGCTGTAAACATTTCAGCCTGCAGCTCTTATAAAGCTTCATACTGGGAGGTTGAGCCTGTAGTGCTCGCTGATGCCTGTTTTCTTAGTTAATCAATCAACAAATATTTTTGTAATTCTATTTTATTTTATATTCTTTTTTAAGAAAACATAAGTAGCATTTGATTACGTTATTGACAACAGTGTTAGAATTACACACCTTTGAGTTTCGAATGTTTGTTGGTCAAACTAAACTAAAATGATTAATAAAGTTTTTGAATTTGAATTTTGTTTTCACTTTGCAGCTCATACTTTTTAAAATTGTACTCAGACTCTTGATTTTCCAATTTTACGCTCAACTGCATTTTTAGACAGAAAGAGTGACTTAGTTTGCAACATACATACATTGTTGTTTGACATTGTAACTATATGAATGGGCCATTTTTCTGCATCTTATCCAACCAGGCCATACTTCTAGGTGGAAAACAATGCAGCTCACAGCTAACTCAAAAGGACACATGGTGTAAAACTGATAAAAACTAACCCCACTATGTGCTCACCAGCTGTTTCTCAAAGTTAAGGTCAGACACATTCATTGAACATGACATTTCTCCTCCGTGTTCGTCTCATGAAGCTAAATGAAAACACACTGTGAGATGTAGCTGCATGTGACGCAGAACATAAGTTAAAAGGTTCTGATACTGTATTTCTCTCAAATATTTAATACACATGCTTCACAGGAGACAAGAAGCTTAAGATTCTAGGCATTGTTTGGGAAACAGTCTGGAATCAAATTAGGAGAGACAGCAGTGAAATGAATCCTGGTTGGTCTCTCGCTCCAGCTAATCACATAACAACAAAAGGCAGCAGAGCGTGTGGGAATCTGTCAGCGGGAAGTTATGGTCTTGAAACTCCTGTAGAGAAGCAAAGAGATGGCGCAAGTACACAGCCAGTGTATCTGATTGGGAATGGAAGAGCGCCCGAGTTTCCATGCATCTAATTGCTTTTTGTTACGGATGCACCAGCAGGTGTCAGCAAAGCAAATGGTAACTAGGACACGCACCCATCACATGAATTATTTTGATGATTCACCAAAACTGGAGTATGAGAAAGACAAACACACCAATGACAAAAATTTGTTGGAGTTGCACCTTCATGCAGCTGGAGGTGATGGCGTCATTTGCATTTTCCTCAAGCTCAGTGATCTGATGTTTCAGTTTCCACAAAACAAAACAAATGACACATTTGACCACGTCAAAATGACTCACAGCTTCTGGAATATGTAACATCGAATCTGGCAATGTCAGAAGTCAACTATCAGAAGTTTAAATATCACATCGACACGGAAAATATTTCAGCGTCTCTGAAATAGAGTTTGATGAATATGTCAAATCATATGTTCAGTAGATTTGAGATGTGTTGAATACCTAGCCTTTAACTTGAGAACACCATACAGTCCATAGAATCCACATTTGTTAATGAGGTTCACTATTTATATATGGATAAAAATTATCACATAATTCTGAGAAACAATTGCGTGTGCCATTGCCAGTGTTTCACGATGTAAGTAAATGCTGGAAACATTTAAAAAACTTTCTATTTACTCACTGTATGTAATGCAACTCGTGAACAAAAAAATATTATATAATAAGTAGGTCTTGTTTTAAATTTATGTTTCAAAGATGATATTATAAAGATGTTTAACTTGAATGTGTTGATTTTGTGTGCGGGTGGAGAAATGTGTGTCTAGAGAAGTCGTCTAAAACAACTCTTCCTTCTTGCAGTGTTGACTTTAAATATTTGCTGATTACAGATTAAGAATACTGGGGAGTGATATATAGCAGAAAGTTTCTCTGGATGGGAATTCCTTACGCTCATATTTGTGAGTTGACTGGAAACCTTCAGTGAGCCATGAAGGAAGCAGGAAAATAAATTCTCTTGGACAACTTGTTGAAATACATTTAGAGTAGAATTAGTTTGTAGCCAAAATTAACAAACTGTCAAGTTCAGCAGATTGATGTTTCAACTTCTGTCTCAATTAATGTAACTACTACAAAACATGCATCAGTGAGTTTATCTGTGCTACATACAGTATTGTATGTGACACCAGCGTTACATCGCAATGGCTCTGAAATAAAACCTCAGAAAAAGTGACACGGGACAAGTTAATACCTGAGGTTACCTACTTCCTATTAGCTCCTGTAGATGAGTGGTAATTATAGATGTCATAGAGATGAAGGCTAGAGGACGTATCAGATGGATTGGCTGTCATCTTTCGCGTAGTGTCAGGTCTATTTGCATCTCTATACATCCTCAGTGCCCCTTTTAGCCAACGGCTGTCTGTCTCATGTCACTTAGATTCCTCACGCTGAATTTCACAGCCACTTCTTCTGACTGTTTTACAGTTACACTCACATCCATGAGTGCTCAGTCTTCCTTTGGTCATTTTCGTTTCAGATTCTCATTCTCAGTCTGCTTCAACTCTCACAAACCCTCCTCGGAAGCTGACTGAAGCTGGGAATGACGAATTACGGCTGATAAGAGCATGCAAATAACAATATCAATACTTGAGAGCTATACAGCGTTGTAGGAATACAGATTTTTCTTCCCTTTATTCCTTTCTCCCTTGGTAATGCCATGTATTTTTCATGGTCGACAGATTGCAAAATGGGTTTCAAATCATTGTCAACCCTGACCTTTCCTTTGAAAATTGGTCTGCATGCATGGCATGTATTGTTAGAGAGTGTGGTTGTGCTTGTGTTGGAGCACATTTTTATGTGTGCACATATGAGAGTGCTGTCTCCACAAATTAAAAAAAAACTATAATCAGAATGCCACAGTCATTACCTTTCATTTCTCCAGAAAAAAAGAAGCAAGTTTACAAAAATCTATTTGCAAAAGGTCACATGAGACTGTCCAACACTTTGCGGTTTCATTTTCTTTTTGCACCACCATCCTCCTCTCCCATCTCTCTCTCTCTCTCTCTCGCTCTCCTTTCTCTGCCACTATCTCACGGCCCCGTCTGTCTTCCTCCACAGCATTTCTCATCAGACAAACAGAACCTGTCTTGCTCTCTCAAGCATCCACAGCAAGCAGCAATTGGCCTGTCACATCTAATCTGAGTTTCTGCCTTCTTTCGAGGGAGAGGAGACGTAGCTGCAGTGGAACCACAACCCTGTAGATTCTTAACCATTAAATACTAATAATTAAAAAAACTGTCGAGCACGTTCCCCCACTGACCTATTTGCTGGAGTGCACAAATCTGTCACATGGTATTTCTGATTTCTTATAAATATTTTATATATAAAGACAACTTTAATGTGACTTTGAGTTTAGATGCAGAAAATAGAATAATTCTATAAAATGTAGTTAAACAGCTTCTTTTATAAAACAGTAGTTTTTGGATATATTTTGTCCTGATTCGCAATTATGGTCCATTACTGTAAAATCATCAATCATTTGTCTCACAGTCTGGACTCTGTAAAGTCTTATATTAGTCTCTTAAAAATCCACAAATAAGGTGAGAAATAGGTGTCCGTGACAGTCAATTCATCATGTGTATATTGTTCACCCTAAACATACAACAATCCTGCCTGTACATTTGGAGTCAGGTGTGACCGAGCACATTCAGGTTTTAAAGGAGTACAAGATGTGACAAGGATTACAGTGATACAGAGGCAAGAAAGCTTTTTTGACGCTCAGAAATGGGAACAGACATCCTTGCCAACTTCTGAGGCAGGATGAATATTTAAGAACATAGATGGGCTGTGCAAAAAGTGGAAGATAATCCTCAGGGCTACAACATTTTTTATACATATTTTTGCCAAGGTCACTGCAACAGCACCACAGAAATGAAAGGATTGATATTCACTTATCCTTAAAATGCTAATGTAAAATGAATTAAATTATCCAAGTTGTACTGTAGTAAAAAAAAACACAGAAAAGCTTGACAGTAGAAGGGCCACTGAAAACATTACCTTAATTATAAAACCAAGAGACAGCTTGAAAGATGAAGAAGAAAAGTCCTTTACTTTATCCAGTAGGTTATTGGAAAGAGGCTTTATTTTAGAGTCTTCTAATCAGAACGATAAAGTAGGGCAAATGGAGACAGATACTGTAAATCTCTGATACCGTATCTGTAATTCTCATTTTTTGCTCTGGTTCTCCTTCAATCTCTCTCTCCTAATGAGCCGATTAAAAATGGATTTGGTTCATTTAAATCGCAGATTTATTGTTGTTTCCAAAAAGCTTTAGTCATTCTTCCTTCAGGTTCTTTGTCTATTATTCTGCATGACTGCCTTTAAACTTGCTTTTTGGGTGCATTTTTGCCATTATTCCACATCGGGTAGTAGACAGAAAAGAAATATAGGGACACCACCTGCATGCTTTTGTCTGTGTTACACTGAACAGCAAGCTGCGGCGTCATCCAAGCCTAAAATAAACTGTTTCCAAGTTCCAACTTATCACAATAAAGAAATTAATTTATGTAAAAATATAGCCTTGCTGTGTCCTCAAAATGCTGAGTGGAAGTCAAACAGAGAGAGGACACATCTGATTAAATGTTTACAACCATCCTTCCTTCTGATGGTTTCTTATGTGTGGGTGATAAGAGTCTGATTATCCCAGATTAATTAAGAGGCAGAATTTAAAGTGTAACACTCCAGAGATCATTTACCTGATCCATCTGAATGCGTTAGTGTGTTTACCCTGTCATTTCTTCATCTACATCCACTCAGGTTATACTCCAGAGACGAAGGACATTGCATTAAAATATCTAATTGTAATTTTAATATCTAAATGCTATAACAGGTGTCCTCCATGTTGCCAAATTAATACTATTTACAAAGAGGAAATAAGAGGATGAAAGCCTTAGAGTTGATGTACTAGTTTAGTCTGTGTTCACTTAATACTTAAATAGTAAAAATGAATAATATTCAAAGTCATTTTAAAGTAAGGGGATTCACACAGACAACTGAATGTTCAGTTTGATCCCAACATTTCTTAAGCACATATCAGCTTCAGAAGAAATAGATGGATGGAGATGGTCTTTATTTTTAAAACTGAAAATAAAAGTCCTCCACAGCAGCTACAGATCATTGCTGGAAGTCATAGATATATGTCTTTCTTTTCTTCAAAGTGAACTCTTAGTGACTGCTTCATTAATCCGAGCCTCTCATCTCACCCATGAATTAATCATAGAAGGGCAAAACAAAGTAGGGGTAAGAAAGAGAAGAAAGGGAAGGTGCCAATGGTGCCTCAGAAAGAAAAATAATGTGCTTTAGTGGGTGAGTGTGTGTGTGTGCAACAAATAAAAAAGAAGAACAAAGAAAAACACCTGCAAGCAACTGGAGTAAGAGATGACTCGCATTCATTTAAAGAAATGCTGCTTTATCAACATTTTCTACTGTGGTCTTAACTGAATCACCAAAATCAGTCCTACAGTAAATAAATTATTAAGTTCATAGGCAGGACTTATCAGATAAATCTGAGTTTATGAAGGATACTCACACACCTAGAAAGCACAGCTTTAAACGGCAGCATTACAGATCAAAATGTGTCTCCATCACAGTGAATTAGAGTTTTAAAAAGAAATAAATTAAAACAGTACATAACGATCTACTGTAAATCTGGAAAGTCACTTGATACTTATCTGGATACTGTAATAAAACATGGAAATTGAGGGCAGTAAATTACACTCTTTACACAGTCTACACTCTGGTGTACAGGGGGCAGACACTATGTTCCATCAGTGGCATCTGTAATACAATTAAATGCGTGAATTCTTTCTGTCAGAAAAACACTAAAGCTTTAGAGAACTTCTCAGTGACTCAGACTGTGACTGGGGAGAGAGCGTGTAGGAGTGTATCTTACCAGTAGTGCGTCAAAGTAAGATGGAGCAGATCCATTGAGAGTCCTGTAGGCAAGCATCAAACTCAATGCGAGCAGCTACTGGAAGCCGGTGAAGAGAGGCAAGAAGAGGTGTGACATGGGTGTATTTTGGCTGGTTAAAAATAAGACGGGCCGCCACATTTTGGACCATCTGGAGGGGTTTGATGGTAACTGCAGA
>JAUMHF010000008.1:4922280-4943384 GCA_032359275.1 Microctenopoma steveboyesi
AGGTCTCAGTCAGTGCAAGCACCTGGAGGTCATGTTCTGTTGCAAAGGCGGGAATGAAGTCAGCTTTGTTAACCGCCGACTGACAATTCCACAGCCCGAACGAGAACTCAGGGTGACAGGACGAGGCCTGGGAGAGTGCGCGCAGGTTGTGTGAGATGCATGTTCTCCGAGTCCTGAATCTGGGTGGACGCCTAGAGCAAATGACTAGAATATTCTGAACGCACATGGTTAGAAGAAAGTAGCAAAAGAGGAACATGAGTGTAAAACCGGTCTCACTGCGTTTATTATGATTGACATCTGTCAGCAGTGTTTTAATTTGACAAATCTTCTGTGACTATATAAAGTCACCTCCCTGATTATTTACCTATTATTAGGTTCAATTTAGTGATATTTTGACAATATAAAAAAACATGATATGGATTAGTATTTTTAACATTGGGAACATGGGAAAAGCATTCTGATTACTCAAAGTACTGTGAATCATTATTTCACTACACTATTTAAAGTCAACCAATACAATTATCAACCAATTATAACGCTGACTTTCTATGTTCTGCTTTGTATGTACCTTCAGATTTTGGTTACAGCAGGATGTGTCCAGGTTGTTTTTCTTCTTAATCACGAGCCTTAGAAACACAACAGAAAACCTCTAAATCTGCATGAAGCTGTGCAAAGGTTTTAGACAACAAAATTAAAGTGAGAACTGCATTAACAGAAAAAAAACTTTATTTCGGGGACATGTGCTGTGACCATTGTTTGTAAGCAAGTGTACTGAGTTTTGTACTGTTCTTCTGTGTATTCAGGCAGTGTTCCATCAGTGTCTTTTGTGTAATTCCACTCTCAATATTAATATAAGAGCTTTATAAGGACCATACCATGTTCCTGTCTGTACGTTTTTAGTTGTTATCATGCTGCAGAATGAATGTGAGAATGATCAGACGCCAAACTGGTGCAAGAGTGTAACCTTAAAGTGCAATGAAACATTTGCACAGTGGTTAACATGTATGTCAGAACCAAGTAAGCTGATTCTACGTCGTATCTATCTTTGAGTTGATATTCAGTTTTAAAAAACATGTCTCTTAAAAAATGTTATAAGTTGAAACACAATTAGCCACAAAGAACTTAAAGTGCCTTTGAAGCTTGGGAAATATTCAGCTTATCTATTCTTATTTGAATTAGTTGTTTATTAAGATTGATTTATTGCCTAATGACTAAATTGTAATATTGGAAATAATAGACAGACAAGATGAAATTAGTTACTTTTTAGCAGACAATCTAGGTCACAGTCACCATGTGAGAAGTATGTTAAAAAAACAAAACAATCTTTTGCATGAGTCCATCTGAACGTTCATAAGCTCTCTGTTTAGCACAGGTCCAATTTTTTCTCAATTCACAACCACAAGTCATACCCAAAGCCTACGGTAATTTTACTTTACTTTACTTTACTTATCAGACGGTTTTATCCAAAGCGACTTACAGGGAGCTAGCGCTGGGTGTCTGCCTCAGGGACACACCTCGTAGGGGATGGATTAGGAGTCAGACAGGATTTGAACCTGCGGCCTCCTACATCCCAGTCTGACACTTAACCCATTGAGCTACCAGACCGCTAATTTTAAACACATGCACCAAACAGCTAGAATATCAACACACCCTGGAGGTTTTAATGCTGGGGTGGACGTACAGTATGTCAGCATGGGCCTAAATACAGTTTTAATGGCTAAGACTAAATTAACACTGAAATATTTCTACTTAGTGGCTGTGACCCTTGTGCATCATATTAATTTTACAGACATTGCTTGCTGACATGCAACCTTCCTACGTGTCAAACGTCCTGCAAGTCTTGGAAAAACAAAAGACAAAATGACAAGGTTTTAATTTCTTCCATCACAAAAGAAATTTTCCTTCATGTTCTGTCTCTACGCTAATGTTTAATTAAGGTGCTAATTCATTTTCTCCTTGCTTTAATACTAATGGTATTCCATCCATTCAAACCTTATTATATATCAATCATACCATGTCTCTATATGACGGTTTCTTCTTTATAATCCCAGTTTAGAAGAGAAGAAACTGACTAGTGTCATTTAACCATCCTCTCTCACCATCCAGTTTGAACCCTTTTTTCTATTCTGTATCTTTTGTTTAATTTCATTTCAGCATTGACTGATTTTGAAGGGTGATGTTATGTGCTTTGGCTTAAAGTCTCCCATGCTGTCAGAATGGGTAAGCAGCTTTCTAAATGTTAAAGAAACCCACAGGACTAAAGGCACACACAAAATGTCACTACCATGCAGAGTAATCCTGGTGCTCAACAGCTTACTGGGTGCAGTTTAATTGAGGTTACGGTGATCTGTGAACAAGGACATGCAAGCTCTCTTCCTAAAAACAGAAAACAAAATGAGGACTCAAAAAGCTGTTGTTGAAGGCAACAAACCACAGCCTGTCTGTCCTGCGACGTGATAACCTGCTAGATTTCAAGTTGTTCAGTCGACTACTGCCAGCTACCCACAATCATAAAGCTGACACTGAGGGAAAAAGCTCTGTGTAACACAACTCAACCTTGGAGTTCTACAATTTGTTTTGGTCACAGTGGTAAACCTAGCTTGAAGCTGGGAAACGAAAAGGCACTGTAATAGTAGGTTTATCTGTGCAAGTAAATCTCTTTTATACTGAATTGTGTATCTCAAAAAACAGGCACAAAAATATTAAATGCACAGGGAGAAAACTGCACGTATCCTCTTCAGTAAAAGATTCACTCAAGGCCGTAAACAGATGGCTGTAACACCGACTAATACTGCCAGAATAAATTTATATTTTAGACACATCATTAATGTGAGTTCCTTTGGATAAAAGTGTCTGCCGAGTAAAGTAAAGTAAAGTGAAGTAAATGTTGTATTCATGCTGACATACAGGGAGTAAGCAAGCTCAGTGTTCTGAGCATTGGTGAAAGGCTGGTTTACTGACACTGCCAAATTGTGGCAAGTTTCCATCCGAAATTTAAATATATTTCCAAAAGGTCAACCAAAGAGATAAACAATAACCTTCCAGTACTCCTGTTAAGAACTGAGTACACTAGTCAAATAAGTCTCACACAACCTGAGAAACCAGACATGTCCAATCCTGTTCCACAAAGGCCACTGCTTGTTTTCCCAACTGTCCCTGCTCTACCTACTGCTGATTACCTGTGTTCAGTCAGGCAGAGTGCAGGTTGAAAGACAAGCAAGACATCGTATCAATGATATGATCAGAGTTGGCTGGAAAGTGCTTTTGGAAGCGGTGCGTTACTTACTACGTTTGTCCTGATTACTTGTTTGGTCACACAGCTCACATTTGTCTAATATTTACCTTGAAATGCTTTATTATAAAATTAATCAATTTAAATCTTCACACTTTGTAGGAAGACACACAAATGTCTGTGCTGCACTCTGCCCTGTCCACCTTTTCTATTCAGTTAACATAGCTATATATTAGCGTAGTATTATTAATATACGCAGAGTCCTAGAAAACACAGCTCCCCAATAGTTACTAACAGAAGCACCACAACGGTAAAGACATTGCAAATACATACATGGTAACAAATAGTGTTTGATGATGGAGTCTTTGCTCAGGAGCACTATAAATAAAAAACATGCTCTTTAGGGCCAGGGTTGATAAAAATGGAGGTCAGACCATTATTTACAGTCCTACAAGATGAAACAGGTCTCTGTACACTGCAAATCTAGACAAATAGCCACAAATACAGCGACAGACATTGTTGACTTTTTAAAAAAGCAAAAAGGCAGACCGTGTGATTCCATAGGACTCTCCAAAATCGCAATAACATGGATAAATGAACTTGGAGGACACCTTATTCCTTTTGGAGGACACATTTATAGCTCCTTTATAATTCAATTCCCAAGGTGAAGCGCAGATCAGTAAAATACTACACGGGCTACAAGCTAGGGGCTGGTTTGTGCTGTTGAATTGTGACGTTTTGATTTGTGAATCCTGTGAAGCCCAGAGGGGACTGGCATTAATTTCTGCATAATTCTGTTGTGATGTATTCTGTCTTTCATCCACGCATGAAATGTCCAATATGCCTACTTCCCTGGGAAGAATGATGGATAACGGCTGTCAACCCAGGATGACACATGGGCCCAGTGTAAACTCTGTCACTAGCCTGTATCATCCTTAGCCCTCCAAGGTGGCTGGAGCCACATCACTTACTAATGTTGGGTTAAACATGACGAGTGGCATTAAAACTCGTAAACGCAGGCACACGCACTACATAATGTTGAAACTTAGCTGAGACAGAGCAGTGTACAGTGAGAAAACAAGTTTGGGCTCAGTGACCTAAACCTGTGAACAACCAAACACAAATGATGCCAGTCCACAGCAGATTCCACTGGGTTAGTTGGATAACATTAATATGCCAAATATGTCAAAAGTAATTTTAAGTGAGTGTCTCTTTTGTTTCCAACGTCTGTATTTTCTCTTTCTGTATGAAGGTACACCTACTTAGGTACTTGCACACATGTATGCAATTCTGCTGAATTCGGAACAACTAGCTAACCTGGGCATCAAAAAGCTGCAGCTCTTTCCAATAAAGTAGGCTCCTAGGGATTTATTTCTCAAACATCAATAGAACTGCATGTGGGGTTATGAATCACATATTTTCAAAGTGACTATTATTGTTGAGTAATCCTATCCCCATCCTTCTGTGAGACCAGCTTGACAACATTTTGCAAGAGTGAAATCCAACTAGAGGGACGTTGCAACAAAAAACAGCAAACGCTAACTAATCTATACACTCACCCTTCATCCAGCTTTTAATGCTGTCCCTTCAGTAAGTTTCCTTTTTGGCCTACTGCCTTTACAAATACCAGCATCGCCTTATAAAATTATAATGATCAGGTGTTACCTTTACTTTACTTTACTTTACTTTGCTTGGCAGACGCTTTTATCCAAAGCGACTTACAGGGAGCTAGCGCTGGGTGTCTGGCTCAGGGACACACCTGGTAGGGGATGGATTAGGAGTCAGACGGGATTCGAACCTGTGACCTCCTACTTCCCAGTCTGACGCTTAACCCATTGCGCTACCAGGCCGTTACCTGATGGGTTTGAATAATGCCGTGGCATAAGGCCAGCCAAGCACCACACAAATCACATCACTGATCAAACCAAGTGTCTCAGCGCTAAGACACATTGTAGATGAGTTTTACATACAAAAACATTGCTCATTAAATTATGAAAAGGGCACACTCACAACACCATTATGCGGCCATTAGTGCTCTTGTTGTTGTTGAGAACAACATCTAATCTATTTTCTAATGTATACATTCTTGGCTCAGCATAATTACCTCGTGACCTCTATGCTGGGGTTCAATAAGTTGTTTAAACTTGTATGTCCCCAATGAGGCACCAACACTGTAACTTTATGTGTTTCAAACGCTACTGATACCAACATTTACAACAATTTCTGCACATGCTCAGTCTGGTAAGTTTTGAGTATTTCAGTATGAATGCTGTCAAGGATTATCACCTTGATTTAAATTCCCTGGTTTGTCTTTTGAGGGGTTATCTGTTCACCTGCCTCGGGCATCCAGCCTGTTTTTCAGCACATCTTTGAGGCTGTATTTATCTTGTTCTCAATCTGCAACTCTGTAAACTAAACAGCTTGTCCATTTGTCTCTCTGTCTGTGCCCCGTCAAGCTGACACATAACGCAACTTAACAAGAGGGGTGGGGGGGCTCTGATTTCAGGGCATGAGAATTGAGTGCAAGTGATGCACTGAGACAGAGATGCCTCAACTACACACGTATGAGTACTGAGTAATGTTACAGCATGTTTAGTTCAGCACATTGCCATATGCTCCACATTAGATCCAATTAAATAACTTTCATTATTTCTCATAAAAAGGAGCTCACCTGTAGTCTGCAGTGTGAGAGAGATGATTGGCTGCAGCGAGAACATTTCACCACCCACAGTGGCAGGGCGTTTGTCAAAAAAGTATTTAGAGGGACAGTGGTCGTTTGGCTGATTTAAAAAATAACTTCTGGAAAAAAAACTGATTTAGGCTTTTATTCATAAACAATATAATACGTGGATTGTGGGCCCTTTGGTCCCCAGGACTCTGCAGTCTATGTGATATGTTAAAATAAAAAGTAGAGTATAGTAAAGTATAGTACAGTCTATGAAAACAGAATTCACAGTTTCCTTTGTGTTGACAGATGATTAAATGTAACCCACCTGAAGATTAGAAATGAAATCATTCTGAAACTGAAAGCAACTCAGACACCTGAAACACAACAGGCACTAACCAAGTGAACCTCGGCATGTTTACCTTGTACACCAAAACTTGATACACAGCATGAAACAAAAATGATGGTGTTGGTTGTTAGTACAAAAAAACACTGCTGCCAGAGAACGGATGCAACTGACTCTCAATGCATCATTTTCTACTTCTTTTGTTTTTAATCTGCTTCTTTTTCTCTGAAAAGATGTTTTTTTGGTCGCTATTAATTTCAGTACACAACACTGGAAATAAATATATGTTCTACGGGAATTGAGGCAGCTCCATAATTTAATATGAATTCTAGAGACTGATTCGAAGGGCTTCTACAAAATGTTCCTACTGCACAAGATTTCAAATGGTAATCATTTACATGGGGTTCTCCTCACCCTGACACCTGATCCAGATTGAGTTCAACCTATGTTTACTGATTTAGATCAAAGGTTCTGCTCAGTCTTTGTGACTCAAACAGGCTGGCGAGGTGAGAGACGCAAGATACATTTGATCTGTAGTGACAGTGCAAAGAATCATTCATTGATGAAGTTCTTGAAGTGCAGGAACATAGAGAAGTACATCACATCCTCTCAGTTTGTGGCCAACAACATCAAAGTACTTCCTCCTCTCAGGGATGCTTCTAGTGTGAATTAATTTGGCAACAAGGGGAAAAGAAGAGTAGTTGCATGGTAACATTTTTTGAAGGTTAATGTGAATATGAGCTGCAGTAATGCAAACTGTACAAAACAGTGCAGCAAAACACAGATTGAATTGATTGAAATGATATTTGATAACCTAAGGAGACAGGGAAATATCCCAAAAAGCCAGCATCATGTAGAGTGTTTTTCTGCTTTAACCACCAAATATCTGACCTACTGTGGACTGGCAGCGGGACAATGCTAATGCTGTATTTTACAAAAGATATTGCTGTGAGATTAAATAAGCACTCGATGAGACAAAAGGACAATAGTATAGAGTATATTTTGTTTTGAAACCTTAATTTCATTTGCTAGTGGCTAACCCAGAAACATCTATCTAAAAATCCAGAAAGCTACTTCACTGTTGTGAATACTCATGAAATTGGATAAACAACATCTATGTTGAGGTTTTCAAAATTGTTAGAGCCTACTGTACTCTTTTTATTCCTGAGCATGGTGTTAAAATGCAGATAAAACCAAATAATAATTTAGTTTTCAAACAATCATAAAGCATATTGTTCATTTTTATTGTCTAGCAACATTCGTGTCACAGGTTTACCCACTTGAAGCGCATCACATCTGTATCTTACATTAAAACAGTTCAATTTAAACACAGAGTGATCTTTAGGTTTTATAATGGATGCAGGGGCTTTTATCATTTTGCAGCCAGGTTGCATATTATAGTGGCAGTGGATATGAGACAGTAGTCAAACAACAACCTAATTAAAATCATCAAAGCAAATTATTGTCAGGATGTTATCTGTAATAAGGTGTCACTGACCATAAAGCAAACATGACAGATTGTGTACACAAGGACTAGTACATGAAATTTAATATTAGGAAAATACGGAAATCAATAAAGATTTTAATTAGATTAGTAGTTAGTTACACTGTTGTTGCTTTGGTGGACAAATCCATCAGTGATGTACATATTGTTCCTGCAAAACAGTTTCAGCAGAAATTACCTTATTAAGATGAGAACTCTGCCTAATGAGACCATTCGTTTGAAACTATATGAGATAGTAATCACTGGCTGCTTTATTTTGATGTTTAAACGCATATGTTAAAATAATGTTTATGATCTCATGGCTGAGAGGGAACAATGGCCAAATTGCATTTCTCTTTTTCATTTTGGTCTCATGAGATTTAGCTCAACCTTTAAAGTAAAAGCTTTAAAATTATTCAGGACAATCATTTTAAAATCTAGTTAGAAATGTTATCACTAAAAAAACACACAAATGCAGTTTTCAGGTAAACAGAATCTGCTGGTGCAGTCATCAATACTTCTCTCTGGGCGCAATATGAATGTGCAGCAATACAGTGAGAGAGAAATGCATTTCTCCAAGCCCTGATATTATAAATGAACATAATCCAGGAGGATGTATAATTTATGAGCAAAGTGCTGCCATGACGTAGCTTGAACCACAAAATATATCTAATTGTATTAAAGCAGGAAAAGGGTGGTAATTACAGTTTAAGTAAATGGTTCAAGGTGCTGCTTCTTTAACCCTGACTAATAAAGCATTTACAAGCTGTCTGAAACAGGCCGACAGTCACAGTGTTCAGACTCCAGCTCTCTCCAAAATCATTTCTGTGAACTTGTAATGTTGGTAAATATGATCTGCTCCTTGCTGCAGAAGTATGCAATTAATAGCACGAGTTGTTTACTCACATTAGATAAAGTGATCTGGATTAAACCAAGTAACCATTACATTAATTAATATCCTGCAGCTTCTGCTTCTTATCCAAAGTAATAGGTATCTATGGTACTACATGGATTTTAACTGCATACAATACAGGTGAATCACCTGCAAGTAACACTAATTATTCATGGCGTTATTTATTTGATGATGTAATGCTATGAAACATTTTCAGCTAGGATCACTGTGCGAGTCTGCAACTTTCAAATACTAAATGATACATTTATAATTGGTTTAAGCATTTTGGGTTATTTACCAACGGTTAAATAGCCTCATGTCCCATTGGTACATTACCACAATATGAGTATCCACATGTAGGATATCTGGCTATGTAGGGCGTTTTTGTCCCTAACATTATGATAAGCTTAAATATCATGAATTCTGTCATTGCATGAAGAAGAAAATCCACTTCCCGTTTAAAACAGTAGAGGTTTTCACATAATAGATATTTCTCACGGCTGTGAGAGATGCTCACACGGTACACAGGTGTATCTAATAACAATAACAATAGTCGGATTCCATTTATTTTGGGCGTTTTAATCTCATAGGTCAGGCATGCATGTTGACCTATTTAATAACCTATTTAATAGGCCTTATTTACACTCACTTTAGGTGTCACATAACTAGACAGAGTTCACTTTAGGTTTTAAGTAATTCAAGTCAAGTAAGTATGTTTTAAAAAATTAATTTGGGTTCACATACTGAAATGAATTAATTAATTGCCTTTGGATAAACATGAGATTTGTGCTTCTACAAAAATTAAAAGTGCAATAAGGGCAGTGTTAGCATCAGTGTTTAACAAATCTTATGCAACAAAATTTACTGTAATTTCACAGTATAGGAGCTTAAGGAATGTTGCTTAAGTGAAGTACATGTTTAGTAACATACGTCTAACACACGAGAAATTCTGTTCATCTCCACCCAGCCTGTTTGAAACATTACACTAATACTGTAATTACAGCAGTGGGGACATACATTAAAAGTGTATTCATACATTTATTCATTCATTCAGTTCTTTGTTTGTTAATCACCTAAACTGTTTGAGAACACTGCTCAGGTTGCTTAACCTAACACACACCCAAAGACACCCAGTACGTATAATGTTCTTTCACTGTCTGCCTTCTACAGCTTATAGTAACTTCAAGTAAGCTTGAAAAACCAGAATGAACCAGAAAGACAAGATCAGAGAGAGAGAAAGAAACACAGAGAGAGAGAGGGAGACACACTCAAATAAAAAAAGACAAGGTGGGAGGAAAAGGGAAGTCAAAAGCTTAGAGAGAAAATGCAATTGGGTGTCAGTAGCAGAAAAACAGGAACAAAGAGATAACATATGCCAAAGTACACCTGCACACCTGAGTCAAGCCACTCCTTTCCCAGAGATGGTTGAGCAACAGAGGGAGGGAAATCTAGTTCTAATACTTGTAGTCATTTTGACACGAATCCCGGTCGTCTTTAAGAGGACTTTCAGATTCTTGTTTGTTTGTTTTATGAGTTTTGTATTATGTGCGGAATTATTTAGAACTCACACATGCAGTCATAGGTGAGAGTAGAACTCAGTAAAATACTTAGTGAGTTGCCCACATACCTGATGAAGATGTGGTCTATGAAAGTCATCATCCTCCTGCTGTTCTGCTACGGTGAGTACGGAAAAGCCAATATGGATCTATTCTCTGATTTATTGGTTGTCAAACATTTACCAGCCATTTTCTTCCTACAAAGTATTCCTTGAAGGAGAAATAATCAATCTCTCTTGTTTGAACAGTACTAGGACTTAATTGTAAATGACAGTAATAAATAGAAAAAGCGATTCAATTTACAGTCTGGCTGATGTAGTATCGACTACATCCCCATACTGCTTATAAAAATGCTAATTTGGAAAAAGTAAGTGTACATTTTAACCATGTGGCTTTTGAATCTTCAGTAAACTACATTATTATAAGATTATACGACTAAAACAATAATTTTATTTTAATTTTATTTTAAAAAAAGATATCTGTGTATTTATGGCCTGACATGTCTTTGAACAAACAGAACAGCACTGATTACACCAAACCATGGTGCTTGGTATTCTTTTCCTGTATGCCAGCCAGCCAGATTGGAATTATTTCCTTGTACGGAGTTAAAGAACAAAGCACAGGTTTTAGTTTCAGTCACCAGTTGAAAATGTCCATCTCGTATTATGTCCCCGCTGTCCTGGATCCAGTGCATGTACACTGTATTGCCTTATATGGGGATATGAGCGGAGATTGAATGGTTTCACAGTATATGTTACGATCGACCTGCAATGTAAATAAAAGACAGATCTAACCTGACTATTAAGGACTACAGCCAACACTACTGCTGTTCTTTCATAAAAAAAACAAAAAAACAAACAAACTACAAAACATTTTGACTACATAAATTAATGTCAAACATTTGCAAATGTGAAAATAATCCAGGAAATTAAAACTAGAACTCAACTTTGCATTGGCCATAAAATGATTCACTTAGACTTTGCTCTTTTATTCTTCTTCCCTTTAGCCCGTCCTTTGACTGGGAAAGTATACTTCGACTCCAAAAACTTTAAGAACGTGCTCCACTGGGAACCTGACGAATCTGCCTCCCCTGAGGAAAAGGTGCTATATAGCGTCCAGTACAAGAGGTAAGATCTGAAATGACTGATTAGTCATTGATACAACTTTACTGGACATTGCCTTCTTGCACATATAAGACTCCCCGGAGTGGTAAAAGGGCCAAGGCAGGGTGACAATGCTGCACCTTCTCAGTGAAGTCTGTGAAAAGCTCCTATATGTAAATGTAGTCAACAAAATCTCCAAGTACTTTAAAACTATTTATTTTATCATTATCTCTACTAAGAAAACAAAGACAATTTCAGGCAGGTATTCCAGAATAAATAAAAATAAATACAGAAATTAACAAATACAGAAATAAAACTACAACTACTCACTCATACTTTATTTGTTTACTTTTAATATGTGTTTCAGCAAACGATTAGTTTTTACAAGTACAATTATAAGGACATAAAAGTTGGGTAGGGCTGGACCCAAATATCTAAATATTTGTGTGTTAGTTAAGGATTTCTATATTCAGATGTTTAGCAGGAATGTGGACTAATGAGTAACCGATACAGGATGCCTAGGTGCTCCACGGAATGTTTTAAAACGTCTTTTGTGCCAACAGCAGTGAAATTTCTGAATGACACCCCTGTTGATTTTGCCCTTTCTAGTAATGTTTAGCTGTTTTAATGTCAGTGTGACTGTAGTCTATCCTGTTTGTCTTGCTTTTATTATTGTACAGTGTCTGTTCTTATCATTGTACAGTGTTGACCTTTTAAGTTCCCCCCTTTAGGGATAAATAACAAAAAAGTTAAAGTTAACTAATCTTCCTTGCACACACCAGGGGAGCAGAGGATGAGTTTAACGCTTGGTATCTGATGATGTATTTGGGAGGTGGCAGTATGTGAATTTGTCGAGCTTTTCCAGCTATTTAACTACTACCTTAAATAAACATGAAATATTTGCTTTCGCTTGCAAATGTGGGATTTTTCTTAAGATTTCTATCATTAGTAGGAAAACGGTTTGACAGCATTGATAGACACCAACACATTTTTGGTTTTGGTCTTTTATTTGTGACATAGAAATGTACCGTCTTTATCAATCAAAAGCTAGACATTTCATATCTTGAGTGAAAATAACAATGGGGTCCTGTTGCGGCTTTCCCTTCCCTTCCCTACTTACTATCAGAAAAGGCCAGTGGCACAGTAAATGTATTGCTACAAAACTAGCACGCTACTATTGAACTGTACCATACTGCCTGGACGTAGCTCAACTGCCAGTGGCTTAGAAACAGCATAAAAGAACAGCTACAGTATAGAGCTTGTTCGCAATTCTTAGTATAGATTCTTCTCTCCACTTGGATGGAACACTTATTTTGTGCTTTGATGTCTTTCAATGAGATTTTTTTTCCTTTCTTCTTTTCAGTCAGTCTGTATAAATAGCCTCAACAAAAGTGGAAATGGCATCTCGTCTAATTACTCATGACGCAGAATACCAGAGAAATGTCAAGTGCCACCCCTATCTTATTGACTTTTCTGCCAGCCACAGTCACCTAAGAACTGCTGGAGTGAATTTAAACTTTTAGTCAGCAGCAGATGAAAAAGGTTTAACCATACTTACTCAAATGTTTATTTATCTCGCATGTCAAACAGAAACTATGAATGAATTAGTGCAGCTGCAAGGCCAGAAAGTGTGTTGTGTGTTATCTCATTGTAGCCTGCATGCCTTTACAACATATAGAGGTTGTCAGAAAAGTCTTTGTTTAATGGACTGGTCCACAGTTTCTCAGGTCTGTCTTAAAAAAGCAATCAGGTGTTTCTATGAAAACTCAATCACTTCTTTGTTTTAGTAAAAAAACAACATTAGTGATAATATCCCTTCACTTCAGCTCAGAGGATATTAGCACAAAAACAATTTTAATATTGGAGAGTACGTTTATTTCACTGATTGATCATGCTGCACATCTCTCATTACAGTGACGATATGGACCAGTTCCAGATCAAAAAAGAGTGTCACAACATTACTGCTCTGTCATGCGACCTGACTGAAGAAACAGTATCCGTTTATGACATTCAATACGAGGCTTGGGTGCTCGTTAATGGTCGACATTATGGCAAGACTACGAGGTTTAAACCCATAGCAGAAAGTAAGACTCTCCATGTTCATTTACACATTTATTCGAGCCACATGTATACTGCTATAACATTTACTCATGAATCTTTCTTTGTCTCCGTAGCTACTTTTGGGCCACCCTCCTTGTCTATTTACACAACAGTGTCATCCCTGCATGTTGATGTCACCCTGCCAGAGGGGCCAAACGGAATCTCAATTGCAGACATCATCAACAGAAGCACAAATGGGCACTCACAGAATATAATTATTTACACTCTGGGAATCACAGAACCGAAGTGGGCTGCACTGGTGAGTCTGCATTTGAACGGACCCTCTACACATAACAAGTTGGTGATAGACAGCCATCACACAGACATTTATTTTGTGATTAAAAATGCTGCAGGCATGTAGGAATATAGGCCGGAAGCTGTGTGAATAAATGCATGGCGTAATGTATGCCTACAGAGAGAATAACATATGTTTAAAGGCTGTGGTTGCAAGTACTACATGAGAAAAGTGCAGGTTAGACATATGTGAAATCTTAAAAAATAAAGTGGCTAAACCCAGGAAAGGAAACTAATTGTGATTGGGGTAAAATGTTTCCGGTTTTGTTATTTTGTTTGGTTTAGTGTTATTCCAAGTTATTTCTTAGAACCCTTTGAAACTGAGAACTTAGCATAATTTAAAGTGCTAACAGTATGGGTTCTAATAAAAGATGCAATTAACCTGGATTTGAAATAAACCATCAATAAAGAAATAGTTAAAAGACAAAAACCTTCCCATACCCCTCATAATCTACATAATCTATAGTATAATAAATCTCATTCCATTATTGTTGTGTATTTTGGAAAGTCTGGCTTCCATTGTAGGAAAAAATATTTCTTTCTGCATTCAAAAGCTCATGAAATAAATTTAAATTACAACAAAATACCCAAAAGAGCTTGGATCCATCTCATATGTCTCTATATAGTGGGTTAGTCAGTTGCTTGTGTAATGCGTGTCCTATGTGTGTTGGCTGGTTAGAAGAGCAACTGTTTGGTCGCTAATTTTGACATAACATTTTTGGTCATATTATTTGGATATCGCCTTGTAACAGACTTATCAGTTCTCATCTATATGACCTACCTCCCTGTGTCTCCAGGTCAATAGAACCAAGAGCAGCCATTTTGTCATCAGTTTAAACAGCAACCAACAAAAGTACTGCGGCTACGTCTTCTACAAGACTTTATCTGAATGGGGTCGCCCAGAGAGTCAAAATGCTTCTTTCTGTGCCATACTGCAAGGTGAGAAAAATGCTCACCACAGCCTCTTCTTCAAACACAATGTATTGAGAAGTTTATTAGTGGAAAAATAACTGCTAGACGTAGAATTGTCAAAATAATATGCCCAGTAATTCACACCAATTTCACGTTGTCACATAGTTTCATATGCACGTTTTCAATAGTGAACCCTTCCATATATTTACAGCATTAAATAAATATACATCTAATCCCTGTGTAACAGTACAGTTAATGATTGATTTTATATTGATATTATGCTGCTAACACTACTCCACCAAAAATGACAGTCAAATGAAACTAAGAGTCATTACAACAAACTCATAATTGATTGGGCAGTCACGTCTCACCCCTTTATTATCGTTACGCTGATGATAAAGAAGATCAGATTACAAAGTCGACTGGATCAAAATGTTCTTCTCACCTCAGCTTGTCTTGTATATCCACATATGTATATACACCTTTGTAATTACACTTTTCAAACTGCCACATCTTTGAAAACAAGCACTTAAAATGAGTGGGGAATTCCACTCATACAGTCAGGGTAGATTGTTTCATAGATAAGTTCCTGTAAACGAATACAAAAGTACTTCCCTGTACTACCTATATTTACCGTCACAGGCTGGAATAATACGTCATAAACACGCTACACCCTGACAACATGCCTGAGCATAGCTGTCATAATAGGAGGTTTGGAAACGATTTTAAACCACTGTAACAAAATCGCCTGAGGGAATCTGATTTTATAGCTGTATTTCCTGAGTGAATTTAGGATACTAATGCTCTTTTTCCCTCAGGTGATCACAGTAGGCTTTTGCCATGGTTCCTCATCAGCGCAGTACTACTGGCAGCAATAATCGCCATGTTGGTTGTGTTTATGTGCAACTACGTGAAAAGTGGAAAACAGAAAGGCATGCCACATTCATTGGTAAGACTATTGTCCTTTGGTGTGCGTCTGTTATGACAAGAAAATGTCGACTTACTGGAAAATCAGGCCCTGTAACATAGCACTGTAATAGTGTACACATGTACAGTTTGCCTGTGTAAGGCAGCAACATACATGTACTTAGTGACGTGTAGTGACATGTCTAGCAAATTATGGTTTCCAGTCATGGTATATTTAGTGTTTTGTGAGTGGGAGGATTTTCATAAAAGAAAACTACTTTATATTGCTTTCACCTCTGTGTCTACAGTATGTGCAAAATGTCGTAACTAATACTTTTGAAGATATCGACAGAGCTCTAGCAAAATGCCTGCATATTTACTTCTTTAACTTTTACCTTGTGGTGAAATTGCAATTTTATTTAAACACATATTTCAATTTTCATCTATCTCCAATACAGGTATCATTTCCCACCCAGCATAAAATACTGCAGTCTCCAGATGAGAAACTCAGTGTTAATAAAGCACAGGTCTGCACAACCAAGACAGTTTACGCCACCATCCTTGTGAAGCCACAAATGTCCTCAATTGGGAATGGAGGATATTCCCCCCAGGATATTATCCTCCAAGCCTGCACTGGCTCTTCTGTGGGCACAAATGAAGACAGACAAATCCTAGATCCTCTGGACACCAGTGCCCAGTCATCTGACATTTACGGTGCTGTGGTTGTCCATGTGCCTGATGGAAAGAATGAAGATGTTCAGCAGGCTACCACAAATGACCAAAAATACAACAATCCATCATTGTCTTTTAGCAGAGAAACCTGGGATAAGGGTGGAATGAGTCCAACATTGGTCACGGTACACAATCTGGATTCTACAACCAAGCCACTGATGTTAGACACAGTGCGTAATCCCAATGGACAGCTCACGTTGTCTTCACTCGAGTTTGAGTTTCAAAGCGACACAGGTGATGAAGTATCACTGCTTCCCTTTGAGAGAAAACCTCTTTTATGTGAACTCACAGACAACAAAACAGAGGGGCCATCGTTAGACACGTCTGACTGGTCAGATTCTGGGTGTGATGATAGCACTATAAACACACCAACCATTTATTCTCCATCTCAAGCTAATTTCCATCAAGAGTGTCTGAACTCACCATCTTGTGATATCACGTTTGAATCAGGTTACAAGCAAAACTGGATGTCTGAAATGCTTCTTGGAACTGCAGTCAAAGACAACTGTTACTAAAAGTACCTTTGACTAGTCACAAAAAGGAGAAGTATGGCGAGAATGGTGAGAACAGAAGGAGAGATCAAAATACATTCTTCTGAGAGGTTGGGTGGCATCAACTCAACAACAGCTCCTCACTCTTTAAACCTGAAGGAGCTTTCTCTCATGTCTCGCTCACTTTTTGTCACTGGACTGAAAATACAGCGACAGACATAAACTCTTTTCACTCCCTCTTCATGTGAAAATATATAGTAATCCAGATTTATCCTGGACAAAAACACAATCAACCTCCCCTGAACTTTTAAGGACGTTTTGGTGTTTTTATTTATAAATCCACAACGGTAAAATGGAAATGAAAAAAAAACTGCGCATAGTCTTGAAGTTATGAGCAAAAATCCTGGTATGTTTTGTAGAATCTTGTTTACTTTGTGATGTGTCTAATAAATTGCCTACAGTATTACAATCAGAATTTCGATTTTTGAAGAAGTTAAACAGTTGAAAACTGTACAAAAATTATTTTAATTCTGTTGATGCTATTTAACAGAAAGTAGCAATATTATCTTTACATTTCAATGGTTACGTTAAGGTAAAATGTGCAACGGTTTGCATTTACAGTCCTGTCTGTGGTTAGGTTTTGGCAACAGAAGCAAGTTTTCTTTCAGAAAAGAACTGTAGCCAGTAAACCTTCATACCTGCAGCAGACAAAATGAAGTGGCTTCATGTATTCTCAATAACAGTCCAAACCCTTAAGTCACACGCAGCCAGTATATGTGTTTGTGTGCCATCACTATGACGACATATTATTGCAACTTATTATACTTCCTAAATACACAAACCCAGTCTGGCCGCCTCTAAATCACAATGTGAACGGTGAGCCCTAAAGATTAAATATGAATACATATCTGATAGCACTGTGGCGTTGAAAAAGCATTTGTCTCGCAGTCTAAACCTGGTATCAGTTTTCAGCTGTTTAAAATGGAACTAAAATGACTGAATCTCATTTGAAATGGATTTATAATTTTATGCTCATAAACATGTTTCAGTGAGAAGATGCCGGTGTCACGCACTCACAGAGTTGATGAGCTCCCCCCCCCCCTCATTGTTCTGTTCCTTCAAGGGAAGAAAATACAGCAAGTAAAGTAGTATATTAGTAGGTGGGGTCAGGGTGCAACCTGAGTCATGCCGATGACAGAGATTTCTTTATGCTTAATTGCCATTCTTTATACCCAGCTCTTAAATCATAATGTCAGGTGTGTGGAAACAGAATGTTGTCACTGTGCAGCACAACACTGACGTACAGAGGGACAATACATCTGTATACAAAATGTTTGCCATATAAGGGTAAATGAAGAGTATATGTTACATATATATATAAAATATTTAATATCAAATTGTAAATGTACCTTCTGTATTTACACTTCATTTAGACTAATGTTTTACTATAACATGCTGTATTTGAGTTATATTACTGAAGCCAACATGAAGACTGATATCCTGTAACTACAGCGATCACAAACATCCAAACTGTTTGGATTGGGTATATACATATAGTAAATCTGAGCCTGTGCAGCATGTTAAACTATAACTGTGGATGTCGATACATACTGTAGATATTCTGTGGCGTATAACAATAAAAGAGGCGATGTGGATTACAGCCTGTTCAGTTGTACTTTGGATGATGAATTTAACAAATTACTGTTTTAAACGCTGAGTAGATTGTAAATAGTCTACAGTTACCAGGATACAGCAACATGTATAGCAGGAAAGAAATTTGATCACAAACACTGGTCCTAGTCCTAGTAGGAAGCTGGTGTGGGTGGATTTATGTTTCATGAAACACTAAAAATTCTATCTATACACACACGTGCAAGTACAAATCCTATTGCTTTTTGTTTATTTGCTTGAGTACAAAGAGAATAGTGTTTCCACTGATAATCTTTGCATATATTTTAAAAATAGATGTCAATTTGGGCCAGTCGATGCTGGCAACACACAAAAAAGTTTGAATGGTTCACCACCCTCTTATCTATTTGGAGCTTTCTGTGCACAGAAAAGCATTTAAGTTGATAAGGCTATAGTAAATCTGCAATGTCACAGCAGCAGATATACAGTTTCTGTAGTGATCCTGCATGAAATGAGCACTGCTCCTCTCTTTGGGGAGACACATGTATCAATCCCGCTTTTGTGTGATTAATTACATATTTAGTAAAAGCTCTGGAATTTGTGTAGCTGCAGTACAACTAAAGCCCTGCTGAAGAGTCTTCTTTTACTACCCACTGCTACTGAAATGTTCATGCACACTAATTGGCGTGAGGTTGAAATATGCACCTGATTGCAGTTGTAGCCGTCAAAGGTAGCACAACCACTTATTAGGTTCGGAAATTACTTTTTCCCACATAGGACCAGGCAGATTTGGGCAGCTTTTCTTCCTCAATAAATGAAATCATCATTTCAAAACTGCTTTTTGAAATTACTAAGTTTATCTTTGTGTAATATCAAAAGTGTGACAAATATGCAAAAGTAAAATAATAATCAGGAAGGGGGTAAATACCTTTTCACAGCACTGTAGTAATGTATAACGAATGTTTGTGAGGATAAAGACAGACAATGCAACATATATTCTGGTTTCAAAATATACAGGAGACAGATCAAATTTGGGACCAGTCAGGGTTTTTACATTTACATAGTAAATAGAGGCTTTTATGCCTTCTTTTCCTCCATTTTCCAAGCAGCTGAAAGAGGAAGTAATATTTTAATTACTTGTTAAACACCAAGTGGAAAATGGTGTTGCTATTCAGGTGATGTTTTTGAAAGGAAAACATTTAATACCCATTGGATGGATCTCTGGTTTAATACCTATTGTGTCCTTCGTTATGCAACTGCTATTAGATATCCCATGGAATTTGTAACAATAAAAGTCTGACCTAATAAAAAGTCTGGGAAAATCTGGGAAAGAGTAACAGATACAGTGTATTAGATCTTAACTGAATATTGGTATCACAGAAGTGAGAAGTCTGTTAATCACAGTATTCATGTTTATCCATGTTTACAGTATGTAATCAAACACAAAGCAAACCAATTCAGTTTCATAAATTCACTATGACAAAAGAAACCGCTTCATAAATCAAGAGTAGACATACAATACATAGAATAGTACATACAGAAATGCTACAAACCCACAGTTACAAAAGGAAAAATGATGGCAAAACTGAATCAATACATTCTAACAATACCAACAGGAAACTTAATTATGAACATGTCAGTGCTCAGATTGATGGCTAGGCTGACTCACAGAAATTAATTCTATCCAAGAGCAAAAACAGGTGGAACACAGGGGTACAAAAACTAAACTGCTGCAGGAAAGCAGAAAAAGCAATACTGAATACACAATTTTACTTCACAGGATAGGGTGTGAATATAGACAAATGACATTGTTAATCTGCGCGTGTCATCTGCTGCCATGTTTAAGACAACCTGCTGCAAGCAGTAACCATTATTTATCAATATTGTCCAGCTTACAGTGAATGTAGAAGTATGTTTAAGCATTAACCTCATTAGATCATGAAGGATCAGAACCAAAAGCTAACCATAGATATATAATTCATTTTCTGTACTTGTTCTGTAACTTTTTAACAAAATGTAGGATTTTAAGATATATGAGATAAAAACAGTAAACTGAACTAAACACGAGTCTTTTAGAACCCAGACAATCATTCAGACAGCACACCGATGGAAACAGGAAAAAAGTGTGTTCATAGTTAGTGGGATTTCCAGTTTCTGGCACATTTGTAAAGGGGAGACAACAGAGTATGTTGTCCAGCTTTTGGACATCTTTGGACATGTGTCTATAAAACGTCTTTACTTGGCTGTCAGCACTGACAGGTTCTTTACTTCCTGTCCGTCAGCCAGTCTTTCTTGTCTTTATAAGTCCTGAGAAGAGGAATGGGATATTGCAGAAGAAACCCAAGTTCTACAAATAGTGGTGATCGAACTTTGAGTGGGGAATAGTCTTTCAGGTTAACTGCACATACAGAACTTCAATCGCAGCTGAGGGTGTGTGCTTGCACTAGCTCAGGGGTAGGCAAGTTCTGTCCTAGGGAGCCGCAGCCCTGCTTGTTTTCCAACCATCCCTTCTGACTGGCTGAACAGAAAGAGCCGTTCTATCTCAACTTTCTTCATTTCTCCAAAAAAAAAATCTACTTGACCCTCTCCAGTCTGGTTTAAGAAAAGAACATTTAACTGAAACCTCCCTCCTGGCAATGGTGAATGACCTTCGCACTGCAAGAGCTGCCCGCAGGTCTTCTGTCCACATTCTTCTAGACCTATCCGCCGCTTTTGACACAGTCAACCACCAGATTCTTCTCTCTACACTCTCAGATTTAGGAA
>JAUMHF010000008.1:4943484-4962101 GCA_032359275.1 Microctenopoma steveboyesi
GTGTCTTCTCCTTGTAAGTCGCTTTGGATAAAAGCGTCTGCCAAGTAAAGTAAAGTAAAGTAAAGTAAAGTAAAGAACACACCTGATCCAGGTAATCAACAGTTTCTGCTCTTGGTTAAAAGCTGAAGGGTTGGCTGCGGCTCCCTAGGACCGAACTTGCCTACCCCTGGTCTAGATCAATGAATGTATTGATGACTTCAGGATTTTGGGGAACTCAGCTACATTAATGAGATCACACAGGAATAAACCACATTTTAGCATTTTGAGGAGATACCTGTGTTAAAGAATATTTATTTTTAATTGTGTTTACAATCTTTTTTTTGCATCCCTTAGGGCAGAACCAAAGGGCAAAACCTACCAATAGACCAGTCTCTTACGTTTACAAATGTGAAGGTTCACATGAGTTGTCATATCAGTATGAAGATTCAGATATCAGGACATGTATCCAGCATGGGCAAGATGATAACAACCTCTTGGTTCATATTAAGCTAACAGAAAAGTTTGAATAACATAAGGCTCAGTATTAATATTACAGATAATATAGTGTTTTTAAGGGTGCCACTTTACAAAAACACATGGATGCAGAGTAAAAAGCATAGAGAAGAGACATTTTCACTGGAAAATAGACTTCTCAGCCCTATGCCAGAAAGGTGCTGGTGGAGGTGGTTATTTTATCTATTTTAACTTATCAAACAATTCTGTTGGAGTTATACTAGCTGTAATAGTCCCTTTAATCTTTTATTTGAAAGGTTCACTGTATTTCCAACAAGTGGATAGCATATCAAGTGCAGACCTATTTTAAAATTATTGGAATTGGGTGCCAGTAGAACCAATTGAAGCAGGCTTATGTCTAATAAAATCTCAATTTAGCATCATTAATCTACGTGTGTCATCACTGGAGTGACACTGGTTGTAAAATAATGATTAACACATATATGTATATTCTATGCACAACGAGTGGTATCTTCATTTTTTCAACTTTGCAAAGCATCAAGTAGGTAAACATTGGATTTTCCACTTTGATGTGACAGAAGTGAATCCAAACAAGCAGCCCTTTCCACCACTGAAGAAACATCTACCTCACTTCAAGCCCAAAATCACTTGATGAATTGAAGTCTGCATATAATTGCATGCAATCACTTTGCTACCTCCCTTTCTTCTCTTGCACTCTAATGAGTTCTTAATGGGTCCTTGATTAGAAAAAGGTACAAAAACAGCTTTGAAGACTGTCCAGGAAATGATGGATCATCTCGATGACTATGGTGTCCATTAGTTGTATTATGAGCCTAATCACTAGTAGATTCCACCACGCATAACAGATATGCCTAAAAGAAATCAGGTGAAGATCAGATTAATTTAATTTATTAAATCATCAAACCCTCTTCAATCTTTTATTTTATTATTATTAATTGCCTAGCATGAAAATATACAGGCTGCCAAGGGTTCCGGGGTTCAGTGTCTTGTCCAGGGAAATTTCAACATGGGGCCAGGATTAGGGGACGATGCTGGGTAAAATGTTATTGCTACAAAAGAATAAAATTTACCAATAACAATATGCACTTCTGTTTAATGATATACAGTATCGCCCCACAAATAATTGCAACACACAGATTTATTGACATTTTAAACTAATGACAGGGAGCTATTATAACACAAATGACGCACACACTGTACAGCCTCCACACCCTATACATACATATTATATGCCCTCTGTACACACAGGTCTTATCTCCAGGCATCAAAGTCACTCAAACAGCCATGTTTTCAATCTACCATTAGTTACAGTAATGCATATTAGGTCATGTTGGGAGGCTAACTTACATGGAAAATATATGATGATGAAAAAATGTTTCTATCAGATCAGTCACAGTTTATGTAAGACACTGATCCAAGCTCTTAGTTTGCGATTGTTAAAGCAATAACCTCTGGCTAAAAGACAGGTGGGCAGTGCTTTTATTCTGCTTTAATCAATCTGTCCCTGCTGGGGAACTAACACTATCTGGCCAGCTGTCTGCAGATATCATTCTGAAGTCCTGTCAATAACAATGAGGATGAATTATGGAGCAGATTTTAGTTTGTGCCTTGTCTGTCCACGTGTTGCTGTATAAACAGCTTAGTTTGTTATTTAAATATGTATAATGACCCCCTTATAAGTACTCATTATGCTTGCTCAATATGTAGGCCTACAAAACAAACATAACTAATCAACACATCAAGTTTTCTCAGTAATTTTGCATTAATGATAATAAAATATATATATATTTATATCTGACATGCCTTCATATTCTGGCCCAAGCTTATGTCTTTCCAGATTTACTGTAAATATGAACAGCAAGCTGGGGGAAAAACATTTGCTTTCTCATTGTTTTGTTTTTTTTTAAGAAATGAAAAGATAGAGATTTCCTGTAGCATGTCAATCAATCCAATAAACTCACAGTTCAAGGCACTAAAAAACATTGCACTAAAATGAGCTACATTCCAAGCTGCTACATTTTCCTTGTAGTTAATTCCACCATCTTTTATTTGTTTGCAAATTGACCTGATTATGGCATCAAATGCTGCCACAACATCACAGTCAGTTCTCTCCACAGCTACCCATATATTATTCATATGAATGGTATCCTCTGCATTTGTGAGGTACAGATAAAATACAGGTACATCCAGCATTTTACTCAGAATGTATGCTAACAAAAGCACAGAGCGAGTGAATTGCAAAAGAGCCCTAACGCGTCGTTCTGTGCATGCCGCACATATTTATTCTTTGTTGGCTTGCCATACATGTTTCACCGGGTACATGCACAAACACATTACACATCTTCTGCTTCAGGCGCTACAGTAAAGTGCAAACAGGTTGATTTGCATAAGTGGTCAAAATAAATCAGGAATCAAACTGATGGAGGGTCCAAGAGCTGAGTTTTAAAGCATAGCTGTACTTCAGCTACTTGTTAGTAAAAGCGCTACAAGTCTTTTAGAGCTTTCAATAAAACACAGTAGTGACGCCTGTTCTGGCATATGCACAGCTAGTAATAAGCGACGGTGACAGATAGAGATATTTTTACTGGAGCCATAAGCAGAGGTTTCTTTTAAACGAGAGGGATCCAATAAAGGTGGACCACAGCTGCTTTTACACAGTAGTTATTCTTAGTTGTTAGTCACTACTGATGTATGACAAGAGAAGAAGGCCTGGCAACTCCAGTGTGTTTTGTGTGCTGATATTCCAAAGGCAGGTGTGGTCACTGAAAGTTTATAAATAACCCCCCAACAACCTTCTATACAATGCTGTGTCCTTGAATGATTCCTTCCTCATATCCCTGAGTGCTCTCAGTCAGTTGTCAGTACTGAACAAACAAACACAGTAATGCAACCATGACAGCTGTTAATTATAATAAATAAAATGAAAGAAAAATTTGATTTCTCTTCTTTTTTTAGCACACAACCTAAATCATACAACCAGAATAATATTAATAATAACTTTTAGAGAGTTTGTTTGCATAGGAAGTAAAGTGAAAAATTCACTGGTACTTTTCACAGTTCTTCCAACAGCTGAGATATTTCGCTCAAAACCATGAAACTTTATGGCAGCACCAGATGGAAATTACGTAGATCACGAAGAAGAAGTTATTCAAAACTAATTAAAGTGTTATACATAAAAAGTAAGTGTGCTGCTGTTGCTAGTTCTGGCCAAAAGGCTTCAAAAGGCTGCGAATCATGTCAGTGAGGTTCATCCCCTGGGGATGTGCACATTTCCACAACAATCCATCCCAAAGTTGCAGAGTTACCTTAGACTTACTATACACTTCTATTACTTGACTCATAATACTAGAATACAGGAGGACTTAAAAGCAATATAGAATGAATTGGAAGGGTCAGAAGCACAATAAGAAAGAGACAGAGCTAGAGTGAAAGGTGAACTACATCTGCAAAATAGCCTGGCGTTCCTTCCTCTAGTATTAACCTATGCTTTTAAATAAGAGTCCAGGGTTTTTTGATAAACAAGATGGTTAGAGTTGAACCATCTCCTAATACTACTTCAAACCTGACGGATGCCCTCTTCCTCTCATTCTCCTTTTCTCACATCTTCCCAGCTTCTCTCCAGCCTTTAATTTTGTAACGCGTGAACCCAGGTGTAACAGCGCTGAGAGAACTGAAACACACACACACACATATATATATATATATATATATATATATATAAAATGTATAGTACTTTAAAGTGTCAGTTATTGAGCATCGGCGTTTGTAAAGCCACTTGTTCTCCTGAGGCCGTTCCAGCTGTTCAGGTCACTCGATCCTGCCCCTTACTGCCCTGAAGCTACTGTTGTCATCTCTTAGAGGTTAGTCCATGTAGCTGTCTGTAAATTGATCTTGCTCCTGGCAATTATTTGTGTGTGTGTGTTTGTGTGTGTGTGGTGTTGAGTGGGTGTATAAATGCGAGTCACTGGTCTATATTTACCAACTTAAGAATGAGAGAGCATTGTGTTGTCCACATACTTGGCACTGAAGGACACTTTGTGTTCAGGGTCACCCTGACTGCTTCATCAAGAGGGGGAAATAGTGAGGTTGACGCAGACAGTGGGAAGTAATACAGAGGTGAGCACAAACAAGATCTTCAAGACAAGTCACACCTACAGGACTTCAGCGATATCTTTAAGTGAGTAGGATTTCCTTCTCTCAGTCTTCATCTATCCACTACAACTGGCACACAGTCAGCCATGAGAGGTTAGTGGCACATTAAAATGTGTAATAATACTCAATAAAATAAACTATAACAGTTTGGGTAAAATGACCAGATGTTAGTTATTGGTCTGTCTTTGTATTGTCAGAGAAGCTGCTTATCTTATGCCTTCTCACTATAGATTGAATAAAACAAGCTCCTTTTTTGTTCTGACAATTCTTCTACCTTTGTTGTGTAGAAAATTATATAATTTTTCTTCTCGTTTCTTCATTCTTGTTTTATTTTGTTTGTTTTTAAATCAGAGACATAAAACTGAGTTCTCTTTTATTTCACTCTAGACTGAAAATGGAACCATATTTACTTTTGCTCCCCCCCCTTCAGGGTCATGCTTATTGAAACTGATCAATTTTAGTGTGCCAGACGTCGACCTACCATTAACAACAGACAGCTACCGTTCCACAACAGTTACCCTGCTAGTTACCTTGCTGCTGTTTTCCATGATCTAACTGGAGGAGGTGAGAGAAAAAACGTGTTTTTGGTGCTACCACAGGTGGTGGCTTTGGCGAGCAGGTGAATGAAGCCATCACTCAGGCACGACCTGATTCTGTTTGTTGAGTAAGTTCTACCTCCACTTCTCCAGAATAGCCACATGATTAATGATGATGGTGGTGCTGATGGCTAGGGTGTGGGCAGCAGCACAGCAAACCCTAACTGATGAATTGTTAGTGGCTCAGTGACCCACAAAGTGGTGATTCATTTAACAAGGCACTGAAACAAACCTTTTTCCCATGTATATTCATAATCACTGCAGTGGCTATTGCAAATACACACATTATCTATTTTTGTTATAACAACACTACTTTTATTATGATATAAATCTACCAGAGAACAATTATAATAACAGCCCCACACACATTTCTGTAAGCAGTTAGCTAAAAAACAAATAAAAAAACAAATGGCCTTGTAGAGCAAATAGCTTTTATAAATAAAACTAGGCAGGTAGCGCAGTTGGCGCCGTAATAACAGCAGCACACACATTATAATAATTACTTGAAATGAACAATGGCCTTACACAGCAACATTTGACATTTTGGCTTCCCTTCATCAGCCATGGCAAACTAGTGGTGTTACATTTACTGCAGAGAGCAAGTGTGCGCCCAAGCTTAGATAAAGCGTATGTTATTTTAATAGTGCAATGAAAAATGTAATTATTGCTGATATCTTGCATTTAGTAAACCACAAAATGATGAATATCCACCTATCAAACTTCAAAACCAAACACAGTACCTATCCAATAAACATATACAATATATTCTGATCCAGGTTAACTGCTGACAATAAAGAAAACCACATTAATACTAACCTATTGTTAAGTGATATCTCAGTTTAAATAGCTTTAAACACACACACATCACAAAATTAAACCACATTTCCTGTTTATACAGGAAAATATGTATGTACTATATGTATGTAATATATAGAAGACATCTTGCTTTCCTTGTTTTCTCACTTAAATGAAAATAACCAAGAACATAATGAGCAAAATAATCAATAATAAGCAGCAGCACTAGGGTTTTAATAAACTTTGTAAAACATATTTAAAGATAATAACATACTTGTAAAAAGACTGCACCAATTTTTATGTCTTAGCTATTGATTTTCTGAAACTAATTGCATAATGGCACATTAGACCAAAACCACTTCTGGTAGGTGTGTTTAGCACGCCTTTGCAAATGCAAGGATGTAATTGCAGCAGATATTGATTCAGAAACATTACGCTATTAATGGCACCCTGCTCCCTAGTGTCCCTTTAGATAACACTACTTCATCAGAAAATTACACTTAACAAGAAACCACTAACAATATGTGATTTACAATTTGCATATGTTGGCAAACTCTACTTTGTATTTTTCTGGGGCTAATGGTGGAGATCCAGTTTTACAATTGTGCACACAAGGAGAATTACTTTACTTACTTAATAATCTATACTGAGCATACAACAACACTTGTAACTGTAAGGTCTTATCTGAACACAAAGCACCATATAAACAGTGCCTTATGCCAAGGCTGAAGTGTCTTCAGTTTAAAGTGGCCACTCAATAAGAAACATAAAGCTCTGACTTACTCCAGATACAAGTGGCTGGTGACTGCTCACAAAGATAAGCAAGTTATGCTGCAGGCCGAGGCTACACAGCTTTCAGTGTCTGACTCTGCAAATCACTTCCTCCTACACACCTCTGCTTCCCCTCCCCCTACAGGTGCGGGTTGGCTGGGTTACCATGGAAACCAGGGTGGTTATGCAGCAAAAACAGGAGGCGCAGTCATCCCAGATGTCTCATGGTATAAAACTGTCCTCCCAGATCAAGAAGAAGAGCTTCACTTCCAGGTGCAGACACAGTCTACTAACATACAGCAGCAGGACACAAGCAAAGAAATACTGTACTTCCCCTTAAATTTGGAAAGATGTGTTACATGTTTGTGTATTCAAGATTATTATTATTATTGAGGATGTGGGGTTCTAATTGAGTTACAGTTTAGATATCAGTTTATTGTTGTTGGTGTCGGCTATAGTGGGTTCCAACTAAACTGAAAAAATGAAATACTTGCCTTGTCTCATTCTGGCCATAACACTGAATATATGGGAAGGGATTGACAGTTTCAAGGCATTTTGAGAAATGTATACCTGGAAATAACACTAAATAAGGCACATTAATGAAGTAAATATCAGGACAATTATGCTTACGGCTACGGAATTCATGAAAAAAGCTGAATTATATATGAACTAGGCTGAATTGTCTCATAATAAGAATCAGTTTCAGTCCTGAATGCAATTAGGAAGCATAAACAATAGTCCCATTGATTAGGATAGCATGTTCTACATCTTGATTTTTGTTTAGGCAGATCCCTCGTGTTTGTTGTAACACCTCTGTCATCTATGTTTACAGCAGAGTTGCTAAGTTATCACCTGTTTGCTATGTGTGTGTAATACGTCTTCTTTTCTTTGCTGGTGTCAGTACAGTCCATGGTCGCAGAGGTTAACAAATCCGGCTCTGTACCAACTAGGACCCGGATACAAATTGGAACTGGCTATCCGAGCTCATTACCACATGAACATATACACACAGTAATAGGTGGAGCTATCCCCTAAATAAATGTAGACAACTATGGATGCAGTCCAACTTCAATTACTTTGTGGTTACAGTATTTTAGTAGTGTGGATACAAGTATCTTGTTTGGCAAGTAGTAGGTCTTCCAGTCAAGCAATGTCTTGCCAGGCTAAAAACCAACAGAAACAATGGGCGCTGCACCAACACAAACATGAACAGTAAGATTAAAATCAGCAAGAGACAGCTGTTTTAGATTCTTTTTTAAACAAAGAACTGTGTCCTGGTCTCCATGACTTTAAAGCCTTCCTCTAGCCTACCTGCTCAGTGCACAAAACTATCTCAAAACACTTACAATGTTGGCGTATCTTCATGTGGTGTGGTTCAAAATGTTTCATTACGTCTACACCTTTGCTGAAGAGAACTGAGATCTTCCTTTCTATGTCTGCTCTCATAGAGCAGAGCTGTTCAGTTGCACTGTGGCAGAAGACAGGAAAAAAAAAAATCAGGCAGCGCTAGTGTTCCCAGATGATTCCACAAGATCTAATAGATAGCACTTCTGGCCTGCTTTAATAGTCTCAAGTCAAATTTACCTTCATTTTCACTGCCCCCCTGCTGCAGTGATATATTAAATTAGGCTAACCTATGGAGCTGCAACCTCTATTCCAGAATAAAAGGGAATTGGACCTGTTTTCCTCCTCGGGGATGATGAAAATAAGCAGTTATTCTATCAAACGTAGTTCAGCCAAACTTAGAGGTCACAGCTCTGAAGTGGTAGAGAAGGAGATCAGATGCTTTATGATGTTTATACTTCAGTACAAATTCAGTGGAAGCACACAAAATGTAATGTTTAGTTTACACTGAACCAAGTGGCCTCTGGGTAGGTTTAGCAAATAAAACTACTGTACTGAAGATAAACTTTTCAGTTGTTTGTACAATACCAGATGTATAGTATTACTCTGCAGAAAAGGCACAGCCTGTCAGACCTGTGGTATATGTTGTTGACAATGAGAAAAGTTCATCCAGTGCTTTTCGGAAGTTTTATTTATTTCTATTTCCTCTTGGTAGTTAACATTTTGAGGAAGCCTATTGTATATAAACACACAATAAAACACACAGTCTGGCTGCTCCTGAAAACAGTAGCAGTATCTTCCCTTTCTTAAGTATATCTGCAGATGTTCATATGTATGCTTTGAGTGTTGGTGTTTCTGTGTGTGTTTATCGGTGGACTATACTTGAGAAATAACACCCAGTTGCAGTCTCTGCACTACATTATTTAGTTACTGAAACCACTCAGACAATACTCAAAGGGAACCTAAACAAAGGAAAACAAAAAAATAAAAGACAAAAGCAGAAGTTGTCCTCTGAGCAATGTGAAATAGGGAAATTTCCCAGCTTAGAAACAAAAGAAAACGAGAAGTTATGTGAAATTTGCATTGCCATCCGTACGATGGCTTGTTCAAAGTAATGCCTGAGGACAGATGTTAGCAGCAACGGCAGCAGGGGGGAGGGGGGAGTGTAACACACACCTGGGTGAACATAGTGTACTGGCACACAAACTTTTCGATTTTTATTTCAGCTAAGCTCTTGTACAAATAGTAATGCACTATACCTCACACATGCAAAAGCACACTGTAAAAATATGAAATTTAATCTACCAACATTTGAAAAACAAAGAGAGAATTCAAACTAAAATACCCTGTCACTGTTGGTATAATTACTTGTTGGCTGGATAAAACCAAACTGATGCTTCTTCTGTTAAAAATATATCTTTCCACTTCATTGCCTGAGGTGACCTTGTTACCAACAACAAAAGCCCCTCTCCCGTTTATGGGGATGCAAATAGAAAAGGTCATCCCAGTTTTTTGTTGGTGCTTTAAATGTAGACCTGCTTACCGTAGTGCAGGCTTGCATGTGTGCATAATATTTCAGTGTCTGCATGAACATATGCAGCAGCGATAACGCAACTACTTTACTTTACTTTGCTTGGCAGACACTTTTGAAGCAGGGAGCTAGCGCTGGGTGTCTGGCTCAGGGACACACCTGGTAGGGATGGACTAGCAGTCAGACGGGGTTTCAAACCTTCTGCATCCCAGTCTGCTTGCCTTTAAAGAAACTGGCAGTGTGTTTGATTTTGAATCACTTGGGGCCCTGTGACTGCTCTGAATGTCTGGTTCATCATTTTTCAGTTTGTGTTACAGCTGATGAGCCGAAAAACAAACGACTATCACTGTTCTCCAGTGGACACAGACACGCTGTGCAGTCAAAACTCAACATCGCAGATGGTTGCGTGCTGTGATGCCGGAACATTTACAATAGTCACTGTACCGCAAAATGCTGTTGAATTAAATCCAAAACCAATAACCGCTATTAAACAACACTGTCTCTATTTGCCTATGCTCACATTAGCAGTCACTGTATCTCTTGTTTATCTAAGCTTCCTATAGACAATACAATTCATGTTTATACACCTGGGGAACAGTGGCAAAGCGAAAGCAGCTGAGGTTCATCACATTTCAGGTCATTTGCTCCACTGCATGTACTGCAGCATTAACACCCTACACAAGAGGTGACTGGTAGATTTAAAATAAAATCATGGACTACGGTTTATAAAAGTGTAAAAACATGTCATGATATAGGTCTCAGAACAAACCAAAGAGATTTTAGGCACAAGTTGTGAACACAAGTACTGTCAACTCTACCACGGTGACCAGTATGTTGCTCTTAACTCATCTGTGTTTTTGAGAATGATGATTGGAAATTTACAAAATAAAGTACAGAATGTTGCAATTCTTATTAATATGAATTAAATCTAAATGTGCAAATCCCACTGTAATATTTTAGACAGGAGACAAACATAGGAGTGTATGTTAATGCTGTGCTGTGACAAATCCACTGTGCCACACAATGAACCACACTTGGTGGCTTACTCCTGAGAGCACAGATTGACAGAGAGTATTAGTGAGACAAACCAAGCTGACATCATATTTCAATGACTGTCTGCCTTTAATGGATTCAAAATTTTTTCCCCTGTTTATGTTGTGGTGATGTTGTTGCTGTTAGATTTTTGTTTTTTGTTCACAACCGATGAGAAGCCAAAACATATCCATCTGCATTGTAAGATGGGAGTTGCCAATTTAAAACCAAAATCCCTGGAGTGTGTGAATGCATTAAACCTCATGTGTATTATGTCTGACCACATTACTGAAGCTCTCGTTGATGTGGGGCCTCCTCTGCTGCTCAGACACAGAATAGGAGAGTCACTGCTGCTTTCTAGTGGCAGATGGGAACTATAATCTGATAAATTGAGAATAGATAATGTGCTATAAAGCATGGCAAAATGAATAAGTGTGCTAATATGAAAAGTGAATCCGTCCATCAAGTGAATAAATAACTGAAGGAGACAGAGGAAGATATCTATTTTTTTATCTTTCACCTGTGTCATTTGATTATATGCAAGATGTCTCGTGTTAATCAGGCTCTGTTTCACATTCCCTCTCTGTTTGTCACAGTGATGAAGAGGCCTCCTACTCGGATTTCTATCCCATCATCCCTGGTGATCTGATGTCTGCCAAGGAGATCCTGGACATGGACTTTCCCCGCCACAGGACTTGGTGAGACAAGATCTAACTTAACTAATCTGGCTTAACTAATATACTAATATATATATATATATATATATATTAGACAATAGCACACATATACATACATATATAAATGTATATGTGTGCTATTTTCTTTCTAAACTACATCAACAAACTACTGGATTACAGGGGTTATATATAAAGCAATCTTCAGAAGGTTGCATTTTTCAATCAGTGATAAGTTTTAGCAGGACTACTCGTTCATTTATTCATTTATTCATTCATTGAAGGTATTATAATTAAGAGCAGGTGGTGGTGTGTTTAGCAGACGGCCATTTCAGTGAATATACTACTTTTCATTTTGTCTTTATAAAGAAATAAATCAATACAAAATTTATAAACACAGGAAAATAAATTGAAAATATTTAAGTCTAAATTCTTGAGAAGCTATGATTTATATTTTACCCAGAATCATACTGAAAAACTATGAGACAACAATGTCCATAGTCATTACCTTAATGCCAAACTCAGGTCCAGTATTGCCAAAAAGCATTTAGCACTTAAAATACATATAAAGATACAGAGGAATAGCTGGAATGGAAAAAAACTGTTAAATGGCAAAAAGAAAATATGGATTTATGGTAAAATATCACATTGTCCAGCCAAGACTGATTAGCTGACAATCCACCAATATGTTTCACTTAATTTGGTTTAAGAGGCAACCACAAGCAACCAAAGCCGCTTCGGTGTCATTTTTTAATAATCGTATTAATACAGCTGGTAAGCTATACCTCCCACCTAACAATCTGAGTGATAAAGCAGGACCACATTAGATAACATGCAGATGTTAACAGCACAAGAAGAATTCAAATCACCATCTGCAACTCATCACTGGTAAACATTATTTTTATTCCACATGCCAAATGGAGTCTCTTGCTCTCATACTGCACCAAGAACCGTGAGCAATCGTCCACTTTTCCCCAAAGGACTGCAGAAAGCAAAATTGTGCCTCTCTATCAGGAGGCAGCAACTCATCATCACTTTTCACTTTATTTGAAAGAAGAGTGGGTCGAGTTTCACTGATGCTTTGCCATGTAAGCCACTGACAACACATAGGTTTTTATGCCAACAGGGAATCTCAATAAACAATGAAAATGACGCCTCTTTCCTCACTCTCATATGTCTGAAAAGCCAGCTGGGGTCTCATCATTTACTATTTCATGGGTGTCATGAAGTCAGTAAACCATAACCATTCAACTGCAGCCCTTTTTTCCTGGAAAACCCAAAATATAAATAAGAAGGGGGCCCCATCTCCAAGACGCCTTTGCCTATTTGCAGTGCTGTCAAAAAAGGTATTTGCTTCTTTTCTTTGCAGTATATTTGTCACACCTAAATAATTTAGATAAAGCAAACTTTAATATTACAAAAATAAATGGTATTATACAGCTTTCAGACTGCGGTTGTTTCTGTGTTGAAAACTTTTCACTCGCATACACGCTTTTATACTACATTAATACCAAGCCAATAACTTGCTCCCCCGCCCATCCAGTTATCTTTGCTAGCACAGTAAAGGGAAACAAACTTGCATAGAGAGTCGTAAAAGCCCAAGCGATTTTAGAGACAGTAATTGGAGATGGAGGCAGACGACTTAGTTCTGAAGAAAAACAGCACTGGCTCTGTTACATGGCAGTGGTTTGCAGTTCGCAAATATATAAAGTGAGACAAAAGTATTTGGCTGCGACCAATTGTGCAAGTTGTGCCACTTTGAAAAGATGAACGAGGTCTTTAATTTTTATCGGAGGTACAATTCAACTGTGAGACAAAAAAATTACTTGTTATCTGTATAACTCAATATCAGCCTAAAAAACACCTGTCCGCGCCTTAAAACAGTCAGACTCCAACCTCCACCATGGCCAAGATCAGAGAGCTATCGAAGGACACCAGGGACAAGATTGTACACCTGCACAAGTACCATGTGCCAATGTACAATAGGCAAGCGACAGTGTTGGAGCAATTATAAGAAAATTGATTAAATACAAAATCACTGACAATCTCCCTCAACCTGGGGCTCTATGCAAGATATCACTTCGTGACAATGACTCTGCTCTGCAAATCCCAATCTCTGATTGGCAAGACAGCTTTGTGCACTCGGTTTTGTCTTCTCACTTGTCATCACTCACTTGCCTCGCCCACAACACTTCCCTCACCTGTTTCCACTTTCCAATTAGCGTCTCCCGTATTCTCCCGTAGCCAGTCACTCCCTGACGGATTATCAGTTGTCATCTTCTGATGTTTGCGTCCCAGTTTTCGTGCTCTACCTGATCTGTCTGTACGTGGTCCCTGCTTCTCTGATCCTGATCTGCCTGCCCTATTGCTATAAGCTATGGGGGAAGACAGAGGCCAGTTGTTCAGCACAGAAGGAGCACACTCCGTCTGGGCCTGTTAGCTTCCTTGTTTTCTGTTCCTGGAAGACACCTCTCACCTCCTCTACAGATAACCCAAGGGCAACGGGGGTGGAGGCCTGCAGCTCCTGCTTCGCCTCATTGGTCCAACCTTTAACAGATCTGACCACAGGTTTTGAACATTTAAGTTTTTGCCTGTAGGTTGGGATCAGATGGATCACTGTGATCCAAGTGTCCAAGAGCTGCATGACGGACGGAGCGATATGCGTCCTTTATCACGGTGTAACAGTGATCTAATGTGATGTTCTCTCTGGTGGGGCAGGTTATGTGCTGCCTATATTTGGGCAACTCGTGGTTCAGATTAGCTTTCCCCAGAGCTATGAAAACTGAGTTAGGGTACTTTTGTCCAAAGCCGGTTATCTGCTCCGCTAAGTGCTGCAGCGCCGCTTTAACGCAGGCCTGCGGTGGGATGTAAACTCGTGTGGTGAATAAAACAGTCAACTGTTGATAAATAAAGTTTCTAAATGTTTAATAGAGAATAGTAACATGGTGTATTTACAGGATAAACCTTCCTGTGCACGACAGCACATCCCACTGAGAAAGTAGAGCATCCATCCAGCTATTAGTTGACTGATCAATTATTCATTTAAACAGAAACAAAAATCATATTCCTCATGCCACACATTTTCTGTATCAAATTAAAAACTAAATGATGGACATATTTCACAACTTTAGGTTTTTAAGATCAGCCAACTCACTGATTATATGAGAATTAGCTGGAGGAAAGTTGTCAACTCTAATCACACACATTACGTTCTTTAAGACAGGAACTTAATCCGGTTTACAGTAAACATAAAAATTTACACTAGAAAAAGAATTTAGCATGTGGCTGATGACTTGACTTTGCTGCAAGAGACAGAAAGTATTCCACTTTTTCGAGAGTGAGAATCCTTTCCTGTTAAGAGTCCTATGATCTTGTTGCCAAGTCAGGATTATTGCTCAGCTGTTGTAAAGAGGGTGTTACTACAAATGAGTACCAGAATAGGAAGTTTAGGTCAGGAAGTCTTATACCTTTAGCCAAAATGGCTTTTTTTCCTGTTTTCCTATCTGTGTTTTATGTTGGGATTCAAAGGCATTTGCACATTTGGTGGCATAGCAGCAGCCTTTTTCCTTTTCTCCAATTTATCCAAAACCTGATTAGGCTTTTTCGTTGTCTTGACATCTCTTGCTTAACTAAACCTCCCCTTCAGTACTAAAAATGACATAGGCATTTCATTCTTAAAACCACGGAAGGAAGCTTTGGCTGCCAACGGCAAACTGATGGACACAAGAGGTCACAAAGAGTACTGAAGGAGAAGATGAGAAATGCTAGAAGCTAAAGTTGCCAAAAAGGAGGGTGAAAAGAGGGGAAGTCAGTGAGGGTGAAATCACACCCTCTTGAAAGACAAAACACATCTGACAGTAATGAGCCTCAGCTGCAGTGATGTGTTCTTGCCAACTTGGAATCTCATTAGGTTCCCTCTCCCATGCCACCGTCAGTGAGTGTCTATCCCATCCGCAAACTTGCTTTTGTTCTCATTCACCGGTCATCAGATATTTCCTCCTGTCCTGCACCTCTAGATTACACAAAGTTGACTCCTGCAATACAAAAGTTTAATTTCTCTACCAAAACTCAACTCTCATCAGAAGTGCTGAGACAAGTATGGTGTGCATAGGTATTTTAGAATGGAAACCAATAAATGCAGAGGAGGATTCATTTAAAAGCTCTTGAGGACTGACATGCTATTTCTGCAACACCCGACTGTTGAAAGATGAGAGAAAAGGACATTTGTTTTGATTTGTGAGGCAAAATTTTTGTGCATGATCTATGTGCATTGGTATGGGTGCTCCAACTGCTCATTACAAGCAAAGTGTAATTCAAATAACAGTATGTTGAGGGCCTGTTTTGGCTTGATGCGACTGGTTTGCAATTCTTCACACCATTAATCAATATTACAATTATGATTTGGAGTAAAAATGTTGCCATAAATGATTGTGTTCCAATGGTTCATTGCCTCCAAGACTTAAAACCTTGCACACAAACACACTTTACTAAATGAGCTTGTTTCAGAAAAAGGCAACAATCCTGTACTAGGAGTAAGAGTGTGTGTGGGTGCTTACTTGCCAGCATTCGCATTGATGCTTGCCTGTGTTTATTTGGATTTTATGCATGCTCTCTGTGCATTTCAGTGAATTATCACAAGCATTTCTAGGGCCATTCATGCTCTAGTGGCCATCAAAGCTCAGAGCAAGTGTCTCTGTTGTGGCAGTGTGTGTGTGAAGTATGTGTTCAAATAATTAGGCCGTGGGGACTGTCAATCAAAAAATGGTTCAAAATCCACACCCCTCTGGTCATAAGAGAGGGAAGTAAAAAAACTGCTGCATGTAAAAGGCAGGAAAAATTCAGGATTGTGTGAGTTGAAGTGCACAATACATCCAATGCATATAAATAAAGTGTATTCACACACAAGAGAATGTGGGATGTACCCAAGGATATAGTTACAGCTTCAATACACAATACCTGTGTGCATACATTTTGGACTACAGAGGGCTTCACTTGTGTTGGCAAGAGACTTGCGGTTCTGTTTAACAGCCCTAACAATGAGCTCAGCACAGGTCCAATCCGCTTTAGAGCTGGTGGAGCTTTACTGCGCAGCTTAATAGCCTCTATATTCTTAAGATGGAAATCAAACAAATCCAGTTACAATAGTTGCGCTAGCTGTCCAGACAAAGATAAAAATGTTTCTTTCGAGTGAATAGACCATCACAGCTGCTTGCCATCTCCATGACAACCAAGCTGATGAAAGAGAAGTCGGGGATGTCACAGCCAGCGACACAGCGTCACTTTGAACTGTCCACACCTGAAGGAGAGGCAGACATCATTGTATGAGGGATGTTAGAGCGGTAGCACTTCATCTCTTCACAGTGATGTGAATCAACAGTGGCAGCGGGGCCAGATATCCCACTCATAAAAGAGTAACTTCTCAAAACATTTGAACACATGTTAAAATGGTGCTCATGTGAAATGACAGTTAAAAATGGAGCAGGTAACCACCAACCTCGCTACTGAGCCTTTTCAACGGCCAACTCCCAAATATCATAAACCTAGAATTTGTCTGTAAATACGGGTAAAACAAATTGCTGTTTTGTTTCTCTCATAGGTCAACCCATGTTGTTACAAAATATGCTCAAACCTGAATAGCTGCGTCTACTCTTGTGGGTTGTTTTGACAATCTTCCGAACATTTTCAAATAAAGCCAATTATGTCCTGCCTGCCCCTGGTTGTAAAACCAATTTTCCGCTGCAAACACTAAACAAATTGTTATAATAATAAACGTACAGTTTATTGCTTTGTTAGGACGAGTTCATCTTGAAGCTGCACCTAGCCATCATCAGTGTAACCTAAATTAAGAAAATATCATTAAATATACACAACACATTTGTTGTGCTCTACCAGGGAAATCCTGAAGGAAACGCTGGCTGCTGATGAAGAGTATCACAGAGATAAGTGGACTCTGTTCGGAAATGAGGCTGAGAAGGTAGAGCTGGACGTCATCCGGAACCAGCATGTCTTACGTACACGTGTTGACAAAATTGCCCTTCGAAAACAGGTAGAGTTTTTGGTGTCAAGAATCACCCACTATCCTGCTGACTTGTATTCCATTTTTGCTGGCTTTAATAAAGCGTTAACGCTGTTAACAGATTTAGAAAGTATAACAGACAGACTTGAAGACAAGAAAATTACATTTTTATATTAAAAAAAAACCTACATTAGGAAACTCAAATACTCGCTTTGCCACGCTTTAACTTTTTTTTCATAAAAGTTCTTAGTGTGGTATCACAGTATATACAGTTGAGTGTTTAAGTCAACTTATACAGTATAGCTTGCACCTTCACAGCTAGTGCATGCACTCACTGACAGCTGAATCACTTAAAGGTCAATTACGCTAACTGGCACTTTGCAGGCAAATTCATGTCGTTTGTTAAATATCACTATTTAAACCATCTAGCTGTCAGAAAGGGAGGGTTAAAGGGCAGACCATGATATGAACATAAATCAGATAAAGACAGACAAGCAAACAAAAAACCCAGTGAACAAAAAAAAAAAAATTCCTAAAGGAAGGCAAGCAGAACACACAGTGCGAGTCCGACACAATATATAACATGCCTAAATAAAACTAAAACAAACTAAGCATAGCTACCGACATAACAGATCAAGTGAAAGTACACACATTAAACAAAGGCGTAGCTACAGACATGACTAACTTAATCAAACACATACAATGAGGAAGAGGAGAGCAACAGGAGAGAACGGACTATTAAAAACAAAACAAACCAGGCGCAGAACAGATGAGGGTGGAGGGGACAACGCAGGACAACGCAGGACAACGCAGGACAACGCAGGACAACGCAGGACAACGCAGGACAACGCAGGACAACGCAGGACGGATAATGACAGAGCACATACATCAAGAAAAGCAGATAACTCAGCCACAAGAGAGTGGCAGAGGGGAGAATATAAAGGAGTGGAAGTAAAGGGATAATTAGGAACAGCTGGGAGTGAACGGGAGAGTGGGGTTTAATCAGGAGAGTGGAGACAGGTGAGGACAAGGGCAGTGATTGAGGGTGTGACCAGGAGAGCACAGGGAGGACAGAGAGATGAGATTGAAAAAAGAAACACACATAATCCACACAACAAAACCAGACAAGAGACCAGACCAGGGGTAGGCAAGTTCAGAGAGCCACAGCCCTGCTTGTTTTCCAACCCTCCAGCTGTTGACCAAGAGCAGGAACTGTTGATTACCTGGATCAG
>JAUMHF010000008.1:4962201-4998397 GCA_032359275.1 Microctenopoma steveboyesi
TACCTGGATCAGGTGTGTTCAGCCAGTCAGAAGCTGTAAGTGCAGGGATGGTTGGAATACAAGCAGGGCTGTGGCTCCCTGGGACCGAACTTGCCTACCCCTGACTTAGACCTTGACACTAGCATTATCTTTCCAAAAGCAATTTGTAAACATTGCAAAAACCGGTCTGAAATTCAAATTTCTTTGCTATCTTCTGAAAACTACAAATAAACAAGTACATCTTTTACCCCACTGTCCGTAATCATGCACACTGAAAAAAATAAACTCAAATCTTGTGTCTAAAATTATTTGTAAAACTTTCTCATCTGTGCTTCAGGCAGAAAAGAAGGCATCTTCCCACATGAAGTACCTGGAACGTCAGAGTCAGAAGGCTCCAGATTTTCCAATCCCTCTAAGACCTCACACTGTCTGGGAGGGCATGACAGTCAAACTCTCCTGCACCATCCACGGCTCACCATCCCCAAAGGTCACGTGGTAAGAACTCGTATCTCTGCAACACTCCACTAACCTACTCTAATTCCCTTTTAAGAAGTTTATATTAAATTCCTGTGCTTGGACTACAGACTGGTTTCACTTTAATGCAGTCTCTTACTCGGCTGGAGGGGTTTTCAGCAAAAGACATTAGTACCAATGTTATAACCTTCAGGCCAGAACTGCAGATGGTGTATAATAATGTTCACTTCTGATGTAGCTTACTCCAGCCTTGTATTGGAGCTGACATCATCAGTCAATTATACACAGAAGCAATCAAAAAACAATAATTTTTATTAATTGTATTTTTCATATAATGTTTTTTTACAGCTTTATGATGTTATCAATTGCTGCTTCATTATGTTTTACAACTGCCGACAGGATTTCTTTGGGTTTTGGATGGTCAGAAAAAGAAACTGGACATCTCATTTGTAAGGGAAATTTAGTAATGTAATTTCTTTTTTTGTCCTTTCACATGCGACAGCATAAATCAAATAAATGAAAAAATAATTAGCAAACCTGGCAATGATGAACAGTTAGTTCCACTCTTGTAGTCGACCTACTAATACCATGCATGTGTGAAAGTTAAGGAGAGGTTATACACAGGTACATGATGATAAATGAGATAAAGATAGACTTGGAGTTGTGAGTTGCTTGTAAGAAAATCCACTACAGTTCTGAGGCCTGACTTGAATATCGATCTCTGTATTAATATAATATCACCTGTGTTAATTCAGGCAACGCGTCAAGCTGTCGACCTTGATACTTGAGTTAGACTAGCTGATGAAAAGACTGTGTCCACTCTGTATTCATGAACCTAAGCTGAGATCCAGATAACCTAGAGCTTATGGGTTTCACAATCCCATATGGGATCCATCGAGTCCAATGAGCTGCAAAAAGGCTGCACTCAACAATGCCCTGCACAAGACAGAATAAGAGATCAAAGGCCTACTCTGGCTGTTTCACATTCAGCCAAACTAACATTTGACTAGTGAAAGACGTGCATCAGTGGGTAGGAACACGAACCACCCAGGTTTATCTTGTTGTTCATTTTGCGTCAAGATAAAAAAATAAATTAATAAATTTTTAATACATTTAACAGTATTTTTGTATGTTCACCTCAGGTATAAAGATGATGTGCCACTAAGAATTTCTAATCAACCATGGAATTACAGTCTTCAACAAACATTTGGTCTTAACTCACTGGAGATCAGAAGGTAGGTCATTAGTGGAAATCCCCAACAACAATCTGTGCAGAAAATGTATGAATGTGGTGCAGGGGTTTGTGACACGTGAGAACGAGTATGATAGCATGATTTAGCTGGTAATAAAATGAGAAATAAATATTTAACTTGTGGGAGAAGTTAGAAGAGTCAAATGCTGGTAACTAATTTTATAAGAATAAAGAAAATAACTTATATTAAGTGATTTACTGCAAAAGCACCAAATTCCTCTTTTTCATGTTGTATTTCGGGAAAGAGTAACAAATACTACTAAATACAGTATGTGGTGAGAAACATCTTTCAGCTTAGACTTTATCCACTTGGACCGCTGGTTCAACTTACAACAGGCAAATAAATAACATCTAACATCCTTCATCCGTCTCTAAAAGGTGCTCTCCTGATGATGCTGGTACTTATAAAGTGGTAGCCAAGAGTTCCCTCGGTGAAGCTATGACCTTTGCAACGCTTGTGGTGAACTGTGAGTAGTTTCTTGTTTCATACGAGCAAAGCTGTAAAACTATTATGGGTTAGACAAAGATGGGTTACAACACGACTCCTTCAAAGGACTATGGTACAAGAGTTAAGCGTTACACCTTAAAGTGGTAATAGGACACTGAGACACCCAGATAAGAGCTACAGGATTTCTACCATATACATGTTTGTGGCACGCACAAGCAAAAACAGACAATTCAGCTTGACAACTTTTATTCAATAACATAAAATATATGTAAATATATATATATATAAATAGCCTTCATCAAGAAATAGTTATAGTTTCTTTGTAAACGTTTCCAGAAAACATTCAAAAGAAGGAACAACAGTTGCGTTCTGCGCCTGTCCGACATTAATTAGCCGCTTCAGCGTTAGCTTCTCAGAATTCTGACTGTTCCATCGTTGCCCAAATGTTTAATCAGGTTCAACATATAGCCTCCATGGTCTTACTGTAAACTGTGAGTTATTCTAAGAAATCAACGACTTTTTTTCCATCTTAGCTAACTAGCTAATTCGGTTAGTTCTCACAAACGCTTAATTGAAGCCCCGCCCCCTACGTGGACAGGTGGTTGAGCTGTTGATCGGCAACGGATAAAGCTGTGGCGGCTTTATTTTGAAGCATGTATATTATGTTACCTCTTTTGTTATTAGGACTTGTGTCTTAAAAAGTTATTAGCTTTATTTGTTGTGGTTCTGTGTTCGGGCTTTTATTTGAAGGTTTGGTTGAAATGTTAGTATTATTACTGTTTTCATGTGTGGGAAAATGCATAAAAATAAGGTTTAATAAAAAACTATTTATAATTTTAATACATCCAAATAGGTGTTACGTAGAGGTGGGCGGATTAACCCAAATATGGATATTGGTATCGGATCTATACTCTAATGCAGTATGTATGAGTATCTTTAACATTGAGTATTTTGAAGTTATACTATTACAGTTTTTATTTAAACAGTTTTGCAACTGTACAAACATTTGCTATAATATTACTAATACTGATTAGAATAAGTATTTGCCTTGGGCCCATTTCAAACCCTGGCAAAAAATGTTGGCTTTTCTTTCTTTTTATTTTATTCACATGCTATTGAGGTGAAAGTGCGTGTTAAATAACGTTGTTTGTTGTTTTCAATGGCTTTTAAGATATTAGAATATTTATTTCACATTCCCTAATCTTAAAATTATCAAACCTCTTCTACTGCCACTACTACTACTTCACAAAAAAACCTACAATTTTATAGAATAAAAAAAAACAAACCTTTATAGAACAAAAGTCAAGGAGCTATTTCACACACTGGAAGCCATATATTTATTGTGTGTTCCCATTATCTAGGGTGTGAAATACTAACTGGCTGTGCTATCACCTGCCTCTCACCAATGCATCTCTTTATTATGCTAAAGCAATAACAATGATTTATCTAATGATGAGAATAAAATAAAGTGTGTAAATGTGAATTATCCCTTATATTTTATATTGTATATTGGTATCAGCATATGTGTCAATATGCCAGAAAATGAAATACAGAAACATGTTTGTATACATTTGTTCATCTAAGCACTGACAGGTTTGAGCTGAGCGTATAGTATCTAATCACCATACAGTATTTCTTTGATTTCTTACATTTACTTTTAAAATACAAACATCTGCTCATATATTGTTATCAAATATTCAAAATTTTCAACAACCAATGCATTTGCTTCAAAAATCCAATTTTAGTTAGGCTCCAAAATGAGCACTGAAGAAGCACAGACATTCATGAATACCCTCAGGCTGCTGGCACTGTCTTGGCTTATCACATATCTCCAGCCTCGAAATGCCTCCAATCTTGTCATTGCTTAAGTCGTCTCAAAGGGAATGATTTGTAGTTTGCAAGCTATTTTTTTCTCACCCATGAACAGCGTGGTTCTCATCCCCATTTTGATGGTTTCTATACAAATGTTATATCAGGATTTGAATCAACATCAGACTAAAATGATCAGGAAAAAACGATTTGTTAGCAGTGCTCATGAATAATGGATTAAAATAAAGACAGTGGGTGTAGTGGTGACTAATTACATCGACAGTAAGCTTCATGGCCTTGGAGCACAGTGGCTGAAACAATCATAATAATAATGTTTTTCCTTTCCACCTTTAAAACAAACCAGGCTTTCTTAAAAGCGATTGGTGTCTGGCAGCAATTCACCAATGTAGATCATTTTGCTGGTCGGGGCTTTAATGAGACACTTCAAGGTATTTCCGTACCATCTATATTTCAGAGACTCTCTTCAGTTGTTAAAAATAGGTTAGAGGGAATATTTGATGTGACTTGCATAAATGTGGCATTGCCAGGTTTGATTTGTCTGCCGTGTCTTCTCTATCACTTACTCCTTCAGTTTCACAATATAATTCTCAGTTTCTGTCTCAATCTCTGACCCTCCTTCCTTTCCTGCAATCTGTCCCGCTCTGCTGCTCTGCCACTCTGTGATTCAGCATATCAAGGAGCTGTCGCTGGTTCAGAGCTCTTGCAGACCCCTGGTAAGTTTCACGCCAGGGCCTAATGAAAAGTGTCCTCTTTCATTTTCTCTGCTACCCTTTGAAGTTCTTTCCTGCACCGGTAAACGAGGTAGGCCTGGGTGGCTTTGAAGAGTGTGACACAACACTCCTCGATCTTTTGGATGCTGAACCTCGTAATCAAAAGAAATGGAGGCATCCGAAGGGAGCAGCAGGTTGACAGTGTTTGTTCGTCAAACAAGTTTATGTTCTTGTCTGGAATGAATCAACAAAGTTTAGGTGAGAAATAGCTTGTGTGGCCATGGTCAGAAACTATTGCTACCATTGATTTGTTCTGCATTTAGTCAATGAATTAATTTGTGCAGCATCTCATATCAGCTGTGGCAGCCTAAATTAAGATCTAGAGGATTAATCTTATCAGTATAGCTCAGATAAATACTGTATGCTGCTATTCTCCTGCTATTACAGCACTGTGTTCACTAGAAAGATGCTGTAAACATTCATGGAAATGCAGCAGATAAACATTTCGTTGTGTTTACCTGACGAGGACATCTAGTGGCCATGTAAATTTTCTGTCAGAGGCAGGAGATCCATCAAACGGATCACGCAACTTTGATCGTCAGACAACAGAGATTTCTTTTTGACAGTGAACATGTCACATCAAACAAGACGTTTTTCTTGTAATGTAATCTTGATCGTGGCTATAAACATGAACCAAAATTGAGTTGTTTAATCAAAACCCCAGTGCTCTGGCTCTACACAATAAGTCTCGTAGGTAATTTTAGTGTCTGAACCTTAACAACAGCAGCCATAATCATTTTCGCGTATTTGGAAGTTTGTAAGGCAGTCACATATAATAATTTGCCCTTTAATTTACAGTACTTTTGATGACTTGATTGAAGTTTGGAGGGTGAGAATGTTTTTTTTATTCATTTGCTTATTTAATTCACTTGTTAAAACACATTCTGTCTAAATAAGAAGTGCTACGAAGATGAAATGCAATACATTTCCAACACACAAAAATTCAAATTTTTAATTTGGATTTGGATAATTAGGTTTTTCAGGTTGTAATGGCATCAGGGCATGCTGGTGGTAAAATGTGCTGAATAATTGCTGCAGTGCTTTGACAAGTGAGAGAATAGCAGCTGAATTCATGACTTGTCAGGAATTGTTCACTTTGAAAACAAAATTCAACTTTCAACTTTTCTACTGGAAAGTAGAATAATTTTCTCTATTATTTTGTCAGTTTGCTTAAGATTAAGCTTCATTAACTGGTAACTCATTAAAACCCCGCCCCCTTTCAGTTTTAGCTCCTGTCCCTTGTGGAAGAAAACTGTTTTATTTGTTATTTTTGTATGACGCAGTTGCCAATCTGGGAAAATTTTACTGACATTAACTTTTCTTTCTCATCATCAGAAATTATTTATTCTTCTGCCACTTCACTCTGCACTTCTGATGCTTCCTAAATCCTCTCTTCTTTACCAGTCATGCTTCTAGTCTTTGTAGTCCAAAGAAAGTCTGCACAATTTTATGGTGCAGCATCCACCCTAACTTCTTATCGTCTGGAGTGGACGTACTTTTTGATATCAGTCTTATCTTTGCCCAGCACCAGTGAGAACAGTGAATCTGTGCAGTATACTGTATTGATGAAAAGTGCTTCTCTCCTTTTCATTTTTTTCTTTCTCAAAACTTCTGTCTACTTTTCATCTGACAAATTTCAAGCTTTTCGCCGTTTGCTTTGCCTCTACTCTACTCTCTATCATCTCCTTCCCTTCTTCTTCTTGTCCTCTCAATCTTCCAACCACATCCTCCCACTGACTGTTTACTCTTCTAGCTTTGCAATTTCAACCAGAAGCCTCCTTCTCTCCAACATGGGTAGAGGAGGGCAACAGCCTCACTCTGCAGTGTACATTCACCTCAGCCCTGCTGCCCCCCCAACACGATATCACCTGGTTCAGAGATGGTAAGTACTGTAAAAGAGTAAAGGAGTCTGGCAGTTTAGATACAGGCTACAGGCTTTTTTTTATTGTTCCAGACGTACAGCTTCATCAGTCCAGCAATGTGGACATAAACGTGGTCGATAACAAGGCCAGCATCACTTTAAAGGCTGCACACAAGGAGCATGAAGGTGTTTACATCGCCAGGCTGAAGACAGGGGATGGAATCCAGGAGCACAGTGCTTTTGTCTATGTCAAAGGTCAGGCTCAACATACAATGTTTTATTGTGACATTTTATCCACACATTTGATTACTAATTATAACGACATTTGAATTTAATTGCTGCTCATGCATTTGGTTCCCACAATGGTGTTTATTCTGTAATTTGATGTTTAGCAGGTTAATGGGATACATTTGGTTTTGAACCCTGGAAGTAGTAGTTTGGCAAAAACAATCACAACACATAATTCACTGACTACCTTTACAAGAGCTTTAAACGACATCTTATCAGCAGACGTATGTTACTCAGCTGCCATGAAAACCAAAGCTCCATACTTTCTGGGTGACATGGTAACTGCGTGGAAACTCTGACCCAAGCTCTATATTTCCCAAAGTATCAAACTACTACTTTAAAGTTATTTTTTATTGATAGCTCAGTTTGAATACATTCTGGTGTCTGACAGTTTAATACCTTATGTCATTCTGGATGTTTGTGTGTTTGTTGGTTTGTATTACTTTAGGCTACTTCAGATCATATTTTATACCACTTTGCTCATTATGTCAGATCACATCAGAACCACCTCATGTATGCATGAAATGAAAAACAAAAATGACAAAAGCTGAGCAGAGTCCTTGAGACCCTCCCTTGAAAAAAAATGTTTTTGGCAGATAGAATCATCATTTGTTGTCCTGTGCAGGCTGGATAAATGGTGTTTTCGCTGAAACTTTCACACAAAACACAATTTGTATTCACCACAGTTTGATTCTACTTTCATTTCCTGTCAGCAGCCTACACTGATCCATATTGGGAGATTGCACCATCAGTCAAGCTGTTCTGCAGGCAAGGGCTTGTTAACTTTGTTCAGTGAAACTATATATTCTTTACAGACTGCTACGCACGCTTATCCACTACAGCATCCATACAGTATGAACCAGAGAGGTCACTGAACACCTGACACTGTGTCACTTCCACTTTTCTGTGAGTTTAAACATAATACCCGGTGCTTACACTTGTACACATTGTTCTTAAGCTGCACTGAATCATTCATGAGCACGGAGTGCGAAAATGTAAACATACTACTCCAAACATAATACACAAACTTTAATTCAAAAACTGCCCTAAAAACATAGGTATTGTTCCTTTTATTAAAGGGCTTGTGTTTTTTTTACTAGTGCTGGAGGAAGTAATTACTGAATCATCCAACTCCACTGCCTGGATGTTTTCTCCTTTATTCAGCCGTCATATTTGCATTACAAATAGGAGGTACAGGAGAGCAAAAACAAATGAGAGAGAGAGAGAGAGAGAGAGTAAAGGGAGGGAGAGAGGGTGAGGATGTGAACCTAAAACAAGAAAGAGACGTGCTTCATGTTGACTTGAATCTTTTGTTAAAAAAAAGCTCAAATCTATTCCTAGCCTCAAGCAAAAGATTCATGAACATGCCACATCCTATCAGTCGAATCCACTTAACATAATTTCCTCATTTTTTCTCTCTCCTCTCTCACATCCCCTACTCTACTACTACTACTGTTTTTTTTTATTCACTGATTAATTGTTTTGTTTATAAAACATCAGATGACAGTGAGAGATTCCAGTAACCCTTTGTTAAATGAAGATGCTCAGTCGTCCAGGTCATAGTAAGCCCACAAAGGTTACACAATGGCATCTGAACTTGTAGCAGTAAGTAGCAGGTTTATAAGTCCTCAAGTCTGTCTGAGCAAAAAACAGAATCTGCAACCAAACAATATTTGCTTGAAAAATGACATAGTAGTGAAATAGTTGGAGATTGTTTCGCCTTTAGTAGAACTTCTGTCTCATCTTCTTTCAGTCTTTGACTCAGACTGTGTTGAAATGTTGGTAACTACATGATTATTTTAAATCCTGCTTTAAGTCCCAAGTGTCAGCGTTTGTTCTCCTACTAACCTTCTTCTTCCTCCTCTCAGATGCATCAGCTGCAGTGCTGGGAGGTCCTGCCTCTCCTGTCGCGGTCCAGGTATCTGACGTCAACAAGAACTACGTCTTCCTCACCTGGCAGCCGCCCAGTGCTGATGGCGACTCGCCTGTGCAGGGTTATTATGTGGAAAGGTGAGGATTAGTCTGGTAAAACTAGACGGCGGCTGAGTTTTAAGAAATCAACAAAAACATCTCACGAAAAGCTGGTAGCGGTTCTTTATGATGTCACATCATAGTGTGCTTCTCTTTGAGAAAATGATAAACTAGTGTTTGGACCAGGATAGAAAAATTAAATAATAGTTACAACAATGATAACGTCTGTCTGATCTGATTCTTACTTACTATAAGTTTAGACAGAGAAATGCAGCAAATCCACGAATGTGATGATATTTATGGCCAGTCAACAGTAGACAATAGGACTATAAAGCTGAACCTCGCCTCGGTCTTGATTTCCACTTAGCTGTGCTCTCATGAGATGGATGGTATACGTAGTAATTATCAGCCTTTAACACTGTGTTAACAGCAGAGTCAAAGACTCCCAGAGAAAAACAGCTGCACATATCACCAACACCAATCAGGATTCTCCTGCACGTGTGTTCATATGTGTGTGTTTGTGTGTGAAAAGAGCAGAAGAAAGTATGTTTGCATTTGTGCATTAGCAAGTGCATTTCCATATGTGTTTGTTATTGTTAAATGGTAATCAAGTGTACAGTGTCTGTGTGTGTGGTTTTGGTTTGTTCCTTCCTGTCTTCTTTATTCAGTGTAGAAAATACAGCTCCTGAATGTTCTTGGTCATTGGGTGAGGATGGAAAAATGTAAGATAACTTCCAGTTCCCTAGCAACCCCCTCGTGGTTAGAAAACTGTAATTTTTCTGGCTTTGTTTACTGCAAGTGGCAATAGTTTGTTATCTATGTCGTATAATTTGAGGTCTACTTTAAAAACAGCACTTTTTACTGTCTTGGGAGTCCCATTATTTCCACATTATGATCAATCATAGGCCTTTGTGGGGTGTTCTGACTTAGATGTGTTGCTGTGTGAACTGCATAATGCAGTTTCTGCTTTGTTTATGTATTTTTCTAATACGTTTGTTTCATTGTTTGTTCTTTTCTGTCTTTCATTGTGTAAATGTACTACTGCATAAATGTTTTATATGTAGGATTGAGTTGTCTCGTATTCTCTTTCTCTCTCAGATATGACCTTGATCAGGGCGTGTGGGTGCGCTGCAATGTCCATATTCAGAAAATGTGCCATTACCCTGTGTTTGGGCTAAAAGAGGGAGCTCTGTACCAGTTCAGAGTTTGCGCTGTTAACAAGGCTGGAGCAGGACGCCCCTCCAAGGCTACTAAGCCCATCCGCACTGCAGACCCCCTGGAACACACCAGGACCATGGGTACCACTTTACACTCTTGTTTGTGGTGTGAAAATGGTGTGTCCGCAGAGTTTCCGTGCTAAAGAGGTGTGTCGAGCATAACAACCCTCATCTGCTTCTTCTCGTTAGGGTCTCATCAGAGAACATCATTAAATACATTCTGCACTGTTAATCCCGAAAAACTTAGAGTTACAGTCACCAACTCTGCCCAGTGACTGAATCAGGGTCTATATAGCTCTTTTTGGAAAAAGCTGTTGTTATAGTGTAATTCCACCAATTGTACTCTTCCAGATCATCTTTTGAGACTTGAATGAATCGACAGCACTCAGCGAATCATTATTGACCAGAACCACAAGTTGAAAATTTTGAAAACTATAGAGATGTGAAGTTAGAGAGAAAGGATTTTACTAGACCTCTGTAGCCCACCTCTAGCCTTTGTTTGAGGAGCCAATGCTCATTTTACCCAGTGGTAGCTTAGACAATATATTAAGATAATATGTTGACAAGACATTTCCAATTAAGTCTAAGAAACACTCTTCCAGAATACTTTGGATAGTGGTGGTGCGTTGAGTTGAGATGTGTTTACTGATATATTATCTGATCCACATCATGTTCACACCCTTCAGTGACCTCCTATGTCTTGTACTGAAGCACCTGCATTCATGTCACTGCTACTGTGCAAAGTATCAGTAATGAGTTAGCAACTTCTGGCTGTTAATTCACCTCATGTGCCAGGGAAAAACAGATGTGGATCTCATTTTACACAGCTGGAGGATTTGCAACTATTAGATCCTGGAGCGGTACGTTTACTATCTCTTAAGATTACCTTAAGGTAATTTATACAGTGGAGGGGAGAGAATGACCAAATGTGATGTAACATCATTTAGTGAGTGTGTGTATGTGCCTGTGCCTGTGTGTGTTACATGAAGGACAGATGGGATCTGGTTGTGATGTGGATCATTAATCACAGATGAAGGACAGACAGAAGGTTGACTTGCCTGCGGCCTGTTCTCCCTTCTTCCATGTTGCTCTCTCACTCTTTTCTATCTCTCGGACTCTGGCTCTCTTACTAGTTGTTGCTCCTCCAACATTCACACTAATTGTGTTAACATCGGCTCTCATCTAACTTCATTAGCCTGATATCTCTTCCGTTTTTATTCTCTCTGCCTCTCCCTCTTTCTCAGTGGTCAGTGTGGACAATGGAAGGACGATCACAATCACAAAGGATGAACTGGAGGGTAAGAGCGCCGTGTTTATTTCAGTGTATAATTTTGCCATAAAAAAGATGACATTTTAACATTTTCATTTGGATTGTATGTTGTGGTGTCTCACCGAGTGCCGCTGCCTCTGCTTGTAGTTTGCCTCAGGCCCCTGGCCTTATGCATCTTCACATTATACTTAACAATGAGGTGCAGTAATTGTATAGCTGAGCCAATGAGCATTTGTTCCATTTCCATTTCTTCATGAAAAGAATGAACAGTCCCTGGTGGTGTGCTGGTAAATGCACATAATGGCCGAGCTAGTGTGGATGCCTGTGAGGAGGGCTAATAACCTTGGCAATGTAACTCTCAGACAGACAGAGATAAAGAAACAGGGAGAGTGATGCGTTCTTCTTTCTTTAAAGCATGTGTACTGTACATGTGTGTGTGGCTTTTGTAGTAATCAAGTGGTAGCAGATAACAGAGTTGCACTGAAACAAGCTTGAATCTTCATTAGCTGATGTCGCAGTACATAATGCTGTATGTACGAAAGGACAACTATAAATGTATATAACATATATAAATGACAAACATTTTGTCAAAAGGCAAATTTCTGTGTTATCAACATGTACATTTACACCTTTAATGTCCACAGATGATTTACAAAGTTGAATTAACAACACCATGTTCAGGGTTTTACTCCATGGCAAAGACATAAAAAGAGCTCAGGCAGCTGATGACAATCACTTTATGGAGCAAAAATCTTTGGTTGGTTTATGATCATTGTCCTGCTCCTTTCATCTTAAAGTGGATGTGCTGTGTGGAAAAGGAACTCTGAGACCTACAATTGATGTCAGTCTTTTAAGCTCATACTTATAACCTCATACGCAGGTGTATTGTAGGTAACAAGGCATCAGTGTCTTTTCCAGAGACACCTCTATGTGTAGCCAGTAATGGGGGGGAAACCAAGAGTGGAACCACCAACCCTGGGGTTCGTACACGACTGCTCTACTCACTGCGCTCCAGTTGCCCCGAGCTTCACGTCCAACCTATATGTGCCTCACTCCTCACACACTGGGCTGCACAAACACTCACACTTACATTCTGTGGCTCTACCACATCAGTATTTCTCATTTCATTGCTCTTTACTTCTCTCTTTGATGCACACTGCACTTGGACGACTCTTCAGGGGCTTCCAGCAGAGATGAAAAACGACAAACCTGTGACTAAATCTGAACACATCCATTGTCCGTGAGTGACGCGGATTGTCGCTAAGTATGATGACTCAGGCTAATTTGATTACTAAGCACATTATCAGTGTATTCAGAGAATAGAGGTGAGACTGGGGCTATAAGTTCAATCTGACTGGAAGCTTTATTCAAACCCAGGAGACAAAGCAGACCATTTCATGGCAATGACAGCACCACATCCAGCACTTTTTGGACTCCACTTTCATTCTCACTGACTTTGTTCTCACCTTTCTCTTTATCGTCCTCCTCCGCCTCCTCCTCTGTTTGCTCTACAGGTCAGGTCAAAGCTCCTTTTCCTCCCACCAACGTCCACACCTGCGAGGTGAGTGACACCTACGTTGTGCTGAGCTGGACCGAGCCTGAACCCAGAGGCAGGGAGCCGCTCCACTTCTATGTCGAGCGGGTCAGTCTTTTTACTCCCATACACCCACGCTCACGCAAACAAATGTTTATATTACAATAACTCTGTGTCCCTCGGTGGACTCCAGAAATCCAGTAGTTTGCACATTGATTTTTCACCTTGGAGGCAGCTTTTAGTTTGAGGTCATGTCAGTGTAAGAGGAAATGAACTCGCAGAGACTTGAAAAAGGATTGAAACACGAAGGTAATCCATCACTAAGGTTTGGTGATAAAGCATGGCTGAATGCATGCATAGAGGCTTTTGAAAGCTGGTGCAATCATAGACACTGTAACATCTGCAATTTGAGCTGCTCACAGTATTTGAGCTGAACTGTAATGTACACTGTCAGTAGATCAAACTCAGGATATACTGCACATCCACAGCAGATTGTTTTGAAATGTTTCTAAGCACTTTAATAGCTCTTTGGGCGAGGGCTCCTCTTATCCAGGTAGTGAACTCAAGATTTAAATTCATTCTCTTTGGGAAATTTATCTTGAAGGGTATATGTGTGAGGCTCACATTCAGCAGCCAAAGAGCCAGATAGTTCCCTCTGGTGTTGCTGGAGAGTAAATATTAGACTTAAAATTATCAATCTGCCAAAAACCTGACTAAAGATTATTGCTAATAATGCTCTGTTTCACCAGAAGTAAAAGAAACCGTGGAGGTTTTTGGTCTTGATTAGAATAAGAAACAATAAAACGCACGTACTGACACTACACTACCATGACAATCAGAGGGACAGTATGTGCATGTAAGTAAGAAAACACAAGCAACTAATAATAAGGACTGATGTCCTCGCATCATCACATCCTCCTGCTGCTTCTTGTGTTTATTCAGTTCGATGCTGGAGCATGAGCCAAATTAACAGCAGGTTCTGGACTACGGCACTTCTTAAAGAGACAAGGAGAGAAAACACTTCTACTGCCACAGTGTTGGTTTCCCTGGGTGTTTGTGAACTCATTAAAAGCAAGCAGACCTCAATGTTTTTCTTTGACACAAAGTTTTAGATTTCCTTGATTTTCTTTTTTTTGTCGATTTAAAATTACAAGACGTGAGATCAGAAAGATTTGTTTGATTTTTTAACATTAAAAAAGAAAAGCACTGTATATTTTTGTAGCAGTATTTCAGTTAGGGATTAATTGTAATGCCTTTAAAACAGTAGACTGTGTCTTTTCAGAGTCAAGATTCAAGTTTCAAATAGCAGAAGTTGAAGTAACAGAAAAAGTTTTCTCACAGCATATGAAAGACCCGTTTTTTTCAACAATAAAGGGCCTCGGCTGTTTAATATCAACTCAGACACCCAACAGCTTCGAGCTCCAATAATCAGAAAACTGCCACAGGAAATAAATTTTTATTGGACTTTTAGAAGTCAGTGAGGTAATAAAACTGTCAAATCTATCAGAGGCATCTGAAATGACTAAAGTCTGCTTTTTCACTTCCACGCATATAATAAAGGGAACATTCAAATGTCTCCTTCGCCCTTGAGCAAGCAACTTATAATCACTGATCTCTTTGACATCCCCCATTCTATTGTTAGGCTTTCCTTTTAAAAATGGCCGTCTGAGCTGCACTAAAGAATAGAAAAGTAAATGCATTGCACAGCCAAGCACCATCTGCTGCTGATTGTCACGGGAGGGCTGGAGCCTATCCCAGCTGTGATTGGCCGACCCGTGGATTCAAACCCGGGTTCTTCTTGCTGTGAGGCAGCAGTGCTGCTACATCGCCACGCCCAACTCTGAAGATTTCCCTCCTGTGTTAATGAGAACATATTTGTGTTTCTGCCTCCTCTTTACAAATCCCGCCAACCTGCCGATCTTTATGCCTCTTTGCCCTTGTCTGCGTGTTAAACGATTTGCTCTAAACACAAGACAATCATAATTTAACTGCAGCATAAGTGATGGAACAAAGCTGGCATGAATTATGGGACTTTTTTAAGAGTGTTTGGGAATCTTGGCAGTCCTTTACTTTTGTGCATTCTTGATTGAATCGTCCTGCATATTTGAAGGATGCTGAATAATGATCATGCCCCTGAGACAGATAGCGGTTTTGAAATTACCTCCTCGTTTTAATAATGCTGTACTTGAATCAGACCCTGGCAGGGAAGACCAGCTGGGAACTGGCCAGTTTGGACATGGTGGTTAACTCCCCCAGGTTTCCAGTGTTTGATCTAGTCAAGGACAAGCAGTACGTCTTCAGAGTGCGCTCTGTCAACAAGTACGGTGTCAGCGACCCCTCAGAGCCAAGCGAACCCATCTCCTTGGGAAAGCCACAAGGTGAGAGAAGATGTTCTGCTGCCCATAAATAACCCTGCATGTTGTAAATGTCAGTTAAATTTGATAGCACTATGTCTTTTACCCACCAAAGCGCACCTACAGAGGTTGTGCACGCACGGTTGCATGATGTGAAGGACGGACATTACGTGGAGATTCACCTTTTGTGTAGATCAGAATCTGTACAGTTACACCTCAAATTTAAAAAGTGTGATATTAGTCAAATTTGAAGCAGAACAAAGCATTAAAAAAGAATTAACTGAAGCTAATTTTAACTATTATTTATTATTTATTGAATTATTTATTTTCATATGTTTATAATGAATTTTTAAAGGTGAATGTTTAAATTAGCCAGTAAATAAACTGAATATCTGTAGAGTAGAAGTCAAGTGATTTTCAACTTGTAAAAACGTGTAGTACAGTCAGTGGAGGAGCAGGTCAACCATGTACTCAGCAGCTTATCATCAGACAGTTTCAATTTCTGTGCATCTCTGGATAAGATTCTCAGTACTCGGGTATACTGCATCTGAACTTTCCAAAGTCAAAGAAAGAGTTGAATGGAGACTATTTTCTCTCTAGTTTCTTCTGATAATGTCCTTTTTGTTGATGGTTTTTCATGTTTCAGCCGTGCCAGCTCCACCTCACTCCGTCATGGCCATCAGAGACACGAACACTTCTGTGCTGCTGCAGTGGCAGGAGCCCAAGGAAAAAGATGACATCGTGGGATACTACCTGTACTACAGTGAAAGTGACAAACAGGACTGGAAGACTGTTAACAACAAGCCTGTCACTAAAACCAGGTGACATGGGCAGATGTGCGCTGTTGCAATGTTTTCGATCAGATGTAAGTCATCATTAAGTCATGGGGCGACTGTGGTTCAAGAGGTAGAGCAGACGCCTGCCAATCAGCGGTTCGATTCCCCGCTCCTGCAGTTATATGCCGAGTGTGCTTGGGCAAGACAACAGCTGTACGTTGATTCATTCAAACAAGCTTTCGATGAGTACATCAAATCCACTGGAGCATCATTTGAAATGGTTGCTTCAGTGGGAGAAAATGGATGTGTCGTCATCAAACCTTCTGATTATTTCCAGGTTTAGATAAAAATATCAGAGATTCGATGTGGCCTCAGACCATAGACTGTTTGTCTATCAGCTGTGCTGTCACTCATACACCTTTGTATGAGGCCGTGACCTTTCTCACCGCTCACTCTTGCCTAAACTTCATCTCTCCTCCTCAGGTTTATTGTGCACGGTCTCAGGAATGGAAGGGAATACGTGTTTAGGGTGAAAACTGTGGGCCGAGCAGGAAACAGCAACTATTCGGAAGAGTCTCAACCAATCGTCGTGAAATCAGCTATTTGTAAGCGCACCTGCTAGAAAGTTTGCCTTTTAAGATAAGATTAGTATGTTTCTGAGCAGTTGGATGATGTGCCACGTGTTTGTTTGCATGTCAGATCATTCTTACATCTACTCTTTTACTTTTACCTGGGGACAAGTGGCTAAAATCCATTTTTCGGTCTGTTTAGCAAGAACGGGTGCCTGCTGAGATTCTCTCTTCTATCACTTTAGATTTTTCTTATTTCATTTTGAATTCCTTCTGGGTTTTTTTCTCCAGATGTTCCTTCTGCTCCATCTGCCATCACCTTGCTGCTGTGCACTGAGTCAGAGATGGTGTTGGGCTGGAGGGCTCCTGCTCACAACGGGGGAGATCCTGTACATGGATACTATCTGGACCAGAGAGAAAAGGGCTCGGAAACGTGGAGAGAGGTTAACGTCAAACCTGCCAAAGAGAGACAGTTTAAGGTCAGCAAAGCTGCAACATGTTGGCACAGCTGTAAGAATGGTGATGTTGGTTGTTTGATCGCTTTGGTCCGGTGCCAATTCATCTTACTGGAGGAACTGGCATTTGACCCACCGCTTATAGAAAGAGTGTGCATTGAATTTAATGTCTCCAATTAACAACCCGCCTCTATTATCCTTATTCCCTTTAGCTGTGTTGGTTAATAACTAGCTTATTTTGTTACAACTTTAAACCAACAGCACCACTGATGATTTAGGTGAATTACTTTAGTTACTTTGTAGGTATACTTTCACCAAAATCATGAACAATGATGCATAAATCATGCATAAAATGATAATCAGATTATAGTGTCATTTGATGAAACGGTTGCTATGTGAGTCAATATTGACCAATTGTGTTAAAAAAGCAAGAAAGTTCTTGGAATAATTGTAAAAGTCTTTGCACAGCATCATATATCTGCTGTCTGCAAAGAAGCGATGAGTGGAAACATGTTAAATCAACACATGCACCTCTGCAGGCGCAGGATTTCTCACACCGGTAAACGGCTCAGAAACATTTTGCCCGTTTAAAAACATGGAGTCACTGTTTGCATATTAGCATCACAAACTAAACATTTTCCTCAAATCACCATTCCCCAAAATATAAATTGAGACATGTTCTGATTTTTCTTTCACACTTTGTAGACAGCACTGTGCAGCAAGATGTTTTGCACAATGCTAATTTTCACTCTGAGGCCAGTGCAGTTTAACCCGACCGTCCCTTCTGAAAGTGATCATCAGTTTTTGTTGGTTTACGGTACAGCTCAACAGAAACACAAGCTACAGTCTCTGACTTGATGGGCACTGCAGTACTGCAGACTTGTATTAGACTGGATCAGCTACACTGACGCCAGCTGTGAGTAAGTTGTGTCTGAATTTAGCCATAAAATAACTGAAATATTGGCTAAAGCAGCTTCATCCACATTGGTTGCGTCACTAGGCAACAAGCAGTGTCCATGGAGACTCAGAGGAAAGTTAAATCTTTAACCTGTCTCAGGGAGATTACAGGTACTTCATAATTAGACATTGTGCAAATGTGTTATGTGTGAGTGGTTGTTTTTGGCTCCAGGGGAGAACAAAGACAAATCCAATTAGAAAGAAAATGTCTCTGCTACTGTACATCAACATTTTCTCTACACATGGTGAAATGCAGGGTCTTCAGGAATGGAGACCCTGTTCACAAAAGCATCCGTCTAGAGAAGATGCAGCGCCCCCTTTTGGTCAAAATGAGTAGGTGTTATGTGCTGTTGTCTGAGAGTTACTGGATTCAAATACGAGTGATTAGATTATTGATTGTGTGGTAATTTTCTGCTCAGGGCTGCCTTTTTGTTTCCTTACACTGGATCTGTGGTGTTACCACTTCAACTGTACAAATATATTATTTATTTATGTCTTAATCAGTATGTAAAAATACTTAATTACATTGGTGACATTCAAATAAAAGCAAGAGAAAAATAATATTATTGTTAATAAGTATTTTATTCGGTCTTTCTTCAAGTACTCTACAGATAAATCTCACCTTTCAGTAATATTATTCATGTTAATACTGATGCAGCAGAAAAGTATTATTGTGTTGTACCTGAAGTGCAGCTACTTCACACAGTATAGTACTGTAATCCAGTGGTTTCCTTCCTCTACTGGGTCAAAAAATCAAGCTGACAAGATGATTAATGGGGCAGGAAAGAAGCAAAAGCTAAATTTACTGTTACAGGATTTGCATTTATTAGTGGTCCCAGTGGTTTTTATTTTTTACATGTGTGTTTTGTTTACTGTATATAAAATGATATAAGGTTTTGGTTAGTTGTGAAGTTAAAACACATTAATTTCCCCTGAAATATATTGCAGTAGAAGTAGAACTGTTAATAGTCATATAAAGTACACAGAGCTCAAAATAGTAATTTGACTTCTTGGGTAAATTTCCTTCATTTCCATCAGTGAAATTGTAAGTGTCCTTTAGGAAACACTGAGCAAAAAGGTGAAACCTGCACTCCAAGCATTTTCCCACTGAGTGATGAAAAACGTGGGAAAAAATGTAATGCAGCCTGTTCGCCATCTAGTGGATGATTTACTTTCGCTGATTTTGACCTGTGCATATCTTGGGTGTGACTGTGTATTAATCTGATGAAATGTAGAGTTAGAGAAGGATCTATAGACAATGATGGGGGTTGTAGCTATGGGGATAATTGCTTTTATAGATCAATAATGAATCCATTCTGGCTGAATCTATTCTGTTTGCAAAGCAAAGGTGTCTCAGGAGCTTAGGGAAAAGATGCTGTGGCAGCAGCAGCAGCAGCAGCAGAACTTAAACATTGTTAAGTTAAAACTAGAGTCTGGAGAGGTGCAAATGTGCATTCTGGGAACCTTTGCTCATGTGGAATGTCACAGGTTTTCCTTTGAGGCAGCCACAATGCAAGTGAGTGACAGAGTGAGTGTTACACACTTGTCTGAAAATGTTCTTAGCCTTTGCAACTCACTGAATCAGGGTTCTTCCTGAAGAACCTGAACAGGTGGTGACAAAGAGTACAACATGAATAAAGTCTTATTGTGATGTCAGCCAGATACACAGTGGAGCATCTGTATTAAATACAGAATTTAATGCTTTAGTATTTAAATTGTGTTTAGGTTTCTGTTTATATTTCGAAACCCTAAACATTTCTTGTGGACTCAACCAACATTTCACACTTTTCAATGGAGTTACTTGTCTTTTTCCACAGGTGTGCAACCTGTCTAGTGGGCACTTCTACCAGTTCCGTGCTTTTGCTGCCAACGTGGTGGGCATTGGGAAGCCGTCTGAGGCCAGTGACACCTTTCTGTGTGAGAAGTGGACAATGCCGCAGCCAGGTGAAGAGTTTAGTCTACGTTTTTTACGTTTAGAAGTGTAAACAAATCTCTGAGCACACCTGAATGTGTCTGGTATGTTGGAGGGCAGCTCACCTTAAATACAAGCATCTAGATAGAAATAAACGCCACAAAAAGTTAAACGTTCTGTCTTAATAAAAAACCTGAATCTATCTGATATTTATCTGTTGAAAATAAAAGGTTCTTCTTATCACAACAAAATCCATTATAAATGTTTGTGCGCTGCAGGCTTTACATTCAATAATCTCAAACATGCACATCACAAACTCAAACATCTTAAAAAAACATGTTTAAAACATTTCTAAACTATCCAGATATTCTAGACCACCCACCGACTGATTATTTCAAACGTTGCCATTTAAAGAGCATTTGGTCAGTTCACAATAAAACAGACAGGTCAGTATAAAATACCAGAATAATTTGTATATTATGGCATTGAATAGCAAAATGAAAGCAGAAGTCAGCAGTTGGGTGCATAATACTGTCGAAATATGTAAAACAACAGCTTTGAGGCAGTACAGGTAGTTAGAGGATGGGTTGTGCTTAACACTGAAATGTTATTTTAGCTCAGTTCAAATGTCATGGCAAACAAATACACATTTTACCTACAGTATACATTGTGCTATTACAAGTTTGTTCAGATTTGGTTTCAGAAATAAAATAGGTTTATATGTATGTTTACTTGCACAACTAAGAAATGTCGATGCAGTACAATAAAATACTAAATACATCTCAAGAGCCATCCAGTACCCTCTGCTTTCATCCTGATGTTAATATTAGATTTATTCATGTCAAATGACAACACAAGGTGCTTCACATTCAGCAATGCCAGAGAACACAGAAGTTCTCCTACACAAGATAAAAGTAATAAGACAAAATAAGTAAAAACAGCAGACATGTAATAGCAAGTCAAATCAATATAAATGTATACAAGCACCTCAAAACATTACAAAAACAATAAAAATAAATAGGTAAAATATAGCAGAAACAATTGATAGTAATAAAAAATAATAAATTTTTTTTGATCCAGTTAGTGAGTGTAAATTACACTTTTACACATGCACGTACACAAGTACGACCACACAGGCGCAGACTCATTTACAGAGTCACTGCAGTGTGCGGTGGCTCAACATGCAGCTCGGCAGCTCTGGCTTCGCTCATATCAGCATCTTGTGACATTAATATTGAAATTGCAGAGAGGCTCTCTCACATATGCCACTTTTAAAGCCCAGCTCATTAATCTTGGCAAATGGGCTTTCCTCCATGCTGTTAATAATTTAAAAGTGACCGAAAATCATTAGGCAAATTAACTACCATGTGGCAGCATGAAGTCAGGAGGGGTAGATTAAGGAGAGTCACTGTACTGATTGTGACTTTGCTGTTATTATTAGTGATTTGCCTTATTCTGGCTTAAATACTGTATGTTCAATAAGGACCAAATTCTTCTTTGATGTTTATTTCATGGTGTAAATGATTTATGTTTTGAACACAAAAACATGTTCATTCGTGACCTTTGCTCCTTTCTGCTAGGTTGTCCCTATGACCTGGACTTCAGGGAGGTGAGAGACGGTTCCCTGGTGCTGCTGTGGGCAGCTCCATTATATGAAGGACAAAGCTCTGTCACTGGCTATTTGCTGGAAGTCAGCCAGGGTGATGGATCAGACAATTGGACTCCTTTGAATAACAAGCCAGTCTGTGACACACATTACAAGGTGAGAAGCTGTAAAAGTTCTAAAACATAAATCTTTATGTTCACTTAGATATTTGAAGCTTTTTTGTGAATTTTTTTTCCATAATTGGATATAAAATGGTCAACAGCTTCCGTATTGTTTAAGTGTGACTGTATTAAAAAAAACAGCAAGTTACCAGTCCTCCTTTTGCTGAAGCTACGTCCCAGTATCTCACTAGTAATAATATTTATTGTGTATTTTATGACATCCAGGTATCAGGTCTCCAGGAAGGTAAGACCTATCGTTTCCGTGTTTCAGCTGTCAACAACGCTGGAGTAGGCTGTGCCTCCCTGCCCACTGAGCCAGTCATAGCTCTGACTAAACCAGGTCAGCTATCATCCTCCATGTCTACAAATACCTTAAATAATGAATGTCAGAAAGGTTTCTTTATGTCATGTAGGATTGGTATCAATTTTCCAACCTAAGAAAATAAACAAACTGGTTTGAATTTTAATTAACCAACCAAAGCTATGTAGGAACTCAAATATTAACATTACGATTGTGAATATGTGACTTTCTACTGACACTAGTGGTAAGAATTGTTGCTAAATAAAAAGGAGAACATATTCATGGTATAACAAGAGAATATGGATAAATGTTCAATAAGTATCATCCTCAGGCACCAAAAGCATTGAGGCTGGCGTGGACGACGATGGTTTCATATATTTGGGATACGAGGCTGATGGGATGAGCGACGAGAGCAAGTTCCTCTGGACCAAAGACTACACTGAGCCCACAGACGCCAGGAGAGCCAGAGAAGCAACCAGAAAGAACAGGTGAACAGGTTCATGTGCGGCATGGACTGGATGGTGTTTGTGAACAACAAGCATTCATCTAAGCCACTAATCAGAACCGGGCATGGACAACATATCATGAGACACATTACCGATGTTACACTCTTAAAAAACAGGATTTGGATGCGTTTTAAACAAATTTAATTTGCTTTGTAAATTGGCATTATGGGGGTATTTCTCTCGGGGTTTTACTCTGAATGTAATCTTTTTGCATTAACCCAGTTCTGAGCTTGAGGGAAGTCTGTCTGCCAGCTCTCTAAGTCACCCTTTATTATCTCATTTTTATCATATAAAATAAATTAATTTAAGTTCAGCTGGTTGAGGGTAAATGGAGCAGCAGAATATATATTATATATGTACAAAGAAAAGTGCTGTGGCAGCACAAAGCAGCCCGTACATCAGCCTGATGGATAACATGAGGCTGAAGATCCTTTGTAGACACGCTGGTCTGTTTGTCAATTTGTCCACCAGGTCAGTTCTCACCTTCACCGACCCCTCTCAGGAGGACCTGGGTCTCTACACGGTGGAGATGAGTGACAACCCACATCTGTCATCCAGCTACGACTTCACAGCTGAAGGTACAATATAGCATGTTGAAATGTGAGAAAGCTAAAAGAGAGGAGAGAAAACTTCAGCTCAGACGTTCAGCTGCTGTTTGAGAAGCTGACGGCAGCTGATAAAGCTTTAATTTTAAGGGTTATCAAGCAAATAATTATACCTCTCACAACCATTTCCACAAGGTCACTTGTTTAACTAAGCATATGTTCTCAATCAACTTTCCAGACTGGCAGCTCACTCTGTGAGTTCAGATCAAAGTTTAATTAACCTTCAGCTGCTCTACTTTCTCTTGCAGACCTCGAGCGACTCAAAGAACTGAGCTGGCAAGTCCGAAACCCGCGTATGTACAGCACTGTGTTTTGAGACACCTTTAACACTCTCTGAACATCCCAGAATAAATGTTGCTGCATTAATACATTTAACAAAAATATAAACGCAACACTTTGTTTTTGCTCCAATTTTTCATGAGCTGAACTCAAACATCTAAAAAATTTACTACATGCATAAAAGACCCATGACTCTCAAATCTGTCTACATGTGTGTTAGTGAGTGCTTCTCCTTTGCTGAGATGATCCCTCCCACCTCACAGGTGTGGCATGTCGAGGTGCTGACTAGACAGCATGAATATTTCACAGGTGTGTCTTAGACCGCTTACAATTTGATGTTCCTATAAAAACATGGGAGCAAAAACAAAAGTGTTGCGTTTATATTTTTGTTCAGTGTACATATTTCGTTACACTAACCACAGGACATGTGTGGCATTAGGTGAAAGTAATACTGGTACAACTTTATAATTCTATTTTAATTCTGTAAGTCTACTGAAACTCTAGTAAATGATCACATAAGCTGTTTCAGTGTAGCCCGTGATGTTATGTGCTTGATTTACTTTTGGCAGTGATAGCTCTGAAGTCGGGCTGGCAGGTGGAGGTTTCTGATAACGGTGCCGTACGTCTGTGGCTTCAGACAGAGAGTCTGAGTAACTCTGCTGAGCTTCGTCTCATCTTCAATGACCGAGAAATCTCCAGCACTCCGGTGAGAACCACCTTGCAGATCATACTGCCACAAAGCCTGTCAAGGACACTCCTAAAGGAATTCGTTTTTTAGTTTACAGGAGCATTATCTTTTATAAAGGGTACATATTGTTACCGCAGATCAACAAACACCTGTCACAACCTCACTGTACTCTGGCAGTTCATAATTTCCCCAGGGACCCAGAAACTAACAAGGTTCTAAGTCTAGAGCCGCCATTATTACTTGATTGACAGAAAATAAATTGAAAAGCCAAAAATTCACTTGTTTTTACCTTTTGATGATAGTAAGTTCAGCACCTTTGTATTCTTTACAGCTGAAATTGCAAAATGTTAACTGAATCTTCTATATTTTTATATATTTCCTCTTAATTTATAAGTTGACTTCATAAAATGTACCCCTACTGTGTATTCTCATCTATCTGACAAGTTTATGACCAGTCCGTATTGATCAGAACCAGCAATTAGAGTTTTAATAAACATCCAGGAAGGCAGGAAATTGAGGCTGCCAGCTAAGAAGAACAGCAGGTGTGCAGGGCTGCAAAAAAAAATTCTGGGAGTCGTGCTACTTACACCAAAACTGGGAGACACTCAAGGTGGAACGAGCTCACATCTGGTAAATGTGTCAGTTCTGGTGAGAAGCCAGAGGAAGGTGGAATTAAAACTTTTCTCCAAAGAAACCACAGTCACAGTGGCCACTACCTCATATTGACTCAGTAGTACTGAGTAAACTTAAAATAACATTTACCATGTAGTACATGACATATGAAGACACACTGTTCAGTATTAGATACAGTGGGGTGCGAAAGTTTGGGCAACCTTGTTAAACTTCATTATTTTCCTGTATAAATTGTTGGTTGTTTCAATAAAAAATGTCAATAAATACATCATATAGGAGACACACACACAGTGATATTTGAGAAGTGAAACACAGTTTATAGGATTTACAGAACATGTGCAATAACTGTTTAAACAAAATTAGGCAGGTGCATAAGTTTGGGCACCGTTGTCATTTTATTGATTCCAAAATTTTAGAACTAATTAATGAAACTTAAATTGGCTTGGTGAGCTCAGTGACCCCTGACCTCCATACACAGGAGAATCCAATTATGAGAAAAAGTATTTAAGTTGGGGCAATTGTAAGTTTCCCTACTCTTCGAATATTTTCTGACCACCATCATGGTTTAGGGCCTAACCCTCCAGCTGTTAACCAAGAGCAGGAACTGTTTATTACCTGGATCAGGTGTGTTTAGCCAGTCAGACGCTTTAAGTGCAGGGAAAACAAGCAGGGCTGCGGCTCCCTAGGACCGAACTTGCCTACCCCTGGTTTAGGGGAAGGGTACAGAAAGCTTTCTCAGAGATCTCAGCTGTCTGTTTCCACAGTTAGGAACATATTGAAGAAATGGAAGACCACAGGCACAGTTCAACTTATGGCTCGAAGTGGAAGACCAAGAAAAATCTCGGATTAACAGAAGAGACGACTGATGAGAACAGTCAGAGAGTCAGAGTCAACCCACAGACCAGCACCAAAGACCTACAACATCAACCTTGTTTTCCTGTATAAAGATTAACAAGGTTGCCCAAATTTCGCACCCCACTGTACATGCAGCTCACACTGCTGGATACTACACTGAAATACCACACTTCAGCTTAAAGAACGAAGCTCTGACCATGTAAATACAAGAACATGGTAGACTGAGGCCAGAAAATTATTTTCATGGTGAAGAAAAAACATTTTACCAAAGTAGGGCTGCAGTGGGATTTTTACCAGAAAAATATACAAAGCCTGTAAGTTGGAAACTTTATATATTTATATTGCAGTATCTATACATGCACCTCCAAATGTATTAACTGATAATGCAGCCAGAATCAGGCCTATAACAAACAGAAACAGCCGGCGCTTTTCACTGGTATTTTCTGTGAACGCAGCTTGAACTCTGATGATCTGAAATGAACATCAGCGCTGATATTTGTCATGATGCCGGCAAAAAAATAGTCAGCACCGTCATCGAGTGTATTGAACCATGTCCTTGGAGAGATCAACAAATGTAGTGTGTGTAGGTGTGTGTAGGTGTGTGTGTATGAGGTATGTTTCATATTCAGCACCTTCCATTCGTTGCTTGTATGCCATTTTCATTTTTTCCATTATTTCCCAATATCATAGTTTCATCTGAACAGTACTGATTACACATTTTTTCCAAATGATCACAGCTGAGGTTTGCAAATTCAAAAGCCATTTAGCTGATTAGAGCCCTTAGGCTTGCCATACATCACGAATCACATCCGCCACCGAGGCCCATCAGCATGCAAGGCGTACACTTATCGTGATGAACATAAAAGCCGTGAAAATGAGCTCAAAGGCGGTTTCCTCTGCATCTCTGTTTGTTTCTGTAAGAACACGGGATATTTCATCTGAAGTGCACTTGTCATGCACAGATTCACATTATGTTCTCTGGGTTTGACTAAAGATCGTTACAGTACATTGCAAACAGTGGATCTACCTGCCATCTGGGATCATTTGTCTGAGCTGATGTATACTGTACTGTGTGTGTGTGTGTGTGTGTGTGTGTGTGTGTGTGTGTGTGTATGTGGGGCAATGCTTGTTGGCTTTCATGCAGCACCGTAAGATAAACTTTGACAAGGCCAAAGGCCTGGTGGAGATACTGGTTGACCAGCTCTCCCTGGAGGATGAGGGCTCGTACACCGCTCAGCTGCGGGACGGCCATGCCAAGAACCAGTTCACGTTGGTGTTTGTGGATCAGAGTGAGTCACACATATTGTTTTATTTTCTTACACTCAGTAAAATCAGTGTAAATGATACAAATTTAATTGAATTATATCAGCATATCTTTTATAGTCTGTTTATTTAAAGGTGATTATTTTAAGCCAATAAGCAAAGAATTAATCCAAAACATTTCTATTCCAACCAAACTTGAGATGGTTTTAAACATTAGTTTTAGGCATTTATGTTGTCAATATTAATATAACATCACTATATCCACAATATAACTGGCTTGTGTTAATTACACTTGCACATATAAAATTCTCTATTAAAATTCTATTTAAATATCTATTTATATTTATTTATTTTTTTTAGATTTTAGGGGAGTTCTTGCATTTGTATTTTTAAGGTGTAACAACACGTTTTAAAATTAAAGGACCATGTTAGGGATCTTAGTTGGGAAAAGTATCATGCTGAATTTCTGTACTGATATGGAATGTGCAACGTAGGAACAAAAAGAAGCCACATCATTTGATTAAAATGAAAATGATCCATCTGAAGTCACCAAGAAATTTAAACTGAAAAACTAAAGCTAGTAATTTGCTGAAGTGTCACTACAGCAACTCAAAGTGGTGCTCAGTAGTTTGTATCGGCCCCACGTGCTTGTACGCATGTCTGATAATGTCGGGGCTTTCTCCTTATATCAGGGCAAACTCCTGGACAGTCTGAGGTGCAACCTGGCAGCACTGGATGCGCTAAAGCATGATGCCCCAGAGATTTTAGCGTGCCTCCACGCTACATACATGATACAGTCAATACTATCAATTCCTTCATCCGCCAGATGAAGCCAGACATTATCATGCACCAGGAGGAACCCAGCACCAACACGGGTCTAACACTGCGTCTAAGGATTTCATGCACAATACGTAACACTACTCAACCTATTCCTCCTTGCACAAAGGAGCAGATACAAAAGTCTTACCCTGAGAACTGCTAACTTCACTTGAGGGTTTTCGTTGTTGTTTGCGTTGAAATGGTTTGATTTTTTTTGTGTCTCTCTGTTAGAGTTTCGTCAGGCGCTGGCATTGGCTGATGCAAAGCGGCGTGACCATCAGAGAAAGTCGGGTGAGCATGTTTCCAAAGATCAGAAACATACAGTATAATAAAGGCCACTGCCCCCAGGCCCAACACGACTGCATGTGTTCAAGTCAAAGTTAGATTCGTTGTAGCTTGAGTATTTAATGTGTTGCCGAAACAGTGGCTGTGTTGCATCAGTGTATTATGAAGTGAGAGACTGAAGCCTCATTGCTGAGAAAGATGTGAACATGACTCTCTTTTCTCTCACTCCAAGGTAAGGATCAAGTAGCTGCAGAAGCCTTTGTATGTAACGGCACGGCTGTTTGGTTTTGTCCAAACCTACAGAATCGCATAAAGAAACAAAGACTCCCTGTCGTTGTCAACTCTCTGTTGTCATAAGGAGAAGCTCTGTGTGTGTAGAGGCCAATGATTGCCTGCTTGTGTAAATACTATCCCGCGCTATGTCTGCAGAATACAAAGAATCCACAGAACACATTTTTTCTATAAGCAAAAGAAATATTTACCAAAGCGAGACATGTTTACCACTTGTCGTGTCCCACTGTGATATGTCACTGCCAAAATCCCGTAGCTATAACTGCTGTAATTGCCATAAATTGAGATATTATTGTACATTAGTGCTTCGTTGGCTGCTCTGAATAAATTAATGTCTGATAGACAGTGTGTCTGTGGTTCTGCAGAGATGGGTAATCAACTGTTCTGTTTTCCTAGGACCCTATTTCCAGGAATTCTTGACATGGAGTGTAAATGAGGAGTGTGAACTGGTTATAAAGTGCAAGGTACTTACATGACTGAATACATTTGATAATTACAATAAAAGAACCCAGCTAAAATCTGAATGCAGTGCAGAAACACTCAATAATAATAATATATATATATATATCAATAAGCAAATTGTGTATATTACAAGGAATAACTTTCCTAACATCACTAACAAAAACTTGACTTGACTATGATAAATCGTCCAGTATAAAGCTCCCACACTCTCTGGACTACATTAGCACACTCGTTCTGCACACTCATAGTTAATCATAATGTTAATATGATAATATACCACGTGGATAGTATAATTTACTTTCTCCTTTTGTAAATCATTGCGTTTATGCCTGTGATTATTGTTCAATGGGTGCCATATAAAGGCCTCACTGAACTTAAAAATAGACATATATAATATAATTTATAGAGAAACAAAGCACAGGTTATACAAAACATCAAGAGGACATAAAATGTAACTGCACTAGAGTGTGTATCCCAAAAAATCATGTGCAGTCCTCACCCAACACATAAAATCCACAAATAATGACATTCAAAAACTCCTAATAATAGGAAAGTGCAGGAATTAAAACTAAGTGTTGTATATCTGTGCACATGCAGGTGACAAACACGAACAAGGAAACGTCCTTGAAGTGGTTTAAAGAAGGCGCAGAGGTGACTCAGGTTGTGTATGACCAGTCATCAGGAGTCAGCACACTCACCATCCCACAGGTACACAAAGTGATTCTGCCCTGATCTATTTTCAGGCTTTTAAAGTAGATGTAGAGAGGGTGTAAAGAGCTCAGACTAATGTGAATCAGTATTCAGAAATGTCAGCAGGAGTAGTGAGAGAAAATGAGATAAACAGACATTTAATGTTTATGGGATTAAGACCAGAGTCCTCCAGGTCCATCCTGGAGTGTAGTTTAAGCTTAACTTACAAATAAAAGATTAATTTCAACATGTGAGTGTTCTCCAGAGATATCAATATTTAATTTGAAGAGTTATGAATATGGTGGATGGTTTTCCCAAAGGTCACAAAGAAAGAGGCAGCTTCATACAGAGCCGTGGTGTCGGACAAAAGAGGAGAAGATGTCAGCACCTTAGAGTTACTGGATGACGGTGAGACGTTAACATCCACAAACAATCGTCCCCATATTTTACAACGTGCATTTCCGTTTCCACAAAATCTCCATCCTTCTTTTTCTTTAGAGTATGACAGGCTTCTCCAGCAACTGAGTGAACAGTGTGGTGAGTTATACAGACTCTGTGTATATGTACCAGTGACTAGTTCTGTGCTGGGGCGAGCACAGTAAAACTCAAAGCCTTGTAGATCAATTGTGGTGTGTTGTTTCAAAATATCTATGTGATGAGATTGCCAGATAACAAATGTGTGTTGTAATGTGCTTGTCGAGGGAAGTGATATGTATTCAGACTGTGGCATTAAATAATCAGGAGCCATCACTTCTCTCTCTGTCTCTGCAGCATTGTCAGCTGGACCGCTGAGCGTTGAAAGCACAGCTGAAGGTTTCAAGGTCTACTGCTCACTTAAATACTATATAAGCTACCTGAAGACGAGCTGGTATTTCAAGTGAGTCCACAAGCAGAACACCTCTCTGACCTCACATCCTAGATGAAGCTACAGCAAAGGAGGAAGTATCCAGAACTTGATTTAACACAAGACCCTAGTAAAAATGCTGAAAATCATAATTAGCTGAAACACAAGCACAGCAAAGCTGCTTTTTTGACATTGTAGTAGCAGACGCTACAGACAGAATTAGATCAGGTGGATATAGCCAACAATAATCCACAGAGGAAAAGGGCAGAGTGTGAGGCAAGAGATCTTCCTTATTTACCTTTCGCCAAAGCTTCATGAACTGTAACCAGGCACACTGACTGACCTGAGTGTTGCACAAGCACAAAACCCTGCAGAGTTCAAGCTGAGAAAAGAGAAGAGTAAGTGACAGAGAAAATGGCAATCTGTTAATCTGCTGTGACATTTATCTTCACGGGGGAATAGTCTGGTGTTGCTTTACTAAAGCTGAGTCTCTAAAAATGCTTATTTAAATTAAGCTACTAAGAAGCTGAAAAGTTCAGTATCGTAAGATGATGCAACAGCTGGATCTCAGAGTCTGCATGCAAATGTTCTTATGTGGCAGATGGGGCCCCATCTGGACACACAAACACCTGGTCCATTGTCTCTACCTATTAAAATAAATTAACAAAGCCCTGCACATTATTCTCTGCAGCCTAATATTGTTCAAACTCAATTTTTGTTTGAGTTTTGCAATGAGTTTTGTTCAAATTCATTTCCTAAATGCATAAATTATGTCAGACTGAAAACGTTCAACATCTTGTGAATTAATAGAAACATCTACTACTACTTAGGGTAAAATTGGGAGATTTGTATATAAAGAGAACCAGTAAATAATTTCTGTGGCTGTGTGTGCAGAAAGTAGAAACATTTGAAAATATATTCTATAACATGAGCTTTTATGAATCTAAAAGACTGTGCAGTATATTACAATTGTATATTAATACTAAAACAATTATGGCACGAAGGGTGACGCTGGTTTCTTAAATAGGGCTACTAGCACCACCTAGTGGAGCCTCTACACATATGCATCACAAACTGATTAAACTGATTGGTCTGATGTCAGTAACTGAAAAAAATGCCCCAAGATGATGTTTAGGTTTTATTTCCACTATTTTTTTAAGTTTCTGAACCTTGATCATTGATTACTTGTGACTGTCATTAGATTACATTTATAGCTCTGTCAAATGCATTTTGTACATAGCAACTTGCAGTTCAGCAATTATAAATACAGCTGGAAGCCTAACTTTAAAAGCCAGCTGACTCTCTTGAACTAAGGCCGGTACTTTGGTAAAGGGTAAAACTGTGAGAGATTGTAGTAAAGGGAGTCGGGCACATTCAAACGTGTTGAGCGATATCTGCACTCTCTCCTGTAGGGAGAAGAGGATTGAGCATGACACCAGAACAAAACCTGGCAGTAGTATGCAGAGAGTCTGGATTGAAATCTTGAACCCAACAGAGAATGATAAGGGCAAATATACTTTAGAGATGATGGATGGCACAGAGGCACACAAGCGGTATCTTGACCTGTCTGGACAAGGTGAGCGGACATAATGTCGGTTGACCACTCTGATCTAAGCAGAGAATCGATTTTTTTTCTAAATTCTTCTTGGAACTTTCAACAGTTTTTGATGGCGCCTTGCTGGAGTTCCAGAGGCTGAAGTAAGTGCTGCACCACATGTTGTAGATGGTGCATCTAGCATGGCTTGCTGTGGCACTAACAGGAATTAATGAGAAGTGAGAGCTTAAAAAACGATTGTCAAAACATGTGAGGACAGATTGCCGTCATTAAAGTTACATATTGATTTTACCTGTTTGCCTTCACCCCCCAGGCAAGAAGCCATTGCTGAGAGAAGTGAGTCAGAGGTTATGAGTAAATCCTGAGATATTTCTGTCCATGTCAAAGACTAAAAGGGCCTGTCAACAGGGAGTCATTATTGCTCGTATTGTTTCAGATCGAGCTAAAGTGACAAAAGGTCTTCCTGATGTGGTGGCCATCATGGAGGGGAAGGTATGAAATGAGAGCATTAAAGACACATTCGTTCATTTTAATGCAATTTTGTGACATTCTTGGAAACATTTAGTGTGACGCACCTGAGCATGAATCGCACGTTGTTGCACCTGTTTCAGTTCTTCAGATTTATAATATTTACTCATCTTTGTCCTCCCCTCAGACTCTGTGTCTGACATGCTTCATTGATGGTCAACCAGCACCAGAGATCTTCTGGCTTCGTAACGACAGAGAGATTGTTAACCAGAACCAGTTTACCATAACAAAGGAGCCCACATGCAGCACCATCACTGTCCACAACATTAACATGGAGGATTCTGGAAAATACAGCATTTTTGTCCGCAATCATTATGGCTCTGAGACAGTCGATGTGACTGTGAGCGTTTACAAGCATGGGGAGAAGCCTCCAGCAAATGCCGTGGCGATGGGTTAAACTTTGAAAATTTATTTTCTCTATATTGAAAGAAAGTATAGGTAGATTGATGTAGGATTTAGAGACCGTAGTCTGCAAACTATCCCGATAATTTAATATACTGAATATACACTTTTTAAATATACTTTGTTAGTGGTTATGAAATGCACAAATGCTTAATTAACAATTTGACACTGGACATGTGTCCAGTCATGGTACACACACGTTGTCTACGGTAGCTAATATTAGTTACCACAAGTAAGCACAGTTCAGCTGTACTGCCAAATCTATAAGCACCTTGTAGTTAACTAACATCACCAATCGTCACTCACTAGCTATTAGGAATGACTTAATGCAAAATGCAATTTGAAATACAGTAAATTCATATTAGCTTCTGAATTATAACTGACCAGGCTGACTGAGCCAGTTTGTTTGATTCTTCTCTACTTATGTTACAGCAAATCCTCACCCACTCTGATAATCGTCACTGAGGCCACTGCTGTTCAGAAAATCTCATAAAGCAATGTCATAAAGCTGCAATGAAAATGCAAACTGCAAACCCTCAGCTACTTAGCTTTTATTGCATTGTTTTTGTGTGTAGTGAATAAAGCAATTGCAAAAGTACAGTTTCACTTTTTTTTTTACTATTCTTCTTCATAAACCTTTATTCATATATAAGTTGTTGTAATTGTGTATAAAACTCCAGCGTTTTTTGTATGTATTATATGTGTATAATTTTGCAAGCAGACGTTATGTCATGCACTTAAAAAGCAAACAGTCCGTAGTGTCATTGACCACATTATGGAGCCTCACTTAGACAGGTAGATTATTATTAAGAGGTTTAACAGCACACTGAGGGAAATCTGCAGACATAAAGTTCAGTTAAGATCTTGCAATTTCTATTCTCAAACTCTACCCTGAGCTCCGCGGTCCTCACAGTAAATGAGCATCATTATAATTTTTGCTAAACATTTTACAACATTTAATAATTTAATCTTTTGTTGTTTCTAAAGCTTGACCGAAACGGAGTAATTGAACTCCAGGTTGTTCAACCAGCAGCGATTACTTCAGAGGGGGGTTGTTACTCATTAGACACAGGAGTGTGAGTATAAGAGGGTGTTGGAGCTCAATCACATTCCCCACATTGTGTTGAGCTTCACACAGCTGCCTCAGCCTCCAGGCCATCTTTGTGAAGCAGATCCCTGACCCTATAGAAAACATGGACTACAATGGGACATGGCAGGTCTACTCTCAGGAGAACTATGAGGAGTTCCTCAGAGCCATGGGTGAGAAAAGTCAATGATGGAATGCAAGATTTATCAGTCCTGTGCAGAAATTTACAAAATTATGTGTGTTTCTCTTCACAGAACTCTCAGAAGATATCATCAAAGTGGCCAAGGACATCAAGCCAGTTACTGAGATCAAGCAGAACGGTAATGACTTTGTTGTCACCTCCAAGACCCCTGGAAAGTCTGTGACCAACTCCTTTACCGTTGGGAAGGAGGCTGACATAACCACCATGCAAGGAACAAAGCTCAGGGTTTGTCTTTTATTTTGCTAGAAACGTAACACTGTCACATCTACTCTAATATTGTATGGATGTTTTAGTTGTGCTTTAGAAATGAGTCTGCAAGTGCACAGTGTCTCACAAACTCTAGTTTTGATGATAATTCTGCACGTCAGTATTTTAGTTCCTTTTTATTTTAATTCTTATGAGACCACACCGGTTTTGGTACATCTGTGATATATATGTGATATGTCTCCTACTCTGATCCTCAGTGTGTTGTCAATCTTGAGGGTGGCAAACTGGTCTGCAAAACTGGCAAGTTCTGTCACACACAAGAGCTTAAGGGAGGAGAGCTGGTTGAGGTACTGTATGTTCAACAAGTCCTCTAATTTTATGCTGCATTTTGATCTAAAATGTACACGTAAAATCTTAACCTGAAAATTAGCTATGGGAGTAAAGTGAATTAAGCATCTCTGAATTACACGACTGAATGTACTTTGACTGCTAGTCACAAAGTAAACGTGTTCCCTTATGCTGTTTCAGACTTTGACCACGGGCTCAACAACTTTTATCAGGAGGAGCAAAAAGGTGTAAACCTAAAGAAACCAAAGTCTATTTAAATAAAAGTGTTGCTTAATGCCTGTGATTTGTGTCTTTTTCCTGTCAAAAATGCCCATCCATGTCAAATCTATTTCTCATGATCTATGAAGCAAATGCAGATCAAACCAGATAATGAGGATAATAAAGGATTATGAACAGGATAATGATCCTAAGCACAACTAAACCTGATCCAAAAGGTGCTAAGGCCTAAAATTGGGACTAATGATCTGTTGTACTGTTGAATATCCAATTAAAGAGATTTAATTCAATTCAATTCAACTTTATTTATATAGCACCAATTCACTACATAAGTCATCTCAAGGCACTTTACAGTATGAGGTTGGGGTTAGTGGACAGAGGAGAGAGAAAAGAACAGCAGGTAACAGAGATCATAAATACAAACATGTGGTTTAGCAACCACAGCTCCATGGTCGAGGATACCTGAGGAGAGATACAGAGAGAAAGAAAGAGAGAGAGCACAACTAGGGGAGAGAGAGAACATAATGTTAACAACATGTAATGATGTCATTGTAAGAGGCAGTGAGAGAGAAAGAAAAAGAAGAGGAGCTCAGTGTGATGTAGTCCCCCAGCAGACTAAACCTATAGCAGCGTAACTAAGGGATGGTTCAGAGTCACCTGATCCATCTCTAACTATATGATTTATTAAAAAGGAAAGTTTTCAGTCCAATCTTAAAGGTAGAGAGGGTGTCTGCCTCCCGAACTTTACCTGGGAGCTGGTTCCAGCTGTAGAGGAGCATGATAGCTAAAGGCTCTGTCTCCCATTCTACATTTAGAAACTCTAGGAACCACAAGTAGACCCGCACTCTGAGAGCAAAGTGCCCTGCTGGCATAATAAGGTTCTATCAGGTCTTTAAGATGTGTGGGGGGCCTGATTCAGGGCCTGAGAAGGATTTTAACCTCTATTCTAGATTTAACAGGAAGCCAATGGAGAGAAGCTAATGTAAGAGAAATATGATCTCTCTTGTTGATTCTAGTCTCTGGCTGCAGCATTCTGGATTAACTGGGGGCTTTTAATGAGTTACTGGGACATCCTCTCAGTAATGAGTTACAGCAGTCCAGTCTAGAAGTTACAAAAGCCTTTTCCTGCTTAACCATGTTGCTTATTTGTTCCAATAAACACTGTTGACAGTTGGTTTGAAACAGAAAAAAAATGTTAACAGGTAGTGATTCCAATAAATGGGAAACCATAGAAAGACATATTTTCTCGCTATCAGTCACCACATGCAGTTTACAGTGTTGTATATTTTTATCAATATTATAGGGTTAAAACATTATCTTAAATACTTTTCAGTTAACATTCAATACTTTACAAATAAAATGTAATTTTAAATATCTCATAGGAAACAGTTACCTAAACCAGGAGTTTAACAGATCAAACAGATGGTTTGTGTTGGCAAAGAGGAA
>JAUMHF010000008.1:5008331-5105880 GCA_032359275.1 Microctenopoma steveboyesi
CTTACATGGAGCTAGCGCTGTGTGTCTGGCTCAAGGACACACCTGGTAGGGAATGGATTAGGAGTCAGACGGGTTTCAAACCCACAACCTTCTGCATCCCAGTCTGACACCTAACCCATTGAGCTACCAGGCCATGTACATAATACAGCAGGTGGACAAATATGTTACTGCTGACAAAGGCCTGGAGTGCAAACATATCGCTGGCATAATGAATGTACAGCAGTCCGTCCTTGATAGTGAAATGGTAAATGTAACAAAAGAGGTTTTTTTTATTTTATAACCCATTCTCTACTGGTAGAGAACAGTGCATAGAGTGTGAACGACCCAAAGGGAATGATCAGTGCCGTTTCACATGAATTTGAAAAGATCGAAATGTGTTACAAAACACGCCCACGTGAACTGAAGTGGGAAATAACAGAGGCACAAATGCTTTCACACCACACAACAACAGGTTTGACTCATATCAAAGACTTTCTGTTCTACTCGCACAGACATTCAAATGAAATGTCTATCACCCGGTACTAGGTTCTGCTCTTGTTCTATGTGGCTGCCGAAAGAAGAATAAATTAAGGGACATTTAACTGTTTTTCAATGTACCCTCAATGAATGTTTGTACTTTTCACTACTTTGTGTCAAATATAGTTGCTTTGTTACTGGTCATTACTCATTTATGCACAACAAAACACAAAAAATTTGAAAGTCCTTATTCACTGACACTGTCACTGGAAACTCTGAAGACTTTCTCTTCTGTTGAATCAAAGCTCAAAAGTTATTTTATATGTAAAATATGAGTTAAAATTAAACAATGACATCAAGAATATTATGAAGCATGTTTCAAATAAGAAATAAATCTTTAAGTCTTCACAGACCCACAGTAGAAAGACGTGGTCGTTCTGTTAGGTAACACATCTGTTAACCTGCTCTGTAATCATAAGACTGAAACCATACTGCATATTAGTACGAGCGGCTGCATTCTCCATCCCAGTCTGACGTTAATCCCATTGAGCTACCAGAATTTTTTTATTCTACATATAGAATATGTTATTTTACGTGAAGCACAATTACACTTTCAGACAGTACTATTCCACATAAAACACACAAATACACATTACTATAACCAGACACCAGTGTATGGAAACTTAAATAACATCAAACAGTGTAAACACAGCAAAAATGCGATGAAGTCAGCAATTAAAAGACTAAACATCCAAATAACTGAATATTTAATTCTAATGACATCATAACATATTATTGCAATTATTTAAAATAAAAAAATAAATTTGTTCACGTTTCAAGGTTTTACACTGGTGTTTTTTTTTAACTACATAAAAAGTTAGTTTACATACTTTTTTTTCTAAACATTGCTGTACAGTAAATAATTATTAATTAATAAACATTGATAAAGCATTTAGCAAGAAGTAATCAGATCTCTGTTTGATCTGTTGATTTATTTTCCTGTGTTTTTCACATCAGTGATCTGATACTGCTCTCTGGAGGTCTGGCAATCTGGAAATGAGAAGAGCAAATTTGATTAATGGCTTCAGCCTGAAACAGCAAGGCGAGCCCTGATACTTGTGTCCAGGGTGATTTTCATAACGGGATTGTCTGACAGGATGATGTAATCCTGATGATAATTGAACATTTCAGGCTTTATTCTTGTCCGGTTTCTGTCTTGTTGTGCAGCACCTGGTCAGACAGTGACAAATAAATCTTATTGGAGCTCTGGTGTCTGCTTCTAATCACATTTCCTGCTTTCTGGTCCCCATCTATCAGGGCAGAGGAGGAGAAAATGTAGCCAGTGCATCTGATATCACTGTCCTATTACAGGACTGGTGGTTTTCTCTTTTTGCTTCAAATTGATAATTTAATAAATGACTGTCTGAACAAGCACATCCACAAACAGGTCTTTTTCTGACCTATTTTCTTGTCATGTAATTTGATATATGTTAGCCCCAGTTGCTGTGTTATTGAGCATACTTTTGTCTAAATTGAGAGGCTAAAATAGGTTGCTAATTCATTTCAGAATGCCTCGGGTATGTGATTTTGTGATCTGATTAAATTGTTATTGAACTAGTAATGTATTTTATTTTCACCAGAGGGAGCTTAGCTAAATTAAATGCCCTTAATTGCAGAGAGGACTGCTTGGCAAGTTTATGTATCTATGAAGAATAATAAAGATTAAAACACTGAATAACCTTTATCCCACTATCGTCATTACGATGTTTGAATTGTTTGAATCACCTCCTATGTCCAGTGCTCATGGTTGCTTATCATTGCCCTCTGTTGTATGTCTGCCAGTATTACACTCTAACCCACAGGTCCAGTGCGAATTAATCAATAAACAATCTGGAGAATATGAAAGAAAAATCAGATCAGAATGCTAAAAATCTTTGTGCATCTACGAATACAAGGCTTTTAGTATAAATGTGGGTGACATAGAATGAAAGTGAAACAGTTTTTGTAGCTAAAGGATTACTGTGAAAGGAAGAACATGACAGCTTTATGGCTTTTGTAATGGATTCAAATGCCGTTTTCAAAAATCACAATATAGACATAATTAAAACCTGCTGTTTTATTATCCATCTGATGCAGAAAAGACACATCAGTAAGGTACTCTTGTAATGCTTAAACCAATGTTATTAAAATAGCATAAATCATGTGGTCTACAAGGATGTGGCTGTATGTGCATGCACATGATAGTATCTGTCAAATGAAGATGGATTCAAAGCGATTAGCAAAAGAAGTGGAAGGAACAAACCGATGAACGTGCTTCCTTTTTGCTTCTTTGCTGAACAAATAAGTAACTCGTGGAGGAACTGTTATGTTTTTCACACTGATCCATCGCACTTCTTAAGTGCTCTTCTCCTCTGGGTCCATCGTGACCTTGTCTGCACACACATTAGTGTGCAAGTCTGTATTTCTCATCAATGGAAATTTAATTACATTTGATCCACTTCATTGTGGATTTCTGCTGGATGAATCTATATTCATTACATATAAGCTAACAAAAATAAAGTGGGTTTTACTGCCATCATTTTATTCTTCATTTCATCAAAGATGGTATTTATAGTGCTTCAAAAGATGATACTTTGGTATCGTGCCTCTTTCCGCTTCTCTGTTTGTCTCTCTCACTCTCTCCCTCTCCCTGTGTCCCCCTCCTTCCTGTGATCATAATAACCAGCCTCCCTCATCGCCCTCATTCGCACACTTTGCCACCAGTGTCATCTGTATGGTCTGTGCATTCATGCTGTGGTTGTACTACTGCTGAGAGGAAAAGGAAACCAGACCAACTAAAGAAGAAACAGGTAAGTTCATGTGAGATAAATTGATTGTTTAAAACAAAGTGTTTTTCCATTTCTCTTAACTGGCGTGGGGATGTTGTTTCCTACATCATTTTAGAAGTTAAATATATTTTTATTCTTGAACAATTTCACTGGATTATCTAGTTATCTGCTATTTTATACTATTTGTTCATTTATTGAACAAACAGTTCAAACTCGTCTGATACTATATAAAACAAGACATTTCAACGAACGTCGTTGCTTTACTCGGAACAACAATATTTTGAAACAATGTGGGAGAGTGCAACAGTGGCTCAAGAGCCCGATGTGGTGTAATATCACACACAGCCAATTGAGTTGAGAAATATTGTCGCTCAAGTCAATCGGGTCAACTTTCTGGAGGGTAATTTAGTCACTCTACACTTGCTAATTTATATTTTCCAGGTTTCATATGTTTGCATCATTTTTGCAATGAAAAAAACCCAAACAGAAACGGAAACAATGAAGAAACATGTCAAACTTATTCATAATGTTTACACCTCTTGCACAGTTTCGATCGTTCCAGCTTAATAAAATTCTCTCACATAATCTCCCTTCAATGCATTATGTCTATTGATTGCATTCAGGTGATAGTTAAGTTAAAAGCCCAGAAAAAATAAAATCCACTCTAATTCCAAAAGGGGGCAGACTTTAGCCTGGTAAATGTGATAATAAACCAACAGCCTGTTCATCTGTGCAGGTAGCTGAGTGCATTCCAGGACAATCCCGGCCAATGTGGCAGTGGAAATATTAGATAATTAATAACTAAGTATCATTCACATCACATATTAAGTCTTGAGAGTAGTTGTGTCAGTGGTTCAGACATAGTAATACTGTATTAATAATAATAATAATGATGAATACTTTATTGATCCCCTTGGGGAAATTGTTGTTTGGACAGCTGCTAGACCTGTGTCAGCGCTACAGGGTATCAGTGTCTTGTCCAAGGACACCTCAACATGTAACCTGGTGGGACTGGGAATTGAACTCTGCACCCTTGAGTTTGAGGGCAACTGCTCTACCCACTGAGCTATCATGCGGATGAGCATTGCTGTGGCACACATAAAATCATTAAATATATGTGTGAAACATATATGGTCATTAACACTAAAGCTAAATCTATGATGGACATGATAAGAGGATTTTAGAATTAATAAGATGTTAAATGCTTTTCTTTAAACTACAGTCTATAAGGCATAATTTTCATTATGAGCTGATTCTGTAATGGTCATTGTCTGTTTCCCCTTAACTCTAAATGACTTTTTTCTCTCAGGGTTGACTCACAGATGTTAATGTTCCTTTTAAGCATCAAAATCAATATTGACATTGACAAATAAAGCAATCACATTTTGTACTTAGCCATATTCTCAATGACAAAATAAACAATAATTACATCAAGTGTAGAGACTTTTATTTTATATTCTGTTGATGTCAGTTGATTTAAATTACATTTTTCCGACATTTTATTTTGTGGTGGTGTGGTTGTGGTGGTGATGGTGTATAGTTTAGAGCCTTTGTTCCAAAAACTTTTTTCACTGAAAGCAGTTAAACAAAGCAATGGAAACTACACATTGTTCCAGACATCCTGATGAACAGTTTCAAATACATTTGGTTTGCTAAATTTTACTAATTTACTTATTTATTATAACAGCTGAAATGGATGAATGTGAGGCTATTACATCTTTAGGCTTCACAGAAGCCAACGAGAGCGTCTCTTCGTCATTGCAGTCAGGTATGTGATAAATGCACTACATACACATATTGCATATGCATATGTATAGTATTTTCAAGATCAGAGTTGTCTCAGTTTTTCTGTACACAAATGCAATAAGAGTTTGTGTTCTCCCCCTCAGTTAACAGATCCTGGGCTAATCTGGAATGCTATATGGTCCTCACACCAGCAGAGAAAAGAGCCATCAGCTCCATCTGTTTCCTGGCAGGTCCTATCACATTTCTGGAAAACGCTTTTGTGTTGGGTGTGATTGCTGCTTCGGCCACTCTGAGGCAGCGGCCTTCATATTTGTTTATCGGCAGCCTCGCTCTGGCTGATGTCTTTGCCAGCTGCTTCTTCACCAGCAACTTTCTGGACTTTCACCTGTTTCGTCGCAGTGATGGCGACACTGTCTATCTCTTTAAGTTGGGAGGTGTCACCATGGCTTTCACAAGCTCAGTGGCAAGCTTATTACTAACTGCTCTGGACCGCTACCTCTGCATCTACCAGGCCTCCAGCTACAAAGTGCTGCTGACCCGGCAGCGAGCCCTGATGAGCCTGTTGATTGTCTGGTGCGCTACTAACATCATCTCCTTCTTGCCTCTGATGGGCTGGAGGTGTCCCACAGGCCTGTCTCCACCATGCTCACATCTCTTTCCCTACATCAACAAGGCTTATCTGGCCTGCTGGACTAGTTTCATCCTGGTGCTTCTAGCTCTTATTCTGGGGGCTTATGCACTCATCCTGTGGAGGGCCCATCGCCATGAGTCCACCATGATCAACCTCCAAGGAGCTTCAGGGACAGGGCACACACGCAGAAGGATGGATATTCGACTGGCTCGTACCTTTAGCTTGATCCTGCTCATACTGGTGGGCTGCTGGCTTCCAGTACTTTCCTTCATGATAGCTGATGTCTCTATGCCCCTGAACCGCAGCCAACAAAGGGCCTTCGCCTTTTGCAGCACCCTCTGCTTGGTCAACTCTGCAGTCAATCCACTGTTGTATGCCTTGCACTGCAGAGAGCTGAGAGTTGCTCTGATGCAGCTGCTACAAAAGCTGTGCGGGAGAGCAAGGTGTTTAACACCTACAGAGAACTCAGGTTCAGCACCGCCGTCCGGATTCGACAACAACTTCACCGCCTCCAGTGAGGCGGAGATGCCCAACATCAGAACCAATAGACTTAACTCTGTCTCAGAAATAGTGAAGAATCAGCAGGTGGACATATGATAGAGATAAAAAGTTAAACTGAATGACATACAGTAGTATGTCCAAAAGCTTATAAGGAGGAATCCTTAACCACAGAACTAGAAATCTTTAAAAATAGCAATATAACAGATTGCATTTGATTTTAGTTACATTTATGTTTATTAATAATAGGTTTGATTAACAAGCCCTGATTTAAAAAATATCTACTTACAAGCAGGACACCAGGAATTTTAGTCAGAATTACAAAAATACTCCAGCAAATATGAATCTCTCGCTTGAAGTCAAACAAAATGCTTCAAGTATGTTGCACTTTTTTAGAAGAGAGGATGCAATGTGGCCATCTCCCCCATAATCCATGACCTCTCTGTCTCCCGTGTCAGTCCTTTAATACTCTCAGAAATATTGTCTCATGTGAACTGAACTGCTGACTGAACTAACCTTTTGGGTTCACAATTGGCTGTTGGTGTGATTGTTTATTTAGAGTGTTGTCACTGAGCGTGCAGGAACAGAAGACCCAGTGGGTTGCCTGTCATCTATGCACATGAATGCCTGGACTCCACAAAAGCCTCCACGCATGGGAGGATTTCACACAGCGTTTATCACATAAATCCAAGCAGTGTCCCGAGGTAAATGGAGCACATGTCATGATGAGAATGAGCACAGGCCCTAGAACACTCTTTGCAACAGTGACCAACTGGCAGCTGCAGTGAAACGCAAACTGACATGGACTTACAGCAGCGAAGGTTTTAAATGCATGTGGATATTTTTAGGATGAATGTTTCAACTACTATTGATTAAAAATAATGATGTTACTCTATTTTGTGAGTGATTGATTTGGAGCAAATCCCACAGGTCTTGCTCACACCATTATCTTCAACATTTGTTAGGTGACAAAATAATTTGCATTGATTTTACTAAGAGTCTCTGTAACAGTTGTTGCTGCTTGACGTAACATGTTGGATACTGTCATATTAGAAAATCTGTAAGAAATGAATAAGAAAAATACAGTGTACATACACAAATGTCTTTTTTTACTTGCTTGCTTCGTTGGCAGCAAAATGCTATATATCTGAATGTGTTGTTGTTGTTGTTGCTGATTTGCTGAGAAGGTAAACCAATACAAATGTTTTCATGCAGTGATTATATTTTCAGTGTCTAATGGGACCACGCCTCAGATTCAGATTTTATTTGTCACGTGCACAATCATACACAGTTCAATATACAGTGAAAAGACAAAAAGTTAGGAAACAAGAATAAGCAAAAAAAGAGTCAGACACCACAGTTTAAACTAATACCACACAATAAAGATATCCACACCTTGAAAATGGTGCAGGCAAAAGCTACATCTTATTGTGCCTACACTTGTTTCAAGACTCATGTTTGACATTTAAAGCTGACATTAAATATCATAATCATTAGATAATTATTATATACCTAACATAGGACTCAGATTGTACATGTTATAGCTTATTGGTAAAAAAGAAAATACTATTTTAACCTTACTTATACATATTTTTCGGTTCCCCACTCAGATTACACTGAGCCTCACATTTTTATGTAAAGATAAAAATTCCTGGAGACGTAATAACAAAAAAAATATTTTTCAACTTTAAACATGACTCGAAGGGAATTCGCAGAGATGATGTCTGAATGCTGTGATAATGTTGTGTGACTAAAACGAGGCTAATATATTGCCATGTCAATACATTTTATGAAAAAGTTTTGTAATTAAAATTAACTGCGAGCTAACAATCGGTAAGAAATTATCTATTGAGCGTGAACTAATTGCATAATGTAGTAGTAACATGATAAAATAATAATGATGAACAGCAAGAATTATTGATGCATCTCGCATTGATGCGTGTGCGATTTGTACCATTATTATAAGGCGTAAAATTATGTTTAGTTACAAGGACACTGTAACAGAAAATGTTACACATGCCAAATAAACAATCAAATCTGATTTCTACTTAAATTGAAGTCCCTCTGGAGTTAATTTTTGATCTACCTGATTTACCTGACCACAGCCAGCAGACTCGTGAACCTTCAGCATGAGTTCAACGCAAAGCCATCACCAATCACAATAGGGTTGGGGGGTTGGGGGGGTACAGTAAACATGACAGAAGAGCAAACTAAATAATGATATATTCCAGTATTTGTTGTAAACTACCCAATAAAATTATTTACCGATAGCAAATACGATTCGAATCTGTGGATATTTAAAATGATTGCTGTAAACATCAGAGGACACCCCCATTGCGTGTAATGGTAGGCTCTGCCATTGTGACGTTTTAAAAATTCAGCAGGCTCACTCGGCAGTTGGTTACTACTCAGAGAAGAAAATCCGTTGTTGTTTAGAGGAAGAAAGGCCCGAGAAATTCGAGCAACGTTAAACGTACGAGCTACTACCAGCAAACCCCTATTTTTGCGGGTCGCTTTTTCCTCCAACGTGTTTCCCCCCGTTTTGTTTAGCCAGCATGGCTTGTGGAGCTACGTTAAAGCGGTCGATGGAGTTTGAGGCCCTCCTCAGTCCCCAGTCTCCCAAACGGAGAAGGTGCAATCCACTACCGGGGACTCCTGGTACTCCGTCCCCTCAAAGATGCAACCTCCGTCCCCCAGTCGACAGCCCAACGCACTCTATGTCCCCTCCGGCCATAGGAGGCGAACACAGGCTCACCCCAGGTATGAAATTAAAACCAAATTTCACGTTTCTCTGCGTTTCAAGGTGGGTGTCATGGGGGAGGGGGTTTGGGTGGAGTGGAATGGATAGCTAGCTAGTTGAGAAAATCAGAATGGGGGTTGGAGGCTAAATGTTAGCCCAGCTAAGATAACGACAGGAAGGGCAACGCCGTCGACAGCGATACAGATCATTTCCACCGAAACAAAGTAAAAGTAAACTAGAAAAGTAGAAGTGGCTCTTTAGCTGCGGCGGTGGCATCCTGCCGGCTCATTGTGTTGTTGCACAGTTGTTAAGCTAGCCTACCCGGGCTAATGTTCTTTTTCATTAAAATGTTAAAGTTAACAGCGTCAAATACTATTTTGGTCATTGCGTAAGTTGAATATATATTTTGCTCATATTAATTAGCATTTTCAATATAGATGTTATCGCAACTAGTGGCCCATTGTACCAAAGTCTAACGTATTACTTATCAAATGTATTAATACAGTCACTTGATACCATCGGTTAAAATTTACCGTCAATTTGAACATTGATAGATCGGTTTAGACAAGAGGCTACTCACACCTAAACCCTTGGGTGACAGCCTAGCCTGTTGGCTCTCGGATGGTATCACAGCAGCATTCACATCATCGCAGGCTGTTAATTAGGAGCTGCCTGTATAATGTTCCTCTGCTTTAGTGCCACAGTTGTCTTGCATTGAGATGGGGGTTCCATTATGCACCACGACCATTTCATTTCCCCCCATGCCTGGAAGGCATTGTTCATTTCCTTTATGTCTGTACTCGACTTGCTCATTGACTCGAAAATGCGGCTCAGCTATGAGCATTGGTTGGGTGTGGGGCACACAAGTAGACACAAGATAAAACCTACAAGTCTCCACTGTGATCTGGTGAGGCTTATTGAATATGCCAGTCACTGAGGTTGGACAGCATAACGGAGCCTAATCCTTAAACTTTTTGAATTCCAATTAATATAATTGTATTTGATTAATTCAAATAACATCATGACTTAAATCACCTCAAGCACTTTTTAGAGCAAAATATTAACTTGCTTGATGTCTTTGATTTGATCACGTCATTGCAGTGAATAGGATTACATTACACTACATTTATATTATGAGCACTCTTTAGACATTTCTTGCCTTTAGCATAGCATAAGGTGGTAAGCATGGCTATTGCTAGCCAATCCCCATACAGCTGTTTATTTTTTAGCATTTTGTCATCTATTGACATCTCCAGTGACAGTATTGAAATCAGAATTTCACAGCTGCATTGTTTATACTCAGCTTTTATTGAGAAGGAAGTGCTTGAAGGAGTGTTGAATTAGGAACAGCCCATTGCTGGGAGTTACCCAGTGGCTGTGTGTGTTGAGCCATTTGTCTCCTCTATTAAACTAGCTACAAGAAAGCTAAATAGAAAGTGAAAGACAATTTCCTAATAAAGATAATTCTATTTCAAAGAAACGTATATTATTAAATTTATTCCCAGTTTACACAATGTTGCAGATGTGTTCTTTTATTAAGACAAAGGAGGCAGATCATAGTCTGTCATTCCTGTGTTTGAATTGTAAAATATATGCATCATAGTGCATCGCAGGGTTAAGCTTGGGAGCGGCTGTGCACATCTTTAATAGAAAAAGCAAGAAAAGGCTTGCCAAGAATATCAACACACACTCAGGTTTTGACGGAGATGTCATCATAGCTGGCTTCCTATGAGCTGGATTTGTTTCTGCTTTTGGTGAACTGTGTAACACTCATCCTGATTATTCAGTGATGGTGTGTTTTTGTTCTAAAAGGCAAGTCCCTTGCTGTTGTAAATGCCTGGATGTGAGGGCATACTTTCTTCACCTTGTCATTGTTCACATTGTTTATACTGTCTGACTTACTTATATTTCCTCAGAAAAAGTGTGTACACTGAAGCAATGTTGCATTTCAGTGCACAAAATGAATCATTAGGTTCAAATTATTCCAGATAATCTGACCTGATATTGTTTAACTAGCTCAGGGGTAGGCAAGTTCGGTCCCAGGGAGCCGCAGCCCTGCTTGTTTTCCCACCATCCCTGCACTTACAGCTTCTGACTGGCTGAACACACCTGATCCAGGTAATCAACAGTTTCTGCTCTTGGTCAACAGCTGGAGGGTTGGAAAACAAGCAGAGCTGCGGCTCTCTAGGACCGAACTTGCCTACCCCGGAACTAGCTCAATTTCCATGTGAAGAATCAAACGGACCCCGAGTTCCAGATACCAAGTATTATGTTCACCCTCACCCAGAAAGATGCCCCTCGTGGGACTGGTGCTGCAAGCCTGCCTTTCTGCTGTCCTTTGCCAGATGGAAGCAGTTTTGTGAAAGGTCAGCTGTTGTCCTTTCCACCTGTCTCTACCCACACATGCTTTCTTGCTAGTCAGGTTGTGGAGAGCAGTGTGCAGGTGAGAGACAGGGTCTGACATTGTAATCATTAATTCTTTCGGTATGATCCTCCAACCTATTCACCTTTGGCTCTTTGTGCTACAGAGTCTCGGCCTGTGCTCTGCTTATTCCCACATGCGACAGATGAGCCCTAGGTTTTCCTGAACAGTGTAATGTGCCTAACATGGCTTCCTCTCTGTTCAGTGAAAAAAATGTTTGTGCTATAATTGTCCTGTTTGCTTTGGAAGTTTAAGAATGGTTTTATTCCATAACAAGTTCCTGACGTGGGAAGATACCTTGATAGGAATCTATACTGGTTTAGGTTTCAACCAATTAACTTTATGCAGACTCTGACCTCATCGTTACTAATACATATTTTATCCAGATTTAAAAAACTCAAGGCTTGAACTGACAATACTGTACATCACAACACTTTTTATAGTTGCTAGAATCCACCTCTACCTGCAGTCTTGCAACAGTAGAGGGTGAAATGAAACGAGTCAGCTTTGTTTTTCTCTACTACTGTGTTCTATGAATCTATCTGGCCCATCTCCTGTCGTATTCACTGTGTCTAAGCCTTTTAGTCCAGGCTTACTCCCTTGGCTCCAAGAAGTCTCTGTGATTGATTACTTGATCCGGTTGCGGCACAGTCATTGTTGCCAAGTACCAACCACAGATGAACTACTAATAGTTGGCAGAGCTGATGAGCTGCAAGAGAAGGTTTTCACTTGTCAGTCAGATGTACCCAGGAGTACTACTTTCTCAGTCTGTTAGCAATGAATGCCCAAAACATTTTAACTTCTTTGTGTTAGAAAACTGAATTTACCCCATTTTTTTGCTAATGAATGCAATGGTAGATCTCTCATACAAGACACACAGTTGAACACAGACATATTAGACTACTACTCATCCTTTAGTGTATGGAGACCAAATTCTGCAAATGTAGTTCATTCACATCACCAGCCATGACAAACTTCCAAGCCAACGTCTTGCTCTCTCTCCAGCCTATAAATATTTCTGTTTATACAACAATCATATTGAGTTCCTGTTTCTAATACAGTGCTTCCCCCAGCAAATTGGAAAGCAGCAGTGGTAACCTCTACAACTCAATCTTATTAAAAGAAGAAAACACTCTTCCTGCGTCTCGGTAGACACAAAATCTCCCATACCATCATAACTAGATAGTTGGATTTGTCAGTTGGGTTATTATGCAGCCAGCTCCCGTATTCTAGCTGTGCAATGTTTAGACGATTTTGGAAGAACAAAGAGAAGCAAGACTGCAGCACAGTGCTGTACTTTAAAGGACATACAAACGTAGTGATAGCTGCATTATCATTAAAAACAGAGGTAGCTGCTCAGTGTAGCCCACTGTGCGGCACAGAGACAAAGGGATGAGGGAGAAGTTGAAGAACTTTAGCAAACTTTAGCCAATCGGTTGTGTCATGATTCAGATGGAAAATGACAGCAAGGGTTTTACTGTAAAAGAAACATTAAAAGAGAAGAGAAACTTGTCTGTGCCTTCTCCACTCAGCGTCGCCAAAGCCCAGTGTTTTTTTTCTCCTTTAAGTGTGAACGTCCACTTATCTGAGTGCACTAATATCAAATGTCAACATAAGAACAGTGGCATTATATCAGTGTGCTCTCCTTTGATATTTTCTGTTCCCATATCACCCATTCAACGCGTGACAGAGCTGTTTTACTTTTTATTTAATGCAGTGTGTTCCTGTGATTATTTTGAAATGTCTCTTGTACTTTTTTCCCAAACCTACCATGATGTAGACAGACGGCAAACCCTCTGGTTGTCATCAAGTTATACGAAGCTGTTCTCAGTGCAGTGACATGGTTTGAAAAAAAGTGAAGTGCTGTGTAGTTGAGCTGTCAGATATGTGTTCCTGTGTTGTTAATGCGGTAGGTCTCAGTAGAGCACCAGGAACTAGCCCTGTGAAGGCACCAGTTCAGTAATGCACAAGTTAAACTGGCCCTATGGAGATAATTCTCCACCATCCAAACAAGCTTATTGATGAGAAAGTGACAGCATAGCACCCCCCTCCCACACGCACACATACACACACCCAAGATAAACGAGGCACAGTTCCCCCGGAAGAGCGGATAGAAGATATAAACAGTATAGATAAACATTTATCAGCTCTGGTTAAGACCATGTACGCTGTTGTTTTTCCCAGGGCGTTTTTGAACATTAACCTTATAAATAGGTTACGTGCGTTTAGAATGTGATCCATACATGGGCTGTGTTGCTGCTAGAGAACAGGATGTCATAGGCTTCATCCTAAGGCAGAATATTGGAACAAACAGCATCATTAATACTTTTTTTCTACTGTTTGTACTTGTCATGTGTTTGTGAAACAGGATCACATTTCTCCTGGCGTTACACCTTTTAGGCTCAAAGCCGTGATAATTAGGTTTAGCATATAGCGACTTTTGCAGTTCAGTATTACAAATCTTTGCAGATTAAAAGGTCAAGCACTAAACTAGGGAGCCTGGAAGAGGACATGGGAGAAAAAAATGAATGAGTGCAGGAAAAAGAAGAAATACTGCCAGATCCTGCAAACATTTTTATTGTAACGTTATGTACTTTCAAATCAGTTGGTTACCATAGATTAGACAACCATGGAGCGTACACAGATGCATTGGTAGATTTTTATTTTAAACTTGGCTTCATATACACCGACATAAAATCGGCACTTGGCATTAAACATGGTTTACATTTAAGTGAGAGGGCACAAAGGGTACAATCCTTTCACATGGTAGCACTTAGACAGCATTTTTTTACACTGCTTCTTTTTCACCCATCATTTTTTTTACTCCCATGTCCGCTCCTAGGCTCTGCACTAAACTGATCTCACAAGAAGTAGACACTTTTGCTTACTTCCAGCCCAGTAAACAATTGATTTATCTTTCAGCCTTAACGCAAGACTTTTTACCAGCTGTAGCTTGGTGTGGTGTTAACATTAAGAAACTGATGCACTCACAGGTTCAAAAAGTGGGTCTTGACTGAGCTGTGTGTGCATTTGTGTGTTTGTGTAGTGGGTATGATAAGTTTAGACTTTTCTGTAATTCCTATTTTGAGCAAGATATACCACAGAGGAAGTGAATGTAACCTCTCTTGAAAACACTGTAGATCATGGTGGCCTGTAATACCCCCTGTTCATCCTGAATAATCGGCATTGTCTAAATGTGACTATGATGGGAATATTACTGAAAGAACACAAAGACTGAGCTAATCAAATGCTGGTAGTTTCATTCTCAATGAGTCTTACCAAATTAGTATTCTGGGACAATCACTACTGCATAGGTTGAAAAGGGGCTTTTTGAGATCCAAAGACAGACACAGCTGCATACACATCTTGAATCCCTGAAACTTGGGGTGCAAATCTGCATTCTGTGATGGTCTTATGATTTTATGTAGAGGTTCACAGTTATTTAAATTTACAGTGAAAGTGTGAGTCTGGCATTCCTCTACTTACCAAATGATTTGATCCATTTTTTCTGACCGTGTTGACCTTGTTCCTGTTCACTGTCTACAGAGCAGATCTTCCAGAACCTCCGTCAGGAGTACAGCCGGATCCAGAGGCGGCGGCAGCTGGAAGGGGCCTTCAACCAGACTGAAGCCTGTAGCTCCAGTGACGCCCCCAGCCCCAGTTCTTCCCTCAACGCTCCTAGCTCCCCACCAGGTAAATGACTTATCATTCTGATCCATATGGGGTTTTATAAGTGATGAGGGTGAAATAATGTGACTACTTGTGTTTTGTTTGCGTGTGCAGCATAAAGTGAATCCACCTCAGACATCAGAAGCATTAAGTAAAAGTAAAAACAAACATCAGAGGGGTCTAGGATAATTTTTTTTCCCTCCTACATCATGCAAGCTGCAGTGCCAGTGGAGCCGTTTATGTGTTCAACAGTTAAAATCTGAAGCCCCAAATCTTTGGGCTCCTGTGGGTTTTTTTTCTCTGCACAACATCTCATAGATCACTCTGACATAACTGTTCCCGTTTCTTTCTTTTTCTTAAAAGTGAAAGCATCATCGTCAAAATATCGTTACCATCCTCTGCTGTGATTTACAGATGTTGTAGTTTAAACTGACTCGGATAGTGACTTGTCTAACGAAGCTAGTTCTAGTCTTAATGGCACTGGGGTGACTGGGAGAGACTACATTACACATCCACATAACCCCTTTTGTCCTGCAGAGAATGTTTTTTTTTCTATGACTTATAACTGGAGAAGTAAGAAAATCAGCCTACTTAGAGATGATTTGGAATCTTTTCTCAGGTGCCTCTAGGAAGGACCAGCCCTCGTTTACACTGAAGCAGGTGAGCTACCTGTGTGAGCGCCTGCTCAAAGACCACGAGGAAAAGATCCGGGAGGAGTATGAACAGATCCTAAACACAAAACTTGCAGGTAAAACATTTTTATTGATGAACAATAAATAGAAACTGTAAATCCACAGCACAACATTTGGTTGTTTATTTCATGTATGCTAACTTGTGCAGCTTCTGTTTGATAGTGAGCAGTGAAGTAGCAGACAGAAAATGTGTGGAGAGGGAAAGAGAAGGTGTAGTTTTGTCGTCTACCAAACGAAAACCACACAGAAGAAGACCTTTAGTTGCAGAACCAATGTGTAGCCAGTGATGAAAGTCAGTTGTAAGTCTTACGTTTAGGATGTTGTCTCTATGCATCAGATTGGATGTTGTGGATATTAGACACGTTGCACAACGTGGCTTGTAATAATTTTACAAGCTGCTGCATCATCGTAGTCCTCTGCTACATCTTGTGTTTGAATCTGCAACATACACCCACACCTCCACCTCCATCTTCTTTTTCCAGAACAATATGAATCTTTTGTGAAATTCACACAAGACCAGATAATGCGAAGATACGGAGCCCGGCCTGCGAGTTGTGAGTTTTCTCTTTTAACCAAAAATATTCTGTGTATGTAAATGTGTCATTACTTAAAGTCAGTATTCAGTCAGAGGGGGGTCTAATGTGTAGTGTGTCTGTCTCAACCCTTTTAGATGTCTCCTGAACTCACGTGGATGAGATCCCAGCTTCCAAGATGGCTGCTCTTCGTTTTCGTTTTATTCCCCTATTTTTTCCCATCTCAAACTATTTGGGTGCCATGGTTTATCCACTTTTTAATGCAAATGTTGATTTCTTACTTTAAAACTGTTGCTGCTGGCCAAAAGTTAGAAGAATCTGAGAGATAAACTATGTATGAAACCCAAAATTTTTTTGCCCTCTTCTTGTCGATATGCTCTTTCTGAAAATTCTGACTATAGCAGACGTGTGTCAAATCTCTTGCTGGCGCTGTAGAAAAAGCTTATTGGCTCATGTTATCATTCTGTATAACGTTCCAGCAGCTGTATTTAATGGCTTCTGCTTCTCCCACTTCTCTTGTTCCCGCTCCTCACAACTCTTTACCTGAGAAAGTGGAATTTTCTCCCTTTTGAAAAAAATAAAAGTTCTGTGATTACAATCTCTTGTCTGGGATCTATCATTTTCATGATGTTTGGTGTTTTTAACCATATGGGTAATGGCCAAATCAATGTTGTAGCTGTTCAGGAAGTTCAGGATGTTGAAACTATAAGTTAAAGATGGATTGAAAGTTCATTGTTGACATAAAACAGCTGATGCTAGGATAGTTGCTGTGAAATCAAGTGTGTGAATCATTTTTAAAATGTGATCCATCACACGGGTCCTAATCGTGGCCTCTAGTGCCACCTGGTGGTGGATATGAAGGAAATCCCTACATTAACATTAAAGTGAGGGCCAACCTCACCCTTAGTGCACAGAGAGATTGTTCTATTTGCATATGTGACACCGTGCATCAGAGACTGTGTCTATCATTGGCATCATCCCCACCTGTGCGGTGGGGGTGGTGGTGAGCGACGCTTCTCTGGGAACTGAGGAGCTACAGTGTGCGGGACGTGACGTCACGGGCCCCAGGTGTGGCTCAGGGAAACCGCCAGGTAGGCAGCTGCTGCAAGACTGGACTCAGTATTTAACGTTTGCGCCGTGGCTAAGAGAAAGGAGGAAGCGTCAGATGTTTGTTTGCACTGAGGAAGGAAGTTTGTTGCAGGAAAACTCAATGAACGGTCTATAATTATCTCCAAGGTTGTTTTTTTATCTCCCTTCACGCTCTGACGGGGACTGTGGGCTTTCAAGGCGGGAGTCGACGAGTTGTCTGGGAACATGGATGAATGTTTTAACTGAGAAACTATATTAGTAGTTTATGCACTCTTCCGTTGAAACACTGAACTGTCTGAGTAGGTTTCGGCGGCTCTGCTGAATTATTTATGTGTTCGGACCTCCCGGAGTCATCCGCACTCTTCCTGTTGAAGGCCGAGGTGAGTGTCACAAATGTAACGCGGATTTCACCGACAACTAAAACCAGTCGGCTGCAGTGAGCAAAGGGTGAGATTTTTTTGTACGTTTTAGACAAATAATAAAGGGGAAAAAAAAATAAGCAACGCCCGGTAAACAGGAAATACCAATTAACTACAAGGCTGCTGCACTCACCGTAAAGGAGGCATGGACAGTAGTGTACAGCCAGCACCACCTAAATGCACCACACTGGAGTAAGTACATGTTTAGGTGGCAAATATCGCAGGTTATTTTGCTTTACTACATTTATTCAATAGCTTTAGTTACACTGCAGACGTGGTTAATGGGGAATGTAGATGAATTCCTAATGCTAATATTAATGATCTGTTTGTAAAACAGATGTCCTGAAGAGATCAGCTTGTAATGGGGTATTTATTGACTGATAAATCTAGTTTCTAGGTGACTTAAATTACAATGCTACTAAATCAGTATGAGGTGGGTAATGTGTGTGTGTGTGTCTGCTTATAAATTTGAGATCTCATGCAATCTTGTTCATTCAGCAGAGACTCAGTTGACTTGACTTGATCTTGCTAATGGTCAGATCCAAGCAAAGTGATATGTACCGCAGTGTTTGAGTGCTTATAGGGCAAATCTGATCGTATGTTCCACTGACGAGTTATATTATACAGTCTGCTCTGTAGGACTGCAGCAGTGATGGACGACGTAGACGTGGAGCAGCTGGAGCCGCTACCTGTGGACAGAAACGGGAGAAGGCTGAGGACTGAAGAAGATGAGCCCGACAATGACACAGAGATTGTATGCTGCGGGAAGTTCCACCACCACGTCTCCAGATGGATGCTCCCAGAAGACTTGAGAGAAACGTACCTGGAACGTGCCAACTGCTGCCCACCCCCCATCTTCATCATCCTCATCAGTATGGGAGAGGTACAGTAGCTCTGCTCTGAATGGACACGACACACAATAATTAAATCCTGGGTGGGTTGTTTTTACAATGATGCTACTTTAGCTACAGGTTTTGGTTTGTGGTTTTTCTAAGCTCTCCTTTTCTTTCTTTCTTTCTGTCTACTTTGTCTACTCTCCACCACCTTCTCCGAATGTGCTGATTCAGAGGGCAGTAGTCCTGGTGTCAGTGGAAACAGATGTTTTCATGAGCAGTAGCTTAGGTTTGGCCTGGGTACAGCTGATCCTCTCTGGTGGGATTCATAGATCCTGCTCCTGAATGAGTAAACAGAAAGTTTTTTTAATTTGTGCAAATAAACTGATGCTGTGGAATGTGGAGGGTCAGCTGTGGTTTGCAGCATCCTAAAGTGTTTGGAATATTTAGCATTTTTAAATCGGCTGTAATTTCTCAAATTGTGGGAAGAAAAAAAATCATACTGAACGGCTTAAAAAGTCCTTTTATGATTTTTCTATCAAAAAAATTGATTTATGTAAAATCTGGCTACATGACTGCTGTTAAATCAGATTAGTTAATCAGATAATCAGATTTTATTAGCAGATCATTTTAAGGCTATTTTACATTTTCACTCTGACTGTCTGTACACTACCACTCAAACGTTTGGACACACACAGAATTGACTGTTTCTGAATTAATAGCAGATTTTTTAACATCAAATTTTAATCTAAAATACAGTGTAGACATTGTTGATATTATTGACTATTGTATATAGAAGTTGTCTATCAAAGGGATATTTACATAAACACAGAGGCCTCTAATCATCAAACACTAGTATTGTCTTCCAGTAGCACATTATGTTAAGTAATGGAGGTTTAATAATTCAGAGGATAACTGATAATGATGAAAAACATTTTGCAATGATGGTAACACAGCTGAAGACATGAAAACTATGTGTAGAAACCTAAAGGTATCTGCCTCATTTGACGTCTTTCTTTAAGTCTAGCATTCTGTGTCGTTTATCAGCTGGCAGTGTTTATCTACTACGCTGTGTGGAAGCCTCAGAAGCAGTGGATCACTCTAGGTGAAGGTATCTGGAACAGCCCCCTGTCGTACAAGCCCGACCGCAGGCAGGAAGCGTGGCGTTTTATCTCCTACATGTTTGTCCACGCCGGGTAAGTGTGGGCAAAGCGCGTAGATGTTGTAATTACGTGGCGTATGTTGTAATTATGTTTTGATGCTGTTTTTTGTGACCCATCAGATTTATACTTCCCCATTCGTTGCATTACTTAGGTTTTTAACTGATGTAACAGTGGCTTCTGTATAGCACAGCTACCACAGCTTCTCTGAGTACATTTAAGGGGAATTCCTGAGGATTAAAATCACTCAGTGACAGTACATCTGTCAAAAAACGGCCTATTCCACTTACCGGGATGTCTTGAGCAAAATGTCTGAAGACTCAAGGGTGCATCAAATAAAACATGACACATGTATGGAAACGAGCAAAGAGGAAACGTGCTCACAACCATTTGCCAACACTTAACCAAAGACACCTGACAGGATATTTACTTAAAGTTTAAGGCTGGTGATGTTCTGCATATTTCTTACTGTGAAGTGTTAGGTTTATGGAAAGAGGGGACAGGGGCAGTTCCTATGACATTTGCTGTTCATAAATAGGCCACACATTTTGTTCAAATGTCAGACCAGCGTGCTGTACGCCTTCCTGCTGCCATCACTAGAACAACAAAACAAAAATGTCCCCAACAAATACACCATTACCTGCTGTGTAGGTAGCATTCATCAGTTTAAAATGACAGCGGCTGCAGGTGTTTGCTATTTTGTGCACTGTCCTGTTTATTTGCGTGACCTTTATCCTTCATGATCGAGCCGTTTCTTGTCTAGTGTGCAGCACATCCTGGGTAACCTGGTGATGCAGCTGCTGCTTGGTATCCCACTGGAACTAGTCCATAAAGGGTTTGAAGTGGGCATGGTTTACCTCTCCGGTGTACTGGCAGGTAAGGAGTCCTGTAACACTTCATCAGGGTTTGTTAAAGCCATGAACTCACATCAGGTGTGTTTGAGCAGGTCCTAGCTGTTAGAAAATGTCCTGGATTGTGAAGCTGATCATATAATTTCGGTTGTTCTTCCCCTACAGGCTCTTTGGCCAGCTCCATCTTTGATCCTGTCAGTGGCTTGGTGGGGGCGTCCGGTGGCGTTTACGCCCTAATAGGAGGCTATTTTATGAACGCAGTGGTGGTACGTTTTCATGCACAGAAAAATTTCACTCTGAACCATTTACTTCTTACTGTTTTTTGTGCAACAGGAGTCCTAAACCTATTTTACTCAATGTACTATGACTATAACCATGACTACAATTATATTACCTTTTGTACTGAAAGTTGAACTAAATCCCATTTCTGAACGTTAACCCGGGCAGTGGAAACTTCTAATGGGAAATTTAGTTTTACCTTAGACATAAAAAGCATTCATCAAAAACCGTTCGTGGATTAAGATGGTATTGTGCATGTACAGAACCACCGCACCCACATTTAGAAAATAAGTCATTTTAATTACACGTTCTCACTCTCAGCAGGCTTTTGCTACGTTTTCATGCACCTTGTTATTTAGGAGTTAAAGTGCTGTTTATGACAGAAGATAAACATTTGATTCCCAGAATTTTCGAGAGATGATTCCTCTCCTCGGAGTGTTTCGTATTCTCGCCATAGTGATTATTGGTAAGTTCTCCAACGTTGGTAACGTTGTATCTGATGTAGTCGCACTTTAAAAAGTTTGACCCAAAACCATTTTCTTTCTCCAGTCGGCACAGATTTTGGCTTTGCCTTCTACAGGAGATTCATCATCCACGAGGAAGGTCTGAAGGTACAGAGGAATCTGAACAAAGCGCTCTACTAAACCTTTTCAGGCACATGAGCTCCTCCCCCCTCAGGCTGACGGTGTTTAGTTGTGGCTTTATTGACTTGTGGCTACAGATGAGATCGGTAGCTCTTGCTGGGACATGATAAATCATGCAGAAACCTTTCTTTATGGTCATACATTAGACAAAAATGCTGCGTAGCCACAAATCTTTGATGCTTCTTTTTAAACTTCTAATACAGGAGTGTACCCATTTCCTTCCCCCACCCTTTTTTGTCTTCCCCCTACTACTAATTTAGACTGGTGTTGAACTGGTCCAGCAGGTTTTTTGTGGGTGTAGAGGACATTTCAGGAGATTGCATTGCACCAGTTGAGGGTCTGTGTTAAATGTTACTGTGATCACTAGAACTTCAGACTAAATCTAAAACCTGAATTCAACGTTTCTCTCCTCAGGTGTCTTTTGTGGCTCACTTTGGAGGAATTGTGGCTGGGATGACCGTCGGCTACGTCTTCTTCAGTGCATACAACACAAAGCTACTCAAAGACCCACGTTTCTGGCTGTGCATAGTGGGCTATATAGCCTTTGTGGTCTTTGCTGTGCTGTTCAACATCTTTCTCTCACCAGCACCATAGGACTATAATGCTGCTCTCACCTACTAACACTAAAAGCTTTAATGTTACACTCAGGAAGCCGTATTCTACTGATGTACTGGTATGTTTGTGTTTTTTAAGTGCTGGGAACGTAGAATGGTGTCCTCTGCTGTTTATTTTCAGCATTGCAGAAGGCATGCCTGATTTTAGACTTTTCTTAAACTGGTATGTTTCTACATTGTGGTCTTTTGTCATTTTGTTTGTATCCATTAAATTGTTTTTTTTACTTTTCCCTATCAGGGAATCTGTGAACCTACAGATCATGTTCGTGTTTGTTTGTTGGAGAGGAAATAATTCTCAAACTGTAAGCCGGACTTCTGGCTCCTTCCAGTTTTCCCTAACGTGCCTTAAATATGGTGAAATCCCTGATCACTCCAAACACTAAAGGTACCAGCTGTAGGTCAGAAACAAATCTTAATTTAGAAAATGTTACTGATTTATATGACTTTATAGGGGAACTAGGAGGAACAGCATGGACATCAATATAACTTTTAAAGTTTTTAGTAATTTGTCTGCCTTGACTATGGAACAGTGTGAACCTGTATTCTACTGTATGTCTTTCTGCTTTAGATAAATATGTTATTAAAGATATGAAACAAGATGCAAGATTTGTTTCTTAAATAGACCACTTACTGAAAATGTGTGGACTTAACAAGAATCTTTTTGTGGGAATAATTTTATGAACTGGGCTTGTCAAAAATTTTCAGACACTATAGAGCGTTCTTTGTGAACGTCTTCAGTTATACTGTTAAAAAGCAAGTGGAAATCTTTAAATGCAAATATACAACAAAGTATAATTTCTGTTCTGATATTTCCTATGTAATTGCCACAGAGGCTAAAGGTCAAGCGGAAATTGATAACTGCAGAAAAAGCACAGGAATTTTCAGTGTTTCCGTAGTGTGACCCTCTGTACCCCTAGTGCTGTTTGTACCAGGCTGATTTGAATCAATCCTGATCTGCTGGACAGAATGGGAGGTTTCCTGTCAGGGGGAAAAGTGTAAATTAACAGACGAGTGGAAACAAACATCTTGCCCCGAGCTGAATCCAGTCAGCACTCAAAGATTAGGCCTGTCCTGGTGTTGGGTTAGCCTTTTCCTGTTAATAAATGTCCCCACCTTTGAAGAGAAGTTTGATTCTCAGTGAAGCTAGAGGACAACATAAGATCATATTGTACTGTAGGTGTGAAGCTAAAATAGTTAGCATATTTATCACACACTCCTGAATGAACCACCAAATATGTTGTGCACGTTCAAAGGTCAAATTAGTCTATATAATTCAGAGTTATCTAAACTAATGTGAAAACTACATCATTAACCTGCTAAAACTGTGTTACAGCTGATCACAGCTCAATTGCCGTGATGTAAATGCACTGATGAAACTGTTGGTATCGACGGTCTCAGAGCAGTGTTGGCAAACTTCCCCCAACAGCTCAGTTGTTTCCACTTTGTTTCTGACACCACAGACACAGAGGGGGGCACTGAAGTTTAGCTGCTGTGCAGCAGCACATGTTTGAGGACACTAACGATTTCAAAAACATTTTTGTGAGTATATCTGAGCTGCATGACCTGAGTACAGACCAGCAGTCTGTGCTGCTGCAAAATAAATGGAGCTACAGAGAAGGCGGACTCTTTCGTGGTTTATATAGTGATACTGCTGAGTGCAATGGTTTTATTAATGCAAAACTGGGCATACTATGACAGTATGTCCATTCTACAAATCCCCGTGTTAGACTGTTTCAGTAGATTTATTTAATTTCTCTTTGTTAGAGTAAGTCGAGATGGGGGACTGGAACTTCCTCGGGGGGATTTTGGAGGAAGTACATATCCACTCCACTATGGTGGGCAAGATCTGGCTCACCATTCTGTTCATTTTCCGTATGCTGGTCCTCGGAGTGGCAGCGGAGGACGTGTGGAACGACGAGCAGGCAGACTTCATATGCAACACAGAGCAGCCAGGGTGCAGAAACGTGTGCTATGACTTGGCTTTCCCCATCTCCCTCATCCGATACTGGGTGCTGCAGGTCATTTTTGTGTCCTCTCCCTCGCTGGTGTACATGGGCCACGCTCTCTACAGGCTGAGGACATTGGAGAAAGAGCGGCAGAAGAAGAAGGCGCTCCTGCGGAAGGAGCTGGAGTTGGTGGATGTGGAGTTGGCAGAAGCCAGGAAGAGAATTGAGCGGGAGATGAAGCAGCTCGATCAGGCAAAGCTAAACAAAGCTCCTCTGAGGGGCTCCCTGCTCCGCACATATGTGGCTCATATTGCTACTCGCTCGATTGTTGAAGTGTCCTTCATGACAGGGCAGTATCTCCTTTATGGCTTTCACCTCTACCCACTTTTTAAGTGCGAGCGGGATCCTTGTCCTAATGCTGTAGACTGTTACGTTTCCAGACCAACTGAGAAAAGTGTCTTCATGGTCTTCATGCAATGTATAGCTGCAATTTCCCTCTTCCTGAGCATTCTGGAGATTATGTATCTGGGTTATAAGAGCATTAAAACGAGCATCTTGGACTTGTACCCTCAATTGAAAGATGAGAGGGATTTTGATGACTACATGAACAAGACTAAAAAAGAATCTGTTGTGCAAATTTGCACCGGCGCCGTCCGGAAGGCAACAACTGCCTCTGCACCCTGTGAGTATAACATCTTGATGGAGAGGGCTCAGGGCACAGTTATGTACCCAAACCTTAGCAAACCAACTCAGAATGAGTTGGCAACTCAGCAGAGTTTGGATAAGTGCAGGTGTTCAGCTCAAAGCGCTGCAGAGTATACCTGCACTTCAACCACCAACAAGCCCTGCACGCCATGCTGTGACTCGCTGATTAATCCAAAGCAAGAGGCTGAGGAGCTGTTACATCTTGGTCCACAGAGTAATGAGGACATCAGCTGTGAAAGAGGGAACACAGATGCCCCAAAACGACCACAAAAAGCAATTCATGGTTTGTCGTTTTCCACACTACCAGCGAGTCAATCGAAGAGACAGTGGAGGGCTCATGGCTCATCCAAATGCTCCACAGTGCTGGAGGGGAAAAGCTCTGACACAGATTCATATGTGGGTGCAAAAGCCAGAAGTGGATCTCCCTCCACTCAGGCACAGACAAAATCAGAAGCCAAAAATCAAAGCTGGCCCTCGAGCCGGGAGTCACTGGACGACTCCAGCTCAGGATCCAGACACAACCAGAGACCTTCTACCAGCTGCAGAACATCAGTATGAATTAACACCCCACAAACCTGTGAATCTAAACACTGGAAAGTTTCCTTCTTTGGCACACAGCAATCCATGTTTCAGGGGTACCGATGTCACTTTTACATCAGGCTTATGGATTTAACAGTTCACTAAAAAGCCTTTACAGATAACTAGTTTTAGTGAAATTACAGGAAGCAACTGTGTACTGTAGCTTTCTGGAATTAACCTGTGCTTTTTGCATGAACTGCTTTGAAATGTTAGCACAAATAAACAGTTAATGTTAGAGCAGCTGCATCACACATCTTGATAGTTTATAGTAAAGTTAGATACGTCAACAATGGGCTGTTCATGGAGGAGTTGTCAACAGTGGTAATTGTCATAACAATGCAACATTTAAACAGGCATAATCTGAACGTCTGCTCTTTTTCAAATGTCTATTAACTTATATGACAATATCAATCTTGTCATGCCGATATTCAATTACAATTCCTGCAACATTGCTCTACAGAAACTAGTTCAATCACTGATACAGAACAGAACAGTACTATGCTTTATTTTTTCAGTGCGATTTATGAGCTGTTCACTTACATCACACCTTTGGAAATGTGTATTTATCACACACACACACGCACACACACACACGCACACGCACACACGCACACGCACACACTACAGTAGCAGAAAAACTTATCAGCAGTATATTTGGACATTGGTTACAGAAGTGATGTGCTGTACTCCTTACAAACTGACAAAAACATATATATACATACATGTACGAAAAAAGTTCAAGCCTAGAAAATAAGGTAGAAGCTGAAATTTACAAAATACAGCAGTTATATAAAAAAAATATACATTTAGGATTGTTGTCTTTTCTATAAAGTCAAAGTGCCAGCAATATAAACAAAATATGCACCAATGAAACCAAAGATGTGCTGTTTAGTCAGCTTTGGCTCCATCTTTTGAAAGATTTTCATAACGTTGCAGCTGGAGAGAGTGATATTTAAAAAGTTATGTTAGAAACTTTAAACAGTGTGTTGATTAATTTGCAATGCAATTATTTTAAAAGCAATAAATTTACCCTTGTTTTGAGATCTTTGTTTTCCTCCGTCAGTCGTGTACACCTCTGCCTCAGGTCAATTACCTCCCGCTGCAGAGCCTCTGTGTCCTCACAGCTTGGGCCAGATGCACCAAGATGCTGCTTCACAAACCTACATACAGCTGGTTAAAGAAGCTACGTAGCAAACCGGCTGTGACGGGTGTATCCACACACCTAACTCATTTGCTGAGCTCACTAGCAAACACACAGTTATTTGGGAGTGTCAAGAAGAGCTGAATGTGCATAAGAGGATACTCCAGAGCATTGTTGGGCCTATCTGGTTGTTCATACAATGCCACAAGAACTGAAACCAAATGGAAAAAACTGTTAAATATTAATATAAATAATTCTGATATGAAATGTAAATATAACAAGTGAAGTTTGTGAATAGCGTCTACATCGTGTAAGTAAGTAATTGTAATATAAAAAGTACCATACCACTGGTAAGACTGTCAACAACACCAGCTTTCTCCAGGTATCTCCGAAAATGTTCCCTTTTAGGGTCTGGACCCATTCCCTGTGAAACAAAAACTCAACTGTGAGGTCTGGTTAGAGGTAGAGACGCCAAACAACACGTTTAAAGTACAGTCTTTACATTGAATGAAACACAAAAACAGTGTAGTCACTGCTCTTTCTAACCTTCCAACGTGCTAACATTAGCTTAGCTAGCTTCACAGTCACTACAAGACACACTTTCTGGAGAACACGACCGAAAACATACTTACTCTATGATGAGCCATAACGATAGAGACTGTAAAGCTGGCCTTCTTCAAGCGGATAAGATGAGTTATGTCCTGGTGCCTAATTTTGGACCAGGTAACTACCAGGCCGGAAAAGTTTCGTTTCGTTTCGTTCAACGCCTTCCTTCTAGCAGGGGGTGTTGCATTCAGGTGTTCCTCGTAAGAACAGGAAGCACGCGAATTTGCATGAGGAGAAATATAAGCTGTCAATTTTCAAAGTGGCCAGTGTGTCTGTTTCTTTTTCTTTTTAAATAATCTAGTCCTGGCTACAAATTTTAATTGGAGGGTACAAAGCTGCGACTTAATTGTCGTTGAAAAAATGACTACATGCTACACGCGTTGTTAAGATAAAAACCTACATATTATGGACGTATTATACAAACCTAAGATCTCTGATCTGGTTCGTTTTTCTTATATTTTCTCCAAACAGTTAGCACTCATCAACCGAGTCTGCAATTATATAAAGATCAAGTCTCGTTTTAACTTAGTGGAATCTGTCTCCATCTGCCGGGGACATCACTGCAATCGCCCACTTTCTATTTGCTTCGTTTCAAAGAGCTTTCGCAAAACGTTCAGTTTTTTACGTAAATATAAAGTGCTCGAATCGTAAATTAATACTATAAACTCAAACGTTTTTTAAATGGCTGGGACAACATGGTGTATTTGGTTTTTTTCGGGTGATAGGTCACAAAACAAGTCTGAGTACTAGTCAGGTGACAGAGACAAACCTCAGTAGAGTGATAGGCGGCTCCACCAATCGTATTTCGTTTTGCAATCGTGAGAGCAAATCAGAACCGAGGGGTGGGACCTAAGGGAGAGTTTTTTTCAAGGGAGAGGAAATCCTTAGGAAATGTGTGGGATCACGCTCTGTGTTTTCGAGTAGCCGGGGCATTATTTACAAAGTATTTCATTGTGTAAGGTTAGTTTGTGGCGAATACGGTACCATTCGATAAAAACACGGCTGTGGCAACCGACAAGTAAGGGGGGGAATTGGGGAAACGACCGTCGTTGGGTCAAAATGTCGATTCAGTACGAGGTGGAACAGCTGGCTGACAGCTACGGGGTTGCAGACTCGTTCCCTAAAGATTTCGGTTATGGTGAAGAGGCCGACATCGAGGACAGCCCGTCGCCGTCCGACAGCAAACCCAGAATTCTGCTCATGGGTTTGAGGAGGAGTGGGAAATCATCCATACAGAAGGTAGGGGGAGATGTTAAAAGCGTTTCGAGTCGAGCGGCGGCGCCTTCCTCTGCTTCAGTAAACGGGACGTTAGCACGACCAGCTAGTTAGTTTAGCACGTCTCAAACTGGCGATAGCTAACTATCATCCAGCAGATAACACGTCTGGCTACCGGGGTTAGGGACAGTAGCGGGCAAAAACTGTTCTTCTAGCGGCCATAGAGGTTAGTTAGCCTTCAGAGCTAGCTCCGCGTAGCGGTAGCAGTAAATTATTAACCAAGCAGACAGAGGCTCAGCGCATCTTCACTGATCTGTGGACACAACAGCACGTGATTGTTTGGTTAACAACCTTTCCAACATGTCAGATATATGTGAGGCATACAGGGCAGGTGGTGTGTCTCACATGACACACTTTCCATTCTTTTGGTTTAGAAAGCAGTGCTGCACCTGCACACTGGACGACATCCTGTCTCCGTGTGTACTCGAACAAGAGCCTGAATAACTACTAATGTTGTGGGACGGACAGTCCACCACCGTGGATGAATATACCAGATACCATTCAGATTAATCAATAACTTGCCTGTAAAACGTCAGAAATAATTACAGAGCATTCAACAAGTAATAAAACCATTTATTCAGTTTGCTCCGACATATATCTGCATAAAGTGGTAAAGCAATTACAAAATTGCTAATTATTTTTATGTCAATTGATTGATTATTGACTAATTGTTTTACCAGCACTCTGAGAGCTGATATAGACCTGGCTTGTCTTGTGATTAGTTTAAACCAGTGGTTCCCAGACAACACCTGTGTGAGGTGTGTTCAGTCAATCAGAGGCTGAAAGTTACACATCATCCAGGTAATCAGCAAGAGGTAGTGCAGGGATATCTGGAAAACAAGCAGGGCCAAAATAAACATGGCTCATACTCGTTAAATGTCTTCTATTCTGTAATATTGTGTAATTAATGTAAGATTTACTACAGTAAAAACACAGATTCCCCTGAAATAACCATACAGTTAGCCATAGTTAATATTGTGTATTATTTGTGTCAATTTCCCAGCAAATTATATTAAAACTACAAAATGACTATAAATGTTGGTCGTTACCCACTTTGCCCACTTTGATTTTCCTTTGCTAGCCTAACAAGTTCTCAAGTCTAACACTTTAAGACGGGCACTGTGGTTGAATAATTGATGAGATGCTGTTGTTCCTTCTACGATATTTTATTATTCATGTTAAAGCACAAGGGGGAAGTAGAATCAGGCTGACCTATAGCGTGACACACCAGGAGTTCTGTCCTACAGAAATAAAAGTAAAGAACTGCACAGGGATGAAGTGCATATTTACACTCATTCTATTTCTCTCTAATCTCCAAGTCTCAGATTAATGCTCTCCTGTAAGCTGCCAGTATTGGCTGAAAAACATGTGATTTGGCTTTTTTTTCTGGTTCACTGTAACCTCATTCACAAAGGCGGCAATAGAGCAATTTCTCCAAGATCCTCCAGCATCACCCACTTCATTTTACTTTCCACCTTTAGACCAAGAACCCGATCAACCCTGAACCCTTGACCCTCTTCATCTTCAGCCTCACTGTTGCTGTTTAAAAGTGTGCGTCTAAAAAGCGCTGAATGCAGATGATGTGTGTTACACAGAACAAGTCGTCTGTGTTTATCATACTCAAAGATGAACATGATTTCTTGTTTTAGGTGGTCTTCCACAAAATGTCTCCCAATGAAACTTTGTTCTTGGAAAGCACCAACAAGATCTACAAAGATGACATCTCCAGCAGCTCCTTTGTCAACTTCCAGATCTGGGACTTCCCAGGCCAGGTGGATTTCTTCGACCCCACCTTCGACTATGAGATGATCTTCAGAGGAACTGGGGCTTTGATATTTGTCATTGACGCTCAGGTGAAGAGTTTCACTTGGTTTGAAATACAGGAAGATGACGGATTGTTTTGCAGCAGTACACTGTGTTGTCTGATCTGGTCTGAAATGAGTAAAATTGTAATGTAAGGCACAGAACTGTAGCAGCTCCCCCCAACCCCCAACACGAGCTCAGTGATGAGTAGCTGGAATAAAAGACAATTACAAGCCGTGGCTTTTATGCCCGTGCTATCCACACGACCCTAAGTGCTTTCAAAAAGTAATCTCGGCTACGGTGGAAGCCGCCGCTGATTTGATTTCAGGGTTTATTTGTACTCGATGAGGTGCATGAGATTCAGTTTGTTTCCGCAGTTGGCCACACAGTGATATCCGAGTAGAGCTGTTTCCTCTCTGCTGTTCTGGTAGACAAAGCAACAATAAGTTTCCTCATACCAGGTTTTAAACTGATGATGAGTCTGTCCTTGGCTTTAACTCATGACAGCACGTGTGACATCTCTGAATAGGCAGCGAGTCTTGATTTTCCTGTCTGTTTTAGTAATAGCCTCAGCACATTACACGTTGTTGTAATTAATAGGAATCTTTTAGCTGCAGTAAAATATTTAAATTTACAGCTGCTAGTTTAAATAACATAATTTAGATAGAAAACAATATAAGTACATCACTAACTTATTTATTTAGGTATAATTGTTTCGTAAGTAATAGTTTTATCCTACTGACACTGCAGCAACAATAAAGATGATTAATTGAATAGGGATTGTGAGAACTGATGCACGTATAGTGGATAACTGATCTAAAATAAACACTATGATTTATGTATTATATTTACAGCTGGTTTGACAACGTAGTTTCTCTAGATACATGTGTGTGATACGTTTGAAATGGCGGTTAATGCTTTATCTACTTTGCTTCAGGATGATTATATGGAGGCTCTGGGCCGACTTCACCTCACTGTGTCGCGGGCCTACAGAGTCAATCCAGAGATCAACTTCGAGGTGTTTATCCACAAAGTGGACGGCCTGTCAGACGATCACAAGATCGAGACCCAGAGAGACATCCACCAGAGAGCCAATGACGATCTGGCCGATGCTAGCTTAGAGAAACTGCATCTCAGGTACTTTTTAATCTAACGTTTTAGAATTTTACTACTAGGTTCAAGAAAAAAGTCTTGTCTGCTAAATGTGCACCGTTTCTATAGACACGAGTACATGCAGACTCAGCTCTCAAACATCACACCTCCTTAAAACGTCTAGTTTTAGTTTCATTGCTGTGTATCGTTTCTGTTCACACGGAGGCAACAACACGTTGTTGCACAGCTGCATATGTTGCGCGATTACAGTTATTCTGCTGCTTTGTACGAGAGCTTTGCCCAAATCTTATCACAACCACAGTCACAGCTTAGAAATGAGCTCGGACAGGTTGGTACTACAGTTAATCACAAACAGCCTGTAACTTCTCCCGTGCAGCTTTAGTTAAAATTTACTCTCCAAAGTAACGTCCTCCAATGTTGGGACGCAGCTCAAACACCTTAGAGTCCATTTATATTCACAGATGGTGTGATTTTTATTTCATACATGAACGTTTAAACTGTGTTTCACACAAATAAAGCCAAAAATCACAAATTTGTTTGTTTGAATTTGCACGGATTCCAGACAAATGTGTCTGAACAGCAGCAGCTTTGAAGCCACCACAGCTAAATCATGTTTGCTAAATGACAAGTGAATTCTTTCTATTCCTCTTAAAAGAGACAGGACAACTCAACCTGACTTGTGTCATCAGCTTCCCACAGCCGACATCATACAGAATAAAAAATAACTGTTTCCACACAAAGAAGTAGAATGTGTAACTGGAAAAGGAAACGCATTAATTCAGTCTGTTTCTTAGCAATTATTTAACTTGCTGCAACTTTGTGCCACACATGTAGGTGTTAACATGTCAGCACAGAGTCCAGCCCGTCGCACCCGTCACCCCACCAAATTAGTGTTGAGTTTAAAGGTGAAAATGAGTCTGAGCATCATCGATTCTCGTGCATGTGACTTGTAGTTAAATCCCCCAGTTGACATTTATCACGATGGAGAAACTTGTCTTAAGCTTTGCAAGAAATACTTTGACATACATTTTCTACAGCCACATCTTATTGTCTTTAATAGGTTTAATTCCAAGGCGTGTAGAGAACATAGCTACGCCACAGCTGGGTGGTTCATCATGTGAACCACCCAGCTGTGCCCTGCGCATATTCAGTACATCCAGGTTTATTATATTATTAATCATCGAAAGAAATTCTAGGCCATTCACTATTGTAATTTCATACTTCAGTATGACTGTCAGAAGTATTCAAGTACACTCTATGTGGCCCGATTAAATCTCCTTGCTGACATATAGAGTGGTCTGAGTTCTGCTACTGTACGTGGTCTCAATACTCTTAGTGTTACTGTGAGATTCCTCTCTGACCTCCTAATGAAGAGACAATGACCTGTGCTTCTGATCCCAGAGCTGTTACGATCCAGGCTCCAAAGGGCCAGCGTGCCAACAATGTTTTTCTTTTCTCCATTTTTGTAAGGATATATTTAATATTTTGAATTGGTGTTTAGTAGGTGTGAGAGTGGGGTACCATATTGAACAGTGTGTCCTGGCTGAGTGTGGTCAGCTCTGCAGCAGCTGTACTGCACTGTGGGGTGTTTGTGTGGGACAAATTGTATCTATTGCGTGTGCGGGTAAGGGTTAGTGTGTGCAGACAAAGCTGCTGGTTTCCTCATAGACCGTTTTATTTATGTAACTCAGTAAACAAAGTCCATCAGTCATGTGTCTACAGCAGTTATAAAATGACTTTTTTTGTGTTTTTACGTCTGAATTAGGTCAAAATGTGTCGATTAACTCATCCTTTCTACAATGCTGCGTCTGTTTGTCATGTGCACTCGTGACAGACTGTATTTTTACCTGCTTTCATGTGCTTTTTGAGGAAGTGAGTCGTGTTGGTAAAGGCTTATTCACTTCCGTTTGTCTTTTATACCATTCAGCTTTTACTTGACAAGTATTTACGACCACTCCATTTTTGAGGCCTTCAGCAAAGTGGTGCAGAAGCTCATCCCTCAGCTCCCCACCCTGGAGAACCTCCTCAACATCTTCATTTCTGTGAGTAAAGAGCAGAACTAACTTTATCACTGGCGGCGTGATTTATGTGTATGAGTCGCCTCCAGCCACTTTATAGTTGGCCCTTCAGTGTATTCCCAGTGTTCATACAGTCACTACAATTCAAATAAGTTAGTCACACATTTTTATTGAACTGAGCAAATTAAAGTACTTTAACATGTCAGTGTGTTTACGTACACGTAGGAAACCAGGTTACCGTCAGCTTTCTCTGTTCTCTAGTTTTCATATTAAGGGTTTGGCCCGACTCCACAGGTAGATTTCTTCCAGAGAATGCTGATTTCTAATGGCTTACCCAGGTTTCTAATCGGCTTCTTACAAGAAAGGCACGACTAATGCACTCTGCTACCTTCAGCGGAGAGGAGTGGCTGGATGAAAGAGGAGATCATTACACGGCTCGATGCTGCCTCATTTTGAAATCAAGGCTCACCAAAGCCAAGGCGGAAACTGAAATCAACACAAAGTGCCGTGGAAACATCTAAGAAAATTCACTTTGCTGTATATGTATTTTAATTTAGACGGTTTGTGTTCTCTGTCTAACAACGCACATTTCCAGTAACCAGGATTCTCATCGTTTTCCTTCCCTGATTATGAAACGTGGTTACGTTTATGTTATGTGCAACTACCACAGTATAAACTGTGATTTATGAAGAAGTATATATCTAAGCAGGTCCCAGTATGCTGGTCTTTTTATTCTTCTATGACTGGAACCTGTGTATTTTAAGACTGTGTTAATCTCCATACTGACTTTTGTGGCATTTTATAGAACGATGCATTAAGAAAATGCTTCACTATAATGTCATTTAAAATGTGTCTGACAGTCATCAAATTGTCTATTTAACAGTCCCGTTTATTTAGCAAATTAGAATTTAACACCCCCTCGTTCTCGTTGCTGTCTCTCTTCTCTCTCTCGCTGCAGAATTCAGGGATAGAGAAAGCCTTTCTGTTTGACGTGGTCAGTAAGATCTACATCGCCACAGACAGCTCTCCTGTAGACATGCAGTCATACGAACTGTGCTGCGATATGATTGATGTGGTCATTGATGTCTCCTGCATCTATGGGTGAGTATGTGCATATGCTCGTTTTATACATTTATCATGTACTGAAAGTCGTAGTGTGGTTATGTCCGTGCTTTCCGCTCTCTTAAGGTATAGACTCTATAATCATAGTCTGGAAAACACTGGGAACACTGTGGAGTACGTTTTGAATTAACGCTGTATACATTTGCATATTAAATACAAAAAACCCATTTATTTGAATCTTCTGTATCTTCAAACTGCTTTATGATGTGGAGTTTACCCACGAGTTGTCTGAGGATGCTTCAGTGAAGCAGAATTCATTTGTGCATTTGTTTGCTTAATTAATGACCTCATCTACATTATTTCATCGCTTTCCCCATAACGTTGTGTTTTGTTGTGCGGCACCAGCCTGAGGGAGGATGGCAGCGGCAGTGCCTACGATAAGGAGTCTATGGCCATCATCAAGCTCAACAACACCACTGTGCTGTACCTGAAAGAGGTCACCAAGTTCCTGGCCCTTGTCTGCATTCTGCGAGAAGAAAGTTTCGAGCGCAAAGGTTAGCTGTCAAGGAAGTCTGTGACCCCTCTGTGGCCCGTTTGGTTTATTTTGGCTGATAATGTTGTGGCTTGAGTCAAGTGGTTTCACATTTTCATAGCATTGCACTGTTGTGTGAAATCGACACCTATACAATTCAGTGTGTTTCCGGGTAAGTATGTTAGAGAGAAACCATAATAGATTTAGCAGTTTGAAGAAGTTGGAGGTCCCAGAGAAATGTTTTCCCAGGTCTTTCAATCCCTTTGCACCCACCTACACAACAGGCCTTCTTTAAATGTCTCACCCATGAAAACCTTGATGACATTATCTGCACAAGTTTCTCAGAAATTAATAAACCTCTATGAGAAGCTGTTTTCACACCCCCTTCCGACGAGTTGACCACTGATCCTTATCTGTGGTTTGCCTCTTTAACTGTGCAATACCTGGCGTGTTCAAGTGAAAGAGAGAGTTTAAAAAAAGGTTGATCCAAATCTTTTACAGATTTAAATGTTTTCACTTTATTTTAATATATACATACAATGTTATTCAGTACATTTTCCTGTTCCTCTTCTTTTGCAGACAGAGATGATTATTTTTAAGAGCATAATCTAAGCAAATGACACAAGCAAATGAGATGTCGCGATACACTATTAACCAACTGTGTCTTTGTTGCCTCCTTAGGATTGATAGACTACAATTTCCACTGTTTCCGAAAGGCCATCCATGAAGTATTTGAGGTGGGCGTTTCCACCCAGCGTCCACTGTGCTCCCAAGCAGTGGGCTCGCCCTGCAACAAGGCGGTTGCATTGAACGGCACGCCGCGCAACACTGTCTAGACACTGATGCTAAATTAAAAAAATAAAAAGACTCGAGAAAAGGGAAGGAGAGACGGAGAAGGGTCCAGAGAGCCTGTAGAGAAGAGACTACTAAACTGGGGCTCATCAACGCGCCAATCACAATCCCTTGCTCCCAGAACCTTAAGCACTGATAGGTGGCTCAAGCCAAGGGAGTGTGGGAGCAGCACTGGAGCACAGAGGGGTCAGGCTGACGTAGAGGAGAAATTCATGCATCAGATGAATGCAAAGCACCGTGCTGGCTGTGAGGATGTCAAAAGAGTCGAACTGCACTTGGACAAAAAAAGGTGTTTCTTGTATCTCTTTGGATTTCCTAAATCGGTCCAAGGCTGTGATATTCAGCTGCTGATCTCTCTGTACGAACAATGTGAGGAGAGAAAACAAACCTGTGATGTAACATCCTGCAGGAGTCTGTGTCGTGAAGAACCCGCCCCGACCACTTCTGTGCTGATTTAACCCACACACGTTCAGAGATGGCCTTATCTAGATGAAGCTTGACAGCAGTGCAAGCTTTCTCTCACCACCACTCACCTCATCCTACCTGAATGCTGCCCTGAAGTCGCTTTTTTGGTCTCCCTTGTGAAGGGAAAACTATATTTTGTGAGCGGCTTGAAATAGGATTGTGCTGTCCGTGTGTATCTATCCATGTATGTATGAGTCTGTGTGTCAGTAAAAGGTTTTGATTAGTTCTGTTCCAGTGAAGGAGCCTCACAGATGAGCACCTATGTCCTCCTTCTCTGTAACAGCTTAGCCTAAATATCGATCTGCAATCAGTGAAAGTAACTTTTCTGTGAATGCCTAACTGACTATTATACCTTTTGATTGACTTTCTCCTATGCCGTAAAAAAAAAAAGAAAAGAAGAAATGTTTGGCTGGAAGTTTGGACATTTAAAAAGCACTGCCAAAATATAAATTGATTCCCACACAATAAAATATGTCATAATTATAAATGCGTTACCTTCTAAGAAAGAAGTTGGATCTGGTTGAGGTGCAGGACTGATGGAGGAGCTGACTTTTGAGACCATGAGAAACTGGTTCAAACTTGCATGTTTTTCCACCTACACCCTAAATATACTTATGCCATTACAATAACACACGGGCTGTGTTTGGTTTGTTCATATCAGGGTGAGATGTGGAAACTCAGAATTGACATGTTTGGGACAACTTGTCGAGTGAGACGCTTCTACATGTGAAAGTGTTGTGGGTTTTATTCTGCGAAGGTAGGTCTGTGAACCTGCTTCTTGAAACCAGGCCTAAGAGCTTCCCAGTCTTTTGTTCAGTCATCAGAACCTTGATGGGTGGTTGGTTTCCTGTATTGCGATGCTATGATGTGTGAAATAAATGACGATGAAAATTCTGGTCTTGCTATTGTGCAAATTGGTCCAGCAGAGTGGCTCACGCCGACCACCAACAAACACTAGATGGTGCTGCGGGACCACTCCACTGCTCCCCCACAGTGGGACATTATTCATTTTCCTCTCTGCTCCGTGTCACCTCTGTTTTCATACTTGTTAAATTTACAGTTAGCATGCATCAGTTGCTGAACGTGTATGGTGAATTGTAGCGCTTGTAAAAGTTTGATCATAAATGTCAGCAGCTCTTTAACCACCAAGCAGTAAAAAAAAATTCTAATTTAATCTATTGGCCTCCAGTGTAACAATTGGATAAATTGAATTAGTCAATACTGATGAAATACAGGCTTTAGTGCATCTAATTTATGAAGGAGTCAAGTTCATATTGACTTCATATTACTGTTAATGATCTAAATGACCTTTTTAACCTTTAATATTTCCTGTTATTCTTTAATATGAAATTAGATGCTAGAACTATTCATTGTCAGTTTTCCTTGAGTTGAGTTGTTCAAATGGCATTTTAATGAGTGAGAAGGGAGAGGCAAGAATATCCTCTTTCTGGTTTGGTGCATAGAAAAACAACTCGGTGAATAGCTTCGCCATGCAAGTTATTCACCAGTTAAGTTAAATAAGCCTCAAAGCTACTGTCACGACCCATTATGTGGGGAGTAGGCGAGACAGCTAAACACCACTTCCACACAATTTAGATGCAATAAAACACTGACAGCTTTTTTATCCACTTCATTAAGCCAGTAATTTCTTATAAAAATCTCCCGCATTAATCCTGGCGATGGTTTCCCTGCGGTTCCTTAAGCTCTCCTCCAACCTTAGCCGCCTTGCTTTGATGCTTACTCAAATAGGCGCTAATTTGAGATAAATTATGCATCCACATGTAGCTTACCCATGCCAAGGAATATAAAGTGTGACACTCCGAACGATAGTGAATTAAAGCAAAGTGTGATATCTCGACGGGCTAATGGCAGATAGGTTAGGCCTGTCAACCTGATGGTTTGTTGATCTGCAAGTCAGTTTGTATTCAGAGAAAGGCAGAGGTTGTGTTTATGATGTTTTGAAGGTCATTTAGTTTCAGTGCACAGCTGATTATTCGAACCTGAGTAAATAAAAAAAAACAAAACAAAACAACTATTCTAGCTTAATTTTGATTGTCCTTTTGGTCATAAGATGAAAAATAACAGTCTCATTAATCCCAGGTGTTAAAATTCAAGGGAGACAACAGCAGAACTATGTATGCACATGCATGGATAAATAACTTCTAACCAACGTACAAAATTAAGCATGAAATACTAAAATAAAAGGTTGCAAACACTATAAAAATGCATTTAACGTTACTGTCTGGTGTTCTGACACAAAATAAATTCAAATTCAGATTTTATTTGTCACGTGCACAATCATACACAGTACAAATACAAATAGTCACATACAAGAAGCCGGAGACGAGTTATGTACAAATATTTTTGTGTTGTGTGTCTTGAAGAGCAAGATACTTGATTTCATGGTGTGTGCATTTTAGTTTAGTCATCACATCCCATGTAGCACATGAGTCAAAATGACAATATGTAACATCGACTTGGATCAAGTTTTGTCCACTTGCTCATACACTGACACGACACAGCCACTAGATGGGGCTGTTGTCTGCTGATTTGGCTGTTGTCCCTCACCCTTCCTTTCTTTCTGCTTCACATGCAGATCAATATCACATGCACTCCCATGTAGACAGACCTGAAGAAAAGGAAGACTGAGGAGAAGTTGAGGAAGCAGTGGAGACTGAGCTGTGTGATGTACAACTGTAATCTGGCTTTGTAGCAGCTGCTGAAATTGCCTTGCTTAATCAAAGGCAACGCCGCTTCACCCCCTGTCCGTAATAAGGAAGCTTAACCAGTAATGAAATAAGGCGAGGAGAGTACACTTTTGCCTGTGATGTCACCCTCACTTCCGCAAGCCAGTCCGCCCTTCATCACAGATGTCTTGGTATCATTGCAGCAATGATATTGCCATTATGTTCTTAATAAAACTCAGTCAGCGGCGTGTTATCTGCCATCTTTACATTTTTATTAGCCATGCTTATGAGAGACGAGGGGAAAATGATGTGACCAAGAGAGGCGGCTCAGGTATGTGACAGATGTAATACAGACTTCATTTGTTATAGTGTGAGGTAAAGCAGCTCCAGTGGGTGTAATTATGCAGCAGAGATGAGGGAAGTTGCTGCTGAGACGGACAGTTTAGAGATTGCTTGACATTACTCTACTACAGTCTGCAAACAGAGCTCTCAACAGCATACGTCTGACAAGTTAATGTCATATTTCTGACAGCGCTGCTTCACTTCTGATCAGCACGAGGACTGATGAAGTTTCCAGTGAGATTATACAATGATAAAGTGCTTTGAAGTTAGGATTATTACTTTATCGCAAGATACCCCCCCCCCAAAAAAAGAAATACTCAAGGAATCAAGATTTTTAAAATGACAAAACATTTGAGATTCATGTTGTATGTAGACATTTAGATCTAGCCACTGAATTCACTTACTTAATTCACATCTTAAACAAAAACACATTAAAATCTCACTTTCTTTGATATTAAGTTAAAAATCTCTGGGTTTGGACAAAACAAGCTGTTTGATAACTTTGCCTTTATAAACTGTGACTTGAAGTTTTTTTAGGTGCAACACGAACTATAAGTAAAAACCGAGTTGCACTTGAGTCCAAGCTTTTATCCGTTTACACCTCTACAAATGATTCAGTCTGCAACTGTGGGGATGGGTGGGTGAGGACTAGATAGCGAACGTGGGACTTAGAGGAAAGGACAGGAGTCTCTTGTATTTTCTCGGGCAGGCAGCAGAGCGTGGAGCGGACGGGCCAGCAGGCCAACAGCCAGCTAATGGGGACCAGCAGCGAGCAGGGGTCGGGGACAGTGCTGACAAAAGGAGCAGCGACAGATGCCATTATCTCAGCCTCATGCAGATACAATGGAGCTGGACGACACAGGCCTTGACAGTGACAGACATGTGTCTGTGTGTGCGTGGAGGTCTGTGTCGTCTGACACATGGAGTGCGCGTGTGCACACTGAGGTTAATGGAACACGATGGAGAAGAAGTGGATTATCGTGGAGCCTGCAATTTCTTGGTAACACTTGCCTGAGCCCCACTGCTCCCCATGCATGTATATGTGCGTATGCAATTCGCGTGTGTATTTGAGTATAACCTACATGACCACATCTTGTTACAGAGAGACAGCTAGATCAGTCACCCATCACTTGCTTAGAATTCAGGGGCATCGTGAAAAGCGCATCGCATGCGGTCCCAAATTTCACTGGGTGCTACTCTTGCCCTTAAAATATTCAGCATTCACTTCACCCAAGGATGTTCTGGTCATTTGGAGAACCAAAAACGTGTCAGGGTGGGGTTTTGGAAGGGAGATGTGGGGGGGATATGGCAATGCGTTTAGCCGGATTGGCAAAGGCAAAGAAGGGCTGTTAAGCAGCAGTTTTAGGAGGGATCAGAAATGTGAGCTTTAGCCAGTGTAGTGCAGTGACACGGGACAGCGTTATTGACTGTGGCGGTGCATGCTGACACTGGATTGTCAGCCCCTGCAGTCATTTGCCAGACTGAGCGAATGCAAGGATCAGAGTTTTTGGAGCTTATAGAATGAAGAAAGTGAGGAAGAGAAGGATGGCATGAAAAAAAACCAGAGCATGCAAAGACTGGCAGCCGCACAAATGCCAGAATATACACATGACACTCACGCAGACACACACACGGAGCTGTGGACGCCCCGCTGAGTGTCTGACACTGATGCTGCCAGGCTAATCAGGGTACTCTCTCTCTCCGTCTTGCTTGCTCATTAGTGCTAGAGAAGAAACCAGACAGTTGCGACGTTGTAACGACGTTGTGTCTTTCTGTTGCTGGTTTAAGAGGGTCTGAGGGTCACTTTTTTCTAGGGTTCAAATGCTGCTTTCAGTGGTTCCACATATGACACGAGGGTGTGTGTGTGGTAGCATCTAGTCTGACATGAAGTGAAGGGTGTTCAAAGTGAAGAGGTCACTTGTTACAGATACGCAGATATTCTCAGTCAGACTGTGGCAAATGTTTGCAAAACCCTGGTTAAATGGGAGACTGGGAGCAGGCCTCAAGAAAAGGCACCAGGAAAAATCCAAACTGCTTTTTTTCATATTGCTCAGACAGGTGGAAAACTGAAGGTGAGACGGGATCAGGATTTCATTCAGATCAAGTAATTCACAAGCTCATGTTTGCTTTGCGTCATTAGAGTTACACCTAGAGACTCATCTTAACACTGCACTTCTGTGCATATTAAGCGATGACTAATCTTTTTTGGCAAATTCCTGATTTAACATTGTGCACCTGGCTTCCAAAGAGAAACGTTTGAGAGACGCTACTAAAGAAACCGAAATCCTCTGAAACATTTCACATTTTGATGACGGTGCCGGAGGATCAGTTTCTCTCATACCTCATCAGTCAGGCTGAGATCTGGTAACTGTAAAGGACACATCGCGCCATTTCCACACACATCTAATTATTTAGTGGCTAGTCTGAATGACAGTAGTCAAGCGAGGCTGGAAACGTGAGTGCCGCACTTCTTTTGGATCTGATAATATTAAGAAGTCTTTACATTTCTCAGGGGAAGCTTTAGTTCAATGAGTCGAGGTTTAATGAATAGGTCAATATATCTGAAAAGGGCCCTTGATAATTGTTCAAGATGAAATTTAAGTCAAACCTGCTCGGCAGCCTTAAACAGTTTATGACATTTTAGCCACTTTGGGACATGCAGGGTTTATTTGCCTGTCCATTAATGTTTGGTTTTTTACGTTCTTCTTTTACAGCCCAGGCGTGTCCTATAGCTATGTGAGCTCTATTTTTCTGGAGTTGTTGTTCCTAAGGGTGAGAAACAGCAACAGAAAAAACACTGTTACAATAAACAACAAACAGTGTTGAAAAGCACCAGGCAGCAGACCGGTGTTGTCTAAAAGGCCTCTGAGAGTTTTTGGTCTTGTGGATAATTCACCTGAAAAGGTTACAGGGTACAGGTTTCCTGGTTTCTGCAGTAAAATGAGCAATGGGGAAGGAATTTGCTGCACACCTCATTTTTGCATTTTGGAATATTGGAAATTTTCTAATGGACAGAAAATCATTGAACAGATGCCGTAGGTTATTCAATCATAGATGCGAGAGTAGCTGAGACAGACAGAGTGAAGGGTCAGAGGATCATGTTTGTCTTTAGAGCTCACCTGTATCTGGATGCTAACGGATGAACTTATTTCCCTAAAGACTTTGGAAACTTGGGTCTTATTTCTTCCTTCCTCCTTCCCTTTCCTCCTCTGCTTCCTTCCTCTAGCATTCAATCTGGCAGTCATGCTAATGACCCTGCTACCTGCCCCAGCAGTTTCTCATAATACAACTTATCAGCACCGAACAGGAGTATAGGTATTTTTAAATTCTCTCTCTCTCTTTCTCCTGCATGTGCGCACACACACACACACACACACACACACACACACACACATACTCTCTGTTACTATTCAGTAGACTTATAGCGAACCTGTGCCGAGGTCCAGATTGAAAATATGATGTGTGCTAATGCATTCAGAACAGAGGTGAGGCCAGTCCTTTCCCTTTCTGTAAGCCAACAGTGGGAACACCAGCCCCAATACGGTAAGCTATAAAGGCGAGCACATTACAGTGGCTGAGTAATGAGAACCATGGAGCTCCAAGTTATTCACACGCACACACACGCACACAGACACACGTTCACACACAGGCTGGTCTGTGGGAGTGTGTGAAGCAGCGTACGACTCCAGCAGAGTACTACCAGCGCTATGCTCTCCTGATGGTGATTCTGTGTGAAGTGCAGAGCTGTTCGACACAGACTCCAGCTGCTGCTGCCCTGTATTCAAATGGCACCACAAGATTCCAGCACAACGTCTCTTGGTTCTTATTAGACTCAGCCTCTCACTCTTTTTGTCTTTTTTTTCTGTTTTTTGCCTTCAAAAGTCTCTTGACTCATCTGCACCCATGGCATCCCACTTTTACTTTACTTCCTTCCCTCTCTATACTTCTCCACTTGTCGTGTGTGCTGCTGTGTTCTTGTGACTATTGGGCATCAATTTGTGGCACATCACAAGAGGAATAAAAAAAGATGCATGTGGCGAGAACTGTATAAGTATTCTTAATTTATTTATTGACTTCCTCCAAAGAGACATCTGAGAATCTTAGTGTTTTATCTAAGTGAACTGTAAATCTTTTATTTCACAGTGATGTGACTACTTTAAAGGATCAGTCGGCCTGTGTGCATACGTTCACAAATGTACAATAAAGTATGTGTGTGTGTGTGTGTGAATATGTATGTCAGCTAGTGGGCGTTCCGTGACAGTTTTATAAAGCGGAAGGGGAGAAGAGATGGACTAGATCCTGCAGCTGTATCCGAGAGAGCCTGCGCGTGGTTGTGCACTCAACTGGTGTGGTCGCAGAGTCGGGAAGTTGAAGGATGGATGGAAAGATGCTGATGCATGAGTGGTGCTTCTGATTATACGGGAACAAGAACAGTAAAAGTTGGAGGTTGTAAGTGAGATTATCTGTGAGTTGCACTGCATTTACTTAATCATCTTCACATGCACACAAAGTATAAACAATTACTCAGCAACATATGAGGAATACATGGCTGAGATGTGCAGCTGTTTTGTCCAAAGTCATAACTAGCAAGACTCATTATTTAGTTTAATGTGAATGTAAAGGCACATAAATATAGATAAATGTAGGTTTTCTAAAACGCTGTAGGATAATAAAACTAGTAATCTGTCCAGTTGAAAGTAATTATTAATAGGGTTTGCTCAGTTCAAAGTGGATTTTTCTTCTTTTTTTAACTGAAACCAAAATATGTTTAGTATAAATTATTATACTATTATAAATATTATTTTATTATATATAATAAAATGTTCGAATTTAAAAATGGCATTAAAAAAATGTAATATATATTATTTTCGACTATGAAGTCAATACAAGGTGCTAACAGCTACAAAAACAGCAGCAGGAAGTGAAGCCTGTGACCTGCACAAGGTACATCATCATCAAACTGGAGCTATAAGTCTGTAAAGCCAGAACTTACATGAGCATGATACACAATGAGAATACAACTAACTCCAATTTATGTTGCAAACCAATATAGGAAAAAAGGCACACCTGGTAAGTTTAAAAAAAGTTCTTGACAGCGAATAACGAGTGAGCTTTGATATTTTTTACGTGCGCCATCTATGTGCAAACGAACCATACCAGCTCACCACAAGTCGCTAGTTAGATGTGTGCATCGACCTTTGCTAACTTCTACTAAAATCTGAGGAGAGCAGTGAAGATGAGTGTCTCCTGCACACATTTAGGTGAGAAATCCACTAGAGGAGTGTTTAAATCAGTGGAATGAGTTAGCTGCAGGTGTAAAGCTGCTAACAGGTGGTGATGTTCCTGTCCCACGTGAACATCCTGTAACCTGCAGGTGGACAGCTGCTGTCTGAGGACACGGACCAGAATCGCATTCAGAGAGACCGGACTCATCTACAGAGGGACCACAGGATATATTTTGGTAGGTAAATCTTAAATGACTTTACATTTCACCTGCTGATATTTTGGTGTGGTAACACATGGAATGAGGTCTTGTGTGAGTGTTGAGTCATTTTGTCGACAGATAGTTTGGAGAAGCACATGTTTACATAATGGCATTAATAAAGGTTCTATTTACTTTAGTTTTTCTCTTTCTGCTCCCTCAATAGGAGTAGATGTCCCTATGTAAGCGGGGTCATCTGGGTTCTTCCTTCTTCCTCTTGTGCTGCTTGTGTGCTCACTAATGTTTTATTGTACTTACACTGCTTGTCCTGCAGGGTGTAAGTAACATATGGATGTTCATATTCATTGTGGTAATCTTGGCTTTGTATTTGTGTGAGACCACTGTGAGTAATGAGCTGCCCTTATGATTTTATGGGGACAGGAGTGCTGCTGTCACTCGCTGCTGTGTTCCACACTAGATTGTCTTTAATGAAAGCACTTCAGAAACGGAGGAAAAACTTGAAATGTCTTTTATTTCTGAGGTGAAAAATAAGACTGAGACCCCTCTGTCCACCTCTGGCTCGGTGCTGTATTCATTTTAAAGTCGGGCAGCTCTTCCACTGAGGGATTCGGGGCCACGGTACATGCTAATGGGGAAGCTTTCTGGATCTGCAGTTTCTCATCACACAACCTATGTGTACATCACAGTGACTGTGTATTTTAGACTCTGCTGCAGTCTGCCTCTCTTTCTCTCACTGTCTTCCCTGCTCCTCTCTCTGTCTTACTATCTTGTCTCATAGTCTCATGTGTGTGGATGATGATCCACACATACACAAGTGCACCTAATATCACACACACACGCACACACACACACACGCGCACACACACACACACACACACACACACACACACACACACACACACACAGCAGGAGTGGGGCCTGCCGCTCCTGGGTGTTTTGTGGGTTGGATTCACTCCGATGCCTTCTCAGACTGCGCTATTGTTATTTAAATGTGGGAGGGCGATCAGCAGCAAGCATTAATGGCATCCTCAGCACCGTGGATGCAGCGCAAGACACACACACCTACACTCTCAAAAGCGTGCACGCACAGACACCCGTGCATGCAAGTGCAGACGCACACTTTCATGTGAGCCTTGTAGATGCACCTTGAGGGCCATATGAATAACAAATACCTCTGCCATCTGCAATACCACAGAGTATTTCCAACCATTTCGGCACATTAGTCAGCAGTCCTTTGACTTAGGCTCTCCACGCACCACTCGGTGTATTAGCCATGCTCCTCTCCGCTATAACACACCGCGTTTTAAGGCTGCAGTTTGAAGAGAAGTTAGTTTTGTGAGATTAAACTTTATGTCGCTGCTGATCTGACCTTGTCCTCTTGAGTTTGGTGTAGTGGGAGGTTCTTGAGTCGTTTGCTGCGGCGATGTTTTGTTCTGTCAAGGCCAATCAGAGCCCAGTTGGAATACCTGTGGTGATGGTATTGTTTTAAATTGGTTAAGACCTCCCCCACCCTCTCGACACTGCCAGACCAAATGGGATTAGACAGGCACCTCTGGCCATTAACGCTTGATCCTTACCTGATATCTCTCTCCCTAGAAAACAGCAGATGAAATATGTGGACATGTTGCCTTTTAACTCAATGAGAATTGTAAATCTTGGACACTAAGTGTTGTTTTATTGTTCTGTCTTGGGGGCTGTTGAAGTCAGCCAGTGGTATCTGTTATGTATTTTGTTCTGCCTTCCAAAGAACTATAGTAAACCTGTTTTTATAACCACTAAGGAGTGATTTTCTTTCTTTTCTCACAACGTATGATTCACTCTCTCACTGGTTTAACTAATCTCTCTGTATTTAACCACAAAGCAACAATTTCACTACAGTCAATCAGAAAAGAACGGTTATGTAATAAGAAAAAACAACAACATATAATCTCATTAAAAGTTGTAAAGTCATGTGTAGACACTGATGCACGCACGCATTATTTAGCACTGGTTATTTTTGTGGTGTTGGGTTTGTAGTGGTGGTGTTATATATCAGCTTGTGTGTTTAAACGTGAGCATTTTGTAGTGACAAGCACAGATATGCGTCTCTCTGTGTGTGCGCTGTGTGTGTGTGTGTGTGTTTGGGGTGTAGTGCATTTGTGTGAGTCTGTGTGTTGCAGAGTGTTGTCAGAAGTGATCCCATTTTCATTACTCACTGGCTCAAAGAAGGAGGTGAGGCCCTGGCGTGCAGCAGTGATAAATGCATTACCCCAATAAACCCTGTCTCCATTGAGGTGGTGAATGCTGACACAGACACACACACACACACAAACACACACACACACACGCTGAGAAATAGAGAAAAAAGGTGGCTGGTGAGAGAGCGATGGATAGATAAAGGGAGTAAAGAGACAATCAAATGAAAAGAGAAAGGCAGTGACAGGTAGGACGAGATGGAGGAAGAGAAACAGAGGGGGAAAAACAGATGGGAAGACAAGGATATGTGAAAGGAAAAGTGACAGGTGCCGAGGAAAAGAGAGCGACAGGAAAGAGAGGAGATGGAGGAAAAGAGTCAGACAGGGGACCGGGAGGGAGGTGGTGGGCACAGAGAGACAGAAGGTTAGGGGTGTGAGGGGTGCTAATGGGTGTATACAGAGCAAGACTAAAGGGCATTTGGGTGTGTGTGTGTGTGTGTGTGTTTGTGTGTGTGTGTGTGTGTGAGAGAGAGAGCTATAGATAGAGTGACAGGAGGGAGAAAGGTGAGGGATCAGTGGTGTCCAACTGACCTCTTCCTCGGCCTCTCATTAGAGTAGCACAAGTCTGCTGCGAATAGTAATCCAGGAGGAGGCGGGGGATAAGATGTACAGTATAAGGTTTGTGTGTGTGTGTGTGTGTGTGTTTTAAGAGTCCGTTCACCTGTCTGTGATGTCATGCATGTGCGTTTTGTGTCGACATTAAGATGTGTTGACATGATCATGTTAGCGGTGAGTGTAAATGTGAATTTCTCACTGCATGTGTGTAAATGAATACATACGTGATACTGTGTGATATACTGAACCTGTGTCTATGTCCATGGACCAACAGTATTTAGATGTGTGTGTACACAGCATGTGTTCATGGATGTGCGTGTGTGTGTGCGCGCGCCCTGCTCTCTCACACCCTCTCTCTTGTCTTTGCCTGCTAGCCCACCACCTCTGGTAATGAGGTGACTGTGGGAGCGGATCAGAACCCCTAGCAGAGTGGACCCGCCCCGTCCTCAGCTGCAACTACATGCGGGTCAGGCTTCTCTCATTAGCTGCCATCACAGGCGAAAGCGCCGGTGTGCAAATTGAAAACACCGATTTGAAAGTTCACTGAATCAAATCGGAACCTCAGCGGAGACCCGCAGAGTTGCTGCTTAAAAAAAAAACGAGGAAGAAAAAAGAACATACGGGTCTTTTTTTAATGTCTTTTTGGGATTCTTTAGAGGAGGAGTCCGATGTGGTGTGTTAGGGGGATTCGATGGGGAAAATGAGAGCCAGAGAGAGAGAGAGGTGGAGGGCAGAATACAATTAAAAGAGAGCAGAGAGTCAAGGGGACTGACCTGGTGATGGGAGAGGAGAGGGGGCAGTTCTGAGAGCACGTGAACCACATAATGAAAGCCTGAACTTTTTGTGGCCGGGGTGGCATACCAAATCATCTCACCCTGGGAGTGAAGAGAGAGGAGAGAAGAGAGAGGGGATTGAGTGGACTGCAGCGAGGAGAAAGGGAGCGGGGGGAGAGAGAAATGGAAACGACCTGACCCGAACAAAGAGGCAAAGGCGAAGGAGAGGCAGAGCCTTTAACGAGGGACAAGGGAGGTAGAGCGGGACGGAACATGGGAGGGATAGAAAGATGCAGGCCGACTCGGTGAACGAGTGGAGAGGAGGAGGATGAAGAAGGAAGGGAGTGAGAGACAGAAAGTGAGAGGGGCCCCCGCTATGTGGCTGCCACGGGGGCCTGAGTGACAGAAATTAATAATTAGTGACAATGATTGACAGCGCTCCCTCCATCTGCGGCTCTCTGCCGCCTCGCAACGCCTGCCTCCGCCAGCGACCGCGGGCACAATGAGCTCCAGAGGGATTGTGGGAGACGCACTTGATTGACAACTGCCTCGTGGAGAGACAAGGCGAGAAGGGGGGGTGTCGGATGGAAGGGTGGGCAGCGGCAGAGGAGAGAAAGGAGAGAATAAAAGAGGAGGGGTCTTGTTTGAGGAGGAGGGATGGAGGCAGAGGTGGGTGACAGAGGGCAAAGGGGGACCGAAGAAGAGAGGGAGGTTGGGGGGGTTTAGGAAGATGGTCAGGGTTTTTTCTTCTCCCTCAGAAATGGAGAATGGAATTGCAGCTATCAACTCCTCTCTGTCCTCTGTTCCATTACTGTCTCCGTGATTTCTATCACACCTAGGTCTGCTTATCTTTCCATCCCACTTCCGCCAACGCCTCACGCCACACCGCTCCACACCGCTGTGTGTGTGTGTGTGTGTGTGTGTGTGTGTGTGTGTGGCAGCATTATGCAAAAGTGACAAATTTTCTGCAGAAGGAAGGAGAGGAAATAAATACAGAGGAGAAAATGCCTTCTCTGCAGCCTGTAAATGACCGTCAGTTGGGAATTCTTTGGTAACTCTCCGCCTCCGTCCCGTCTCTCCACTGTTAATTTGCTCCTGCTAGCCGTACCTCCTGTCATTTTCTTCACTGTCACGGTAACACCATGCCGTACCGCATGTATGTTGTTCGACTTGTCTTCCTCTGGACTTGAAAATGCACCTGTGCATGAATGATGGCTCGAATGACAGTGTGCTTCAAACTTGATGTAAAGTCACACGCGTTCATTCATTGTCATTTCTACCTCATCCTTTTTTTTGTCTCTGTCACATTTCTCTTTTTTCTGCCCCTCCACATGTTTCTCCTCTCCCTGCCCTACCATCTCCTTTTTTCTTTCATTATATTGGTTTTGATGCGTTTTTTTCCCTCGTCTTGCCTCTGGTCTGCCCCTCTTGTCACTGTTTTCCCTTCCATGCCGGGCCTGTTTCAGCCTGCTATGACATGGCCTGGGCTAATGTGCTCCAGTACAGCTTAATCGCTGTACAGGTCTCCAAGGCTTACTGCTACACACTGTAACAAAGTACACTATTTACCTCAGGGCCACACAGAGAATAGGCTTGCACAGAGCACAGCAAAATCCAGTGGGGAATCAGTTTCACATCACAAACCATTGATTTTTTTTTACCCCCCCCAAAACAGACATGTTTTTCATTGTTGCTTGATCCTGGCTCCCTATCTCAATGTCCTCTACGGAGGTGGGGAGGGAGCTCAGGATTAAGGTCATGTCCTAGAGGTGAACACTCCCACTGTTTTATTTTTAAACCAAAACTATCACTTTTACCAGTACATAGTTGTAACTGTTTCTGGGTGCATCCGTGGCTTTTTTGCCTCATTTAGCTGCAGATCATGTGGTGATCGCTTACTGGTTTAGTCCTGCAGGTGTTTACTGAGTTTGAGTTTTTTTGGACTGTTGTTTTTGCCTGACGGACCCAGAAATAAAAAAAAAAAACTTTCCGTGTTTATCTTCTATAGTCATTTCCATCATCAAATAGCTAGCTTTCTGCTGATTCACTGCGACGTGTGTGAATGCTGACAGCTTGTTTCTTTTTCTCTAATGTCAACATGTGTGGACGTTGAACACAATTATGCTACTGTTCATGGCTTGGCCATGTTTTAACGTTTATTAAATGCAGGTAAATGACCTTGAAGGTTCCTTTTCATTTTCTTCCTCGCTGTTCATGACCCAGCTGAGGCATATAACTTTACTTCAACCCTTTACTCTGTGCACACACACACACACACACACCCACACAACAGACGGCACAGAACACGTGGAGTTGACAGCTGGTAACTGCAGGGCCAAGCAGGTGCAGTGTGTGTGCATTTGGCCCCAGAGGACCCCTGACTCATGGTCAGAGAGGCAGGCAGAGGTGTGTGTGTGTGTGTGTGTATAAAATAGGGGGCCTGGCTGACTGACTAGCCTGGAGTTGACGTCACTTCAGCTCCGGTGATTGATAGGAATAGGTCTGGACATGGTACGATGTATTGCCTTTGGATACTACCTTTGACTACCTTCATTACATCAATAGCCCGCTCTCTACTTATTTGCTTTTGTTATTCGTGTGTTCTTGTGGACTTTTACTGAACTTTGAAGAGTTCACTTTATCTTGATAATCGGCTTATGACGTGTTAATTCCAGGAACTTTGTGGAAGTAAATTTATTTAGCTTGTAAGCAAAATGTCAGGATTAGCTTGAGTATTTCAAACGCGCAGAAAAACTCCTTCTCACTCTTTATCCTAACTCTTCCTCACCAGAACCAGCTTGCTCTTGGTCGGTATGCTATTTGATGGCGTGTGCTTGCCAGCCTGCCTCTGGCTATGGTGCCATCTTGAAAACTGCCGCAGCACATACGCCCGGCCTGCCGGCTGCCTCTTTGGTCTGCCTCACCTTTTGTCAGCACCATGTTAATGAAGGCCCTGTCAGTGTCCACCGCTCGCACACCGGGGCGCCTTTTAATGAGTTCGCTATTTGATCGCTATAGACACCCGCGTGAACGATGCTCGTTTTTTTTAATCCCTCATGGAACGATGCTCCTTCGCTCTTCTCTTGTGTTCACAGATGTGTATGTGGCCAAAGGGGAGGGAGACAAGAAGGAGGGGTCTGGTCAGCTGATTAAGAGTAGTTTATACTAAAAATGGGAGGGTGGTCTTTTTTTTTTCCCCCCAAAAAAAGGGAAAGAAAAGAAAATTATTATTTTTATTCCCCCCTCCCTCTGTACACAAGTGAGTCGTGGCTCTCCCTTTTCAGGGGTAGATGAAAGCAGCTGGGCTCAGGGCTTCCAACAAAAAGTGCCAAGCGATCACAAACAAACCTTCAGATGAATCACATCAAAGGCGCTGCCCCAATTGTTAGCCCTCTCGTATCTGCGGAAAATTGGCTCATTAAGGGCAAAAAATGACATTGTTTACATTAGCCGAGGCCCTGATTAGTGCCAGCCATGTTTGTTGTGTTGCTCTGCTGTCCGCTTACCAACGGACCACTTCAGCCGCTCTGCACAATCGCTCCTTTGAAGGCTTTCTTTCTCTGCGAGAAAAAAAAGGAGCGAGAAAGAGTGAGGACAACAAACAACAAAAAGAGAGAGGAAAAACAGAGGAGAGAATACAACCGTACAGAGACGCACACAAACACATACAATTGCTGTTCCAAACCCTCCCAAACGGACATGATAGCTGGTCTTTTCACTCTGTGCCTCTCCCCTTTCCTCTGCTCATCGGCTTTTCTCTATTTAGGACTAATTAGGTTGCTTGTGGAAATTCGGGGTATTGGAGAGGACAGTAGGACCAATGATGAGTCTGTTTGTGCTGTAATTGCGCTGATAAAGAGGGTGGTGTTGCTGGCGGCGAAGAAAAGAAAGATCTTGACAATGAAAGGGCCTGGGGCTCTTCTTTGCGCCGACTGCCTCATCTCTGTGAAAAGAACACCTTTTGTGGAGCGAGGCTTTTGTAAACTGAGATGATTTCTAATCTGCGGAAAGTGCCTTGTGTTTTAGATGGGGGCGCGTGTGTGCGTCTCTGTGTTTGATATCTAAGGTGTAAGGGTCCTTCCACTTTCTCATCTCCCACTTGAACTCCTTTTCTCTGCCCTCTTTTCTGATTCAGAATCCGTTGAATCACTCAGTACTAGAAACTGTTGATGAGATAAGTTTCATCTTTACTCATTTTCTGCAGCAATTGTGAGTTTTTTTTTTTGCAAAAGCAAAAATGGTAGACCATCGCAAACCCATATACAACAGATTTCATAGCTTAAGATACATTTTTTTAACCCTTTCAGAGACTTTATTGCTAACTTCTCCCAACACGCTACCTCAGTGAAACATTTGACCTATTAAAATTCAGGAGGGGACATTTCATCTATCTCAGCTTGGTGTGGCAGCAGTGGGAGGACGAGCCAGTGCATGACAAAAATGATAGGAAGACACAGAAAAGAAAAAAACCTGGGGAGTAAAACTTGAAGTTATGGGTGAGTAGGTCAAGCTGCATTGCTAACGACAGCCGCCGACCCCAAGCTCGCCCTGCCTTACCCTTCACCTGCCGCTGCTCCCCAGGCCACGTCACCTTTGCCCTGGGAGAGAAATTGAGTTTGAGATAGAAGGGGGGGGGGCTTGAGAGATGGATGAAGAAGACCTCCCCCCCAACATAATGATAACCACTGAGATCTGGTCACTGTCCCCCACTGGCCCCTGGATACTCAGCCCCATGGCCCCCAGGTCAGCTCAGCACATTAAACTTCCTCTCTCCTCCTGAACCTTCTGACTTCACATTTGCATACCCACCACTTTTTTCTTTTTTACTTTCTCTTCCTGATGTCATATTGCACTTCATTTTCTTTTCTGCATCCCCTTTTTCTCCTCTTTGTCTTTTGCATTTCATCTGCACAGTCCAGGTAGTGTGTGTGTGTGTGTGTGTGTGTGTGTGTGTGTGTGTGCGCAATAATTACCATTTAGAATACTAGCAGATCTCTTAGGGAGGGAGTCCAAGTTTGCCAACACTGAGACATTGTGGGAGCTGTTTGGTTTGTGTTTAGGTGCCCTTGGTGTACTGTGCTAAGGAATCAGAATTTCCTTGACTTTTGACCACTTTTGTCCCCAGGGGGGAAACAGGGAGAGATAGAAGGGCACAGGCTGACTTCCATTCGCCATTTAAGAACCCATATGGAAAATATAAATGAGTAGCAGCAGGAAAGACTGAAACCATTGGCATGCTTCGCATTCGCCATTTGAATTCATGAGGTTGTGTTGTGTCTCTGCCCACTTCTCGATTGGAATATTTAAGAATGTGTCACACCAGGATAGATGGATAGAGATGTCCACGGAGCAAGTTTCTTCATTGTTTCTGTCTGAAGTCTTTTAAACAGCACTCTTTGGATTTCATCTTATACATAAACAATTAATTTGGACAGGATGAGCTGATTCAGGATCAACAGTGTACTGTGTACTTTACAAGGTGCTGTGAAAAGTGTGTACACATTATCCTAATGCTAATATTTACAGTGCTGTGAAAAGGTATTTGCCCACTTTCTGAAGTGGGTAGCTGACCATAACTACAAATCATGAACAGAGAAAATACTTATCCAGAGAACATTACATAGGCTGAAACACTCACACTTATTCGGCTTGCAGCAGTCCTCTATGGGTGAGTAGCTGATCATGAGTACAGGTAGTACAAAAGAAAGTGTCCTTTTTAAGTCTGTTTAATACACTTATTGCTACAAATGTTAAAGGGAGCTTTTATTACTTTACCCACTCTTTACCAAATTGTCTAAGAACTGTATATCTTGGGATTAAGTGTGATCCCTTTTTTCCAAATTGTAATTTTTATTACTTTCTATATGTATTTCTATATATTCTATAGAGGTATAAGACCGTACATGCCACTTGACTGTAAGAGACTGAGAGAATAATATAAAGTCTTCAAAGTACAAAGTACTCAATAAAAATGAAAGACCATCTTGCATAATGTCATGTGTCATGAATCAGTATCACAATGTAATAGACGCCCCCACCTTACAATACGTCACATCTCGCCCTGCTTTCATGAGCCATAGTCGAAAAGCACAAGCCACTAACTGAAGGGAGTGAGGCTTGTTAGATGGATGGCTAGGGTATACTGTACTGTGTGTGTTTGTATGCTGAATAGGAGGAGGAGGAGGAGGAGGAGGAGGAGGAGTGCAACAGGAGCAGGCCTAGTGGGGGACTAAATTAGTAAGGGGTTGTGTCCTGCTCATGGGACAAGGGCCCAACTGTGACCTTGTGGATAATAACTGCCACAAAGGGTCACAGATAGTTGCAATGGGGGGAGGGAGAGGGAAAGAGAGATTTTCATCTCTTCCTCATTCTCTCCATCTCACTCCGAGTGCCCTCATGCTCATGTCACCACTAACTGTTTAAATGGAGAATTATGCAAAATGAAGATGATTTTGGCTTCAGGGGGTGTGATGGGGAGAATTGCGGGTTAATGTAGGTAAGAAGAAAAGGGAGAAAGGGATTTTGTTGGATGGGGGGAGAGCGTTGAAGTGATAGTTGGTTGTGGGGTATGGGGGGGGGGGGGGTGTTGAGGAAGGTGAAGGAGTATAAGAGGGTTAATAAAAGTGACAAGAGAGAGTTTCATTCTATCTAAGCCACCCTCCTAGACAGGTAACTCACTTAGAGGATTCGCTGAGTGAGGGAGTCAGGCTATTGGGGGAGATCGTCACTTCAGTGTCTGTCTCAATATAAGCTGGAGGCGACACAGGACCCCCGGGTCCGGCCTTCCCATATAAAAGCCCACCTGAGAACCAGCACAATAACGGCCACTCAGCCAGATGCAATATACCACAAAGAGAATTTCCTGAAAAACTTGATTTAAGCTGGAAAGGAATTGAAAGTTATTTGCAAATAGTGATTTCCTAAAATAATATATCCCAGTTTGACTTAGAAAAGTCATTCATATAAGATTGACTCTTATCTACAAGCTAAATGGATTTGGTTTTACCTGACTCAAAAGAAAACGTTATTGGAAAACACACTTTACTAAGTCCCTAGTCTCTTCCTGTGGGCCGTGGTAAGGAGTGCAGCTCTGGATATATCCTTGGAGGATTTTTCATTTTCATTGCTTACACTGTTTTGAAAGGGAATCGACTTTTAAAGACGCTGCCAAATCTCAGCCTTCCCGTAAGATTATTGCAGTCAAAGATGTAATTATTTTAAAAGTGTTCTGGTTGGTCTAATGAGAATTTCACCATTAGCAGTAAGGAATTCCTACCCTAGAATTTTTCATTTGTTATTGACGAATGTGTCTCTTTAAATTATTAGATACAATTATCAGATGTCAGATAAAAGGTGAGCTCCAACTCTTCGTTAGGTTCCAGTATATTTTAATTTGTGTGCACCAACTCCATTCTAATATTAATACACATAGCATTGAAATCTGTAGTTGATACTTAACTGATTAATATGTCAGCAGACATCTCTCTACTTGTCTTCTTAGATCTTAGTGCGGCTTTCGAAACTATTGATCACAACGTTTTATTACACACACTGGAACATGCCATTGGGATTCAAGGAACAGCACTAAGCTGGTTTAAATCCTGTTTATCAGATAGATCCCAGTTTGTTCATGTTAATGATGAATCTTCTGTGCACATGCAGGTTAAACACGGAGTTCCACAGGGTTCTGTGCTTGGACTCATTCTATTTTTATTATATATGACTCCCTTAGGCAACATTATAAGGAAACACTTTCATTGTTATGCAGATGATACATTATATTTATCAATGAAACCAATCATTTGGGGAAACGTCGTGGCTGTTTAAAAGACATAAAGGCCTAGATGTCATGTAATTGTCTACTCAGAAGAAACTGAGGTTATTATATTTGGACCCAAAAACCTCAGAGACATGGTATCTAGTTAGATTACTACACTAGATGACTCTACAATAGCCTCAAGTACTACTGTCAGGAATCTCTCAGAGTGCTGGTCTACTTGTGGTTCCTAGAGTTTCTAAATATAGAATGGGAGGCAGAGCCGTTAGATATCAAGCTCCTCTCCTGTGGAACCAGCTCCCAGTTTAAGTTCGGGAGGTAAACACCCTCGCTAGCTTTAAGATTAGACTTAAAACTTTCCTTTTTGATAAACTTATAGTTAGAGATGGATCAGGTGACTCTGAACCATCTCTTAGTTATGCTGCTATAGGTTTATAGGTTTAGTCTGCTGGGGGACTCTACATCACACTGAGCTCCTCTCCTCCTTTTCCTTCTCTGTTCACTTTATGAAATCATTGCATGTTAATAACTCTGTTTCTTTTCTCTCCCCTAGTTGTGCTCTCTCTCTCTCTCTCTCTGTGTGTATCCTCAACCTTGGAGCTGTAGTTACTGATCCACTAAACCTTGCTCTTGTTATGAGCTATGTTACCTTTTTCTCTACTCTGTCCACTAACCCCAACCGGTCGAGGCAGATGGCCGCCCACCCTGAGCCTGGTTCTGCTGAAGGTTTAATCCTCTTAAAGTGAGTTTTCCCTTTCCATTGTCGCCTCAGTGCTCGCTCAAGTGGGACTGTTGTGTATTCAATTTTTTTTTGATTGGGACCCAAAGAAGCTTGTATCTGGACTGTTTGTGGTCATCTTGGTAGAAATGTGTGGGCTTTCACTTCCTGAAAGTTTGAAGTTTGGATGTGTTAGGAGAGCTAGGTATGGTGCTGACTCTCAGCCATTTTTTGTAGTTTTTAAAATAGTCTCCATTGACTATAATAATAAAAGACGTGTCTGTAAAACAGTTGACAACACATGTCTTTGTGGAGGTCTTATAACTTTGAAACATTCCCACAGCCTTTGTCACGTCACTGCAGTATAATCTGTGGTGTGAGCAGGAATATATAGATGGTTCCTGCTGCAGAAACACTATTGCGCTTGTGCAATCTGCTGTTCAGTGAGAGTTTCTTGGCTTAAGTGCCAGGTCAGCAGTTTCCAGTGAGGTGCATTTTTCGAGCTGCTTTATACAGTGGTGTGAAAAAGTGTTTCCTCCCTTCCAGATTTTTTTTTGTTTCTGCATATGTTGGGCAAAGATAAGTCAAGTAAAAACAAAATGCAGTTTATGTGATCATTTTATGAAGAAAACCTACCTCCAAAACCTACATGGTCCTGTATAAAAAAGTAATTGCCTCCTAAACCAATTCCCTCTTTGGGCTACCCCTGACAGCAATAAATGCAATCAAGCTTTTACGAGGCAATGAGTCTTTCATATCGCAGTGGAGACATTTTGGTCCACTTCTCTTTCCAAAATTGTTTTAATTCAGCTGCACTGAAGGTTTTTTGTGCCTGAACCACCTCCTAACATCATTCCACATCATCTCAATTGGACTCAAGTCTGGACTTTGACTATGCCACTCCAAAACACTCCAAAGTCATTCAGAGGTGGACTGGCCATTGTCCTGCTATGGACCACAACCTTGATGTTACAAACTGATGGACATTATCCTCCTGGATTATGTGGTAGAGAGCAGGATTTTCCCATCAATCACAGTATTGCCAGGTCCCGAAGCTGCAAAGCAGCACCAGACCACCACACTACCACCACCATGCTTGGTATGATTATTTTTCTAAAATGCTGTAGTTTTACACCAGATGTAACAGGATGCACACCTTTCAAAAAGTTTAACTTTTATTTTACTCAACCCACAGAAAATCTTTTCTCAAGTTTTGTTTTTAGGGCAGAAAAGAGACAATGAGAGCCTTTATGTTCTTTTTGGTCAGCACTGGTTTTTGCCATGGATGCTGTTATTGTCACAAACACTGACTTCAGCGGATACAAGTGAGGGTCCCAGGTCTTTAGATGTTCTTCTAGGTTCTTTTGTGACCTCTTCGATGACTTGTCTCTGTGCTCTTGGGGTAATGTTTGTAGGCCGGCCACTTCTGGCCATTATTTGTTTCAGATTTTCTTCATTTGTAGCTAAAGGCTCCCAACAGGTCTGGACCCATATTTGTAAAGTGTGACAAAGATGCACAAAAGTAAAAAGGGGGCAAACACTATTTTACACCATGGGTAGTTAAAATAAAAATGTGTCGCAGCTGTTGGCTTGATCTGTGTAATGTTGTTAAATTAAGCAGCATAAAGCTGTAAAGCTAGCATCAATATAAGGTACAAAACACAAGAAGAACTGATGCCATTTAGCCTACAGAAATTCAGCACCATTGTCATGTATACTCCTAAACTGTCACAGCAGGTTAATGTTTTTATACAAAATTATTTGAACTTCTGGCCAATGAACTGATGCAGCTTGTGTATGTGGTGTGAGAGATCCCCCTGGGGTGTGTTAAATAGTTTCTGTGTATTGCTGTTACAGAGGTTAACAATTATTTTTTTCGATTGAAATGAGGGGCACTGACCCTAATATGAGGCCGCTTAACATCCATAATAAGATGATAATTGGCCAGCGATGATGGTCTTGCCCCTCTCCACCGCCCAAACTGTCAGTTAATTGTAATAGATTACCTCTTTATTAGTTACATTTATCATTGTTGAAATGAAGCACATGGAGATTTACACTTGCATGTGTATAGGAGTGATTATCGATGGGGGAGGGGTGGCTGAGACTTGAGATAATAATACTTCAAATGATTTCCTCCTTCTCCATCCTCCTATTTTTCTTTTACGCTCGACACCCCACTTCCTTACGTGTGCGCTTCACTGATGACTGTCGTAATTGGGTGTTCACGGGCTCGATTTCCCCTGAGGTGTTCCCCAAATTAAAAGAAGTCATCCCACTCTTCCCTCATCTCCCTTTCCTAAAGCACCCTGTTTTACTCGCGCGCGTGTAACGTTTAGCTCTCCCCCCTTTAATTTCTCCCTTTCTTACAGTCCTGCTCTAGGGATGCCGTGCTTATTTGAATGGAACTTTCTTGTCTTCTTTTCTCTTCCTTTTCAAGCCTCATGTCACTAATGAATAAATAAAACACACACAAGCAGTGGATTGACTTTCATGCATGGGTGCTCTGGCCCCCCCCCCAAATCTTATAGTCAAGCTACTGAGGACAATCATCATTCTCTGCTCTGCTAAGCTACTGGTAAACATTTGTTCTGTATGCAGATGATGCATATTTTCCCAGCTTCCTTTTATATAAAAAAAACACAGGCAACATTTAAAATTATTGTCTGTCACTGCCCCATGCGGAAGTAATTAGTAAGTAATTGAAGTAAGTAATTCGACCTACACCAAAATGACAATGCAAACTTTGACGTAAATTACATGATGCAAAGTAGCCTTTCCTAGAACTTGTGCTTGTACTTGTGCAGTGTGTGCCCTCTCCTACCTGCCAAGTGCCTAAGATGCCAAACAGGGCAGAGGGATTCTGGATCTAATTAGCTTGTAATGGTGTCATAAATTACGGACAAATCAAGGCGGTGCATCAGACAAACATTTTAATAAAAAAAAAACCCCGCAGGCCTGAGGGCTGGAGTCCTCTGGTCTTCCAGAGCTTTCTGTCATATCACAACTATTTACAGGGCTAGATCTACTGACTGGTTGAGAGACAGTTTGGATCGTCTGCAACTTGGAGTTTTCATGCTCTTCATCTCTGATGCCTGTTGAATTGTTTTGTCATGTTTGAGATTCTCACCCTGGCAGAACTGATATCATTTTTTTCAAGTGAAGCAATAATATCCCCATTCAGATACATTACAGCACCTTGCATCACGTCTAAATACATGCATATCCTTAGCTTCTCGCACATGCCACAAATGCATCATTTTCACACTTAGGATGCAGCACAGATGATGCTGCCTTGCATTTTTTTTCCTGGTCCCTTCAGAAAGTGGACATCAATTTCTGGAATGGTTGGTCAAATAAAATCATTCTGGGGCTTATTGATGTTTCTTTTGTTCCTTAGTGCAAGACCCAATAGGGTTCTGGCCAAGGCTGCCAGATGAGCGTCTGAGAATCATTAGCGAAGCTGATTTGATTTACGTCCTGTGTAGATGGGGCCACCCAAATGATCTGCCTCGGCATGGCCGTCATCAATCACTACCAACCAGAGGGCATGGCAAGAACGCATGGGAAAGAGAGCGGGGTGGCACACCAAAGCCCCCACAGGGCTGTGTATATGTGGGCACATGTACACACACTGTACAAATGTATAGTTTGTAAATGTTTGTCTGTGTGAATTTGTGCACACGACAAGAACTTGTTATGTTGTATTTTTGATGATTTGTATTGACTATGTATTTTGTGTGTGTGCGTGCATGTGATCATGTTGGTTTGTGTGATTATCTGAGTATTATAAGGCCGTTGTCATGAGTTTGGTATGTAATTATGGATATCTATGCTTTAATTATACATGTATTAAGGTAAGACTTTATATTCAAGCATGTTTATCTGCAATCAGGGACATTCCCAACAGGACTCTCCTCATTGTCATTTGTCTGTAGTGATAAGTCACCATTTGCAGATTTAAGAATAGTAACAGGTTCTGCATTAATAAAACCCCACAAACACCACAATTAACATTAGAATCAAATGTCTGCTAATACTAGTGTATTTTAAAAAATGGGAATAACGTAATTTAAAAGAGCCTCGAAACAGACATCTTAAGATCAACAGCGTCCCTACCTAGTATCCAGCCACCACTGAATTAGAGACTGTTTCAGAGGTGGACACGATGCAAGTTGCTTACAGTCCAGTGTGAGATTTCTTGTGACGATTTGGGTGTTTGGGTGAAACAATCTTCTGTAGCATTTTAACAACAGTTTGTGGAAGATTTGATTTAATCTGCATCCGACTTTTCCAGGTTAGGCGCAGTTCGTCTCTAACAAGCGTTCATAAGTCTCCTCTGCTCTCTGTATCGAGCACGTCGATAGGTTCACACTGATATTTAATTTGAGTTTGATAGGTGGTCTGAATTGGCTTGCAATAGGTATGTTTAAAAGGGGTTTTGGTTTCAAAGTAAATATTTTCTGAGAAAAGTCATAATTAACCAAATTTGTCTTTGAGAAGTTGAAGCGTTGAAGCGATACCTGGAAAGGAAGTGGTTCCATCTGGAAGGAGCTTGAGCCCAGATTTAATTGACTATTTAAACAGCACTTTTAGAGCAGCAAGGGGATAGACGTCGTGAAGTTCAGCCCTGTGCGCTCCTATCACACTATCCACTCTGGCCATGCTACACCACACTCAACAACACTGGAAACCTAAGAGAAGCCCTGGCAAACGCTACAAGTGATGTCTGACTTTTCCAGTTTTACCTGAGGGTGTGGAGGATGCTGACCTTGGTTTCATACACCCTGGTACTTTACAGTTTGTTTGGGGCTAACTGCAGCAAATCGCTCATGTTGCTGCGCCAAGCTCAGAGTGTTGTTTAGGTTCTGAGATCAAAACACAAATCAGACATTTCACTCTGATAAATCTAGAAAGAGATTCACCTTTTGAAATAAAATGCAAAACCTTCTTTATTCAGATGCTCTAGTGTAGACAAAACTTAACTATAATAACGGACGTTTAATTCAAATTGTTTACAGCAAATCTAGCACATACCACCTCTATATATTTTGAATTTAGTGCAAGGAGTAAAATCATACTCACATACATAACCTGATCTTTTTCTGTGACCCAAGGCGAGTGAGCTGGAGGAATTCCCATGCTGTTCATGGCGTCTACAAATCAGTTAAATTTAGTGCAGCTGTTTGGGAAAAATCAAGATATTCTGGGGCCAGATCAAACCTTCCCCTGAAAGTACTTACCCTGTTGTTTTTTTTCTTTCCTTACCTTTAGTGGCTTGTGTGTGTGTATGTGTATTTGCATGTGTATCAATATTTGACAGAGTTATGTGGGGGTTAGTGAGAAATAGGTGCGTTTCCATTTGAGGGCTCATGATTGACGGCCAACTTCGGTTTCCCCGGGAGTGTGTTGTTGTTGGCAAGAGTCCATGGCGCCTTGTTCACTTACAGAGAGTTGGCACGGGTTCCACTCCACAGCGGCGCACAATTCACATGCCATCGCACTGTTGCACCATTGCATCAGCAATAATCTCTTAAAGCCAACAGAGACGGGGACAGGATCAACGCTTCGTTAATCGAAATACCTTTATCCGAACCACCTCCCATCGTTACCACCGCCACGCTAAAACACCGTGGCATTTGTATTATTGGAACATGTATGCTCAAATATGTCACTGTGATATGCTAATGAAACACTAATGCTTTATTGTATAGCTCTGTTTACACTCCTTCTGAATCCAGTGATTCCGTTGGAAAAGAATATTAAATTAGATATGCAGTATCAAATCCTGAATTTATGACTCAAATATAGGCCTATTTGGTTTGTTTTTGCCATCACATTGGAGCAATAGCACTAGTCTCTGAATACTCCAAGAAGAGCACACACATACTATGGATTATATTACAAACATGAATTTCACTCATTGGATAACGCAGGGCTGGAGTGTGTGTGTGTGTGTGTGTGTGTGTGTGTGTGTGTGTGTGTGTGTGTAGGGGGTGAAGGCCAAATTAGCCAGGTTGTATGAGCAATTATTGGGGCACACTATGTTTCTAAGCATCCTAATAGGTATGTAGAGGAGGCATTATTCAATTAGAGTGGCGGTTTGCTGTAGTGAGGAGCAGAGCAGTGGTGACAGCGCCGGTGTCTTCTCCTTATGAAACAACCTATTTAAGCTAAATCAACTCCCACTTAAGAGCTGCGGTAATAAGCGCGCGGCGACGCTCGCCGGCCCGCGGGGGCCCATCCGTCATGCTGTAATACGGAATCAAAATGAGTGATAACATCTAGTCCTGCTACAGCGCCTTAGCTGCTGCCGCAGGAACGGCGCTCAAACACACACACACACACACACCTGCAGAAATACACATGCACACACTGCTAGCAGCAGCAATACTGCTGGATGGCTCTTCTCATTTCCCTCTTTCTATTACCTTTTGCTCCACCAACTTGCATATGCAGGACAAAATTGTGTTTCTATGGATTTGCCAGTATGAGTGTCTTTTTTTTTCTTTTTTCTTTTTGTGAAACTGTGAGCGGATTGTACTATGTGTGGATGAAAGAATGCGGATCATTGTTTTTCTACAGCTCAAATACTTGTGTGTAATAGTTTGATTGAAAATATTTGTTTTTGATTAAACAATAACTTTTCAAATGGTTAAATAATTGTGAAATATGGCCCACACAAGTTTTCAAATGCTTCTGAGTTTAAGAATTCTATAAAATAGAATTAAGTAAAACACTTTCACTTTGAACCCAGAGAATATTTCTGCTTTGTCACCTTAAAGACACCGGCACATGTGAGGAGACGAGTTGTTCCGTGGTGCATTTACTCCTTCTGCATGTGTGCACTCACAGTTATTTAGGGGAAAAAAGCTCAGCAACTAATTTAAACAAGCAGGAAAAAGACGGTTGAGTATTTTCCCCGAGTTGAATTATGGATAGATGAACGAACAGATGAAAACAACAACAAAAACATCAACAGAGTGGTGATAACAGAAGGGAAAACACTCAATAAGCGGCGTGCTTGAAATGTTTGAGAAGTGTGGTTTCTTGGGCATCCTTCCTTCTTTTTTTTCTTCTCATCTTGTTTGTTTTTCTCCTCCATTCATCCCCCATCTCTCTCTCTTTCTCGCTCAGTTTCTTCCGTCCCTCTCTCTTTCTCCTTGGCTCATCAGTGTGGTTGTTCATCGGTAATGACTCCCACTGTGGCAGGGCCCCTTTAAGGTTGTGGTCCCCCCCAACACTCCTCCATCCTTCCCCCTCCTTCAGTCCCATCCGCTATGCATTATTCATAGCTTCACAATCAAATGAGGGAACAACGGTTGGTAGCAGGAGACATGGTGCATAGTTCTTCCTCCCCAAAAGTCCCCCGAGGTGCCCCAGTCTGGTACCCACCATCACCGACTCCCCTTATCCCCCTCCTCGGTCCAACCAGTGACTTCCCCCTCACCCGCCCTGACATGGTGACAGTTTTTTCTTTTTTTAATGTGGGGTGGAGGTCCAGACACAGTGACTCCGTCCCACCCTTCCCTGGGGTTGTTGGCAGTCACACTGGTCAGCAGTGACCTCCGCTGCCCTTCGGGATACTCATCACTTCCTCTTCCTCTCCACAGGGATGCACCCAGAGTGTCTAGCACCTTTTTTTTAAGCATTTTTTGGAGGGTTGCTAAGGCTGGGTGCATTGGCTGTCTTTTTTTTGAAGGGGTTTTCACCACACTGGTTTGACATCACTGACAAGCTGTTAAACCTGTAAAGATGATATTTTGTCCAAACTGTCATTTACCAAGTCGCTGAGTTACTGCTTGTTTTTCCTTTAAACTCGGTGCCTTATAGCAACAGGCAACCCTTCATTTGCCAGGACATCATCATCTGTGTGGCTCTTAAACATAAAAGTTCATCATAATGCATAATTCATTGCTCTGAAGAGCATATTACCTTTCCCCGCCTGTGCCCTTTTAACACCAACATGCTGGAAGAAGGAGGAAAGATAAACTTCAATCCCCTGTAGTAGTCCTCTCAGATGAGGAGACAAGCTGATTATCTGAGCAGAAGAAGAGACAAACACAATCTGCTCTTGTTGATATTTTTTTTTACCTAAAGTCAAGTATTAAAGGTTTTGTGTGATGATATGTGTCTAGTTATGGAGGCAGCGTCTAAAGGCAATAAACCGATGAGACTAATAGACACTAAAGAGTTTATATCAATTTTTTAAGTTCACATCCTTTAGGTTTACAGTTTCAGCTCAGAGCATAAAAACTAAAAGCTGCCCCACCATACACTTTTGCACTTTAGAAGAATTAATAATGAAGCCAAGAGAACAAACGGGTTCATCCACGGAAAGCATGTTAGACAAATGGAACAGAAATAATATATTTAAGTACACACAAGCTACAAAAACATTTAAATGTGTGAAGAGTTATTACTATTATTTCAGATGTATGTATCTGAAAATACCTTTTGGCTCCACACAGAAGTGCTTGAACAATAGATGAGGGGGAAAAAACAGACAAGGGAATTAAAAAGCAAATGAATTAAACAACTTATTTGGTGCTTTATTCTATATCAGTTTTCACACAGACTTGTTGCAAATTATTTTCTCTTTCTTCAAAACCCGATGGGCTTCCTCCTTCAGTCACACACTCTTGATATTGGCTGATTTGAAGACGGAGCTTGTTTGATAAGCGCTTTTTTAAAGGAAGGCCCACATAAACTTTACTTTGAATTAGTGCTTTTGAGGTTGATCAGATAAAATGTCTCATCCCTAGTTCCCTGCATTCTTGCAACCAGAGCAGTGAGAAGTGAGTGCAGTTAAGATTAGAGGACTGAGAAGAAAAAAATTACAGGCGGTTGTAGTAGAATAACAGAATGAAGACGAAGATTACAGATTAACATATTAAATGCCAAGATAGGCCCACCTGGTGTGTGACAGATCTTTCACACTGCGCAGCCAGTGGAAATGAAAATGTATCATAACCTGATCGTCTTGTTGCGTATTTTTTCTATTCTGATCTCTCCAGATACACTTTATTAAAGAATTTATAAGTGAAGGATTACGTCATGTAATCGTGTTGACGTTGAAGCCAACCCGTTTCACACAGTTAGCTGTGGGTGAACCAAAGTTCTTTCTTCTTCTCCTCTCCCATCCTGACTTACCCAAAACACTGCAGCCAGTCCTTTCTTTTCATAACCAGCCTATAAATATGCCATTATGGTTCTCTTATTATCCTCATTACTGGGGTGGCTGGAGTGGCGCTTGCGTCTATCACGGCCTTCTAATGTGGGTCTAATGGTTCTGACCTGTGCGGGACACAGGTGGTCCCCAGAACAGCCTTGATTGGGTCCATTTATTAAGCGGCTCTGGCGCCAGAGATGGACCAGTTAGTCATTTGCGTGCGGCGCAGGTTCCATTCTCAAGGCTGCTGATACGCTGGAGCCCCCCCATGCTGTATCCCTGTCTTGCCCCAATAGCCCTAGGTTTGGTCTTTCCTAATGGCTCAATTAAATGGGTTAATTCAGAATGGGGACCCTCTTTAAATCTATGATTATCACCTAGCCCCCTACCCTGCCAAATCACCGCCACCAGTGCACGTACATGCACACACACTTCAAATGCTCCAATGACCCCCCCGCTACGATCCCACACATTTATTATTCATCGCAATCAAATAAATCAGATGGTTGAAGAAAGTTGCTTTTCTCTCTTTCTCACTCACTTTCTTTCTCACGTCTCTCTTTCTCTCTCTCTCCTTCTCTCTACCTTCATCCCCTCCCTATGCCTCCTCTCCTCCTCTCTACTCATCACCTCTTCTTCTTCCAGGGAAGAATTGCTTTTATTGCTACAAACACTCTGTGGAGCCCTTGGCTTTCGGCAGCCCCAGTCAGCCACTGATGCAGGCAGTCAGGAAAGCAGGCAACCAGGCAGCCAAGCAGCCCTCCCTGTCAGTAAAATGAGCAATTCTCTCATTGTAATAATGCGCCTCTGTCATCTTCCCATTATCGGCATGATAAAAGATGAAATATTCAGGGAGGCTGGCCTCCTAACCTGATCTGGGCGCGATATTGGGCCTGTGGAAAATGAGTTTTATCAGCTTTAATATACTCCTTGGCAGACTGACCCTTGAAATTAAACATTATTACAGAGCGGATATTTAAAAAACGGGGCCACAAATTACATCAAAATGAAAATATTAAGGAACATTACGAATATATCAAGTGGCGCTTCTCTCCCTCTCTTCTGATGCTCGCACACTGGCTCTCTTCATCCTGACACCCTCTTTCTCATTCAGCCCCCCCCCCCCCAACCATCTCAGATGAGCGTGGTCGGGGATGCGGCAGGCGACGTAAGTGTCACTATGTGTGTGTGTGTGTGTGTGTGTGTGTGTCTGCGGTGGGCTGGCAGAGAAATAACAATGCTGCCTGTCCCACCAGCTTCATACGTCTGCATAAACTAATTAGACCTCGACGCTCTCATCACCTGCTTTATGAAAATGTAGTGGAGAGCACTGGCTGGAAGTGTGGGACTTGAGTAGCGGTGTGTTCCTACGCTTGTGTATTTGCATGTTTGAGAAGGAGTGTGCGACAGATTAGTGTTTGATGTGTATTTGACTATGGCGGTGGGACTTTTAAAATACTTTGTGTGTGTGTGTGTGTGTGTGTGTGTCTATAGCGAGTGATGTTCAGTTACAAATTTGTCACAAAAAATAATCCCTCCATGTCAAGATACCTCCAGGTATTTCAACTGCATATTTTTGTCAGGTAAAGGTATGGCTGGACTCCTAACATGACAACTCATATACAGTGATATTCCTAGAAAATAATGGAGGGGGGGGGGGGACTAGTAGGAAGTGTGTTTCTCTAATCACTTTAAAAGTAAAAATCCCCCAAAACTATCTGTCCCCCAAAATGGAGAAAAAGTGATGTTGGTTCTGTGAAGTGTGTGGTGATTTGTCACTTTGTGATGGGGGGATATGAGAAATGCAATAAAAGGCGGAGGAGAGATGTGATTTGAATAGATTTCAGAGGAAGTCGGTCCTTGGGGGAGTTGGATGAGTAAGCAGTGTCCCCGAGGACCGAATTAAAACTTTACTTTTGGTCACGGCGCCCCCTCCCCATAGTGCTCCTTCGCTTATCGTCTGCATGTGGGGATGTGTGTATGCACGGGTTAGATTATGCGCGTGTTGGCGTACGAGCGCGAATGTGTCCGACTTTTCTGTTTGTGTCTCTGTGTGTGCAAATGTGTTTTCAGATGTGTGTATTTCGCCTTGTGTATGTGTGTCCCACGCAAATGGAGCGCCCTCCCCTGCCCCTCGCCCTGAGGTTATGGGGGGATACGCACAGTTCCCTCTGCCAGGCTCAGATGAGTATTCACAGCAGCACGCCCCTCTCCCTTAACCCTGCACAGGGGAGCTTTGCATATTGAGAGAGAGAGAGAGAGAGTGTGTGTGTGTGTGTGTGTGTGTGTGTGTGTGTCCACCAGCATTTCTCCCCTGCCCAGGAATGAACAGGGGGGCAGTTGATTCCATGCATATGCATTATTATTATTCTATCGGTGATTCAGCTGGCTTGGTTGGTGCCAAACTCCTACAGCTGTGTGCATGTATGCAGTCGCATCAACATGCTACCTGCTCACATTGTGCCGTGTCTACCTTGTGTCAATGCTCACAGCTGCCATTATCTGAAGATAGACGGAGACAGCCATAACCCCGCACGAACCATCATGTAACATCTAGGGGGTTGCGTCTGGTCCAACTAACTGCTTGATGTTAAAGCTGTGCTGAAGGTGGGAGCAGCAATCTGACCAGGAAGAAAATGGGTGGGAAGAGGAAACACAGGAAAAACACTGAAATAGGCAAATGCAGAATGGAGGGAATACACACCACAGGGGTTGGTTGGCAGGAGGGGAGAAAACGGCAGAGGGAAAATGGCTTTCTCCATCCCTTCCTCACTTCAGTCCTCCCTCTCTCTCTCTCTCTCTCTGCCACTTGATTCATTATGCTGATATACACAGTATTTGCTTCCTGAGTGAACCCCCCTGCTCTCCCGCCCTTCTGGAATGCACACACTGGTGAATGCACACTCATGCGCACACACACACACACGCAGAAACACACACACAAACAGCAAGGTGGTGGTGCCATAAATATAGCAAACGACACAGCCTAGCAGCCGAGCAAGGTCAGCCGCGGCCCAGGATGACAGTGCCGTGGGCGCTGCACCGAGCTCTTGTTAGAAATGCACACAGATAGCTCATTAGGATGGGCCCCTGAGGCCCCCCAAACAGACATGTGCACACACAAACATATACAAACATTGATCCATTTACTATTTAATTGCAAAGTTACAGTGTATGCTCTGCTGTAGAACGCAGACTGCTCTCTGACAAGATTCCGCTTCCCTCGTCAGTTACCTCTTTATCTCATTCGTCTCCTGGATTTTCAGATTTTTTACAACATGTACCTGCAAGAGCGCACATGACAAGTCGGTTTTTAATTCTAATATCTTCAAGGTAGGAGAGAGATCTGCATTTACATGCTACATATGTTGGATTTCCCTGCACGTAATGTCCCATCCCCCATGTATATTATAAGCTTTGAGGGTAGGTCCATCTTTAGAAAATGCCATGTAGACACCAACACACACACGCACACACACGCACACACACACACACACACACACACACACACACACACACAGGGTAGGTTTTTGTCATCTGTGTTCCAACAGCAAGTGAAAACCATTTACTTCATGTGCTTAGGCCTGTTCGAATAACTGAGGGAAATGTCCACGTCCAGCATGACTTTGCACAAACTTCATAATTGCAGGCTAAAAGTTTTCATGTGCATTTGTGCGTTGAGTGTTGTGCGTGTGTTAATGCGGGTTGAGGACAGAAAAGGTAGGTGTGCATGTATGGGACTGTGGGTGTGTTTTGTGCGAGTGGGTGCAGAGGTACCTTGCTCATGCTCTGGACACGCCTGAGAGACTCTAAGTGCCCCCCCCTCTTTCTACGCCAGCCTCAGACACATGCTGGGGCACACACAACTAGTTTTTCACTCTCCTTTATCCTTTTTTTTCCATCCCCATCTTATTTCCTCATTTCTTTCACAGATAATACATGATTTTTTTTATCAGCCAGGTTTTTTCTGATTCAACTACAAAGCTATTGTGGCCGTTTATTGTGCATATTGCTATCTTTCTATTACATGCTGAGTAATAGCCGTCCATTGCTATCTCTCCGTCTCTCTGTCACCTTAAGCAGCCTTGGTCATACGCCAGTAGTGGGCACAGTGGGCACCGTGGCACACCGCTGACTGTCCTCTTTCTGTCTTCGCCACCTCTACCATACTATACGAAATGGATAAATGCATTGGATACTGATTGTCCCCTATGCCAACCTCCACCTCTGTACACCCTTCCCCTGCTCCCTCCCCTGCCCCCTCTCTCCCTCCTGCCCGGCCGGGGGTGGTGTCAGTCTGGCAGGCCTTGGGGCCCGTCAGGCAACCAGTGGGCTGTGACGGGCAGCAGCTCTGCGTCCCTCTCCCTGCAGTCTGGCACCCGCTGGGGTCTCTTCCAGGAGCCCAGCCTGCCAAAGTGACCTCACTGCAACTGAGAGGAGAAAAAAATATACAGGTTGTGGTTCACGCCGTTTTCCCTCTTCAACGCTGCGCAAAACTGAACCAACGCTGGTTAGATGGACAGATCTTTGTGTTGTACAAAAAGTGTTTTAATTAATAACATAATCTTCATTATGACCTTTATTCACATGGCATCTGTCATTGTTTAAATATTTGTGGTGCTGTTGAACTGTACTGCATTTTGTGTGTGTGTGTGTGTGTGTGTGTGTGTGTGTGTGTGTGTGTGTGTGTGCGCGAGTGAGTCTACAAAGTCCCAAATGATCATACAGTTAAATCGACATCTCTACAAGTTTCATTACTTTTCTGTTAGACTAATTCACTTTAACTAGGTGTCCAGAAAAGACATTTAGTCTTCATTGGTTTGTGTTTTAGGCCAAATATGTGTCAAGCTCTTTGATTTGCACAGTTTGTCTGAAAATGGCTCAATGATGGTTTATAATTTTTCATTTACATAGCAAACAAGCATCAACTGAGGTTCATTCTCAGATTCAGATTCAGATTTTTTTTGTCACGTGCACAATCATACACAGTACAATATGCAGTGAAATGCTTGTACGACTGACAGCGACCTCTCAAATGTAAAGAAATATAAGCAAGGAAGAGGTACACAATAATAAAGAACAATAATTTAAGAAACAAGTCAGAACAGAACATTCTGCACATGGAAGAAGGTAACGCATTGTAATTAAGGTAATGTTATTAAAAAAGAATGAATATTATTTGTTTTTAAATGACACATTTTTCTTTATATGAATGAAATTGTTCATCCAGTGGATGAAAATGGTTCCCACTTGGTTTGTTCTAGGAACAGCTGTATTTAAGTGAGGCCTACACAGCCATACTTGTGTTAATATTGGGGAATTTGATATTTTATTTTTCACAGGAAACAGAGGAAAACTTTAATTTTTCTGTGAATGTAATAATTTTGATCCCTCAACATGTTATTGATTGGATGTCCTGTCCATTTGTAATAATGTTAGTGCACATATTGGTGTCTTGTCTGTGAAACACTCCTCATTAGTAATCATCATCTGATGGAGACACTTCTAAATGCCTTGTAATTTTGAGAACTTTGCAGGCAACATTCAGCTGCTCTTTTAGCAGATGAGGGGAGTAATTATTAGTGTACTAGAAAAGATCCAGGTGCATTACATAAACAGTTTCCCTGCCACCATCTCTGGTGGCAAAAACACAACACTGCAGTCTCTCCTGTGACCGAGCGTTGAGCTGTGCCTGCTGAGGCGAACCTCCCCCATGCATCCCTGTGAGGGTGATGCAGCGAGGTGACAGCGTTAGGGAGGAGAGTGCTGGGTATGTGTGTGTTTGTGTGCGGTGTGGTTGTCTCCACTGATGGCGATGTGTGCGTCGACTGCAGCAAGGATGTGTTTCTCACTCTGTTTGTGTGAGTTTTGGTAACTCGACATCCAGTGGAAGTGCTCTTTCCAGTGTGTCGTTACAGTACGGTGTGTGAGCAGCGGGGTGTCCCATTATATGTTTGCATCCAGAATTGCTTGTTTGTGTGTGTGTGTGCGCGCGCTTGCAGTTTAATGTACTGTGCTTTACTTCCAACTCCTCCCCTCCCTGTGCCCCGCCCTACCTCAGCCCCATGGAGATGCGCCGGGGTCAGGGAATATGGGGAGAGGAACACAGGGAGGCCGCACTCCACAACTTGAAAGGAATTCTAATGAACCAGCACAGTCGCGCTGCCTATTCCCACGACAACAGGCCCCAAACAAATAGCTGTATTTGAAGTCCCCTCGTTTTAAGACTTTGAAAATGCTGTGCGCACACATGTGGTTGTTTTTGTTTTTGGGGTACAGTAAGTTGTGTGTGTGTGCGTGCATGCATTCATTTGAGCACAAGTCTCTACCTCCACATTTCTAAGAAATTGGCCTGGGAACTGATTGACTTTAATGTCTACACTAGAGGATGTAATTACTGCCTGCTATGACCAGAGATGGAATTTTTTTATTTGTAATTACCGGACTCATTGGTGTGTTTCTTCCCCCAGTAAAACTTGTGAGGAGATTCAGCGTCTGTTACTCATGTACGAGGAGATAATTGCAGAATAATTTCTATTCTATATTTACCATCAAGGTACTTACTGAATCCAAGGGGCAGGTAATCCCTCAGATATTTAGCCTTCTCTGTGCTGATAATAATCATGTTTTGTTATTGCTTCCTTCATTATACATCATTTACAGATAGATTTATATTTATATGTGTGTATACTACAGACGGCGAGTTATAGGTAAAATATTATTTGTGTTATTCATCAGATCGCAATTTGAACGCCTGAAAATGTTGTTTGAATTTTTGTTTGTCTGCGTTTTTGAATGATGGAGGAGTGATGCACATCACAGAACAGGCCCTTAAACTCTGCTGCTTTCAGCTATACAAGGAAGAATCTAAGTGATTCTCTGTCATTAATTGGAAATAAGGAGTCTTTGTCTTTGTTTTTAGAAAAAAGGGAAGCTTCTTGTATTCCAAGAAAAACTTTCTGTGTCAAGTGACAGACACTCACAGACCACATTAATGCTGTATAATGCGATCCAAAACAGCAGCTCATATTAGAATTTCTCAGGATTTCTGTGAGTTGTTGATCCTACTATAAGTTTATTATTGTTATTATTGAGGTCACGGTGGATAGTGAAGTCGGACTGGAGTGCATTTTATTGAGAGGTCTGTTCTAATGCTTTGGCCTCCTCTTCTATGTAAATTGGGCGTTGAGATAATTAGAAACATCATCACTATGACCTCAATAATTAAACAGTCGAATGTAAAAGTAGAATTCACGGGTGAGCTGCTGTGTTGAGTTGCGTTGCATTAGCTTGTTCGGGTCTACGTTTTAAAGTCTATAATTCTAATTAATAATACAGGAGATAACCTTTTTATGTCTTGTGCACCTGAAATGCTGAATACCTGCGTTAGTGTTGCTTTGATTCACACAAGGGCCACTCTAGATGAAAATACAGTAAATTGAAAATAAAGAAACAGATGAGTGGAGTGGTGGCCAGTTAGGTGTCTGCATAAATATTAATATCAGTACCCCCTGTCTGTCCTCCCACCCTTTTCCACCCCCCTCTGTGCATGTGTGTGTTTTTCTTTGACAACCTCAGGATGCATGTACAACAGCTCCTATGAACCGAGATGTCTTTTATTTCTCAGTCCAGTGCCTTTGCACCAACTGAGCGTGGCGTGGAGCGGGTGGCTGCCCCGCTTGGTCTGCTGCCTACTTCAGCTGGCGGAGCCAGCTTGTCTGTCTGCGCTGTGTGTTGTTTCGTCTGCTCTGCGCAGACGGTTTGAATGTCACTCCACAAAAGCAGCATGAGTTGAGCTGTGTAAACAGTAAATAATAAACAAGTGCTCTAATATATTATTGAGAGAATCACTTTAGGCAACTGGGACAGCATGACACACACAACCCCCCTCCTCCCCTCCCTCCTTCTCTTTCAAAGTTGCACTCTTTACGTTTTGAATTGTTGATAGGCTGCGATACTGCAGCACTTGCATGTATTGTCACTGCCTACTGAAGTTTTTATGTTGTATTAAAATAACTCCTAATCCTATTTCAACATGGTGAATCGTGCAATATTCCTCCAGTGACAAATGAAGGTGGTATGGTCTACAGTCACAATTATTTTCATTATCCTGGAGTCTGAAGATTATTCATTTATTTTTCTTTTCTTTTTTTAATCAGTTGATTAATTAAATTTAAAATTGTGTAGCAATATGCTTATCAGTTTTCTAGAGCCCAAGGTGAAGTCTTCAGTTCATCTGTTTTGTTTTGCCAAGAGTCACAAGTGCAACGATATTTGATTAGAGAAGAGATAAGAGAAAATCTGCAAATCTCAGCCACTTAAAATCAGCAGATTCTCCACATTTTTTTCAGTTAGTGGATTGACTAGTCATTTCAACAGTAGTGGTTTTGTCATCTATATAAAATAAAAAATATCTTAAATCTTTAATTTGACTATTAACATCCTTTCCTCCAGCTGCTACAGAATGCATAAATTGTACCACATCATAGTGATGAACCTGCAGAAAATCCATTTAAATATGCACGTGTAATTTCACTCCCTCTTAACCACTAGCATGTTTGCTTATGTTGTATGAACATAAACCAGCACCTGAATCTACCTGCTTTAGAGTGTGTAGTAAATGGAATATCCTCCTCCAGTGGCTTATTGAGCAGAATAATTACATTGCACATATTGAATTCCACTAATGCTCCAAAGGTAGATCTTATTTAATACCACGAGTCCCCGAGGGTGCAGAGCATGATTTGGAGCACACATCTCTTCACTGTACCTAATGCGGCAGTTAGATTTATACATAAAAAATATGTCTATAGACGTTCCAATAGTAAACTTGGCAGAATGGGTCTGAAAGGTGCCCAGGAATAGTCATTATTTCTTTGAATGTGTGGGGGAAGGTTTAAAGCACAATTATTTTCCCTTCAGCAAGCTATATTTTCATATGGTGACTTATGTGTGCTGCTCATTTCCCAAACACAAACCATTCACGCTTGTGAGGAAAATGATTAAGATGTGTTTAAATCAGCAAGAACTCCAGTGTATACATGAATGATGTGAATTTATGGATACATAAGTAACGTAAGACGTAGGGTTGTGGCTTCTACAAATACTTGAATGAAATTAGAAGAGATTAGGGGTGGGGATGTCTAATTTTCATGAAGGAACAATCATCATGTTTAGCTTTAGGGCTTTTAAATCATATCTGTGGGTTTGTAAAGGTAATGCTCGGAGCAGCCTGAAGATGGCAGCCAAAACCTAGTTAGCTGCCATTTGAATTTCCAAGCTGATTTTCTAAATGTTACTTCATAGGTCAAATGTATGTTCTGTGCTAGAATCGTGTTTTATTTACATGTGTTTGTATCACTTACGATACAGCAGTCAAAGTAGTAATAAGACAAATTTAAGCTTTGTTACCTTTAAGTGAGATGCATTTTCTGTGTTCTGCCATAAAGAGGGAGGTTAAGCATGATGGATGACATTCAGGGAACACGGTATAGTAGCTGCTACCACGAAAACAGGAGAAGAAGATTTGATTGAGCAGAGCTCGATGATTGGACATAAAAAAAACGAGGATGTCTGCTGTTTTACCCACACATGAGGGCCTGGAAATGTAAAACCTGTGAGGGGGCTTAAAACATGAAAATTACCCAAGGTCTCTGTGCATTAAGTAAAAAGGCAAAAGAGTTATGCTAATTTCTAATTAAATAAAGTGTGAATTTGTTTTCAATTAAAAGCAAAAAGCAAAGAAAAAAAACAACTAGTAGTGTTGCAGGTAATTTGCTCCCAGATGGATTTTTACTCACTGTAGCAGTCTCACTTTTTTAAGTTGAGTGCTTGCAAAGAACGCATCAGCAAACCCTTTTTTTTTTATGATGAACCTTCTAGCAGACAGTTTTCTGCATCAGCATCATCCTTTCACCGGCTGTTCACCCCTCCATTCTCAGCTGAGACAATAGAGAGGAGGAGAGGAAACAATGGGAGGTTTGGGTGGATGAGTAAGAGAAGGGGGGGAAGAGGGGGTAAGGGGAGGGAAAGGGGGTTTGTATAGGACACACATACAGGCCAACACACAGACAGAAGGAGGGTGGTGAGGAGGGAGAGGTCATATAGGTCAGCGATCGGGCTCTTCTTTATGTGTGTGTGTGTGTCTGTGTCTTACAGGATTCTATGGGTCCTTGCACACACACACACAAACTCCACACCATGGGCAGTCTGGGTCATGCCTGTCCCTTCACAGTCCACTGCGCCGTTATTGATGGCTTGAACTGATACCCCAACAATGAGGGTGTGCGTGCTCATTTGTTGTGTGTGCATGTATGTGCACACGCTCCTGCGTTGGTGTGCGTTTGCTATGAGGGGATTGGTTGGTACCCTTACAGATGTCTGGGACATCCAGGATCTGGGCTTCTTTCTTTTCTTTCTCTTTTTCCTCTTCTTCTTGAAACACACGTGCACACGCACTGTTGTTGACACACCAACTGCTGGTATTTTCCACACACGCACGCGCAGACACAATAGGAGCCTCGCGGGGAGCCATGGAATGGGGCCCCCACGGGAGGGGCTGCCTCCTGGTCCAAATCAATATATGAGAAGCCATGCAAGTATAACAGAATCATTACTCTCACAGGGCTTAGGAGGATACAATACACAATATGCTTTGTATGTGCATGTAGGAAAGTGTGTGTGTGTGTGCGTGCGCGCGCTTTCACACCTGTTGTCTCCATCCTGCTGGAGTCTCCCTTACTTTTTCTTTTTTTTTTGGATTTCATTAGTTTTAAAAGGAGAGAACTGTCGGTGTGCATATTCATCGCTGGCTCCACAGCGTTTTCAGCAGCTCTGCGAGTTTCCTCTCACAGACCTGAATTCAACAATGCAACCGCACACATCTAAGCAATCCCAGTGTCAAACATGTGCGCTACTGTAGGTTCAGTGTGAGGAACAACAACATATCACTGCCTGAACCTGTGTCTAACAAGACTTTGTATTTTTCTCACTAATCATGATTACTGCCACAATCTTCCCCTCCAGCCCACCTCTTCCTACCCCCTCACACATCAATGACAACCTCCTTTCATCTGCCGCCATGCAGCCCCACATCCACAATGTATTTACAAGGCCTGAAATGAACAGAGCAATTATTATCAGTCATGCTAATTCTGCTGATAATGATCAAAAGCCGAGTCCTGCTCTTCCTTCTTTTTCCTCTCTCACTTTCTGCCTGCTCTGGGGAGCGAACAGCGCTGACAAACCTCCCCTTTTATTATTTCATGGCCTGTTTAAAGATTTAGTGAGGCCCACAAATCACTACTTTTAATGACCAATTAACAGGAGCAAAGTTCTCTTCGGAGCACCGCGGCCTCGTTCAGGATTTGCTAGAGTAAACAGTGGCGCGGTGTCGATTGTGGTAGTAGAGGGGGCGTATGTCTCGTTACCAGCTCACCGTTCAAATCCGCATACATACGAACAGCCATGCATGTACACAAACCACACACACGCATACATACACAAACCCTCTGCTCCACTGCTTATTAAAACCTGGAGGAGCAGCAGTGCTAACCAAAACCTTCAGAGAGAGAGTCAGTCAGCAAGAGTCAGAGTGAGGAGTCCTGCTCCCACTGGGTATGTGTTTTTTTTTTTTGGAGGAGGGGGTTGAAACTAAAATGATAGGGCTTGCTGCAAAGTCAGCCTGGCCAAATCTGATTCGAGGGCCAGTGAAATGGTGTTGAAGAGAGAGTAAATGAATAGAGTCTGGATCATTAGCATTGCTCAATAATGTAGCTGGGGGGTAGGACAGCAACACTCAAGGCCACAGGCTTTCTGCGCGGCTAATTTGGACTCGTCTTGTTTATGAGTATAGCAAGCAGGCCCTTCAAGATGACTGTCAAGCTGAGGCTTGCTCTCCAAACTAAACAAACACAAATGAATACACGCTCCTTGATGAAATCCACAACATGCATGAGTGATCAAGCATTCACCAAAACATATGCAGCGATGGTGCACCTCTGTAACTTCTCTGTGCTGTTTGGACTGACTGTTTTATCTGCTGTGATGTGCTCTGATATTTTATAAACCCGATTATTAATTGGGGGAAATCAACACCTGAGCATCAGCATCATCAAAACAAGTTTAGATGTATTTTACTTTTTTTTTAATTGAAACGTTGTTGGGGCCTTTTTAATCTTCGGTGTTGTGGCTTTTCCAGTGGCCAAGACACTCCGGTCCTGGTAACGGATGAAGTGATTAGTTGTTTCAAATAATGTACAGTAAACAGCTTTTAGTTTGGGAATATAAAAACGTTAGATTGAGGCTCCCTCTATTTAGTGTGTAGGTGCTCTTCTCTTTACTTTGTTCCAGCTAAGTGATGGATCAAATAATGCAATGCTATATCACCTCACCTTTTCCCAATTACAAACTGTTGTTGTATTGTGTGCATATGCAAATGTGTATTTACATTTGCTCCCCATCAGCACTTTGTAATGTACAGAACACACATGCAGACGCGGTATTGTCTAGCACAAGAGGTCTTGGGGAGGATCAGACGACCAGGTTAATAAGAGAGTGTGATGATTGTATTTGTTTTTCATTTATCCCTCATCATTTGCATTGAAGACATTCAGAGGTAATTAAGGCACTAAGTGAAACTGAAACAGAGGAGTTGTGGGGCGAGCTCTTTAGTAGCTTTATGAAATGAGAACAACACCCGCAGAATAACGAGAGCTTGGTCAAACAATGCAGGGAAATGGAAGCACCCCCCCCCCCACTTCAGTTATAGTGTATGCACTGTATTGTGACCACAAAACAAGACTACAATAGACAAAACGAGCAGAAGAAAATAATACCACAATGTTAGATTGATGCCAAAAACGTTGAGCACAACATAATGAATGTATGAAGATGTTGGTGCGTGTCTGTGAATATTGTGAACCATATAAAAAGCCAGACGGGTTTAAACTGCCGTGGGAGGTTGTTAGGTGAAAGAGAGGGAAGCACAAAAAAAATAAAATATGACGACGCACATCAGGATATGACAAAGAGGCTTGGGTGTGAGCAAAGCGACAACCTCTTCCAAAATCCTAATTACATGCCTCTAAAATTTAAACTCTACAGCAAAGACTAACAAATAAATCTAAACATAAAAACACAACTGTGAGAGTTTAACACAGACTATCCAAAACCCTGCATAATGATTTTTTTTATTAAAAACAAAAAGCAAATCCTCCAGTTTTGGAAAGGCTAAATTGACACAGATTTCTTTTTTTCCTAATTATTGAAAGCACGCAGTCATTTTAGCAGAGGTGAAACCTTCCACAAAAGATGCACTGTACCTCATAATATGCAGTGTAGATATAACCTCCCATAAAACCTGCTGTCTTTCTCCAGCCCAGTGTGTTTCTCTTTCCCTCCATCACCTCACCTCTCTCAGGAGGTCCAACACAAGGACGCAGACCCTCTCTCAGCCTCTCCTGGATCCTTTGGTCTACCTCCCTTCCTCTTCTCTCTGCCTTTACCCAATGAACCCCAGCAACAAATCAATGGCTGGGGATAAACACAGAGGTGACTTATAGAAAACAATTTGAACCTGCACACCTCGCTTAAGCGGCCCTGCCCAGCCTTTTTACTGTATGGTTCTAACCTCAAGCCTCCCCTGGCTGGCAGTCAATTCAAATTAGATTCTCAGGTAGATTGGAGGGGTGGAGTGTCAGCCGTTCCTACGCTGGATGAATGTATGGTTGTGTGTACACACAGCCGGTGAATGTTAACGTTAACAAATGTTTTGGCCTCTGAAGGGAAACAGGTGTCGCGCAGATAGTTTTATTATCAAAGATAAATGATACCGAAGCTGTGCAGAGACAGGTGTTTAAGTAATTACTGGATAAGTTATGGACATTTTCCTGCATGTGTACAAGTTCCTCTGTCATTGTGGATCATAATCTACTCATAATCTAGAAGAAGACACAGAGATGTGTCCTTTACTTCTTCAGGAGCAGCATTAGCTCCAGGATTCACACTAGGGGAGTTAGAGGAGCTTGGTGAAGATGCTGGAGATGGTGAGGTTGGTAAGACCCAGTGATTGGGGCCTCAGAGGGTTCATCCCTTATTTGCAGATGTAGGGAGGTGTGGGGGGGTGCTTTTGCATTATCTTGTTCTTTATTCTGCTCAGATGCTCCTCAACCCCTACCCCCCAGCGCGCACACGCACACACAAACACACACACACACACACACACACACACACACACACACACACACACACACTTTCTCTCTCTCTCTCTCCTTCCCTAGTCTCTACCTCTGTCCCTCTTCCTCTCTGGTCATGCTAATTGCTCCCAAGGTCACAGCGTCAGCTGCCCTCCCCAGAACACCCCCACCCCAGCCTTGCCTTTGAATGGCATGTTTTGATCAGGCCTAATTTGATTGGTCGACACTGTCTGGGGTGGATAGTGACAACACTTTACAGCCCACTGCTTTTGATGTGCGTGGCTCTGTGCATGCATGTGTGTGTGTGTGTGTGTGTGTGTGTCAGTGTGATGCATGTCAGGTTATGAAGTGTTTGTGGATGAGTGCATGAGAGTGTTACACGTCAGCTGGGAAGTGTTTTTTGAGGGGTGTCAGAGTGTGTAAAAGGGAATATGTGTAATGGGTGGTTCATGTCATGGGCGAGGGTGATTTTGTGTACTTGACTGTCGAGGAGAGTTTTTTTGATATGTGTTTTGATACAGCATATGGCAGATGTGTTGGGGAATCTGGTCAGACATGGATTGATGTGCTGCTCTTCAAATAGTAACCCTCATATTGCCAGTTTTTGCCAAATCTAAAACAGAACTGTAACTGTAACTGTTTTGTTGGCTTGCTTGGTGGGTGCATAGTTCTCTCATCATTGTTATTATAAATCAATTAACTCGTGACTGAAAGTAGTAGCCCAGACTCAAGGTGCCATATGATTTATCTCCATATTGTAAAATATCAAATTAGAACATTTCAGTGCATGTTGTGCTTTCTAGTTACTTAAAGACCCATTTGAACGTTACCAGATTACTTGCATGTAATAAAAATACATGCCAATCCCTCTGGATAAATAGGACTGTCTCCCTCCCAGGAGTTCAGCAACAGCAGCTTTCTCCTCTGTGGGTCTACCTGTCTCAGCTACAGTCAGCTCCCCAGTGAGTGCTAGTGCACTAGGTACAGTAGGAAGTCCTAGCCAGGCAAACGGGCCATGTGTGTCTGCTGTTTGACAGCAGCGCTGATCCGGCCCCTATGAGTGAGATTGATAGGGCCTGTGATCAGGGACGCCGCGCTCCCACCATCGCCGGCGAGATGGATCACATCACACTGCTGTCTCCTCCGCTTCCAGGATAAATGAACTGAGCGGGAATCTATCACTTCCTGAGAAGGAGAGAGAGAGAGAGGAACAGAATACTTTATATAGAGGAACTGAAAAAGAAGTTTGACGAGAAGGAACAAGGTAAAAGTAAGAAAAGACACAAAGATAAAATGCAGGAAAAGTGTGACTTGGACGTAGAGAGAAATAGGATAGTGAGAGAGAAACGGATGCAGGCTGCTGTGAAGGCCTGCTGCTAGGTCAGCCCCCTCTTTTGCCCCCAGTCCCCTTCACAGGTTAGGTGTTAGGGTGTGGGCTTTTTTGTGTTCGGCTGTCAGCCAGCTATTTGTCACAGTGAGTGATCTGATGCTCTGCTGAATCAATCACACAGAAGCCCCGTGGGTTGTGTGCACTGTATAAATGTGTCTGTGGGTGTCTGAACATGAAACTGTGTTTGCGTGTAGGAATATATGTGCTTAGGTGTGAAGCACATTCCCCTCAGCAGGAGGCCACACTGAACGCACACTTCATCTTCCTCACAGATGACAAAGAAGTGTTTTGGGTGGGACAGGGCTCTCCAGTTCTCCAAACTCTTTTTTTAAAGATCATACTTTCCTATGGTCACGATCATTCCTCAGACCTGCGGTAGACTCCTTCTCTTGCTCATTTGGCCTGGCATAAATTAGACTTTGTCATGGCTGATTGGGAATAGGCACCTTATTGCATTAGGCCATGGCTTATTAAGCAAATGCTCTTAAGACAAGCCTTGCTTAACTGGGTGACAGCTTCTCAATTAGGTCGTCTGTGAAATCTGCCCAAGCTAATTGCCCCCAAAACACGAGCCTGAGTATTGGATTAGAACTTATTCCGTTTGACTTGTATGGACATGTTTTGGTTTGAGTTGACAGGTGTCACGGAGCTCATGATGATTGTGTGTGCGCTTCAGTGAATGCTGAGGCCTTTTAAGTTTTTTAGACCCTCCTTTTTGATATCATTTGTGTGTGCACCTGCATGAAGTTCTGCTTTTGAGTGTTTGTGCATGTACGGACGGCCCACTGATGTGTTCTGCTTTCGCCAGATATAGCGCTCCCAAAATCCCCGTGTTCGCCTCTTGTAGAGGAATGACATCTTCAAAAACCTTTGTGCAGTGATTATAATTGACTGGTTGGTGAGTCCTTAACTTCCTCTACCTACTTCAATAATCCCAACATGGCTCTCAAGTGGCTCTAGGCTCTTTATGAGTGCCTTCATGCGTACTTTATGATTGCCTGATGTGAAAATGGCAACGGTGTGGTACAAGGGGGTAATTTGTCGCAACCCAACAAAGAAATGTTGTAACAATTAATCACGGGGTGAACACCGGCGAATGTGGTAATTATGTTTATTAAGTGCTGAGCACAAGGGCAATTATCTAGCATCGGCGAGGGTTGTCACAGACATGTCAGGCCGAGATGTTGTAATAACTCACCAGTTTTAAAGAGTTGTCCTCTCTCATCTAATGTGATTTGGTGCTTAAGGAGTTGTGTGTATGGGCGATAGCAGAATTCCTATAATATGGTGCAACAAATATGCTTTTTGAATTTTGTCTACTTGAGGTTTTGGACAGATCTAGTAGGCATCCTAATGTCTGTCTCCTACATTTCTACAAGACTCTCAAGAGGGGATATCATACAACCGTAACAAAGAAACAGTATCTGTTTCTGTTTTGGTCATTTCATTTAATTGAAGGTCAGTGGATTAACAATCAGACTCACTGTCAGCATCCTATTCAGTGGATGCTTTTATTCACAGCACTTTCTCGTGAATGCTAGGGGTGTAATGTTTGTGAAACAGACAGTGAACCTGCAACACAGACATCCATGGTCTTGTGACACGACCCCACCTCCCCACCTAACCTGCTGCCATCCTGTGGGCGACATCCCACTTCTCCTGCAGTAGAGACGCCTGCTCATTAACAGTGGCTCTGTGACACCTGCAAATTCAAAACATCATCTAGTAAATCTCACATCTGATGTTGTGAGGCAGTCGAGCACAGGTCATGCATATTTTACGTCCCGGTCACATCCCTCTGCATTCTCGGCCAGTCACTGTGAAGACGGGAAAAGATACTTCTGATGAGTTTAAGAGCACTGACAGTATGTCCCTGGGATACAGTCTCCTATAGACAAATGAGTCATTTTGCTTCTCTTATCAACACACAGAAGACGATGAGCTATCACCACATCCGGAGGTCAAAAACACCTGTCTACACCTGTCTGATGAGCATATGCTTCTGTCTGACTTGCACTGAAAGAGTCCTGCAAGCTCCAGTGAATCCTTAAACAAAAGACTGAAACTTAAACCCTTACTCACAAATCCCAGCCTTGTAGATACAAAATCTGGAAATACCATAGGGCTAATTAAGCTGATTGGCTCTGTCTGTCCTGAAAGAAGGCTGGTCTGCCAATCAAATGTGGATGTTTCTGCTGTAACAAACTCTGGCAACTGCTTTTCTTTCCTACTTGAAGCCGGGGGAAGAATCAACCTGACAGTGGAGCGTGTGATTGGACAGAACTGCGCAGCCTGTAGTTGTCAATCAGTCAGTGAAGAGTTGAGTATTTCTGACCCTTCTCACAATGTTTCGCACCTCTGAAACTGCCAGGCGTGAAAATAATAGATACTTAGGATAAAGAGTGCCGGTATAATTATACAAACCTGCAGTAGACACCCAATCCTCTACTTTGTGAAGACACTCAGTTTTCTCTTGACATACCCCTTTCTCTATCACTCGTTGAAAAAACATCTCCAGGTATCTATGCTTTCGAGGAGGACAAGGCTAGAGAAAGACAAATAGCGTGGGCCTTTTATCACCAAAGCCCTCCTGGAAACAGACAATAGCCACACAGGTCTTATTTTAGTCACTGCCTTTTGTGGCTGCCAGCCTTCTCAAGCTCCCTCTCTCCCTTTTCCCTTTTATTTTCTTGTGTTTTTCCTTGGGCAGTTCTCTCTCTCTCTCTCTTTCTTTCTTTCGTTCTCTCTCAATTGCAAGCCTATTTGGAGCATGTTTGTTTTCACGCTTTCTCCTCTCGTTCTCAATCATTCCCTCCCTCTCATTTTCAGCCTTCCCCTCCTCCCTCTTTTCCCTCATAGCGTGTGTGTGTGTGCGTGCGTGCGTGCGTGCGTGCGTGCGTGCGTGCGTGCGTGCGTGCGTGCGTGCGTGCGTGCGTGCTGTACATCCATCGATGGATGTGAGGCGTGTATAACCTCAGGTAAGCTCAATGAAGCAGCCTGACTAGCCAGTGTGTCTGTGGGAGGCTCTGGCTCATCTCTGCCTGCATCCCTGTAGCCTTAATCTGTGACAGACCATTTCATAATCACAGCCAAGGGGGCTTCTCTCTCTCTCTCTGTCTCTCTCGCTCCTCCTCCTCCTCTTCTTCTCCTTCTCCCTGTGCTCCTCATCTGCCTCTCTCCTCCTTCTTCTTCTTCTCTCTTTTTTTTCCCTCTTCCAAAGTGCAATAATTCACAGGCATGCACCCTCCCACAGGCGGATTAGCAGGCGGCGTGCTCGTCCTACATAATCGCAGCACAATGGAGCCCATACGTGCAACTGCCACAGCCACGCCACAGGGCACAATGCATCTGCGCCGTCCCCTGACACCAAATGACACGGGACAAAATGAACCCCATCTAGCACCTGCAATCAGGAAGGCTGGCAAGGCCCAAGTTCTTCGTAAATGACCAAGCTCACACAGGTATCTGATGTGTCAACAATAATCTTCACTGGGAGGAAATTTAGCTCTTCTTTAAGTTTGGGTTGGAATTATGTTACTGCACGACGTTTTGCAAGTGTCGTTATTACCATTTTAGGTATAAGTCTTCATAATTGGGACTATAGATACATTTGTGTCACTGTGTGTAAATGAATCCATTACAAGCAAAGATGACTAAAAACTAAAAAAAAAAAACTAAACATTATCCCTTTCATCTTGATGTCACATATGAAAATTCTGGGAACATTCATTGCACAGTGCTTCCCTCTAAATCATTCCACGAGCCCAGTCGATTACAGGGTGCAACATTAACATATTGTAAAGAAGGAGAACAAGCATCTTATGATTCATTTTCATTGTCAGAATAATAGCTGAGCCGATTAGCAGTATTGTTGCCATTGGAGAGGCAAAACATCATTATGCTCCTCAGTCTGTTTGAGTAATTAAACCATTTGGAGAATCATCTCGTGTGTTTGCTGATCTAGTCAGAAGGGGAAAAAAACTGCAGTTGAGCACAGCAGCTATATGTATTGTTACATTTATGTATTAGCTTTAAAGGGCTTAGGTGTGAAGCTGTGCACAACTGCTCTGGTAACGGAATGTCAAATAGGATCCATTGCTTCATTCCATTGCATTTCATATAATACTATAATGAAAGGCGAGGATTTATACCGCATTAGTATCAAGCTCCATCAGATTTAAAGCCATAAATCCATTCTATATCCTCCAAGTTTTCCTCTAACATTTTCTGGGCGCTTAATTTAATTTTGCCTCAAAGTGCCAGGCGACCGCTGTTCTTTGGTGTCAGGTGAATGAAATAATTTGCACATACTTTGCGCCTAAACTGTGGAAATCCAGGAGGCAATTGCACGCTTTGCTATATCACACAAACACGCCAAATCTCCTCTTTCCTGTAACTGTTGTTGAAAACGCTCACTTTCAAAGCTTGAAGTTGCAGTGCCTGTGCCTATCCTATTTGATTAATCCAGCTTTACCTAAACCAGATCTGCTGTGTTACTTCTGTAAAACTGGGCTCTATCTTCCCATTCTCTCCTTTCTACACAGTCTAATAGCAATAGATGACACAAAGCAACATCAGCAGGATCCAATCAAAATGCACTAGTTTTCTGGAGATTTGGCACACTCACGTTCGGCTCGGTACAACTTGCTCTTCTCCTTTTATCCCTTTCTATTTTGCCATCTCAGCACAGGCTAACACTGCGGTAATCCTTCACAAGTCAGGACAAAATGAGTGACACATGGTGGGTCGCAGCTGGAACACACAAGGCCATGCATAAGAGAGATCCTAGTTTCTGCCCCTGCCGGGGCTTACAGACAGTCTCAGAATGTATTAGTGATTTGGCAAGCGTTGTGGGCTGGCATGCTATAGCCCTACACAGTGTGGGATCTTTCACACATGCAGCTTTAAACACACAGGACTTCATTAAAGCATCAACACAAGATGATGCCCCCTATATGTGATCTACATGCCTGTTCTCTCCTTTTTGCAACTCCAAAGTGGCTTGTTAATCTTTATCTGTGCAGATGCTGAAGTGCACAGCCATGTGAGCACACGCCAATGTTCACACGCAGACAAGTTCCTTCACATACACATTTTGCTCTGTCTGAATAATAATTTTAAGAAAATGTATGGTATTTTCTGTGTAATTTTTAGTCAGTAAGCCCCATCAGCTCCTTGAAAATGGTGCTGGAAGTTTTAAATAAATTAATGGAAAGAGTCAGGCTCTATATGGCCACATATGAGGAGCTACTCCTTGATGCTCTGAAAATCTGAAATGTATGGGATAAAACAACTGCATAAAGGGTATAGGAAGAGTTAATTCTATTGGTTGGCGGGGCTAAACATTGGTAATGTTATGCGGCTGTTGTCTCACTTCTGGTTTTGTTCCCTCTCCCTCTTTCCTTCTTTCTTCCTCTGTCTCTCGCTCGCTCCCTTTCTCAATGTCAGTCCGCTGATTTATGGCTCTGTTTAAGCGAAGGCCACACGTCTCTCCCAACGCTGCTATTTGTTTCAGTTTTCTACTCCAGCCCCTCTAAAGGCAAACAGGAACCAACAAAAATTAACCCTTAGTTCTGATGCACACACCGAAGTGTGTGTGTGTGTGTGTGTGTGTGTGTTGTGGATCTTCTCTGATTGTACCTGCTTTGAGAGACTTGACGGGGCTACACGGTGACTACACTGCTGTTCTGACAAAGTGCCTACCAGGCCCAGCCCTCTGGTTTTGTTGTTAGGAGAGCGTTGGAGATGTAGAAAAATGACATGCCATGAAGATGCCATTAATAATGCTCACAGGCAAGGTTTTCTTGACGTGGGGAAAAATGGCCGACGTCACAAGGCCCTTTATCAGCCTAATTTCATAAGAGGATTTCATGTCTGAGCAAGGAAAAGTGGCTATTTTTCCTCTTCTTTTATCTTGTAAACAGCCATTACTTGGAGAGGTATACAGGTCTGCTCTGGCAGTAAGTGGATATGAATTTCAAGACCAAACCATCCTTTCATATCAGCCCCTCTCACAAATGCTTTGACATAATCGTGACATCAGACAGGCTTACTTTTCTCTTCTCACCGCACTGGGGCTTCAGCTGCACCATAATTCATTGCATTTTCTCACTACTATTTTTTTTATCACCACTGGTGATAGTTAAAATTAGTAAACATTCTTATAGATTTTTCAAGCAAACTAAAGCAATTGTTTGACTAAATCAAAGAGGCAGTCACAGCCACAATCACATATTGTGAGTGTGATTGTGTTGCCATCGATAGATAGCCATAGATAGAGCATAAAGCAATGAGAGGAGATATGTAGCACCTGGCTTTGTGTATTGTGACTGTATTTCTTTCTGCTAATATGCAGTATTGTGCCGTATTTGCACTTCTTCCCTTTTCTCTGTCTGGTGCCTTTGTGGTAGGCTGGCATGGAGGAGGCTGTTGTTTACCCTGGTAAGCTGCCCATTGTTTCTTGTGGGAATTCCCTTTGGGAGAGAGCGCCATGGGAGCGAGGCTCGGCGCAGTGCGAGAAGCTAACTGCGGAGCTGCTAGCGAAGTATTGGCTTGTCTGCATCCACTGGGATCTGGTGCTAGGGGTAAGACGACCACCCCATGGGATTAGGAAAGATGGTGAGGTAGAGACAACCAAAGGGAAAGACTGGCAAAAAAGGCGGTGGGTGGGTGGAGGAAGACACACAAGGGATGAAAGTAGAAGACAAACACAGAGGGCTGAGAATTTACAGGTAAAATAAAACCTTTCAAAAATAGGAGTAGAAGCAAGTGGTGAGACAGTAACTGAGGACTAGCGTGAGGGTTAGGCAGGAAGACTAAATAGATGCAGAATAACAGAAGCAGTGAATGAATGAAGTGGGGTCACTTTTTAGTAGCTACTGCAAATTGCAAAAAAGCTGAAGGGAGTCGGGACAGAAATACATGACAACTGGAAGGGAACTCAAACACTTCTCTAAAATATTCCACTCCCTCTCCTTCTATTTCTAAAACAAGGCTTTCTGTAGTATGACCTCACCCTCCTACACCTCTGCACAACAGTCAATGCTGACTCGAGGCCCCCTACGCCCGGGGCTGGAGTGGAAGGCGTGCCCCAGCTCAGGTGTGTTGGTAGTGGACGCGGGGCACTGACAGCATAGGTTAGTCTCCTGGCTAGATGCGACTTGACAGCATCAGAGCTTGCAGGGCCTGGTGGGCAGGTTTGGCGCTAAAGGCCTTGTAATGAACCTAAAGCACACAGGACTGCAAGGGGAGGAAAGTACACCAAACAGCACTGAGTCACATCTCAAGTCGAACGAGATGAACTGTTGGTCAATCAGTGTCACTCCACATCGCTCTGTTGTTTCATTATGATAACAACGGACATGTTAGTAGACTTGTGCATATTTGATGTTTTCAAATTTGATGCTTTCAAAGTTAAACTGTCTGCTTATTATATTGGACCAGCATACATCAGTTGCAGTTTTAAAATTGTATTACCAAATACCTATGAGCCAGCTTTACAGTTTTTTCAGGTATTTTTTTAGTTGAGCTAAATGACTTTTGTTTTTTGAAGATGCACACTTAATGGCTTTGCGTGGTTTAGTAGCATTCCACTACTTTGGAAGAGGTTGAAATGCCATTGGTTAAGATAATGGAGGAGAGCGATGTAAAGTTCAGTGGAAGAGAGCCTAATGCCTTCTTAAGGTGAGCCATTTCAGCACGCAACCGCATTTGTATACGTCTGCGTATTTACCCAGGAAGGGAGGGAGGTGACCTTTCCATGTGGAGATGGTGTCTGCATGGAAACGCTGCTTGCTGCATCCTAATGGCCACCCAGGGCCACCTCGCCTCTGCGTTGGTCCTGATATTTGCCTAAACGTGTGGGTGGAGGCTTTTTTTTTTTTTTTTTGACCCTTGCTGCTGTGTGAGTAAGGGTCATAGTGCAAATGTTGTATTAGACATGCTGGGAGCTTCCGTTGGCCCAGGTTAATGGGATGTTAATTGGTGCTATGATAGATTAGTGTACAATTAGTGTGGCTATTTTTAAGTGAAAGTTCAGTTGTAGTGAAGCCAAATAGAAAAAATACATTTTTCTGTTTGACAAATGTATACCTTAAAGATTGAGCTTGTGCTTCAAATAACAAACACCGTCTACAGAGTAAGACACAGCATCATTAGTAATGCTGCTCTGAGTGAGGGTTAAGGCAGAGGTCTTCCAGTCAACATGGCTTCCTTCCTCCTGCTGCTCAGCGGATCATTAGGAAAATGAATGGTTGGAGGTATTTGCGTGTGAGTTTTCTGTGCCAATGGGTTGTGGGCAGCCTGATTACTCCACACCGACTCTAACTTACCGGCCGCTCCGCTGTCTTACCTTCAGCATACCAACTCCCTCCAGTTACCTCCTCCCCTCTTACCGATACATGGAACGGAATCACAAACGCAATAATTTGTCTAGATTCATCTCTGCAAAATTTCTGAATGTATCACATGTTGACAGATGATTCTAGCCCAGTAAATCTATTCCTCGGGCTGTCTGCATAGCTTTGGGGAAATAAAATCCCTTTAGCTTGCAAAACCCTACACTGCCACCAGTTTTTTCTTCCACTGTTTCATGTGTGTATACCCAATTGTACACTCAGAGGCAAATGGCACACAAGCATTTTAAAGCACATCAACTGGGGCAAAACCCCCGAAAGGTGTAAAATATTACAGGATCAACGATTGATGTCAGGGGAACAAATCTGAGGAAGGGGCTGGAAATTTTTTGCCTCTGCTAGGGCATTTGTGTGAGCTGTCCCTATTAACAAGCAGAGGAGGTAGTGTTGGTGGGTGGACACAGTGTGTGTGAGAGAGTGTGTCTGTGTGCTGTGGGTCTGGCTAAGCCCACGTCACACTGAACGTGATGAGCCTGACAATATCGATGGAAAGCATTGAGCTTTACTAAATATGAAGTTTTTAACTGTGTTCACCTAGTAATAAACAAATAAAGTTGCAAAGTCCCTGACCATTTTGTTACGTGCACCTTTACATAATCCACTACAGCTGCTCTGCCATGAATTCTACCTTTACAATTCTACTGTATGTTTATAATTAAGGTCATAGTGGGTACTGAAGTTACACTGGTCTCTAATGTTTTGGTCAAAATATTTCTTTGCAGTGTACAGCTTATATTCGGTGGAAATGTATATCTTGTCTGCTTATAAATATGTCTGACAATAGTAAAGTGGGAATTTATAATAGTTTTTTTTAACACCAGCCAGTCAGCAGCTAAAGAAGGAACAAGCATGTTTGTAGTTTACTAAATTTATAAATGATAAATATATATCTTCTATAATTTCCCACAGTGAATTACAAATTCACCCCCTCCTTCCCTGATGACCTTGATGCTCTTCCTAAGAGTACAAAGAAATTGAGTTCTCTGCTTTTTATAAGTTCTTACTATTCTTTGTTTTGCAACACAAACAAATTCACACTTTGCTGTTCACACATTAATTATGCAGTTAGAGAAAAAGCTGCAATGGTGGAAAGGAAGGAAGGTGAAAATGAGGAATTCAGTTTCTTGTGCTCCTTGTTGAATATTCATATTAAGATCAATTTTTGATGCTTTCGGGCGTTGTTTGTTCCAGGGCGACATAGTCACTTCCTATTTGTGAAGCTGTTAGGTACCAGGAAATGGGTGAATCCGTTTTGGTGAGAGGAGAAAAGTGTCTTTGCTCCAAGGTAGACATATGTGAGGCGTCTGTGGCAGACTGTGGAAGCTATGTAAAGTGTGGCTTGATCACCAATCCCCACTCCTACCCAAATTGCACCCAAATTTCATTTGATTAGATTTGTTTAATATGCCATTCAGTGTGAGTGCAACGGTGATGTTGATTTGCACCGACAGTCAATGGAGTGCATGTCTGACGACCACTTTTGGAGCTCTTTCTAGTTACCTGTCATCATTTGTCTTGAAGCTCTGCACAGTTTGTTTCACTTCTTCAAGATGTTTGAGAGCACTTAAAGATAATTATTGCCAAGTGATGCTCTAATGAGGGGAACAACTGTCCTTAAGTCTTTGGATGAGAGGTGGGCCTGCTTGCTTTGACGCCACCTTTTTTAGTCTTCATTTTGTTTGCCTGTTTGACAGTGTCAGATTTTCTATAGATGTTGCCTCAATCTGACGCATGCCAAAATAATTGGCTGAGCGCAGGAGATGCAAATTGCTAAGGATTTATTAAAATGCACCTTAAAGGGGTGAGAAATGTCTGTTTGCAAGTCAAATTACCATTTTGCCTCTCTTTGAGTCTTTCTTTTTTTTGTCAACCTCTCTTAAACTTCCTGTGCTCTTGGAAGAGGTCAGACGCAGCCCTTCATTTGTGGAGGAGGATTTTCGTCTCCTGCGGAAAATTGCAAGGCATTTAGAGCTATCGGAGAGGGTCAGGGACCTTTCCTCTAATTTCCCTTTATCTTCTCTACCATGCTGCACGACCCCAAGCACATCACAGTGCTGATGTCTGGCCTGTCTTTATGCATACTGTTTATTTGTGTACCTGATTTCCCCCCTCAAACGGGCTGGAATTTTCTTGCCAGGACTTGGCCCGTGTCTTCTAGATATTTGCCTGTCTAAGATTTGTGAGCATAACATGCTGTTCTTATGTTGTCCTTGTGTATTACCTTCAGATCTTGTGAATAATTTTTGATAGCTGATTAAGAGATTAACGTTGGGTTGGCTGAGGCGGTGCATCTGCTTGAAGAGCCTTCCTGCAGGTAAAGCTTTTGTCTTGCAGCCACAACAAGAAATCAATTGTCAGTCGTTTCCACTCAACGAGCCTCCCCCTTGTAGCTGTTTTAGTTTCTCTTTGGTGTCATTAAAAGCCACTGTTGCTACGGGAACACAGTTCTGTCACTGGTCAGCCATGAGTGACAGGTGCTTCTCATCTGTCACATGACACAATGATGATCCCAGGGTGATGCGAGTTTTCGCCTATATAAGCTTTTCAAGAAGATATTAGCACAAACATTTACCCAGTAATCCGTAACTGAGACTCGTAAGCAGGGGACTGTAACTAATGAAGACAACTATTCAATTACAAGCTCAATTAATGCAAGTGCCTAGAAGCACGGATCACAGATGAGCCAAGCAGCTAGCCGTAGATGTTGTGAACCACATCAGGAGAAGAACAACGCACTGTCTGCAGCAATAACCACTTGGCTTAGTACTCATGGCTGCCTCCACTTTAAAATGGCTCTATGTAGGGTCATGAGGACGTAAATTGACTTTGTCTACATATAAATCCGAACCTCGAAGCACTACTCTGTTATTGCCACACTTTTCCAAGGTTCATCTCTAACTGCAAAATATTTGACCAAGCACAACAAAAAGTCCAATTTGGGCTGATTTCCTTTATTCCAGCTTTGATGCTTGCTTTGGCTCATATTGATTTCATAAAACTTGTTATGTTCTGTTTCTTCTGTCTTGTTTTTGGATAAATCCATGTTGTTTACAGTGTGCGATGACCGGGGGGGCGTCAAGATTATTCTTAACCCTCTTCCTTGCTGTGGTTTTGTGGTTGTATCGATAGGTAGCCATGTTTGCTTTTAATTAAGTCCCTACCTCACCGCAGGTGGGACTTGGTTCAGACCTCTTGGCCCAATTAGAACAAGCATTCGCACCTCAGTACTACCTGTTTTGTTACATATATACATGTTTGTTTTGATGAAGAGGGTTAAAGCACTGAGACATTTATGCTGGTTGATACATGATGCATCCTCATGATGATGATGAAAGCAATGTTGAATTACCACATTACATCTTAACACAAGGCACCTTGTTGCCCAAAGGGAAATGTTCCACCCAGATTAAAGATGACAAAACTGGGTTTGATAGTGGGAAAAAACTCTAATTATTTCCCTAGAAATAAAATAAAATGGCAAAGGCCACTGGGGAGTTTCTTCTAATTATTTCATTTATCTGTAAAAGGACTCATGAGGATGTTTCCTTCCATTATTTTTATGTTTCCTCCCCCGCTACACCTTTTAGCAATATTCTCCTTATTGCTTTATATTACATCTTTTTTTTGTTCAGCTTTGCTGTAGATATTAAGGACAGTAATTGATGCCTTCACTGGATTAGGAGACACTGATGGTGATTAGGAAAGATGACTGCAAGTAACTCAAACTAGGCTGCAGTCCTCTGTGGCTCATTAGCTGAAACTATGCTCCCCAGACCTTTTGGTAAAACCACTGGAAGGAAAAGAGTCCACCCCTCACCTAGATCACACATTAAACACTATACGTTTCCCTCTAGTATTTGTCATACATGGATACAGTAACATTTACTGCTCTGACAGTAATACTTCACTGTTATTAGTTATCTGTAAAGTAGCACTGACCTCTGTCCAAAGCTCTATTACACTTGATTAAATATATTGTGTTCTCTAATAAAGGTACTGTTCTTACCGTAGTACATAAAAAGGTAAAAACACTAGTGGCTTGGTAGCTGTCAGATTGGGATGCAGAAGGTCGCAAGTTCGAAACCCTGTCTGATTCCTAGTCCAACTCCTACCAGGTGTGTCCCTGAGCCAGGCACCCAGCGCTAGCTGCCTGTAGGTCGCTTTGGATAAAAGTGTCTGCCAAGCAAAGTAAAGTTAAAGACTAAGGTATTGCAATAGTAGATCTTTTTATTTTATTCAGAAACCACTTTCCCAGTCTGCTTGGTGTGCTCTCAGGCTCAGTGAATTGCTGTGTTGTTCGTGTTTTAGTTTGGCAGTGTGTTGAGGCTTGAAATTTTAACTTACATTTCAGTCTGAACGATTGATTATCCACTAAAATAAGTGCCATAACTTCTCCTGTCTGAAGGGAGTTGTTCTCAGGGTTCTTCATAGCTCCAGTCAAAGGCACACTTTCCTTCTTGGCCTTTTGTTGCTTGTAAATTCTAATCATGTTCCCCTGCATGATGCTTCTGCAAGTGTTATATCGAGTCTTGGTGTTAAAGCCAACTAACACTGATTGCACCCCTTAAAACACCCATATTGCACTCGTGTCTTTCACTTAGCTTTTTTCTCCCCTCCTTTAGCATCAAAACGACATAGCTGACATAATGGTGGCAGGCAGCTGTGGTGGCTACTGTTAACACATGGTGTTTTGATTCATTTCATTGCGGTTTTTTATGTTATGTTTTTAAGGATGTTTCTTTTGGGTTTGGTTGTGATAGTTAATATTTCTTTCATTGGTCACTATGCAGATGTAAACCCATAGTACTGTTGCACATCTTGAGGTGTGTGTGCGTGTGTGTGCGTGTATGTGTGTGTGTGTGCGGAGCACCCAAAACCAGGTTTCCCTAGTGAGGTGACAGAGGCAGCAAAGCCAGAAACCAACAGTGACAGTAATCATATGTGCTTGTGGTGCTATGCTTCATCACCTGTCCAGCACCAAGGCTTGTTAAAGGACAAATGACTCTTAATAAAGCATATTCTTCCTCCTCATCTCTCCCTCTCTCTCCTCTCTGGTACCCCCCGTCAGTGTTCCTTTGCTCCCTCCAGCCCTGCCCCCATCTGAGGAGGCCAGCTTGCCAGGCCGTGGGGCAGTGGGATTGGCCGGCTCCACACTGAGATTGATTACCCGTCTAATCTTGGGACTGCCAGTGTGTCTCCAGGGCAAAAACTCCAGCATGACCCCCCCCCAAAATCTACCCTCCACCCCTCTCAAACTCCCACCCTTTCTCTGTTTCTTTACCTCCCCTCTTTCTCTCTCTCCCTCTCTGTTCCTCTTCCTCCATCCCCTTCATCCCTCTGTCCCTGTGCTGCCAGAGGCACTGAGGGACGACACTAAGTCACAGCTCCAGACAGGGCCACTCGCTCGCAGTGCCTGCCTTGTTCGCCATATGTCATGGCAAATGGGGCTCCCGTGGACTCTGCCATGGACTCACAGGAAAAAGAAAAATGACAAGGGGAGGTGGATAGGGGATGAGGATTGGAGGCTGCATGAGTTGGGCAATAGAGTAGAGCAGAAAATCCAGCCTCAAAGATCTAGATTCATGGTGCTCTTCTGGGATTTGTGCAGATGTAAGAGAAACTAAAACCCTACGTATGGAACAGAGACTCGTTGCTTTCATTTGCTCTCGGTGTAGATGTGCTTTGTCTTTGCTGCATTCACACGTGATTCATTGCAGGGTGCGGGTGATAACATGACACCCTTCCAGTGCACATTATAAGTGTGTATCAAGGACATGTGTATGACAACTTGTAAAGGGGACAGTTGTGTATGGCGATGGTACAACCTGTCACCTAGATGCTGGTGAAGTGAGCTCTCTTTGTGGCACTGGGACTCTCACTAGGCTCACTATATGCTGTTATTAACCTTTAGAATGTCTGTCATTTAACTTTTCATGTGTGTCCTGGTTTATAAGAATGAGAGGGAAGGCTGAGTGGAAACCAACTGACTTTGTCTGCGTTGTCACTATTCTTAACATAAGTAACAGAACAAAGTAGAAATGCGGAATACAATAAAAAATTGCGACCATAAAACTGAATGTATGTTCACCAAGAAAAATCTATAAAACACCTTAGCCTTTAGTTTAAGCTAATATCTTCCTAGTTATTGTGGGAGAGCTGATGGCTCTATGTTGTATGTTTTCCACTTTATTTTTCTTATTGTTGTGCCTAAAAGTTTGCTGCGAACTAGTCGCACGCGCTTTGTCAGGTGGTTAGTCTGTAATTAATTACTTCATGTGCCATTCATTCGTATGGGTGTGCGTGTTATGCACATATTCAGTCACTAGATGGAGCTGATGCTCTACCCCAGACTAAATAATACGCCGTGCCCCTTCATACCGGATTGGCTGTCGTCACACCTACCTAATGTGACCTGGGCCTGGTCTGAGAGAGAGAGACATGTAGCATGCTAATAGCCTTTAGCAATTAGCATGGAGCTGGGCTGTGTGTAGCATGCCTATGTTACTCTTGTATGGACACCGAAGCAACTGGTGTCTGCACATACCAGGCCTCAAAGCATCTGCATTGCCTGATGCCAGCGGCCGGAGAAGGACAACAGAAGTGGTGCGCCACGAAGCTGAAGCGCGGCAAGCCGGCAGGAGTCTGTGTTAGTCTGAAAGCAAATCCTAGCCATCCGGTTTTCCTGTCCACCGCATGGACTGCAGGGCCAGAGGACAATAACTATCCTAAATTGGAGAAACTACGCGTTTCCCTGAGTTAATCGTGAAGGTATGCCTCCGTGAACTTTGTTTTTTTTTTAACTCAATGAAGGTATGTCTGCGTGAACTTAGTTTTTTTTTAACTCAATGAAGGTATGTCTGCGTGAACTTTGTTTTTTTTCTAATTCAATACTTGTAACACAAGTTAGATGAAGTCGTTTGAATCGCTGCTTAGCCTTAGCAGGACTTGTTTCAAATGCAAAAAATGTATACACACCTTGGGCGCTTAATATTTGAAATGTTAATGTTTAATAACTTGTTCGACTTTAGCACATTTTCTTAGTTTCTATCAGTAAATAACATTTCCACAGTCAGGAGAATTCTGTTTTCAGAATTGTTGGTTTGCTTGGAAACATCGCGTACATTTCTGCAGTCGTTGCTTGTTCATTGTGGCTTCAGTCTTTATCAGCTGTTAGCGAGGTACGTGATACGCTGCTAGCTTTATTAAATAATCACAATCAATAATTGTCCCCGACACAGTCTCGAGATCGGTGTGTGACCGTAAGTTATTGTAAGCTTGAAGCTCACGTGCTGAATAGAATTTAGGTAAACTTTATTACACACTACATACAGCCAGGCTGTTATTTGAAGCAGAGATAAGCTGTGGATTGCAATAACAAGAAGTGGTTCCGCTTGCCTTTCACAATAAGAGCATTACGGTCGAATATACTCGCAAAGCATTTGTTTTTTACCAGAGTTAGTTCACGTGTACTATGGCAACTTAACCTGGATCCAATGCTTCAGAGTTTAAGCCGAATGGTTTTACATTGACAGCCTGCCACCAGATTTAAACGACACACAGCTCCAGTTTATAAAATGTATTTATGCTTTTTCATTCAGGTACCGGCATTATCCACTATTGTAGGGAGTATGCTGTAAGACCCGGACTG
>JAUMHF010000008.1:5105980-5196705 GCA_032359275.1 Microctenopoma steveboyesi
AAAATGTATTTATGCTTTTTCATTCAGGTACCGGCATTATCCACTATTGTAGGGAGTATGCTGTAAGACCCGGACTGGGTTTCTGTTGTCTTTATGTTTCGCTGTTATCAAACTGGAACGAACTGCACTGTGGGAATTCTCGCAAGTCATCGGGATACGCTGTGATGACAGAGGATACGCGGTAAGACCCGAACTGGACGTCTGTTATCTATATTTGTTGTTCTCCTCTCTCCCCCTTACTGAGGGAGGCGGGGGAGGAACTGTAGAGTTTGGATGGCCACAGAAGGAATTGAGTTCCTGTGGCGTTCTGTGGAGCACTTGACATTGATCAGTTTCTGGCCGAATGTGCTTCTCTGTCCAGCCAGGACACTGAGTAGGGGGTGGGAGGGACTGTGCAGGAATAAGTAGGATGAAGACAGATTCAACATTAATACACACACACATATACTCTGTGTATATACTTTACTACTTTAGTACTGTACTCTGCGCCCCTCTTGCGGAACGTATACCCTTATGCTGCCCCATCCATTGATACCATAATTAACCCATTACACTTACAGGGACTGACCTGCCCGGTGTGGGGCATGTGCACTCCCGTCGTGACCCACCGGCTGGTTTCCCCCGTGTATTGTTTGCTCCCCACCACAGCCCTGCCGGTTTCAATTCAGCGTGGCATGGCACCTGGCCCAAACGCCCCACGTGGAGCACCCCATCGCGAGGCGAACACCCTGGCGCGGCTCTCCCACGCAATTGCTGCAGTAATTGCTAAATCTAGTTTTTCATGTGACTTTCACAGTTAGCAGTGGAAATCTCTTTTTTTTCAGTTAACATGTTACTGTCTTGTTTTTGCTGACCCAAGCACATAGTATAAACAAAGGCAAAGGCAGAAACCACTGTGATTCTGTAGAAAGAGATAAAGGTGGGGACAGCATGAATGAATCAACCATGAATCAATTGCATTTTAAGTAAACAAGAAAAAAATCAAACATACTTGTACCTTACATTTCAATTTGTATTTCAAATATGAGAATGATGATGATAGACAAACAGAATGAAGGCGATTTTAATAATAGTAATATGTGATTTATTAGGAGTCACTTTATTACCTAATCCACCTGCATGAAAGCTATAGCTTCAACACGCAGGATGAGTAATGCTTAAATTCTGAGTTTATTCCATACACATGAGTGTGTCCCCAAAAGCACATGGAAGGGGCCGGAGAACCATCAGAGGACTCTTTGAAGTGCTCTTTCAGGCCATCGTGGATTGCCCACACACAAGTACTCACAAATACACACTTGAGAAAGTCTTTGAGGGCACTGTTTTCTAATTCACCTCTGCACCTGTTTATACCTTCTCCCCATTCTTCCTTTTTTCCATGTCTGAGTGAGTCCGAGTCATAAGAAGAGGGGAAAAAAAGGAAAGAAAAACAGCGTGGGTGAATCTGAGCAGAGAAACATCCTCTGGGTCTTTTTCCTTTTTTAAAAGAACTCCTCCAGATCTCATGTTTAATTTATGAAGGAGGGCTCATGCGTGATACATCCTGGCATGACAGGCAGAGTCCATCTTTGTCTGGGTAACGTGGATCGGACCGGACCAGGGGTGATTTGCCAGTCCCCGTAGAGCCCTGGGGTGCCACAGACTGGTCAACAGCTGGGGGCGAAACCAACTCTTTCACTGGAACCAGAGCGTGGTTAATTAAACAAGTTCCCCTCAGTCAGAAAGCAGCTGGAATCAGTTTACTCCATGTGCCAGTCAGTGCCAGGCTGACTGGAAGGCTTACTCCACCGCACAAAGGAGGAGGAGATACGACAGTGTTCTTAAACATAGGAGTCTACAGAACACAAGAAACACATGAGAGGATGTCTCTGTTTGGGAATATTCAGATATCAAGATTCTGAGTCTGAGCATAGGAGTGGGATGTTGGGATCTTTTTTTGACTCACCCACACCCTACTGGAAGCATCCATCCACAACCCACACCCTTAAACCCAAACTCCGCAGCTTTATGCGCAAGCACATGATGAACAAATTAAATTTGTTTTAGCCTCTCCAGATCTGCATACTTGCAGTGCAGACACACACACACACACAGGCGCCGAACACTACCACAAACAAACTGAAACGAGTGAAATCTTGTCAAGCTGAGCACCGAATAAAGATTAGGCATCCTTGTCCGCCTTCACAGCCTAAGACGCCGTGGTCAAACCTGGGGCGATTTCAGACAGAAAGACAGAGTGGCAGTTGATAGTTGACAGAGAATATGTGCGAGAAGCAAGATGTATTCTGCATACTTCATCAGTGGTGGGGTTGCAAACTGGGGGAGGGCAAGAGCGAGAGCAAGACAGGAAAGGGAGGGGGGGGCTCTGGGTACAAAATAGCCAATTTCATAGTACACATGTGGATTAAGTTCCCTCCTTTGAAAATGCTCCGGAATGCCCATGTACCAATTACGCCGAGGTGGTACAGGCGGGAGCTGTGGGGCCATGTTTTTGGATGTTCTTGCGCCTGTGTGAGCTTGGGCTTGCCAGATTGTCTGCGGGCAGCGTTTGTGCCTGCTTTGATACAGTGCCAGTGAGGCCTTGCAGGCTCTTGGCACCCTGACACTTCCCCATCAATACGCTGGCAATGTGTGGTAGGGGGTATCAAAAATGACCCAATTAGAGGATGGCAATGTGTTCTGACAGGCACTACCTGCTCGGGTGTGTGTAGAACTGCCATCTTTCTCTCTTCCTGTTTGGTGCTACCTCTTCTTTCTTTCTGTCTCTCTATCTTTTCCTGTGCATTTGCTACTCCGTGTGCTGCTCACAGCAGGTGACAATGGCAGAGATGTGAGTGGGTCTGCCCGCCTTGACAACCCTGTTTTTGTACGGTTCTTTCAGCTGCTTTGTATAAACATTCCAGCACTTTGCGAGTGTTGAGATACGAGGGGATTCGTTTTGACTAAGAACACTATGATTAGAGCGCTCAGTGACAGAAACATTATCCACAGAGTTGGCTTGTCAGTGTTTGTTGCCATGACTGACAAGTCTCTGGATCTCCCATTCTCCTTTTCTATGTCTCTGTTTTTCTGTGCTCTTCTGCGCTCCCCCCTCCAATAGTCTTGATCTGTCTTTCCCACGTGTAGCTGGAGCTGAGTTGTAATCTCTGCCAGCATGTGTCAGCGTGAGTCTGTCTGTTTGCAGGATGTCTGCAGCTTTTGAAGAAGTCTAACAATAAGTTGTTTTGAGTGTTACAATGTCTTGAGTCATTAAATCCTCTTTCATAACACTTATCAGTTTATTTCAAATGAAAGCATTTGTCTGAATGTTGTTAATAAGAAAACAAATCAATATAACTTAAATTTTTTATTTTACATAATATTTTTTAAATGACCTAAAATATAAGTTGTAGTTTATTTCAGACAGGAAAAGGAAAAGAGGAACTTTCCTTACCTACAGTTTACCAGAAAACGGAGTCACTTTTTTTTTAAAACACGCCTGCTGTCGAAGGCCTTAATGCAACTTTTTGAGATGATTAGCTCTAATCTGTCATTTTCACTATTTACTAATAATGTTGAATATTCTTCATTTGATTCATTTGCATCTTCAAAATGTGACATTTAAATCAGTTTGAATGAAAATGTATATTTCTGTTATTTCCAGTTACATCCTGAATTACTTTTAGTGCTTTCTCATTAGATTTAATGCCTCAGTTGCTCCATCTGAGAGCCAACCGTGAAGGTTTGGCATCTGATACCTTCTGGCATTGTACTGGTCGTGAGCTGAACCCTCACAGGTCTCCACTGGCATGTTGGAGCAAGCTGCCAGCTTAGATGGGCAGTTGGCGCCAGGTCCACTACCAGCTGGTGAGGTTCTGTGCCATTCTCCGTGCCATCAGGCTCATCTGTCAAAATTCCTCTTCCTATGTGTGTTTAATAAACGTGTCACCCTGCTGCTTTGAGTAAACAGAACTCACCCATAGAAAGATTCATTTAAATGCAGTTGAAGGGAAAGAGAAGCGGTGATTTGCTGCGAAACAAAATCAAACAGTGGAGTAAGAAAGTCACAATTTTTTAAATACTCTTTATGATGGCAAATATAACAAATATAATGGCATGCTAGAGAACTCACATCTCAAAATACACTTACTTTCACTGAGGTGTCGGATAAGGATATATTACTTCGAGAGCCCCAGCCCCTGTGAATCCTTGCTGTCACTGTACCTACTATACATCTCCTCCACTTGTTTCCTGACCTCCCCTTTTGTGTAATGCACTTGCTTTCGTATTGTGTAGTTTCTGTGTTTGTGTGTGCGCTTGTGTGTCTGCTTCCTCTGCTGATTGATTGCATGTGCAGGTTAAATGATCAAAAAAGCTTTTTACGATTATGGGACAACTCCTTCTCCTAAGGCACCTGTTAAGTTGTTTGTTGCCAGAAGAAATGGACAGACTACCATAAATGATTTCCTGCTCTTTCACCCCAAGCTCCCTTGTCCTGATTTCATTTTATAGAGGGGATATTTTTGCCATAGATCTTACTTTTTGTGTGGAATAAAAAAGGATGTAGTGTGTTTCAGGACAATAGCTTATCTACGAGTAACGGGGACTCGGCTAATTTGTACAACTTGCCACGTCCTGCCATGGCGCAACAGCTGAGTGCTTTCGGAGAAAGACTGATTTGACTTTGGCCATTATCTTTTGATAGATAAGAGGTCTGCAGGTGCTTTGCTCATCCCTCAGGGTGTGGTTTTGAAGATGGAGGACATGTTTTTCCCCACTGACATTGATGCAATACAACCCAGAAGCAAGAGTACTAATGTCTGTGTGGAGTCCACTCAATCCTGGTGCCTAGTGTCTTCTCTTTGACCTGGCCACAGCCTGCGGAGCACTAGAACCAAGGAGTGTGCCCACCAACCATGTGTCATTAAGGCCTGTGTTTAGACAGGGCTAGGGGTCATGGCTGTGGAGAGTAATGTATAGTCTCAGGATCAACTCACAAATCAGACAGCCCGAGCTGTTTCTTTCTGGGGTTTTTTCTGTTTTTTTTTTTTTTTTGCGGAAACAAAGAAGAGAAAGAAATGAAAAGTAGAAAGAGAGCTGCAAAAGTCCAAACTGATTTTAGGTACATTTCATGACTCATTTAGCTTTGAATTACGTGTTGATTATTCCAAAAAATATCTTTAAATACAGGCAAAATGTTTTGGCAAAATTATCACATTACCCTGATTGCAAGCAAAAAACCCTAAACTGGTATTTATCTTGCATCAGCGAAGAAGTCTTTGTAGGAGAGTTTTGAATGGCAAGAGTGCAAGAATATTGGAATAAAAATCACACTTTGCAATTAATTAAAGTAAATCCTTTTAGTGTAGTTTTTACCACATTTAAAAGCCTGAAACTTGACCATTAACCTCTAAATGGATGTGAAACGCCAGTAGTGTTCCCCTTCCCCTTTCTAAACACAATGTGCCACAAAAAAGACTGTAAAATGAAATGATGAGTTTTAAATGTCTTTTTTTCAGGCAAACTCAATTAGCAACATGCTTTTTTTCTTTCCTTTCGCAAAGAGCCCTACATTAGCACCCAGGCTAGTTATTATTTCCAGCGTGGACATCTTTACAAATCATTTCTCTTTGCCTTTCCACCGCTCCCTCCCGTGTGCCACTATGTTCCAAAGTGGGCTCCAATTATGAAGGCATTAAAAATGCTGGTGAAGGATTTAGGTACATTACACCACTCAGTGACATTCTACTCGCCATTATGTTATTAGCAGAGTGCTATGTGTAAAAAGGGCCTTTAATTGAGAAAGTGTTGTAGAAAATACATGTAAAACAGCCGCGGTTCCCCTCCCTTCCAACCTCCTGCACTGGCAGCTGTGCTCACTACGGAAAACTTCATCTCAGCCGATTTGGCTAAAATCCCTCACTCATGACAGGTCTTTTAGGGTGGGACTCACACAAATGCAAGGACGTGCACACACACATGACATACACATGACCACACACATTCTTTTGCCAATACTCTCCCTCAATCTTGTCTTGGGTGTTGTTTAGAAAAAGTCAACTGTACTCAGTAGAGACCAAGTTAAAAGTATGAAAGTTCTGCATGGTTATATTTATGAAACAAGGACGTACATTATCAAGTAACAATTAATCTTATTACCTAGATAATATCCTTATGTTATCAATTAAATGTTTAATCTATACAAAGTAATAAATAAAGGTGTAAATTGCTCAGAACACTTGGCAAGAAAACTTATCAAATATTCACATTAGAGAAGCAGGTTCCTGTTGTTTGCACATTTGCACAACAGTTAATCAGAATTATCAAGATAGCTGCTAATTGATTTTCTGTCAACCAGCTAATTGGTTGTTGAACACCTCTCAGTAAAACACAGCCTTTCGTTTTAGAGTTCTGGTCTTCTGAAATGTGAAATAATATTTTCAGTGTCCTCATAGATCCAATCATTGTGGAAAGTTCATTATTATAAAGAAAAAAAAAGCTTCCTCTAACATGACAGAATAGCAGATGGAGTTTATGTTCTGTCGTGTGCTGTATCCACAGACCCTATGTGTCATCTGTCATTACATTCAGGTCATTGTTCGGAGCTCAGCGACAGCGGGACTAAGTCGGCCACAGCTTGACAACTGTCTCTGTTTCACACAGACGGGGATATGCACACATCCCCAATGCTCATCTACGAGTGATCATGTGGACTAGTGCTGTTTTTCTGCATGACTTTTGTGTGACTGCAATCAGCAATATGAAACTATTTTATAGTATGAAACAATTTCTTTGTATATTCTACTGTTTGATTTTTTATTTATCAAAATAAAAAAAACAAAAAAAACAAGTGAAAGTCTTTCTCACCTGTTGCAAGCTTTAGGAACCTATTAACAAACTAATATACTAGTGAATAAAACAGTGGAAGGGTAGACCAAACTACTTTACAATAATTTATATTGGCTTCCTCAGAACCGCTATAATAAGAAAAAGGGAAACACACAATGCATCTTAGGAGCACGAGCAGTACTTCAAATGCAGGAGCTCTGGAAAATCACTGTCAAACATGTCATCACAGCAAAGCACCATTTGAGGAGATTGCAAGAATAAGGCTCACTATTTGTGATGAGCACACCCTGAAAGTCTTGTGGCAGCGACATGCTTCGCAGTGATGAATGTAAAACCTGCAGATAGGCATTGATTATTATGGCTGAGTGGGGACGGGAGGAGAAAGATCCTGCAAAAGGCATGTGTGGCCATGCAAAAATGGGAAGCTGTAGTAGCTCTAACTGCTGTAAGGATGCTTTAAAGTGCCTTTACTGATTTTCTGAGCACCTAAATGCTAAATTTCACAACTGTCCGCACTCATATACTAGTCATTCTTCGTTTCTGTTACGGTGAAAATGAGACGTGTAATAACATCTGTCCTGACCCAAAGTGCTAAGCAGGACCTGCAGAAATAGATTTCAGGGGCCCAGAATATTTTCTACTGTCGTCAATACAATTTTAGTCCTTTTTTTATTGATACTAGAGAGCTTGCATACTTAGTACTTGTGACATTATGCCTCAAGGTTGTACATTCAGTTTCTTGACCTCGAAACAAATGTAATCTATCTAGTTAAACTAACAGATTTTGAAGACCTTCAATTACCCACCCATCTAGCTGTTTCTGTGTTTGCCCCATACTTGGCTGGACTCTTGGAGAGCCTCATGAGCATTGTTATTAATGAATTTCAGAGTTTTCATTTTTCAGATACATCTCTGTGTCCTTGATGTTGTGTGCAGTTGTTCATGTGTGTGTTTGTGTGCAGGGAAAGTGAATCTTCTGTGTAATTTGTGTGAGTCTGTGTGAGTCTGTGTGCATGTTTCTTTGTTTTTTTTGTGATCTGATACATGGAGTATCACTGTAAAGATGACCACCTGTCGTTGTCTAAAGATGCATTACTGTAACATGCATCTGTCATGAGGCAGTTATTTTCTACAGCTCGCTGCCAGCATTGTTTGGCTTAGTGGCATGCTTCAACTGCGTGTTTTACATTTAGTCGAAAAAAAAAATCCTTTCAAATCCATTAATTTATAAGAACTATTGACCAGTAATATTGACTGAAACTAACGGGCCTGTATCCAGTAAAATCTATTGACCTCTGTGTCTGTGTGGAATTATGGACTCAACGCTACCACAGAGGGAAAAATGTTAATGTATGTTGATGAAACTTCTGTAGGCTTTCAGCTGCTGCCTTTTCTTTATCATTATAATTATTTTTGATTCTTTTTTTACCACTTAATTTTGTCAACAAATAATATTAAGTAGTGACCCCCCCTCACCCCCCACAGTGCAACAGTCCAAAACTAAAGAAAAAGTCACCTTTGAAATATGCACTGACAAAACAAATCCCACATTATATATTACATCAACAAATCATAATGTGATAGTATTTAATGTCATTCTTTTTCAACAACCTGACAGCTCATATACAGTGACATCACGTCATCTGGTGTCATCAGTTATAAACTAAGATTTAGTATTAATCAAAGTGCCTGCAGCACAATAACATTTCTGAAAAGATAGATAAAAAAATAGGAGCTGTGGAGTAAGTTCCAGGATTCATGTATCAGTAACCCAAATACTCTAGTAGATAGTTCACTAATGTCACTCTCAATCTAAACCCACTAAACAGTATTTATTCAAAATGTGAGTGAATCCATTCTCTTGAGACACGTGAGACACCAGAGACACAGACATAGCTGTAACCATGGTAACTGTATACAACAAACATGTAGTTTCAGAATGCTTTATGTATTTACACACACACACACACACACACACGTGTATACACACAAACAAACTGAACTTTCCTTAGTTTGTCAAATAAAAATTACAAATAACAATCAACAAAATATTTGTCAAACTGCATTTTTGTCTAAAGGCTGAAACTAAATCAAAATCAGGTGCATAAATTAACACACTGTTCCCCCTGCCAGCTTTAATTGTGACAAAACTGACTGTTCCATCTCATAATTCTTCACACCTTCCCACTCTCTCCTGCCTCCACCAATGGCTACAACCACATTTTCGTTGTGTGTGTGTGTGTGTGTGTGTGTGTGTGTGTGTGTAGAGCTCAGCTTTTCACTACTGGTTAGGGGGCTAACACCTCTTTCGGGTTAAGTCTTTTTTTTCCCAGCTCAAAAAAAAGGGCACAAATAGCAGCATTTTGTGTTCCATCCCTCCCTCTCTCCCTCCCTCTCTCCCTCCTTCCTTCCTTTCCTTGCCTTTCCCCACTCATCTGTCAATGAAAGACACAGTTTTGCCACAAGGCATTGTGTGTTTAGTGGTGGTGCCAGCAACTGCCATTTGGGTGCAGGGAGGCAAGGGGATTCACCCCCTTTGAACTGCTGTCAAGCCAGCCAGCTTGCACCTTCTTTAATAACTTCCCCCGAAGGCACTTCACCACCATTTTTTCCCTCTCTCTCTCTTTTTCCCCATTCTCTCATTCACTCCCACCCTCCTGCTCCTTCTATTTTTTTTAATGACTGCAGTTTTCACGGGTAAAGCTGTGATGCTGATAAGAAAGGTAAGGCTGCTTTTAACTGACAGCCTGACATCAAATCTCTGTGGAAAAGATGCACACAAATGCACACAAATGAGTAGAGGGCTAAGAGCGTGTGTGGACTAGAGGCATAGGGAGTTTGTTTTGTACATTTTTTCCCAGCTCTATTTAAAAATCCACTTAACAAGTCAATATGTTATGTTAATTTATAAAAGTGTTGTATAAAAGTCCATTAAGTTGCACAGACCTATTCCAGGTTTCCATACTGCATCTTTAAAACATAGTAATGTTTAAAGATGCAGTACACTATATGTGGCTGGACGCTGAGTTCAGCCAGTGAATTGTATAATGGTAAATACAAATATATACATTGCAGCCTTCTATTATTATTATTATTATAAATATATGTAAACTTAAAGTAAGGTGGGCAGAACGTTAGGAAGTAAAGAGTACAAAGAGCCTTTGTAAATTTAACATTTTAAAAGGGTAAATATGAGTACTTATTTTGTACTGATTTCTCTGTATGTTTGTATTCATATTAGATTTATTACTGATTATAGCTCCCTAACATAAGAAGGTAAAAGCATGAACAACATCTTCTTTGATGAAGCTTTGATTTGAATCATATGTTCCTTTGTTGCTTACGTTCTTCCATTTTACTGTTTTGATGTCTTCAGTATTAATCCTACGATGTAAACGTAGAAAAACTAGAACTATTATTATTATCACAGTTGTGTTCTAATTAGTTCAGCCATGAGTCCAAGTGGATTTTTTTTATCAGGTGTAACTTCTGAAATATAGTGTTGATGAGAATGAGAAAGGCATGTAATCACCTTGACCTTTGAACTTCTTCATGTGCCAAGATCTGATCAGATCATCATTGAGTGAAGTGGACGCATGACTTGACATTTACATTTGAATACCTTAATGGACAGCAATTTTATAATATTCAGACAGTTATCGTTCTGTCATATCTATCACAAAACAAGTAAAAGAGGGAAAACAAAACCAAAGATGGATTTTTTTTTTGCCCCTCTTTACTTTTCTTCCTTCCTTCTCTCATGGCCTGCCTCTGTGGGCCTCTCAGGACGGGGTTAACTCACACCATAAAGGCACTCTATGAACTTCCAATCTGTCAGTTCCACTGTACAACACCATGGCCCCGGGACAGACAAGCTAGAGTGCAGAGGTAAAGAGCAAGGGAGGCAACAAGACCTGCCCAAAAGCACAGTAGGCAATAGGTGTCATATTAAGGGTGTGTAATACACTATGTCACTTCAACGGCTTATGGTCCATTAAGGCTATAACCTCATACACCATGGCGTTTATTTTGTCACTAGGGATTATTTGGAACAAACAGGCTTGCTGGGGAGTGTGTGGTTGTTTGTGATATTGCATTGTTTGTGTAGTGTATGTGAGACCTGACGTAGATTATCTTCAGGATATTTGTTTTGTCTTTAAATCCACGACCACCTTGTTTATTGCACACACCTCCAGTGTGTGTGTGTGTGTGTGTGTGTGTGTGGGTGGGGGTATGTGCTGCGTACTTTACACAGAGTGGCAGTGTATTAAAGGATGGCAGTTTGGATCTTGGGGGGCTGAAAATGAGAATGTAAATACAGGCATGAGCTCACCCAACTCCCTCCTCCACCAGCACCACCACCACCTCCGCGTAGTAGCCGTCCTCCTCCTTCGCTTGTGTGAGGGTGAGCCAGCTAGGGGGTGACCTTGCCCAGTGTAATTAAAGTGAAACACCTTGACTTGTCACCATTGCCTGAGACAGTTTAAATCTCCCTAATGTAAATGGAGGCTGCCGCTGACGTGCTGCTAGGCATGGCTGCGGAGAAGATACAAGCGCTGGTGATCCATCTCTGTACCAGTGCGCACACATGCTCTCAGGTGCACACACTCCCACTCTGTCTGCCTTTTTCACTTTTTATCACTCTCTGTGTTTGAGTCACAAACAGACAGAAGCTTCTCGTCTTTGGTCAACAAGCTCTTTCCTCTCTCCCCACACTCATCCTTGCCATTTCACCTTACTGTCCACTATATTTATTTTCCCTCCCAGGCAGCGCAATGCTTATGTTAACAGCAACAGCTATGTCTTATACAATAGCGCAAACACACAATGATCCATTTTCCGTTCAACATACTGAAAGGATCAGTTATGTGAAAAAGAACATAAATGTTGTCAGCATTACTGTTTGCAGGGTTTATAACTTTATTAAAACGTGTGTCAGTCAGTCATAAAATACATAATTAAAATGATGTGAATGAAAGTGCACACCTTAAGTAAATTGACCAACTGTAATTTCTCACTATTTTTAGAATCAATCAACCAGATGTTGCCACTGATGCATGAGCAATAATAACCTAATAATATACATTAGAATAGTAAAACAGTCCAGCAAAACATTTTTCTAATTTTGAATTCATTTGCTTAAATAACGATTGTGAATATTTTCACCACCACTGCTGCTTATGTTTGTTTTCAATCCTTTTGAAACTTGTTGAAACTGGTAATAGGAAAAGAAACTGTTCAATACTGTGTGGTAAACTATATTTTCTGAGGCGGTTGTCATACTGAGGAAAACTGTTGCAGTTCTACCTATCAGAAGCCAAATGTACTTTTAGAAATGTGTTCAGTGAGAGCAGACACAGCTTATATCAGCTGCCAGTCTCTTTGCGTATAGTGGTGGATTGGGGTACAAAGATGGCAGTTAACAAGGACATTCTGTTGACTTTGCCCTTCAATTAAAGCTTTGTAATACAGAAGTCTTGTTGACCCTTCTGTCCTGCCCTCCATTAGAAGTTATGGCAACAGCCGGCCTGTAGACGGCCTACTAAATTCCATGCTAATTTGCAGTGTGGGGAATGGGGGGCCGCCTGAAATGACAACAGAAGCAGGACCAGAGGTTCCTGCCAAAATATCGCCCTGTCTCCACGCCTCAATGGCATGTGAAAGAATGCTATGTGCCCCCTGTGCCAACTTTACCAGTTGCCAGTGTCCTGTGCCAGGCCTTTTCCCCCTTTTTCCCTGTTGTGCCCTGCCCAGGCAGTGGGCAGCGTGACAGGAGCCAGACGCCCATCATGTGTCTGCACCAGGCAGCGTGCCTTGTGTGCCCTGATCCCTGGGGCAGTGCGGGTACTGTCCCATACTCTTCCCAGGAATATGCCAAGGTTTGTGGGTGGTGCCAGACAGTGGATATGTCCTGCAGTGCACACACATTCTGATGGATTGTAGGGAGACGTGTGGTTGAATGGCAGCTTTTTTTCCTGTCCTGCAGTAATGTCTCTACTGTGGGCATCCTCTGTGATTTTTCTTAATCAGCCGACAGTTTAATATTTACTGTCTGATTGCTTTACCTATTTCGTGTGATTTTTCTTTCATACAGATAGAAACTGCCAAATAAAACATGAACATGACCTGTGAGGAAGTGCATGCTTGTAGAACTGACAGCTCAGATATTAGTTCATCCACAAGAGTGAATCTATATTTTCCCCTCACAGAGAGACTTAAAGGCAGAGTCTGAAGACAACTAGAGTTTACCTGCCTGCGTGCTGTAGCATAACAGTCAAGTACAGACAGCAATGCAACAGAGAGAGACAACAAACAAGCATGTTGCTATTGTGATGGACAGCCTCCACTGTGAGGTTCAGAATGTCAATGTGTTCAGTGTGTGATGTAGCAACTGCTTCAGCCATGGGGGTCTGTCTGAAGACGAAAAAATGAAGAAAGCGAGAAAGAGAGAACGCATGGGAGAGAAAACGAGAAAAAGAGAGAATGAGCAATGAGCTCAGGTGGGTTCGACATCTGCATTCACTTCCTGTCTTTTTCCGAAGGGAGGGAGGCGTTGGGGGAACGAGGAGAAAAGGAGCAGTAGGGAGGGGGGCTTGAAGAAAACAAGTGTGAGATGAAGGCCTTTCTGGAGGCTACAAAAGAGCTGTACACTGGAAAAGGACTGGGGAGCCCTCAATGGGGCTGAAGAACGCACAGACAAAACTTGGGAAGGAAGAAGGCATGCTTTACAATGGCACCGGGCCCCATGCCTGGTTCAAAGACCCAGTAAAAAAATACAGAAAGAGGAAGAGGGTGAAAGACAGAATGAAAATGATGGACCTGCTGGGAAGTATAGTAGCTGTAGCAGCAGGGGGGAGAGACTAGTATATATGCTGGGCAAAAGGCCACCGAGGTTTCTCAGCTATTCATTTGAAAACAAACCGTGCAGCACAGGCAGGCACAGTCAGACTGCATCTGGTTGTGGAGTGGATTTTGTCTTGTTCCTCAACAAAAACGGCCCACTGCTGCTCCATGTGTGGCCCTACGCTAAAAGTCAGGCCCGAAGAAACGGGGAGACGGAACAGTACTAGAGCAAAATAGACGGAAATAAGGAGGGAGTTGGAGAAAAAACAAACCAAATGAAGAGTCTGTGGGAAAGTAGTAAACGTAAAGAGGAGATAAGCTGTTAATGATGTCACACCATTTCTAATTAACCCAACTGTAACAGCAGATAGTTTTAACATTGTCTCTGCAATGCAGGTTCCTACTCTACACTCACCAGGATTTTTGTGTAGATGCTGTTTCTTTAAATAACATTTTATTATTAAAAAGTTTTTAGGATTTAATTTCAGTTCACTTTATTAATTCTGTCAGAAGAGCAGTAACTCGAAAGATTGCACTGCTACAATAGACAGTTAGCCCGGCTTTTATTGTGGACACAGCACACAAAGAGAGAAACCGTGTGACAGTGAGCTGTTTGTATGTCCTTGGGATGCTAGCATCATTGTCAAGGCTTATCATAATCTAGCCGCAAAGAATGAGTGAAGGGAGGGAGAACAGGGGGGAGAAAATGCATATGGCTTTAATAAAACTTTATCAGGAGTTACCTCAGCTCTGTTTCCCTCCTCCGTGCCACCTCAGCCCCCCTCCTCTGCTACCCTGTGACATCCTGGCTCTAATATTTAAAGAGCTCCGGGTGCACAGCTGCGGGAATCACGTTTAACTTCACCAATTTCTTATTGCCTGTCAGTCTCTCTAATTTGATCTGCCGTTGGACAGTTACCGTTTTGGACAGAGGAGTCACGGCACATATTGGCAGGAAGACTGGCAGCTAATAAAAGCCAGCTTGGTATTTACTCCCCTTTTCCTTTTATTTATAATATATCTCAATATTGTTATTATGAATATATATGCATTTAAGCCTCACCTATCTTTCTGGGTGGCCTCTTGGTTAATAATATGTTATTGATTTCCATACCGGACTGTATATATCCGTTTTAATTTCAAGGCCTTATCGCTCCCTCTGTGATTCATGTGAACCCTTTCTTTATTTCTTTTTCCTTTTTTCCTTTTTCCTACAGGCATTATTAAGTCTGTGTAGGAGTGTAGGTAACCTGCTTTTTACAGTCTGGTTACTTTCTACAGGGGAGGGATACTCATTAAAGTTCCCACATCTTCCTCCAGTCAACCTTCATCTTTTCTTTGACAGATTGGATCATGGGCAGATTGGGTCATGTAGTACGCCTACATTTAGATTGTTTTAACACGAGCCTGTTCACAGACATGAACTGATTGTTGATAAGAAATACTGACCTTGGTGTAATTGATGAAAGTCATTAGTAGTTCATCCAGATTCTTGGCTTGATTTCTTCACTCGCTCACCTATACAGAGGACAACAGGGACACACTGCCTCATGCACTCAAACCTCTGGCCTACCCTATTGGATAGTTAGACCTCTGAGGGTACTGCCTTGTCCTCCATCCCCTTGGCCCATCTCATACCACCAGAATGATAAGGAGGAGATGAAGGAGAGGAGGAAGGGAGCAGGAGGAGGAGGAAGCTGAGGAAGGCTCCGCAAGAGAGGAGGAATAAGCAGTGCATGTATATATGCGAAATATATGCGCCATCAGCAGAAAAGAGTCTGAGTCAGCCGTTTGCTGGGCCTTGCCGCATGCTAAAACAGATAGAGGCAAAGCCCATTAAAAATGAATGCCACGCGATAATCACATTCGCACTTAAAATTTAATGTTGGTATGCAGCGGCTGACAAAGAGAAGGCAGCATAGGGCGCCGTGATTATGACCGTGTCTCCTGTACTTTTTACTTTGAGGTGATGCCTTCACATGGCCTCTGGAAGTGCTTTCTGATTCAAAGGGAGCCAGGGCCAGGTCTTGTAGACTAATTGTTGCAATTAGCTGAAAAGATGTAGCGCATGCTGACATCTTCATGAGGCCGAGAAGCTCTGCCATAAGTGAACCGGAAGATACATTTCAAGTGATATTTTACTCCACCTTTTATTACATGTCATCTGCCCATCCTAGGGTTTGTTCCTTTTTACCCTTAAGAAGTTTTTACGTGTAATGTGGGTATAAGAGTAACAAATCACCCGCTTTGTCTTAATGTGTCCTCAAGGGGAGGAGTTGAGAAATCAAGGATAGGACATTAAGGTAAACACCTCTTCTTCTTGGAGTATTTTGTAGTAGTATAGAAATAAGTTAACAATTTAATGTTTTATTTTTATAAAACATACAAAAGTATATGTAAACACATTTGGAGAAAAAAAGTTACTTTACATTTGCAGAACTGCATCTCAGAGCTCCAATTCTGCAGGATTGTGCACAGAAATGTGTACACTTGGGTAATTTGTGTCTTCTGCACCAGTGACAAAGTTACTATGACCTCTTAACTGTTTATGCTTCAGTGTTCACTACAACCTAATTCTTAAACAGGTTACATTTTCCATCTGTAACAGACAGTTAAGTTAAGACAGGACAGCAGAATATGGGACAACTTCAACTCGATCACTCACTTGCCGTCCTAATAGCTTGCATGCAGCATTGAAGCCCCCCCCCCCACCGATGAGAGTGCATGGGGCCTTGGAGGCCCTCATTTGGGGAGGCAGCAGAGACAATGAGTAGGGCGGGTGGTGGTGGGAAGAGTATAGGGGAGGAGTGGGCTCCACTCAAATTCTAGCTCAAGTGGGCCCGAAGATGGCTGAGAAGTGCTCTTCCCTTCAAAGAAGGCAAATTAATGTTCCTCTTGCCCAAACATAATATTGTCAAAGGTGCACAATAGGTGTCTCTCATCAGTGTTTTCTTGTGCTTCTGTGCGAGTGTATGTGCGTTTACTGTGTGTACATTTGTGTAGATGTGTAACCATGACGGCCCCACTTAACCTACCATCTTTGGTCCTTGAGAGTAGGAACCTCCTCCTGGTCCTCCTTCAAGGTCAGCCTGGAGTTTCTGAAAGACACTCTCTCAGTCAATTTTACCTCCTCATTCAGGCAAAGGATATCTCTTTTAACCTTTTCCCCTGCTTCTCCATCCTCCCATCAATTACAAAAACCATGGACATCTTCTTTTGACAATCACGAGGTCCTTGGAAAGAGAGAAAACGGCATAAAAAAAGGATAGCAACACACTTTTGAATGAATGAAAAGAAGAGGCAATGCAATCGAGGCCAGCCAGAGGTTGAGTGCAGCTAGTACTCTCTATCTCCTCAAAATGCAGGTTGCTTTTTGGCTTTGTTAGTCTTTTTTCCTCGTGAAATGTTTACATTTAATCTTCAGAGACACAAAAAAGTTACATTTTTTTATTTAATTTGATTTAGTTATATACCAGGCCATTCTTTTAATACCAATGTATTGAAATCATACATATTTAAAGATGAAAATTATGCAAAAGTCCTGTGTTCTGAAACAACTAGACCAATAAAATAAATAGACAAGTGTCAAACACAGATGAAGGCAGTGCTACCTATAAGAGTGAAGTTTTTTTCTTTATCTAGGTCACAATATGTGGAGCAATTTCAACAGATGGGCTGCAGAGTACTCCCCAGGCGAACAGAAGTTAGCTTTTCTTTTTCTTATAGCTGCCCCGCTGCACCTCCTCCGCCGTTAAGGATTCCATCACCCATAGTTTGTTGCAGGCAAATCTCAGTACGTGTCACACAAATATACATGCACACAAACACACATATTCAGACACAAGCTGAATAGATTTGTAGGGACAAAGACAAAATGTGGCCAAGTGGGTCAGAAGTAATTATTTTCTTCCATGAGAACTGAAATAGTAAACCAACTATCACCAAATATCTTACAAGAAGTTGCTGTAAACAAAGTTTGTAAGTTTGACAGACATTTTTGCAGACAGATCATTCCAAGGAAATATGCAAAAGAATATTCAAATGACTGGGATGCTGTTTGTGGTCCTACAGTAGCACTTACAGCTAAGAAGTAACTTGTACACCAGTTGGTGGTGGAGCGCAGAAGAGTGTATGTACATCTCAATGTGTGTCTCCGCATGAGATACTGTGACATGGAAAGAGACAGTCGGAGGTGAAGTGGGGTCTAGCATAGAGTGGGGTCCCATATAATGGAGAGGCTCCACCTGTTTACACTTCTTTAGCCTCAGTATTCTTGAGCAGGCCCATTTAGAGGGCCCTTATTCCCGACAGCCAGCTAACTGCTCTTGGTTCGGGAGCCCTCCGCCGGGACCACAAAAACAGCTGAAGCCTCGAAAGGCTTCCTGAAAGGGAGAGGGAGGAGTGTGGGGAAGCGAAAGCATGATGAATAGGACGGACAGAACAAGAATAATGGCAATAAAACAAAATGGAAAAAGCAAGCAAACAGAGGCAACTTAAAAGACTGTATCACTAGTGAACCACTTCCAACCAAGCATTTCTAATGAGGTTCGCTATTAATACAGAAAAGGAACAGAGAAAAAAAGAGGTAAAAGCAAAAGGCAGAGGGGGCTGGCAGCAAACAAGGAAAAGAATGGAAGAATAGGCGAATGTGTGCGCATGCCGTGTGTGTACCGATTCATTTTATCTTTGTTTTTCTGCAACTGCACAATGACCTCTGTATGGGGCTGGGATGAAGACAGTAGCAGTCTGAGGATGGGGAAAAAGCGAGGGAGGAGGATGTGGATGCAAAAGGGGGGGTGTTTGGGTAGTGGGAGGCTAACAGGCCTTTGTGTGCAAATTTCCCAGCAGCGCCTTACCAGTTAATTAAGGAGGTCAGTGAAAGAGGGACAGAGAGACATAGAAGGTGGGGATTGGCCCTAACGAGCTGTCCGCAGCACATGAATGAGGGGTTTGTCCTAAACTAAGCAGTGAGAGGCCAAACAATGTCAGCAGCAATTAGCAACCAGTGGTGGGCAACCAAGGGCCTGTTGACTGAGCAAGTGAAAGATGTCAGGGGGAACAAAAATTAGGAACATCCACATGAAGGTGTACACATACTGTACAGTAACAAACAACTTGCAGTAAACAAGAAGGAGCGGCAGCGAGAGAGCAGTAGAACAGGCAGAGGTGGGTATGTTGCTTTCACCTCTCCACACAGCAAGGCCTTGACCCCGCTGGCTGAGTGCTGTGCATCTACAATACTGCTAGAATGCAACAAAGGGCCATAGGTGTAGCAATGTGAGCTGTGTGCTTAAGTTACACTTGATACGGCAGGAGCTCTCAGGGTGTGAAGCACGCTTTCTGTGCAGAAATAAAGGGTTCTTTCTCTTTGCGTAGGGATCCTTGCTATTCCTTTTCCATTTTTGCTGTCTAAGATTTGAAGAGGGATTGTTTAATCATTATTTCCTTTTGTTACATTACCTCATTAGAAGAGCACTGAAAACTTTTTTTCTTTTTTTTATCCCAAGACAAGTCACTCCAGTCAGCTTTCCAGCAAGTCTGTTTTTGGCTTACCTTCCTCCTCTGCCTGTTACCATTCTTGGCACAATGCGAAGACTCCAGTCTTTGTTTCATTATAATGTTTGAGGTGAAGTGGCCCTCTTGTACCTCAGGCTCTAATCGCTGGCGTAGACCATGTTCTCTAGTGGTGTTGGATTGCGATGAAAACCCAGCATCCCTACAAAGAGAAAACTGCTGTGTTCAGGCTTTGTGTGCAAATATAAAAGCACACAAAAGCGGGAGCCTGAGATAGTGTCAGAGTTAGAATGTTTTCACTCTTCAGTTCTAGATATGGATTATATTTTTTTTAATATGGGGGTTATTTGTTAGGCACTTGTTGGGAGGGATGGAGGGAGGGGGACTTGGTGGTTGTGAGAAAGTGAAGTCTGCAGACTGTGGCTGTAAATAAAGTAGGTTGGGTTGGTGTGGAATGGCAAGTTCACTGGCTGTTGGAGGAGATGGTCACAGAAGGGCATGAGAAATGTGTGTATTGTACTTTCTAACTGGCAAACTGGTTTCCAAATGTTCTCTCAGGCTTTGTATTTTTTACAGTACATGTATTTTCCTATAAAACAATTCATAGAAGCATCGTAACTTTTTCCCATGTATTATGAATCAAAATAGATTTATTATGAATGTCTCCATGAACTCCAACAGCTCATTTTAATACTTCCATCACATACATGTGACATGCATGCATCTTTGTGCAGATACTGTAGATGTAAAATCTACAGACAGAAATCTATTCATATTCTCACTTCAGATATCGAGCCACCTGTGTACTCTCGAGCAGGAGAAAGATTCACTGGGATAAATCCCTCCTGTCCTTCAAAACAATTCATAATGCTGCTCAGCCAGTAACCAGGATATGTAGGGGCTGGGTGATCAGTGACAAAGGCTGAGATGCGAGACATCTACCTGCTGGAAGAAAATTGGGAGAGAGGGGGGGCTCCCAGGATAAGCATGGTAGGAGTAAAGCAGGCGTAATCACAATCCCATCCAGCCCCAGTCGTCAGAAATTGTCATGCAGATTTAAAGCCTGTAAAGGAGGATCCTTGGACTGTTCCTTCTCCCCGCTGCCGCTTCTCACTGCACAGACCTCCACACCCCTTCTGCCTCTCTCACTCCCTTTCCGGGGTGCTAATTGGAGGCAGGTAGCCCCCAGATGCAGGGCCCAGGTTACCGTAACCTTGGTGGTGAGATCGGCTGCTCGCCTTTATGCGGCCGGCTATTCATCAAAATGGTGGGGTGGGGGATGGCTGCAGAGGGGCAGAATATGCAGCAGGGGGAAATGAGCGTCCAAGACAGCTTCCCAAAAGGGTAACAAATCACCCATCGCGCTGTAATCCTCCAACGGGGAACTTGATGGACCAGTGGTCACAATATGTGGCTGCAGAGATGCCCGGGTTTAACAAATCGCATGTTCAGACGAGTGGGATTTATAAAGAAATCAGCTGATAATACTTTCTGCCGTTATGTTATTTACGCGTCAGTAGTTTTTGAAATATGTGTATATGTTTCATTGAAATGCAATGAAACATATACACATATTTTTATCTTCCTAAATAAATTCAGCCCATTGTGTCCGTAAAAATTAGAAGATGAACATAAACCAGACTGCTGGAGTAAATGCCAGTTGCCATGAAAGGCTGTATAGGAGGAGCCTTATCAGCAATATACCACTGATCGATCGCTGTGGTTGTATTATCAATCATCCATCATTGCATTGATATCTTTGCAATACCTATAATCTCATCTGATCAGAATCACTCGTCGATACGGTAGCATGATTGATCTCCCATCCCAGATGGATTGGATGACAGTGACACAGGGAAGTGGCAGGAGTGTAAAACATTTGCAAATGAGCAGCACAGACCATTATATTACTACTGATACTAAAAATACATTTTAATTCATGGCACCAAAAATAGCAGCCAACTTGTGTGGAATATATCTTTTCTAAATTTGAAACAAAGGGAATCCCGTTCCTGCTGCAAAGAAATATTTCATGTGGCATATTACAACATAATTACCCCTGATCTTGCGTTTGTGATGATGGGTTTCCTCCTCATTGGAGAATGCGTTAGTGGCTTGTATTCAGCAGGGAAAACAGGCAGCCATAGAACAGTACCACTCAGAATCTCCTCTGCATAGGACCTTAATCATCCTGGCTCCGTGTGCATGTGAATATAGAGAGATTTGTGTGTGAGCCATGCATGTCTTGCAGTGGGTGTTTTCTTGTGAGTGTGTATATTTGTGTGTGCTTCACTGTAAGTGTGTTTTTGCTGGTGTGTGTGTGTGTGTGTGTGTGTGAGAGAGAGAGAGAGAGAGAGATTGAGAATGAAAACTCATTCCTCCAATTCCCCCGTGAAGCCCTTTACACCAATTTCTAGCCATGGGCAATCACTCACTCAGCATACACATCTACATAGAGGCTGATGAGATCCTCTATGGGCTTTACCATGTGACTGGAGCTCGTCATCTACTGTATGTGCCTCCCCTTTGCGCTCCTGTTCTAATATTACAGTCATTGGGGGGTGGTGGAGGAGGGAATACGGATGATCTACATACACTTATAATACATAGGTAATCTCCGAGGGGCAAATCAAAGATACTCCCTGCTATGTTTCCCTTTGAATTCAAGAAGAATCCGTCATTTTTGCATGCCCATTATTGGTAGAAGTGATATGTCTTCCAGTTTTAGATGTCCTTGCACCTGCATAGAGGTGCTTTAGTATCCAATGACTAATATGCATGGATGTAGGGTTGTAGACTTGGGTAGATTAGAGCATGAAAGAATGTCCACCCTCAAGCTGTGATGTTAACATGGGGCACTGTATGCTGTGGGTTCATTAGAGTAATTGCCTTCATATTACCCATTGGCATGGCCATAATGTATAGAATATTAATACTCAAAGTCTCCATTACTCTTGTATTCAGCAGGGCACTTCATTGACAATCAACATCATCGCATATTAATGTGGAAATTTTTGGAGAGAAGCAGTGAAATGATGCTTTATCCTGTCACCAGTCTTTTCTTTCTGCAACCCTTCAAATCCATGTATGTGTATGTATGTATGTATATATATATATATATATAGAGAGAGAGAGAGAGAGAGTATTACACAGTGACTGTATACTAGTATCTGCGCATTAAATGAGTTGTATCTAAGTGGCTAGTATAAAATGCTTTGCGCTGCCAGGTTTAAGGGGATATATCCATCTATTATTAAAGGCCAAAGAACACTTTTAAGGGACACATAGATCTTTAATCATTTATAGTGTTGCCTTAACATTTAAGCTGGCATTACATAGGGTAGGCTGCAATACTATATTTTGTAAGTACCCATTTTTTCGTTTATTGATCTGACCTTCTCCTGCCCAGCCACAGTATTTTCTTTCACACACACTAACATTATTTCTTGCTGGAGTTGTTGTACATATACTGCATTATCTAAAGCTGGGGCCAAATGGACACCTCCATGCTACCTAATTTTCACCTTACAATCTTAAACTCTTCTCCTTACTCAACTCACCCCCCAGCTCTTTATCCCCATCTGTACCAAAGGCCGTGATGGAAACACCACTCCTGAGAGAGTTGTGGAGGCGGAAGAGAATAGGTTAGAATGAGGGACAAAATGAGTTGAGAGGATCATTGCTAGTGAGCAAGGGAAAGGGGTCAGAACCATGTTGCTGATATGGTCAGACCTGTTATACTATATGAAATATCGGTTTCTTATGTGGGAGTTTGACTAAATAACTTTTATCCACAATGAATCACTACTGTAATAATTCATAAGAGTTAATAACGGTTAGTGAAGTCCTAGACTGTGTGTGTGTTTACATATAACTGGTGGATTTGGATTTACATGCTCATCTGCTTGAATACAGGATAGTTGGTCATTTACTGGTCGTAGTGCGGAGCGGTAAATATGAGGGAAGAGCACGTTAGATCATTAGCAGAGAAGACTTCCTTCTTAGGGTGTGTGTTGTTTACATCCTCAGCTCACCGCTTGTCCGGTTTTCACACTTCTCATGTACGGGGCATGCTGTTGCTTGTATACATCCCTTTTCATGCAAATTTGTGTTTAAGCATACTTGTTTGTGTGTACAATGGGGAACACAAACACATACACACATGGGGGTGGTGGGAGACCTAGAAGGGGGAGTGTGTGTGTGTGGGGGGGGTATTGGTGGTGGTGCAAGGCGGTGACAGAAATTGAGGGGGACGGGGTGGCAGCTGCAGGCTGCTCGGTGCACTGTCAGAGCGGAATGATTAATGAATGGCGGCCCCAGCTGAGCCTAACCTTTGGAGAACCGCACAGGACATCTGCAGAACTGTCAGCGCTCTGACAAGGACAGAGCTGAACAACCAATTATTTCGCCATCACTAAGGTGGGCTGTCAGCTTAATCCTAGCCATTCACTTAGGCAAGGACAGGCAAATTTCTCCTTTACATACACACACACACACACACACACACTGAGCAGATCACGGTCCTGCCTGGACACACATACACAAGTGAACAAACAGTCATGCACGGACAAGAACACATGCCCATGTGGACATGAACACAAAGCGGAGTGATACACTCACACAGACACACACTCACTCACATATTCACACACTGGCTTGGTCCTGGACAAAATAGAGTTAACCCCTGTGTTGCCAGCGGTGGCAGCCCCGTGCAGATGACATATATTAAGGAAAGCAGGGCGAGCAGGGGAGGTTTAATGATGACAAAACAGGGCTGGTGGATGCTGGCTGGGACTCTGAACTGGACATGGGTGGGGCTGCATACTCGGGAAGACACAGCGTATGCTACATGTCAAGACTGAGAGAGGGAGGGAGGGAGGGAGGGATATGCCAACAGTAACCTAGGAGAGAACACAGCTTTATGTTTAATTTGGAAAACAGAAGTTGAGTGGGAATATGACTTTATGTGAGACATTTGTTTTGCGTCTTCAGACTCAACATGACTGAGATATGCATGAACATAAGAGTCAAACTGTGACAACCGCCATTTGTCTTATCATGATTGCACCCCACATATGATGAAGTGCATGTAAAAGAGGTCTGACATTCAGTGGTCTACACATTTAGGAGTGCGTACGTTTTAAACTGTCCGCTGTAGAAATAAAGTATTGATTGGTTTTATGAATTATACAAAATTGATCCTGTTGCATTGAAGAAGATTAAAAAAGGGAATTTGAATAAAACATGATGATGGTGGTTGTGATACCTGATCATGTCATGTCAAGAAAAAGTTGATACATGCTTAAGTGCCAACGGTACTATTTTAAAGAGAGATGCCGCAAAATAACGAGGTAAATACAGTATTTGCTTAAATAAAATGTAATGGATCAAACTTTTGAAATTTTATTTAAGCGTGTGCTTTAGGTCGTCAGCTGCGAATGTGATCTCATTTCATATTTTTGCAGTCATGTTTTTCATTCATTGTGTGTGTGTGCGCGCTTGGCCAGAGTTGGGTGCTGATGGGCAGTATGAGTGACTGATTGGGATTTGATTGAGGCATTTCTGAGGCGATAAGGGATCAAGCGTGGCTGCGAAGCCTATTGACAGACTGCTGATGAAGCCCGCGACAGAAGGAGAGAGAGAGAAAAGCTAAGAAATTAGCTCAGGATAAAAATCAATTTCATAAAAAAGATTTCTCATCAGTGGCTAACCATGTGTGGATGTGTGACACTTTTGTATTTCCTTTCATATATCAGCTTCTGTGCTGTCCTAAATTCACCTGCAGTAAATACACACCGACAGGCTGCAGTGTTTTAGTTAGATTGACCTCCTGCATGCAGACAATTAAAGCATAAAATGCCAGGTTAAGTCACTTGAATCCTAAACTCTAACTGGCTGGTATATATTCATGAGTGAGGCACCTACTACTCTTTTAGAATGAAGAGGACTGTGTCCAGCTCAAGGAGTTTGACCAGGTGAATCCTAATACTGCTTTACAAATTTCAACTGAAGCAATTATGCTGGTGTCATCTACAACTTCTGTGTCTCCTGTGAATGCAAAGACCCTTTAACTTTTGGCAACTTTAGCAGATGTGGTGTACAGGTTCATTCTCGAGAGGAGTTACACACATTACTTATAAATGCGGTTGGATTATTTCAAATGCTACTGGGTGGATTTACTATGCAGTAACATAGAAACAGCTGTTTGCAGGCAGATGTGTGTAAACTGGAGTCTCAATCCATCGGTTTTCAAAGCTTTATGCTGATGCACCCTCGGAAATGGACACATGTCTACACACACACACACACACACACGCACACACACACACACACACACACACACACTGTCAGAATACATTCATTAGGGAAGTAGTCCTACTAACAGGGCCTGTCTACTGTCCCAGACAAACTGCAGGAGGAGGTGTCTGGCTGCTTGCCTTTAAACTGGGTTAGTGGACCAGAGAGGGAGAGGAAGAATGTGAGAGAGACAGAGGGAGAGAGCATGTGAGAAAGTGAGAGAATCTGGCATCCAAAACTGGGACGGGGTACATGAGGAGAGTTTCCTTCATCAATTGTTGTGGTACTCCCCACTGTGTATCCCCATATGCCACATGTATGAGTGTGTGTGTTTTTTGTTTTGTTTTATGTAATTGCACTGCAATGTGTCTACATGGGTGCACTCGTGTCTCGCGAAATGTCCATTTATTAGGGAAAGGTTTTACAGATGTCACTTTCTAATGTTTTCACTGGCTTCCTATAATGAACTGGATATTTTTCTTATGCCTTCCCTCACTTCAGTCTCTTGCCCTCAGTTGATTTAGGAGCCAAATGGCAGCCCATTAACATGTGAGAATGATTGTGCAGCCTTGGGGTTGTAGCACGACAACCCACTGAGAGGTTTTGCGCCGCACATCTCTATGATTCTCCGTCTTTGCACTGTCGACAAGAGTTAAGCATCAAACATAAGAACTAACTATTCTCACCCTCAATCGCTCCCTTCGTCTCTTTCTGGCCTCTGGGTTCACACTGTAATTTGCTCTATTTCTGTCTCTCTTCCACTTTCTCTCTCTTTGTCTCTGTCTCCCTTCATCTCTCCCAGGGCTTGTGAACGAGGAGAGGGAGGTGATGAGGTTAAAGTGAATCTTCCCCTCGCTGAAGATGATTATGTCTTAACCTGCCGTTATTCAAAGGAGCAGGCCCTGTGGCCATGAACTGGCCTGCAAGCCACGTGTCGGCAATGATGGGGCAACACCTCAGCACTGCCACAGTGCAAGGGGGGTGGGGGGTGAGCTATGTAGTTAAATAGATTCCCAGGGTCAAATGTACAGTACCTTGCAATGTATTTCTACATAGCCAAAGCGTACTTTGGCACAAAGCCACATCAGTAATGTGTGCTTGCTGTCTTTGTGTTGGTCCTGGTGTCCAGTCTTAGGCCTTCAATTACATCATGGATACTAGTGATCCCACTGGGAGCGGACATTAGATCATGAAGTTGCACTACACTTAAGAATGAGTCAAACGCTCCTGAGAAGATTTGATGTACTGTAGGACTTCCAGGAAATTCATGATGGCAGTGGTTACGCCGCAGGTGTTATTTAAAATACAGCTAATTAACAGCTAGTGTTGGCTAATTGATCAGTCTTGACTAGTTGAGGTGACAGAGAACAACACCTCCATTCTGCTCTGTCTCAATAAACAGGGCTAAAGGCTTCTCAGGGAGAAAACTGAGTCTTCCACCTTTATCTTTGTCCCTTCTGACTTTTCTTTAAGCCTCAGACTTCATATTCAGCAGCTCCAGGCTTGTCTGTCTCTCCCTTTTTCAATTAAGTCTGTTAGAGGTGTGACACACTCTTACACTATACTATAACACACTTCCTCAGGTGGACTCGCATCACACATGCACACGTCCTGTAGATGCACTAAAACACACTGGCCCACGTAGAAAACAGGTGTGCGTACCTTTACCTAACGCACATTAATGGGGTTTAGTGTGAGTAGCCAAGACGTCCATGAGCAGTGGAAATCCACTGGTAACACTAACGAGCCAGTGTGAGGTGTGAACACAGCTGTTTGAGTCACAACAAATCTAATACACATGTCATCACTTCCTAAACATGCCATCAGCAAGTCTAATGCTCTGGTATGGAGAGCGGCACTCCATGATACATGGGCCTTCAAACATTTTCTTAAACATCAGCACTTAGCACATCTTCCCCACACCTCGGCATCATGCTTCTACTGTAAGTGGTGCTGCTGATAAGCCAAATTTATCATTTTTTTGTGATTCAGATTCATACAACCAACAGTGCCCTAATTGATAACACAACAGCTGCCACTGTTTCTATCACTGGCACCTGATCTGTGTGAAAATTATGCCTTAATCAGCGATTATCAAGTAGCATGTGCCAGAATTGTAAAAGCAGCTTCAGTGTTCTTCACCTCTTATTATTTCAGATTTTTTTTCATTTTTTTTGCGAACGGGAAAACACACCAGAGCCGTCAGCGTCACTCACGATTGAACCAAGCGAGCCGCGGGGAATCACCCTGCGTGTCTGTCTTAGGGCTTAAGAGTTACTCTCTCATGACGCCTTACCATTTTAAACCTTATTTGGTTTGCAAAAGTGAAACTAAGCTCTTTCTGTGCCACTCTTTTCCAAGTTCAATTTTTTGGATTCCATAGCTTGAGACGAAGATAAGGGGGTATATGGGGATAACTTTTGGGGACAGTGGACAGCGGATTTCAAGAGGGGGCCCACCAGGGGAAGAGAGGAAGCAACAGAGGGAGAGAAGGGCACATGGGAGGAAAAGTGGAATGGAGGTAAAGCTCAGAAGGGGTGGGGGAGTAGGTGGTGGGGCCTGAGGCTGGGGTGTTAAAACACTCTAGAGAGTTTACGGACCTTCAAAGGGAAGTTTCTCGCTTTGACTGACAGGCTCCTAGAGTGAAGGGGACCTGGTGGCAGGCGGCCTGCCCTGATCCCACAATGCCCGGCGGTCTCCATGGTGCCCCCCCCCATTCCCACTATATTCTTTAGAAAGTGGGGTTGAGATGATGGTGGTTCAAGATTGGCTGAAGGGTTGGTGTTGATCATTGGCAGGCTCAGATGTTCTGCCCTTGGACTAAGAGTATGAAGGACTTGATGACTCCTTCGAATGGGAAAAAAAGACATATGTGGAGAAGAATAACATTTGATCAAGTGCTTCTACGGTTGCTGTTTGAGGAGGTATTTTTTAGTAGTAGTAGTGCAGGCGGTGCAGTTACACCAAAATACATTTTTCTCTCCAATGCTGTCTCCAGGATTTCCTTCAAGATCAAATTGACTCAATTGCAAGATTGTCCTGAACTTGTTTTCCCTTTCATCGTACGTCTAATATCAGAAACACTGGATTTGAGGCTAGTATTGTTTTAAGATTTACAAAAATAAGGTCATTGGGTGAAATCTTACATCTGCAAAACGAGAGGTTTCATGTATGCATGTGTGGAGGAGTGCACGTTGCGGTAAAAGACGTGCTCTTGAGCACAAAAATGCTCGTCACAGTATTTCTGAGAGTGCATCATAATCACTGTACAGTCACTGTCCGTTTCAGGGAGCAAAGTCAGTGAAGTCATTGTTCCTATACTGGGGGTGATAGATGAGGGCAGGAGGGCTGTGTTTAAATGGGTTCGGGCAAACACTGTTAGGCCTGTGTAAACAGCAGTACATTGATCAGCCATCTATTCGCGATCAGCACGTCTCTGCCTTCACTGGATTAGTCAACATACCGACCCATCTGTTTGCTCCACTGTAAACTGGAGCCAATGTCAATGCCAAAGCCTAATTGGAATACGACACACTCTTGGAGCATTGGCTGCGTGTAAACTAGAGTTTTATTTTTTCCGAGAGAATCTAAAAGAATATTGGATATATATCTAAGAGAAGGTATTTTTTATATCTTTTTAATACTGCACAAAATGTCGGAATAATAATTATACAGAAATTATACAACATACAGACAAACGTAAACCCTAAAATCCCACTGCTAATTAAACTTGTAGCACACTCCTTCGAATCACTGTGACAAAAGCTGTTACCAAATCTTTCCTTTTCTTATACAGCTCCAGTAGAGAGTATTTCCACTAACAAGTGTGACAGTGTGTCAGTGAAAACCCCGCATCTATGAATATCAGGCTGGTGCCACTAACAGCCTCTCATCTCACCGAGCTCCTCAGAGGAATGGACAACACTGGCTGGCTAAGCAGTGGCTACTGTGTGTAGAGGAGAAAAGAAAGAGAGAGAGTCAGACTGTCAGAGAGGGAGAAAAGGAAGGAGTGGGGAAGAGAGAGGCATCGAAGTGTGGAGGGCAGCTGCAGTGTATCACCCTATTTTAGCCCATTACACTATGTATGGGGGCCTTTTTCTCCCCTCTTTTGCATGGTAATTATTTTCCAGCCCAAAGGTAGCTGCAGGCAACGTCAGCCACTGCGTCAGGGCCCACTGCATTAGCCGGCCATTGCATTATTTATTTGTGTGTGGGCAGCCGGATGGATACCCCAAATCCACCGAGATTCGGGGACCTCTCAATGTCACCTCGTGCATTGTGGGAGGCAGTTGTGGCCGCTTGGACTTGCACAGGGAAAGCTTAGGCAGAGAGTGACTCAAGGGCAAAATGGTATCTTGGTGTTGGGGGACACGTGTGGGAGTAGTTGCTAAGTGTGTAATGTATTCAGGAATGGGTCAGAGGTTCAGCAACTGCCCTCACTAATATAACAGTCAACTACGTGGGGTTTATTGTGACACACTGAATCACCATCTAAGAGGTCCAGTAGGACATCAGTGTGTAAACTTGGGGTCATACGGTTCGCATAGCCTGAAGACTCTTTATGTAGCTGTATATAGTCATATACAGTCATTTACCCCTGGGAACCATAGGTAAATAGACTTCATTTCACAGCGAAGGAGCTGCTTTTACCTCATGCCACTCTTCTCTGTGTGTAAATAAAGGGTTCTAACACCCAAATACCAGTGGGCTGTATAAGGTCAAGGCATGTCAGGTGTGTGCAGAGAACTAAAGCGACATAGCTCAGTGATTGTGATGTTTCGGGAGGTAATACCCTGGTGTCTCCTGCAGTACTGCAACGCACATACGGACACACAGAAGCGCTCTGTCGGACACGAACCCCCCTGACCTGTCAGCCCCAGCCGATCGCATCGTAGCGCCCAGAATGACAGCTGAACCACTGTCCCTGTCATGGCTCCTCAGTGTAGACGCCGACACATGCACACAAACACACGACACACACATGCCACTACATATTCGCTACAGCAGCGTAGCATCAACATCAACTCCTGCTGGCCCCTTGGATCTATCTCTCTGTCTCCCTGCTCACCAGCCAGCTCGACCACATGAGACGCTCAGATGGCCTTCTGACATGACAGTGTGTCTCTGTTGGCCGTTTTAAGGGAGAAGGGCTGTGTTCCTTTTCTTTCCTCTTTCCTTTCTCTGAGACTAAAGAGGAGTTTCCCCTCATAGAACGTACTGTATATGACTCCTCCAGTTGCATCTTTTGCAGGTAGATAGGCTTAATGACGATTTAGAATGAGTAAAAAATGAGAAAGTGAGGCAGTGATAGAGATAGGCTGTGCCCTGGCGGTTGGCGTTCCTCCTAATGGAAGCTGACACTGTTGAAGCGACCTGGATGGGTGTAGGGGAGGACCAGCGTATTTCAGGGGCAGACCTCCCAATTATTTTTGTGGCTGGTAAGTGCTGCAGCTTGTTTAAGGGTGCAGCATCGGTAGAGGGATGAGATGGAAAGGGAGAAATATAAAGACAGAAGGAGAGAAGGAGGAGGAACAGAGGGGATGTGGCTGGGGCTGGGTTCCATGGCTGACAGGTCTTGATCTGGCAGGATGGCTGGCTGTCACACACGAGTTAAAACAGGGTTATTCCCCAGGGCGCGCACACACACACTCAATAACACACAATGCGCATGCTCTTAACACATCATGCATCAGGTAAGCATGTGGAATCAGACAACAATGTGCACATGTTTACAAACATGTCACTGCGCACGCACACACACACACACACACACACACACACACACACTGTTTAAATGTCGGAGCACGTCTCTGACAGATTGTGGACTCATGTACATTGGTACATGTGTAAGTGTTGAAATACTTCTGTCACATGACATTTTTCAAATGCTGCAGAACCTGTCTCATCCAAACCGTCTCTGACAGAAAATATATAGGAAGACAACAAAAAAAGAAAAAAAGTAACATAAAGTGTGTGATGCAAGCAGACTTCTGTTTTTTGTACACGGCGTTCCCCACCATGAAACAGTCGGAGGCACTGCTCAGGTGGTGCCTGGCAGCAGGTGTTTGTGGAAGCTGTTTGTTTATCTTTTAGCATGTTGTGTGATTTGTTTTATATGATTGATATTTACCTGGACATTTTGCAGACAACAGCAATAGATAGTTTTAAATAAAAAAGGAATCTGGTTTAATGCACATGACTGTTTCTTCCCTGCCGTTGCTCTGCCAGGCTTTACTGCACCTCCACTTCCTGTTTGTTATCGAACAGCAAAGAGGTGATCATTTGTTTCCTTTTCTCTGCCGTTTGGTGTCAGATGGCATTTATAAAGCACATCGATCACCGTTTATGATGTCACTCCATGCGCCACCACACGTGTGCTGGCACGGAGCGCACCGGGACGCACCAGGACTGATGCTTCCTTGTGTGCGTGTGAATGCCGTCCTGTACATTAACAGAAGTGCCTGTGCAAATTAGCAATTTCACTGGTGCAAGCAGATACTGTGTATGACGTAGTTCGTGTACGTCTGAGGCCCTAAAGTGGGGATCATCAGGTGGAGTATCAGTTTTTTTAGTACGACTCGTTGCTGGGCAAGGAAGAAAGCTTTGCCAGCGAGGAGAACAAGCAATTTGTCTTTGTGCATATGTGTGTAGGCGTAGCAGCGGCTGTTTCATATGCTTTAAAACCTGAGTGCTGACACTTTTGCCAAAGAGTGGAGACCAAGATCATTGAGCCTTTATTAAATGTGTCTTCTGAATTGTTGTGTGTTTGAGTGTGTAAGCTGGAAATAAGGACTGCTTTAAATTATTGACACTGTGGAAAAAACCACGAAGTTTGAGGACAATTCAGGCCAAAATAAGGCTTTTCAGAAATAATTACATACCTAAAAAATAATTATATCTTTCAAATCAGAGATACTTCAAATTAGAGAAATTGTTGCATCAATCACATTAGGCCAAATCACGCAACGGCACTTCCCTAGTGTCAGCACTTGTCTAAACAGCTGAGGTATCTGTGTCATGACAGCCTGTAATTTGCCTCGTGTTAGCGAAATGAACGCCATAATAAGGGTTATCCAACCCATTGCCAAGTGTCATAATCGAGAGCAGAGTGGCTACATTACGTTGGTGTCATTCCCGTGCTGTTAATGCCTCGATGATCACCGCTGCTGCTAACATTGCCTTCAGCCAGAAGGAGCTGTCCGTTTGATTTCCTATCTGCCATTTCAACGACCCAAAGACGTTTCCTACAACATTTCTTTTTCTGTATTTTGTTTTACCTCCCTCCTCGTCAGTGTGGGACGAAAAGCCAAGCAAGTCACTGTGGCTTCCTCAACTCATACAGTGTATTTATTGCAGCCCCTTTCATTATCATTTTGATATTCTTTATGCATTGCCCAAGAGGAATTTTCTTTTGCGTCACTAGGGTGCAGCTTCAGCAACTTTGTTGTGCTCCAGGAGTAACTAGGGGTTAAAAAAGTATAATTTAGGGGCACACTGAGGAACAAATCTTTATCCTGTTGGGTGGAAAAATTCACTAACCACGGCACTAACCTGCCAGCTTCACCTTTTGAATAGCCACTTGTATGAAGGCGTACAAAAGCCACTCTGGGGCGCTTAGTTGTGTAGTTTCTAGGTCCCCCTAGTGAAGAAGCCTTTATGTGTTACTCTCAAGTAAGAGTCGCTCCTTTTGCTTTAATTACAGTAAGTACAGCAGACCCCCCAGGCTTGTTTAAACAGATCAGCCAGCGGAAGAAAGAAGAAAATGCTAATTAGTCCCGTAATGTTGCTGACCACGCTGGTTCCTTAGCACTTCTGAGTTTTATTGACATAGGAAGGACAATAGGAATCTGTATTCAAATGGCTTTCTCTGTCCTCCTGTGGGAGTGCAGGTGCTGCTGCATGTAGGTCGCTACCTACAGCGTATTTTTTTATCGTATTGTTAGAGTGAATTCAAACCTGACGATATGAGGGAGTCGATATGTATTTGTGTGTACCTGTTTTGTTCCATGTCTAAGTGTGTTGAAGCCTGTGGGGTTTGAGTATTAGGGTGTGCTTTCCTGATTTACATGTGTGAATATTGATAAAAGGTGTGTGTGTGTGCGCGCGTGCACACATTTCGCAGTTTGTGCATATGCATGTGTCAACTCCCCATCCCCAACTTAGGTGCAGGGCAGAAAGCTTCTAATAATGCATTCCATGTTTCTGAGCCGAGAAGCTCTATGTGTGCGAGAAAGAGAAGGGAGAGTCAGTCAGAATCAGGATCAATACTATTGACCTGTTTACCTTGGTGCCGAGCACACAGGCCAGCGCTCAGGTTTACCACTTGAAACATTAAAACCAGACTATTAGTAATACTTTGCTCCTTCTGGTTACTGATTGGATAACTTGGAGTGCGGCAGCCCACCTAACAGACATGGAGGGAATGAAGAGAGGGGGTGTATAAGGTGAAGGGGAAAGAGGGGTTAAAGAGAGAGGGAACGAGACCCTGAATCTAATCCTGGACTTAAAGGCATCGGGTTTGGCCCATGTCTCACTGCTCGCCTCTAGACCTGATGTGGTCACTCAACCCTATCGAGCTGCAGGGCATTGTGGTCCGTCCGTCTATGCCACACTCACCCCCCACCCCCTCTTCGACCCTCAGGCACTTTTGTGCTCGCAGCTTCCCACTTCCTTCCCCTTCTCTCCTCTTCTCACCCTCCTCCACACCACCAGAACAGAATTTCTTTAAATGCTTAATTTTTCCCCCCTTTGGCTTTCTTTTTGCAGGCGCCCTCTCACTTGTTTGTCCATCGATTTTTCATCCCTCTCCAGCCACTGCACCCCTCCACCTCGCTGCCGTCCTCCTCCTCCTCTTGCCTCTCCCCGCAGCTCCTCGTCTGCATCTCCCCAGCCTCTCCCTCACTCCTCTGTTGTTGATGCAAACTGATTTATTTATTTATTTTACGCTTGTTGCCCAGGTAATTTGTGGCAGGTAATGACTTTCAGTGAATCTACTTTGCACTCTTTGAATTCTTTTTTCGACCTTTGCATCACACAGGCCTATCTCTGTGCACTTCCCCTTTGTCCCATTTGCTCTCCTACCACCCCACCCCCCACCCCACCCGCCCCTGCCGCCCTTTTTTTTTTACCGTCTCACCGTCTCTCCTCCTCCCTGCTCTCTGTCAGTGTATTTTTAATTCCCCTAGATATTGGTGGTGCATAGCACATGTATGTGTGTGTCTCTGAACCCGACCTGGAGAGGTGATTGACACCTGGCCCTCCTCTGCAGAGGCCTCCGTCTTCTGCAGCCGTCGTTCTTGTCCATTGGGGCATTGGAAGAACAGAACAGGTCTCTGGAAGTTGGGAGGGGGAGGGGGGAGTAGGGTGAGGGGGAAGAATGCAAGAAGGAGTGATCGGGATAAGTAGTGGCTGAAAGTTTGCCTGAAATAATTTGGTATGAAGTCTTTTAGAAACGGTGATGTCAAATGAACATTCTAATTCAGGAGGCAAAGCTAAAGGAGTCCTTTTTCTCACACAAAATGATCCTGCATCTCGTTAACTGTAAAGGTAGGGCAAAGAGGGCGATTTGAGGTGCTGTGTGTATGAGTGTAGGCTTGTGAAATCTCAGGAGCCCCTTCCACACACACACACACACACCAACACCAACCAAGTTCTCTTTTTCTTACTTCTCTTCCCTTTTTCCTTTCTCTTGCTCCCATCTTCTCGTACACTCGGGCCCTGGTAGCATTGCTAGATTAGTATTCAATGGGAGCCTCTGATTGGGGGTGTAAATAAGGCTTCTGGCTGCTCCCCAGGCCAACTGGCATACTGGGGCTGACTGTAGAGCTGGACTGGACACTTACACAAACAAGGAGTAAGTAGTGGAGAGAAATCTGGTCTTGAGCTAGAATTAACTTAAAAATGGTCCAGAACGTTTGTTTTAAGTGAAATTACCTTCATCCTCTGTGTAGCTTACAGTACAGCATGCTGCAACTGCAACTGATTGTTCGTTATGTGAAGGACAATAAAGCTGAAAGATTAAAACAGAATTGAACAAACGCACAGCCTACTTCTGAGTTTGCTACTTCCCGTTGCAGCAGACACAAACTGCGGTGTCATTGTCTTGAGAAAAATCAGCAACATGATGTTCCCATTTTAAATTACAGCATCCTAATTCTGCGCGCTGTGACTGTGATGTGTAGGCATCACTTTGTGGGAACCAGGTGCCTGGTCCCTCCAGGAGGGGACAGTAGAGAGCAGGAAGACCCCTTGATTTAGGAGGAGGTTGAGACAGATAAGTGTGAACAGAGAGACCCTCTTAACCCAACAGTATCCCCCAAGAATCAAGTAGAGAGTAGTGAAGAGCAGAGGAGTTGAAGAAAAAAGATCACAGAATTGCAGGTGAAAAAGGAAAATCTTGTATTTCTAAATTTAAAAAAGCAAACACGACCCCTGCACACCAAGTGTTCACACAATGACATACTCAAACACACTCTACTACTTGCTCCTGGCATAATCCAGAGGTCAGGGCAGATTTCATCTCCCTTAATAATGCAGATGAACATGACCTTGGCCGGCCTTGGCACCCGGTCACATCAGCACCCTTTTCCAGCCACGCTTTGCATCTCTGATTGGGTTAAATCATGTTTCCCTATCATCAGCAGACACCGGATGGACAGCATCCTTCTCTAAGCACATCCAGAAAAGGATAATTGCCAAGACCTTTAAAAGCCTTTCAGAAGGAAACGGAAAAAATCAACATAATTCAGATGAAGGGGAATATCAGAGACATAAAGTAAGCCAGGCAATATTAGGGGCAAAAAAAAGATGCAAGAGTTTTAAAACGTTGGGTCCTTGGCATTATTATGATGATGTGTTTAGCCATGCACAGTGGGCCAGCCCATTGGAGGGCCCCTAAATGAAGAGGCTGACCTTCAACAAGCCCTCTCTCTGTTCATTAGCCACGTGGTGCTTATCTACAATAACACAACTGAGGAGAATGTGAGGCCAGCGGGCCCGGCCAAAGTCAATGATGCACTTTGGTTGGAAACACGAGCATATGAATTTACCCCAGGGGGCTTTATTTTTACCTTCCTACCCCCTATCACAGCATTAACAAAATTATAATTTCACTACACTACCATTGGAAAGTTTGGGGTCACTTAGAAATGCACTTGTTTTTGAATGAAAAGCTGTTTTTCTATCATCAAATTGATAGAAATTCAGTGTAGAAACACGTTTTATTATAATGGTTGTTTTCTAGTGGAATACCTACATAGACATACAGCCCATTATCAGCAAACATTATTTGTATATTCTAATCACACGCCGTTTGATTGATAACGCAAGTGCATCAATTTAAAACGCTAATTGATCATTAGAGAAACATTTTGCAATTATCTTAGCACAGGTGAAAATATGTTTTCGTTGAAGGCAAGGGAATTTCTAAGTGACACCTACTTTTTGAATGGCACTATACACATAGTAAACTGTAATATGATGTTTACTCATAGTAAACACCTGAATCATATTTTTGTGGATTTATCGTGTATCATCTTAAATGTGTAATTAAAAAGGGAACAGAGTCTCATATTGCACCTCAAACACAATCCCCCTCTGAAAAACCAGACATGTACCTAAAAATGTAGATATGGACAGTATGTAAATGTAAATGTGTTAGTTGCATCAGTACGCGTGTGGACAAATTGAAAAGCTCCAGCTCCTCCCATGTGAGGGACTACATGGCCAATTCAAGCTCTAATATGGGGGTTGGGAGAGGGGGATAAATAGATGAATAAAGAACAGAGAGGAGGAGAGCAGACACGTGGTCGATAGTGTCAAAAGCAGATGACAGATCTAAAAGAATGAATATTGATCTTTAGTGGGCCTTTACTCAGGCGAACTGTGAGAGGTCAGTCTGTGTAATTAGACCAGTGGAGGTGTGATGCTGGACTGGGGATGAGGCTCGAACTAGGAATGATGTTGAAGACCTGTTTGCGCTTTGACCTTAGAAGTGGAAGGTGTATACAAAACGTCTTAACTTTTGTGCATGCTTTGTTAGCTGCTTTGCACCACCATTCACCATTTCAAAAAAATTCACAGTCACTGTGATATTTTGTCCCTGCTCACCTCTAAAAACAGAGTTTTTCAATACATTTGTGCTGTGACATTGAGTTCGTGCTGCAGGAGTTGAAGTGGTAAATGTTGACTGAGTCATACTTGGGTAAGGTGCTGTTCATTAGTGCTGGCTGCTGGTGGATTAGTCTACATGCAACCCCAGGCTACAGACAGGGCTGAGACAGAGTCCTGCCCGATCGTAGCCGTTCCCTCTCCTCCTAATGTCCCCTCATTTTAGTAGACTCACACACTTCAAAGCAATAATAAACTGAGTTACACAGTTGCATTCACATCAGCATACACAGAAATGAACGCCTCCACGCATAGATTCACACACAGACACAAGTTCATATGCATTCCTGTACACAACCAAAAACTCACACACAATACACTCACTGTCGTTTTATTTGTCTGTGGATAAAGGCAGGCAGCAGAGACTGAGTGTGGCTGTAATCTGTGTATCATTGGCTTTATCCGCTGCAGTAGCACTGCTGATTTAGTGCTCCACAGTCCTAATAATGGCCCCCTGACACACACACACACACACACACACACACACACACCATGTAGTGCACCCACAGCAAAAGCTTCATCCCCTCTCAGATGCTACAGCTCACTAGTTGATCCGCAGTTCAGACGCACATATGCGCACACTCCCGTGTACACATGTTTATGCAAAGATGGATGCACTCACAAGCAGTTACATGAGCTTGCACACTCACACACACAGACCCACAAACTCACACATCAATAGCAGTATGGTTGTCACCGCCCGGGGACGTCTCATGGTAAGGTGAACTCGGAGTGAACCTGCTCCAAACATAAATAACATCTCTTTCTCATCTCTCCTTAGCCCCCTCAGTCCTTCTTCCTTCTCTCACTGTGTTTTTCTCTGTCTTTCTCTTAAGTCCCTCCTGGTTTCTCCTCTTCAGTTCCCTTCAATCTATCAGGTGAGCAGCGGTACACAAAATATAGGCATCGACACAAAGGCGTGTTACGCATTTTGCAGCTGGCAATACCCACACATAAACATAATCTCTGAAACACCTGAGGTCATGCCTTGAAGTGCCCTCACTAACACACAGCAACTGTATGCCAGCATTGCCACAGTCACATCAAAGTGATTTTCCCAAAACATCAGAGCATATTTTTCTAGATGATGTCTCAGATCTTTTCTTGGTCAAAAATGTTTCTCTTTTTCTGGCCTAGTTTTTTCTGCAAGTGTACATGCATCCCAGCTCTATGCAAGCACCCAGGAACACACAATATCGGGGCAGACAATACAACATCTATCACTAATCACCTACAATGCCATGTTCATAGTTATTTTTATCAGAGAATCCCCCTCTGTTTATTGCTGTTGTCTGTATCTCGGTCCCCTTGCTTGCGCTTCCTGTTAACACACAGGGCGTTTATTGATAGGCCATTCCCATTAGTGCTGTTTACCTGTCAGGGCTCACTGCACTAATGAGAGAGCTTTGGGAAGGAAAAACGAGCAGGGACGGTAAGACGCTAATGGATGTTTACTGCCTCCCTGGATACTACTGTTTTTGCCACCACTTCCTCTGGTACTGCTATTGCCAGCCCAGGACCCGTTCACCAGCTAATTGGTACAGAACAGAAAAGCCAGTCTAGGCCTATTTGATTATCATGGGATTAGAGTGGGTGGAGAGGGCATGGTAAAGGGTAGGAGCCTGATAAGTAGGGGAGGGCTGGTGTTAGAGAGTGGGGGTAGCAGTTGGAGTCTTGGAGGCCTAATCAATACCAAGATCAGGAGGTTTGTAGGAGCTGAGTGCAGACATTGGAGTGGGAGCTAGATGGGGGATTGAAGGGGTATGTACGAGGGTCATAACATCAGCCCTACGTCAAAAGGTTCTCCTAGAGCATTATTTGGCCCGGTGGTGAAGGGTAATTGTGCCATTAGAGCTGTAAGTGATACTAAATCGGGCAGGTATGGTACAGGAACTACTGTACATAGAGGGCTGGTAAGTGATATTCGATCAGGAATGTTAATAGCTGATGTATCCTTGAGAAAAGCACCCATAATTGTATTAGTGCGACAGATGAGCTTAAAATATCTTAAGCCAACCTGCCTGAGTCATTTGGTGTGAGGAGCAGACAAATTTGATTTATTTTACTTGAGTCTATTTGTTACAGAAGCACAAACTGTATTTTTTTAAGAAACAGTGTTGAGCCAGTCTCTTAATGATTTCCGAGCTGTAAAAGTTTGCACAGAGAGGACTCCACGTGTCCCGAGTATAGGCATTCTGTATTGCTCTAGGATTGGATGGGCCCCAGAGACGATCAATTTGTGCTTTTATTAGATTATTACGGAAATCTTATAAATGCTGAATTATCTATGGAAGGTTTTTATCTATTTATCGAACAGCTGGTCTCATACACCCCCCCCCCCTTCTCCTCATTTCTGTTCTTCTGAGCATTGTAGGTTGACGTACTTGTAGATGCAGAATATTTTCAACAAATTCATCACCGTCTACAGCTTAGATAATAAAAGATTGAAATAGTAACGGTGCCTGATATGGTATTGTCATCTTGTAATCCACATTTTCTACTGAATGGATTCATTTCTCTTGTTCATTGTTAAATAAAGGGGTCAGCGAGACACTTTGTGGAGCAGAGACCATAACCTTCTTTCTCTAATTCACTTGCTCGTTGCCTTTTTTACAAGTGCTTATCAGCTCTGTTTCTTCACTAATTAAAACCACACATGAAACAATGGGATTTTAGACAGACAAACGCACACAATGCACACACACAGAGGAAGAGATAGTTGGAGCTACAATTACCAGGCAGGCCTCTAGTGTCTCATTGGGTGTCTATTAAGAGGGGGGCCCGGCTCATTGTAATGATGGCGTTGGCGATGGAGTTTAATTACTTCCACCCGGTGCCTGTTGTAAAACATGCTGATAAATGAGCCAACAGGACGGCACATCATTATTTTTCTATAGTGCCAGGCTGCTCGAACATGATTATGAGAGTGGGAGGGAGGTTCCCATACCTGCACGAGCCCATGCGTGTATTGCAGCACAGGGGAAAGCAAGAGGAAGGTATGTGTATAGTCAGAGGGAGTTGAGACATTTGATGGACTCGTATATGCAGACTCAAAACACAATAATAAGCAGTTCACCAACCCCGGCTAGTACAATCATATCTGGTCACCCATGAGATTGATATGTATTCATAAGACACAATGGAAAATGTATTTAATAGAGTACAGGTTTAGTATTGAGCACTGGATACGCTGATGCAGCTCAGATACAGGTATGCAAACACTGTACACTACAGCTCACAAACAAATATACATATTCATAGTCATTAATTTTGCACTTTTTTTTAGAAGGGGGGCATGTGTGGACCCCGTCTGATTAATTGTGTTCCTGCTCCACAGTTATTAAATCGCTGAGGCAATTACAGCACATACAATAAATCCCTCTTGGCCCATGATTAATCAAAAGGCCCACAAACCTAAGACTGGTGGCGGGCAGGTACAGTTACAGTGCTAAATCTTCTTTATTGCACGATGAGCACGTTTGTGCATGTGCTCAGGGTCCAGTGCTGTAGTCGAGCGGAGTGTATGTTTGGCTTCTGGTCAGCCACCCCAGGGTCACACACGTACACACACACACACGTGCATTTTGACCTCTTTGCCATTGATTTGCCAACCTATGAAAGGCACAGAGGTGAAAAAGATGCCAGCAAAATAGACTCTGAGGAGGCACAGTGATTAGAGGGACTTTGCCGTGCCATCGACAAGCTTGCTGGTCATCCCACAAAGCTTAATGTAAGGTTATATAACCGGTTATGAAAAAAAAAATGATTTAACCTTCTTTGCTTGATCGAAGCCTTAATTTGTATTGGTAAAATTATTAGTAGGTGGTACCATGATAATAGTTTGTTACATAATTAGCGTTGGTAGCACTTTTTCACTCCTGACACATGGATGTGGTAGGGAAGCAGTCACATGAAACAAAGATGGGGAGTCTATGGGGCCCAGCTTTCTACAAAACCCCAATTAACCTAAATGAGTAGCTGTTGCCATGTAGCACACCTCAGCTGCTTGACATTTTTCAACCGAGCTAATATTAGCACTGTGACTTCATCCTGTCCTATTGCACTTCATCACTGTCCTTTTACGGGTTGCTCTTTCTTGTCTTATTGACTGAAAATGACAATGTTTGCAGTATCAAAGCTCATTATTTCCATTTTGTACAAAACTGCTGATGCTAATTTGGTGCTTGCATAATGAGTTCTACGTGTATTTGATTAATAGGGCGTGAGGTGGCAGTACAGCAGCAGAGGCGACTGTGGTATGTGGTTTAACTTCACCTTATGTTAAATCCTAATTGATTTCAATGCATTTTTAATCACTTACTAATTGGCGATTACACTTTAAAAACATGCCCTGTTGCTGCTCAGGCTGAATCACAGGGTTGTTGAGAGTGAAGATGGAGTTTAAAGGGCACAGTCTTCTTAGCTTCCACAACTAAATGTCACAGTTGTCTGTTAATGTGTCAACCAAATCAAACATGCACAGTGGTCGAGGGGTGCTAAGTGACAGGTGACCTTGGTGGCGTGATGGAAGACTGGGCTGGTATTTGAGCCCTCTGATCTTCGAGTGGGAAACCCTGTCTAGTCCTGTCTAAAGATGAATGCCCAACCAATTAGACATGAAATGGCAGTGACACTCATACCACACTTATCAAAACAGTCTTCAAGTGTGTTCATGAATTCAAATGAAAAATGCTTTTTTTACTTTAAACATACCGACGGGGACAGGGACGTGTGGTATTCTGTCTGTATTATTTGTAACTGGGTCAACATTTATGATGGTTGCAGAGGTCAAGAAAAGTTCTATTTCAAGTACTTTCCTTTTAAGCCATACAACCTCACACAAAAAAAGGAAACCTGTGCCTCATCAATTTGCACAATACCCAGAAAACACTTTTTATTCTTTCTTTACCCCAAAGTTACCCCACCTTGCACAACCTCCCCTATTGGATGGCTCACATAGTGCCCAGACAATTGGCTGGGTCGTCTGCAAGACATCTGACCTCCCATACACACACCTGCCCCCCTCCTACATCAATTACTGGGCCCCACAGCGTTCCATAATGTTGAGAGTACTCAAGCATATAAATAAAGGTGAAGCAAAATGACTGCCTCTGTCTTGACAGAAGTGCTGAACCACAAAGAACACCTTGAAGGGCATGTTAACTGTCAATAGAGTTCTGTGTAAGCCCCTTCAATTAACATAAAACTAAACAGCTCCCCAGTTAGCCGCTATATAACCCTGGCGCTGTCTCCCCTCACCCAGTCACTATTTTCTCCCTACGCACCCCCCGATGTTGGATCCCGTCATGCAGTCTCGCCGCCGAAGAGGCAGTAAACAACATCTCCCCATGTACTTGCACAGAGGCGGTTACAAACATGCATGCGCATAATGATATTCTACACACACACACACACACACAAAAATTCAGAGACACACTAGTGCAGCTGCACACACCACAGTCATTGCAAACAGCATGAGACTGTGTTCGCATTCAACCACACAAACATGCACGCGCAAGAAAGTACATGCACACACCAATTTGAAAAATCCCATTTACTGTGATGCTATGTGACTGAACATCACTACCTTAGTGTGGCTTACCCTTCTCTCCCAAGCCCATGGTAATGCTGCATGGGATTTGCGATGCTGTGGGGAGATGCATATGGAAGGCCTGTGCTCAGATCTCTCGGTCATGCACCCCATTAGGTCCTACTGTTGATGCTGTTGCTATCAAAGCTGAAGTAAACTGCTTAGCAGTCAGCTGTATGCCTAAGCACAGAGAGGAAGACAGGCTAGCAATCACACTACACTGGGAGGATAGGCTATCTATCTTGTAGTTGGGTATGTGAGTAGGCTACAGGGAGGTAAGTGTACACTCAAAATCAACAAAAAAGTGTTCTGTAAGATTTGTGTAACATCAGTCTGATTTGGGGTCTGTGATGTGCTGCAAATTGATCATTTGCTGTGTACATTTAGAGCACGGGACTGTATATTGGGTCATTTTAAACTAATGGTTCATTCTTTGTAGGGTTTCAACTGTAGGGAAGGATTTCATCATGCACATTCTCAGACTGTAGAATCAAAACCAATCTAAAGAAGATAATTTGCCCCGAAGACAAACAGAATGATGAAAATGCCCAGAATGAATGGGCTGAAAGATTCAACCCTATATGTGTTGAATAGCCCCTAATGTGTTTGGGTTTTGAGATAACATGCAGTAAATACCCACATTCTTCTTCTCACTACAAAAAAAATCCAGTGGCAGCTTTCATATTTGCTTCCCATCACTGGTGATTCCTAGGGAGGCGTTATTTGTGCAGCACACAACAGTGCTGCGCTGTTGTAATTGTCTAGGTTTGCAAAGGGCCACTCATCTTTCACTCCCCTGCCAACACACATGCATATTTGTGGAGGTGAAACTAACATGCTTAGTTGTTGTTTTCCTGCTTTACCATTCTTCAAGGAGACTTAGTTCTGGTGTGGATTTGCTCCCTGTGCGCCCGCAGCAATGTGCCTGTCTCTGGGAGAGGGATGGCATCAGCTGGCATCAAATAGCAGCAATTCAAACCATGGTTCCTTTTCTGTGGGCGCTCCTGTTTAGCAAAGTAGATTGCTGGGGGAGGTTGTTATCCACCTTCCTTGCTTTATTTCGTCTTCCGTTTTTGATTTTCTTTAATTCGTTTCTTTACCCCTTCCCTGTGTCTCATCCCCACACAAACATTGTTTGGCTTGCCACACTTAGGGATGGCCAATGAGATGGTTTCTCTTAAGTGAACTAGGCTGCATGAATTACAGAAAGAACAATGTGTATATAAAGAAGACATCAAATATATAAAATGTAAAAAAAAAAGAGCAGAATTAGGTATTAAACTAGAATATCAAACACCAAAAATCAAAGACTAAAGGTGAAAAGGAGATGTGAAAGAGGATAGTAAAGACGCACAGGGTTTACCACTGTCAAAAGAGGTCTCTTTGAGTGACAAAAGGTTGCTCATCCTATTGCCAGCCCAGCCTTATCCCTTTAGTATAGCAGCTCTGGCTTTAGGTTTACAGAAAGACTGTGGCGTGAAATTTTGCTAAGCATGGTTGCGAGTTGCAGAACATGGAGCATAGATGAGGCGGGATTAGGGAGGCCCGAAGCTCCCCCACCCCTTCATCTGTGCCTTGTAGGGCGTCTGTGATCCTGATGTCGCAAAGTGGCCAACCTGCCTGTCAATGTCCACCGGCTTCACATGCATCAACTCAAGGCAGTGACGTGACCACACTGCATCTCCACAAATCCCCTTCTCTCCTACAGTGCCTCTCATCTATACATTTCTGTCCGCCTAACCCCAACCTCTCCATCATCTCAGTCCCTGTCTTCATCTTCCCTCCCGTTCTCTCACTACATGACTACATATGTTCTCAGAGTTATCTTACCATGTTTTGAGCTATGCACTACTTAGCCACATATAGCTACTACTGGATGTGTTTGTACTGGGGTTTGCTAAAGCGTCTGTCGTTATGGGACACTTCATGGTTGTGAATTTATTGGTTGAGCTCAGTCTTTGTTTGTCCATCTGTGTACACTGATGACTGTGCCAGTCAGAAGCCCATATGTTGTCCTCATTGAGTCCCCTTTGTCATCTCCCCAATTTGTCCTGTCCTTAATGCTGGCCGTACTTGCACGAGCTTTTCATCTGCAGTCAATACCTATTGAGCTCCTCATAAATAGGAATTGACAACTAGTTCATAACTTCCAAGGCTGATCAATATGTATCTTCTCCGGCTCAATTCATTCCTGAGTCTCTCACTCCAGGAACTCAATTCCCAGAACCAACGTTTCAAGTAGACCATCTTTGATTGAAGAAAGAGCCATAATTTATGAGTAAAATGTTTGATGTCAACACTGTTGCGCCGTGTAATATGTTTTTCGCGATTCTAAATGCTATAGCACATGCTTCAGAACAAAAGGGCCTGTTATTTTTACTTTAAGCAGGTGAAACACGCCTGGTTATTGCACTGGTGTGTCTTAAGAAAATTTCAACCCAGTTAACACTTTAATATCTGCTACTGTGATTTATATGATGGTAGTGTGTGATAAATCCAAGGTTGCATGTTTGATTGGTAGATATTGTTCTGTTTTTTTTAATCAGAAATGAGGTGTAACTGCACCTCACGTGGCATCGATATTTCAGGAACTCAGGTGAAGTCTTTGATCCTCTAAATCCATGGTGAAGCAAAGATATAGATGATGCGGTGGGCGTAGCTCAAATTGATTTTTAAGAATTGAGTCAACAACTGAAATATTGATCCTGAGATACTTATTATTAGCCAGAACTAAGTCAGCTGAAATAAATGTGCACAATACAGTATGTAGTATTTTATCGCTACTATGTCCACGTGGTCTTTTTGTGCCCGTCTTATTGTATAGATAGCTTTGAACCGTTTTCCTTCTGCACACGTCTATATTTTTTGTGATGCGAGTCACTGTGTTTCCTTGTGGTGGCTCTTAATGGCATCGCACAGGTATAGTGCACAACAAAACGAGCAGCCCTCATAAACACACACACTTTGTCCCCTGAGTCCAGCGATGTCGCTACAGAAGACAGAGGAGTCTTTGAGGGCCAAACTAAGAAAGCTTAGGGCCAGAAGCTAAGGAGAGAAAGGAAAAAGGTGGAGTGGAGAAAAATGATAAACATCTTTGCCTACTTTCTTCAAACATGGGGAAGAAAGCACTAACTGCCCTTGCAGAACTTGAAATGCTGAAGGTCCGGTTGCAACCAGCCAGCAGGCAGCTGTGGCTCCAACACTTCGCTCTGTAGCTCTCACTCTCTTTCCCTTTCTGATGCTTTCTCCCTCGACCTCTCGTTCAAAGCAAAGTTGGCTCCTTATTTATGTGCAAATTTGCTCTTAGGCCCTACGAGGGTGGTGCGCATGCTGAATCTCTCCTTTCTGGGCTTTAGCAGATTATCCCGCTGCTCCCTTTGGTCCCCATCGCCCTAAGCCCAGCTGCCCCGACCTTTTGTCATTGAGACTTTCTCTTCTCGTCTTGGTGTCTTTTTTTTCTTTTTTTTCCCCCTCGTCCCCTCCCCTTGTCTCTCCATACACTACCCCCATGCCGCAAGGCCTGAAATCTCCTGCTGCTTCTCCTCACCTTCCTCCTTCCCCCTCCATCTTGTCCCTTGCCTCTCTTCTCCATCTCCTGCCTCTTTGCTTCACTTTCTCTCAAAGGGCCATTATATCGCTCTCTTCATGGACAAAGGACCCTGGAGAGACACAGGAAAAGAGGAAGGAGGAGGGAGAGAGAAGGAACATGGCTGGTGCTTTGCTGCTCTCTCATTCCTAATCGATGAAAGTGGCCCACGTGGAGCTCTGAAGGCTAATCAATACTCTTTTTTTTAAAGCTCTTTTTATTTCCCTTTTTTTTCTTGTCCGTCCATTTTGTTGCTGACTCTGACAAAACACGAGGGCAGAGCAAAATAAGCAAGGGGGGTAGAGGTGGGAGGATGTGTTGGTAGGGGACACCCCCTGATCACTTCTCTCTAGGGGGTTCCAGAGGATTACTATACAGTAAATGTGTGTTTGAGTCTGTGTAGAACAAGTTGGTGTGTGTGTGTGTGTGTGTGTGTGTAGGGAAGGGTAAGCGGTAGCAGAGTGGGCGCTTGTAAAAACAGGGCTGATGAAAAATAGAGAATGAGATCAACAATGTGACCTCTGATGACCCCATGGCTATCCATACACCAGTCTCTCATCCCGCCCGCCTCAGACATTTGCCCCTTTTCTCTTGCTGTTGCCTCCCTGCCGGGTTAGGTTGCTGAGCAAACAGAAGGCAAAGAGTTGACTCTTTCTTTGGCTCAGCTCGCCGTATGGGCGCATGGACGGATTTGAAAAGGCTCAGTCTGCAAAGCCACTTCATTGTATTCTTCTCCATCTTTCCTCTTTCACCTCTCCCCTCTCGCTGTCTAATGCTGTTTCTCACACTGTCTATGTATGTGCTTGGTCTAGTCCACATAAATACAAGCAGCGTCGTCATGGAAAGACTAAAGTCTGTTTGACATTAAAAAGTTGCTTTTCTACAGTTTTACCATCTTTAGATCGTAACAACTATTGTAATGCCAGTAATCTCAAAAAAGGTTATTCAATAGCAACTGGACTTGTAGGTTTCCTGACGACGTTTCGCCCTTTTATCCAGAGGTTAGAAGGGCGAAACGTCTGAGTCTGAGACTTGAAAGAGCCCTCTCGATAGAAGGGCGAAACGTCTTCAAGAAACCTACAAGTCCAGGTGCTATTGAATAACCTTTTTTGAGATAACCATGACCTGGATGACTGAGAACCTTCACAGGTAATGCCAGTAAGCTTCTCACAGAAGAAGAAAGCAATTGAGAGATGGATGCATCTAGCAGAAACGTATTAAAGGGAGATTCACTTGTTTTGTTATTTTAAGCAGTTTTTAATGCTGAGAGGAACGTACTTGCAAAACAGTTGTAGATTATATGTTATAGTGTGTAGAAGTTTAATTACATACAGCTTAATTCCAATTTTTTAGAACTAATTGCACCTTCTCCCACTCCTCACTACTTTTCCTTTGCCGTTTTATGAAACATGAATATTTGTACAATATGTGTGTGGACCACATCATATAAGCAAGGAATTTTTAAATAGTTTTTTCGATTTTTGGCAGTATTGAGTCGCGTTTCAGGAGTGTGGAGGGAGCTGTGCTGGAGAAAAACTGCGGCGGGAATACTGATGTAAAATCTGGCTAATTGTTGTGTACCTTGATCTTCTTGAGCCAGGTGCTCTGATTTCTCTGCATTTTACTGACTGCAAACAGATCACACACACAGAAAACCTTAGCTCGGTATGTGTCAGTACACCTAGCAGCCTCAGGCTTTCTGCTGTAGTTAGATGTTGGAACCTCAGTCCGTTGTTAGCGCCCATTCAAAAGTCATAAAACAATCCTACTTGGTTCTACGGTGTTATATAATAAACTAAACATTGAAATGATTTGGATGATTTAATTAAACTGAAAAGAGCTAAAATGTATTCAGACAGTCTAAGCTTCATCTGCTCATTCATACACAAAGACATATACAACACGTACGTAACACTGCAATTCGAGGACCTTGTGCCTCCCGCCTGGCTGCTTCACACACCTGTCTAACTGGATATTTAACAGCTTTTTCCCTTCCCTATCACCCTCCCAACACCAGCAGAGAGAAACAATTACGCTCAACTCTGCCACTGAAATGACAATGCGACATCCTCTTCACTTTACACCACCCGACTGTTAACCGTATGTGGTAATTACCTTTCTACAGCATCTTCACAGTCACTTTATTAGTCTCCTAACAAGGCATTTTAAAATATAAATAGCATCCAATGAAATGGCAATTAACCTTGCAAATTGGTATAAATAACTGTCCAGGAGACAAGGGTATTGACAGGGACTATCAGCGTGAGAGAGTGGAAGAAGGAGAGAGAGGAAGATGGAGAGACATGGGGTAAAGAGGGGGGGAATGCAGACAGAGAGATATGCATTGTAGGCAGACTGCTCCCATGGGCCATTGTTTGTTGTGTCTGCGCTGACCATTGTTTCGGTCCCTATTAACCTCTTGGCCCCCTCCGCAAGAGCGGGAAAGGATGGCCAGATTCAAAATGACAGACATGGCCTAGTGACATGGGAGGTGAGGAGGGGTTTTAACAGGGGCTTAGGGGCAGTGGGGGACCCGCGCTGTCTGGATAAAAAAGCAGGGCTGCAAGGGTTGTATGTGAGAGAGATGGAGACTGTGTGTGTCTGGATGTGTTTGGATGGACGGGGGGGGGGTATGTTGAGCTGACCAGAAGGGGGAGGAGTGGGCCATCCCAAGCCAAGTCTCAAGAGTGTGATCCTAGACAAATAGTAGTGGATGCACCTGCTCTCTGTAGGAGTTTATTCACCATATTTTTTATAGTTTTCATTACTCAATCACTGATGTGAACAATATATAATTTGGGCATTTTGAACATGAACGTATTTGTAGTCTAAACTAATTCTCGTCAGCTGGTTACTGTTTTATTAACTGCTATCTTTTGTCTTTTCAGGAGTTAGCTATACACAGTTTAGTTCCCATAAATGTGGTCTTTCCGTGATCTTAGCTACACTCAAGTTCCTGTTACAGAAACGGAATAGGATAAGCAGATACGTATACTGGACATTCCTAGAATGTCTGCCCAGCATATAAACCTGTTATGTTTAAATTACCTGGTGGATGCCAGAACATAAGAACATTTTAAATTAAAAAACAGGACTGTACTTTGTAGAAACTTTGTTCACATGACACATATTTGTCAGGTCTAAGAGATTGTTATTAATGTTGGAGGACATAGTTTATATTCCCGTGAAATGGATCAGCCCAGTACAGGTGGCTTTTTTTTACTGCAAACGCACTGTTCCGTGGTGAATACATGTAGCGCTGCATGAGTCGCCGTGTCGCATCAAGAAGCTGCAAGGAAAAACCTGTGTGCAATTTACATAGGGGCACACCATTTCCTGCATAGGAAGGGTGCAATCTATGCCTCCTTCTATGTGTCCAAGTATTACAGGATTGTGAGAACAGGCAAGCTAACCCCTTAGAGCCTTACCTGCTCTCTAGTGTGGAATGAAACGACATCTTATTGCCACACATTGAGAGCCAGTGGGAAGAGGGAGCTGGTGGAAGGTAGCCCTAAGAGGATGAACTGTGGGATTTAGAGTCTTGTGGGTAGGGCAGAATGCCAGATATTGCAGCTGAAAGTCCTGTGGATCAGATGAAGCTGTCAAGCAGGGCAGTGAGATGAGAGAGCCATGGGGAGAGGGAGCTTGGAGATGGAGGGCCAGGCAGGGAAGCTGATCACATAGCAGAGACGGAGAGCTTAGGCTGAGGATCAGGGTAGTTTTACTGGAAACTGTCAAAGGTAGAGAGAGGGAGAAGAGAGAACTAAGATAGCATGTGTGACGAGAGAATCAATGAGAAGAAGAAATGGAAAGTTTAACACAAAATCATTCCCACAAAGATCAGATTAAGAAAGTAGGTTACTCTCAATTTTGGCTTAATTTATATTGTGACTGGTTCCTCCTCAGTGGCGCAGGAGACATGGGTGTGGAAAATGGGTTTGGGTTCTGAAATCAACTGCCACGTTTCATCCAGAAACCATCTGAGTAACGAGACACGAAGGGCCGGGCAGCGAAAGTCTCAGTGTGAACTCGACAAGACGCGTGAGCAGTGTTCAACACGTCGTTGTGTGTCTGAGCTTCAGTCTTCTGAGGAGCCTGGGAAAGTTGTGTTAAATTACGCAGAAGCGGGGAGTAGGACCTTGTCGGGACACGGTGTGGCGTTGTGGAGAGTGCAGCGGATGGACATGGCACTGGTTATGCCCCCCGGAGTGCCCTGTCAGGCCTCATGACTGTATTGTGTTGATCACACACACACACACACACACACACACACACACACTGTGCAGAGAACAAAAAGAGATCAAATTGCAACCAAAGGAAATAGAACCATTGGATCTGTCTCCTTCGTCATTAGCCTCTTGACTTTTTCTGTTCATGCACTCTTTCTTTCTGGTATTAAAGGACATGAAATCAAAGCATTCACATATGAAAATCTGTTTTCATCAGCATTTACTTTTATCAGTTTTATGTCTTATGAATATATAAATATTCTGTATGTGCAGTTTTACAAGAGTCAATGCCAAACAATCTCCATGGAGTTTAGGTCTAAACTTTGCGGTTACTGATTCAATGTGGGAAAACTGTGTCTCATGGTTCCTGAAAATCTTTTTCACAACTTGAGAAAAGCCTGCCCATTCAGCACACTCAGGTAGTCAGCTAAACTATGAATATGTTGTCAGCTGAAAGATGTCAATCACCGCATTTGAAGGTTCCTATTTGCTTAGTGAAATTCATGGGGTAACATTCACTGACCAGGAAGTGTCTTAAACTGGCCACGTGCCAAATCACAACAGAGGAATCTCAAGGTATTTGACTTATTAAGGTCAAGATCTTACGGACAGGTAGAGAGAAAAAAAACAACAAATCCCCCTTTGAGCAGAACTAGATGACAACTAAGAGGAGAACTTCTTTTAACTGAAGAAACCTCCAGCACAGCCAGGCTCAGGGTGGGAGGCCGTCTGTCATTGCTTTTTTACTGCTGCACACCAGAACATAAATTGATCAGATGGATCTTTGGATGACAAGTGGCCATAGAAAACCCACCAAAACTATTATTTAGAAATTCAAGGAAATTAAGAATGTGTATTTCAGTTGTACTCTTAATGAACTTAAGAGTTATTTTGACAATTGCAAGGTGCATCTACAACCTTAGCAATACTGACTGTTGTACTGATGTGTGAAGCTGGTGGCTAGCTGATGCCATGGTCATGCAGTATGGTGTCACTGGGATTGTTGCATCAGGTTTTTAGGTAAATGCAGCATCAGTGTTGAATGAGGTGACGGGTAAAACAGTACAGAAGTGAAAGATTTCTTTGAGGGTTGCTCTGTGGCGCCAGCTGCATTTTGGCATTCAGCATATTCTGCGACACTTCAGGGGTTACAAATCGGATTAATAAATGCTTAATTGCTTTAAAATGAAATTCCTCTGGCTTTAATCGAATATTAATCACTGCTTATCGTTGTCTTTTAGTCACACTTAATTACCATGCTTTTCCGCTTTTTGCCCTTTTTTTCTATTTTCTGTGGTGTGCTCGTGTAAAATGATTAGTGTTGTGCATGGCTGAATCACACCTTTTATTTCTTATTCACTTGATTATCTTCTATATCCATCTGTGTTTTATGCCATCAAAACCTTGTTTTATGGTGGGTATGATTGGTAAGACCTTGAATGTATGTTTTACACAATACTTTACATTAAATTACAGTACATCAAACATAATGTAAGAAAACTTGCAGATAAACATGCTATGCACAGAAATGGAAGAATCATCAGTCTTCTCTTGTGTAAATGCTGTGTTTTCTTTGTGATACACTGAAGGAGAGTTTCACATTTGAGCTTTTAAACATCGCTAAGCACAGGTCACGCTGAATGGTTTACACTGCTCCGTGTAGGTTTACACAGAGGGGTTCGTTCTCACACCCTCTACCACCATTTATTACCTGTAGCTATTCAAAGAGATGGACATTTTTTCCAACTTATCACATGTGGAAACTGAGGCATTTGTCTCCGGGGCACTGACTGACCACGTGAACCAAGCTTTGCTCTGTCCAACCCGAATATCCCCTGACATGTCGCTCCGGCACCCAGAGAGTATGATTCAACCTGATTGGCTAGCTCTGCTGGAAGGCATGAATCTGGCCTGTCCAGGACCGTACATCACTGTGGCCCAGGGGCATTGTGGGAAGGAGGAGGAGAGTGTTATCCTGGTCTAGCTAACACCGGTGATTTAGATCAAAGAAATGCTTATTGGTTGAAAAAATTACTTTGGGTGAAGAAGAAGATTGTGTCTCTCCATCCATCTTGCTCAACGTGCCTGTCTTCCTCTCACACAGTTTTAATGTATGTTCCTAAGCACAAGCTGAAACGGTGTGCGCTCTAGCATGTGCTCTTCTTTTGTTTCTCAATAGTGACACAAAATGCTATGGGCTAAACTGGGGAGCGCAAGGGATGCTTAGCCTGATTCTGTCTCTCTCAGTGCCCCTCAGATGCCCTGCAGGCGAGACAAGATGGCCTGGGAGACTTTACCATGTGCCCTGCTTCCATCATGTATGACCAGTCCGTTCCCTGAGCCCTACAACGCTACCGTGTTCTCTGTTATTGTAAAAATAGATCAATTAACCTCATTGCATGTTTGCAAATGTTCTTCAAAGTGAGCTCCAGTGAAGCTCTTCCTGAGGATACAGTGAATTACCGGAGAACCAGGAGTCGTGTTATTTCACTGATGCTTATATTATTATGTTTTGCTCCTACTTTATTACTCTTTCAAATTGGGTTGTGTCTTTCGTGCACTGTTTTGTATATGAATGATCCAACCAGCAAATATAAGCAAAGTAATATTCCTCAGAGTGAAGCATTAGCTAGTTTTTGTGGTTGTGTGTGGGCATATATGAGTATATTTCCCTGGGAGTTTTATTGTAACATCATAAAGTCTCCCCTGTCTCAGATATCAGTAATAAAAGAAGGGTTGGCGTGGTGTGGTAGGAAAGTGATTAATATACAGTTTTTCCAGTGCCATACCCCTGGATGGTGTAGCTGTTGCCAACTTGTTCACCTTTCTTCCTGCAGAGAGTAAAAGAACCATTGCTCGCTGTAATTACAGCAACATATTACACTCTCTACGAATTAAGCAAACCACCCTCCTTTCCTTTACCATATCATCCTAATGGCAGGGGGAGACTGTGGTGGTTATGGTAGTGAGGGGAGATGTAGAGCGCAGCCGATTATCCCCTAATTAACACTGATACCTCCCCCATGGACAATGTCCCATCTCATCAGTAGACCACCGTGTCTTAATGTTAGGTGCTAACTGCCTCACTCGCATATGTCAGTCCTCGTTAAGGGACTGTGCCACAAGGTAATGTCCTCCTGTTTAATGGTTTGTAAAAAAGATGGTTAACATTCCCTATTTGGCTCCCCTCCTTTTTTTCCTTCTTGCTGCCATGGTGAGATGATGGATATAGTATGATGGAGCGCTCTTTGGGGAAAGTTAATTGCAGGCAGAGAGTACCTTCGTGTTTGAAGCCAGATAGTTGAGAGAAGGTAAATGATGGCTTCTTAGCTACGTGTTACACTGTTCACTCATTAGTGTCAGTGTTGTCTGGCCTGACATGGAAAAAATGAAAATTGTAGAAGAGAAATGATAATTTCTCTACTGCTAAATTACTCAATCATTAGTTAATTACAATTTTAACACACCTATTCCATAATTTTAAATCACTAACGATTTGCCACATACAACTGGCAAAACCTCATCAGCGACCCCCCAGTCTGAACAATGAAATGTTTCTCTTTTGAGCTTCACTTATGCATTCATTAAGCAACAACCACATCTTAGAAATCTTTTACGCGGCTTAAGTTTACTGTGCCATTAGTCTGCGAGTCAGTAAAAGCCAATGAGCTGTCACTTCTCCACATGCATGTGTCTCTGCCAGAGAAGAGAAAGAATTCTTCCAAAGTCAAGAGCAGTGTTTTTTTTCCCTCTCTGCATCTCCTCACTCACCCTCGAACCCTCGCTCTCTCATTCCATCTATGCATTCGTGTTGTATTATGAAAAAAGCAAACACGATTATTTTTGATTTCCCGTTTGCCTGAGCAGTACATTTGGCCCACCCCTCTCTCCCCCGACCCTCTTGATTGAGGGCTAATGAAAAAGCTGTCCAGAGCGTCGCTCCCTCCCTGTATCCATTAAGAATAATTAGACGGAAACAATTTTGATGCCTGTAACCTCGGTGAGTGTGGCTAATGGTGTTATAAATTGCTCCTTGTCCTGGGCCCTGCAAGCATTGGCGCGCAGCGGTGGGGGCGAGACGCTTAATTCAAAAGCACTCTGTCAACAGCACTGATTTGTGTGGTTAATGAGAGCGTTTAAAACAACAGGCGCAGCTCATGCATCCTAATGCCGATGGCAGGAGCAGGTTCGATAAAGAGGCTTGTCCACCATAATTAGCCACGACAAACGCCCAGGATTAAGAGACAGGGGGCCGAACGTCGTGTGCCCTCTTAAAATGGGCCCTGTTTGCTCCCACTCTGCCTCTGCCTCTCTTTGACTGACTGTCTCTTTAAAGCCTTCCTTTAACAGCATCACTAGCTGCATTTTTCTATGGTCTATGTCTTTGTATCTGACAACTTCTATGCCATCATTTCTTTTATAATTCACTGTAGGTCTAATAATTGTCTCTGTATATATAATATATATGTTTCTGAGGCAGTGGAAAATCTATGAAGAACCTCAGCAGAGGTTCAGACCTTAGCAGTAGGGATGCCTGTTCTCCTGTCACTAAACCCCCATCGAGGAGTCAACCTATCTCTGCCTCATGTGTTGTTTCTAGGTGTCTACCTGCTTTCTATTCCTCACTGTTTGGCTTTTACAGCGTATTTGTGTGAGGGTCAGATGGGCAAATGCCTGTGGGTTAAAGACCTCAGGCTAAGAAGAAGAGGAGTCTTAAAACGGCAATGCACATAAGCCTTCTTGCTACATAGAAGAATAGGAATAAAAGTCAGGGAGAAGAACATAGAAATACTGCACATGCTAAAATTTTAGAATAGCCATGAAAAAACTATAGACGTATTGAAGCGGATAGACTGACTCTGCAATCAAGGACTTTTCATGGTAGTTGACCTGGAACTGTAAAAAACAGATACAATAAGGGTTTTAACTTTTATCCTTGCCAGTGCTTTGTGTGGTAAAGGGGCCTATAATGTGTTTTAATCAGCTGCATTCTGCAGAAGGTCTTTCAGGCCTGAGTCTGTGTCTCTGTAATGGATGGAGAAGGAGAGAGTGACAAAACCAGGCCCGCTTTAAAAGCTGTTCAGTCCCCTTCTAAATGCATGCTGACAAGATTAATTGAGCATTGCAAATGGTAAACTCTGAAACCTAGACCTAAAAAAAAGCACACGCGCACATGGACGCGTACTGTACACCCAGGTGCAGATGTTGAGACTGATGTGCATTCCCACACAAACAGGCAAAAACACACACCCAAACACTTATATACACTTTGCATTCAGACACATACGTATACGTAAACACATTAGTGTAGACATACCCACAAGAATGCACAACAGGGTGCTTGCACGCACGCACACACACACACACACATTAACGCACACCCTCGCTGGCCTCCCTCAGCCTACTTGCTCATGTCTTGCCCAACACAAATGACTTGATAGGCAGTTAAATGCAGGGGTCAGGGGTTAAATGAACACCGTTGTTTATGAGGATGCGGTGTGAATTCATTTGCATTCTAATATTCCCTCTATTCTGAAAGACACACATATGCACACGCTCACATGGCCTGTGAGAGGCAAAAGGGAGGGTGCAGGAGGAGGGGAGATGACTGGTGGACGGCTTGTTTTAAAATCCCATTATCAAGTTATTTATGGAATTCATGGCCCGACAACCTCTGTGACCTTGTTTTGTTAAACATGAACTAGACACGATTCCAGCACGTGGTGCTGCCCATTAGCTTTTGTTTTCAATAGCCTTAAAATGTTAGCAACTTCAATCACTTCTGCACCTGTGTGTTTCAGCTCTCATCGAATGGACACGTGTTATACATCACAAACCCTCTGTGTAACACATTTAGACAAACACATGCCTGTGCGCACACAGCTTACTGTCCACGTGGATGCTCCCTGTAAGTCGCTTTAGGTAAAAGCGTCTTCCAAGCAAAGTAAAGTATAGTAAAGTAAATGGTCTGCACCTAGTACCAGTACCTAGACTGGTACTCCAACGCTTTCCACTGCTTCTTATACACACACACAGAGCTGCTACGAAGCTGACAAACCAGGAGCAACTTAGGGTTCAGCATCTTGCCCAAGGACACTTCCTGAAGGAGGCGGGGAATCGAACCACCGATCTTCTGATTAGGAGGCGACTGCTCTACCTCCTGATTCACAGCCGCCCAAACAAAATGAGCACAACAAAATTCAAAAAGCATGTATGAACACATGCATTCCAACTGTAACTATCCTAAAACACTCAGACAGAATCCCAACCCAGACCAGACCTCATTACTTCAGTCTGTATTTGTGTTTGTTTGGAATATACCTCAATTTCTATGGCTGGTCATGGCTTGACACGCAGATGAAATCCATGCAAATCCCAGGCTCCTCTTTACCCTAATGCTCCTGTGCAAACATGGAAAGCCCGTTCATTTCTCTTCTACTGTTAGCACTGCACATTAGTCAACAACCACTCATTACATGAAAACAAACTGAAGGATTATTCACCATGCTGTGACACAGAGCAGTCTGGTGGGAGATAGGGCGAGATGGGTGTAAAGTTTGTTTGCTAGGTTGCATTTCATAATTTCACTCAAAAGGTTGTTGTTTTCTTCTGTGTTTGTACCAAGTTACCTCAACGTTAATGTAGCCGTGCCCTGTGACGTAGCACAGCCATGAACAATTGGAGATGAGCATTAGCATCACCCGGCTACTCTCGTCACACTTCGCCCCACTCATCATGCTTAGCGACAGAATTATACAATTCACATTCACCTTCATTCTTCTTAATCGTTCGATTCCATGAACATATCTCTACCTCCTGCTCCCCAGTTAAACTACTTCCTTCAGTGTGAGTATATTGTGATTATGCCCATGTCAGTGAAGAACAAGATCCTTTAAATCTGCAACGTTCCTTCAACGTCTCTTAACTGTTATTTGCCCACACAAAACTCTCAGCAATGCCACTGGCAAAGAACAAGTATTTGAAGAGGGCAAAAGTAAAATCGAGCCAGAGATCTGCCCCTGTGTGTTTTACATTATTCAACGAGGCCCCAGCTGTGAGCCATAGAAGATTAAATCCCCCACATTCTAACATATGCCAGCTAAAAGACTTTAACACTGGTGTGGGCCAGTGCCACCAGGCAAAAACAGACTAAAACAACAGTTAAGCAGCCCTCGTGCACCTCATGATACTTTTCTCACCCTTTGAGAAGATCAAGCTTAACACTGATTAACATTTAGTGATCAAATGTGGCAGCTATAGGTCTGCCACAGGCCAAACTTCACTACTCAATGTCAATCTATTATACATTGGTTAGAAAATAGTTAATGGTCTTAGAATTGAATATGTTATCCTTGTGTTGGTGTTGTGGGCAGCTAGCAATACTAGTCAGTGAAAAACCACATTAACCGCAAATATGGATTCTGATCTTTGTTACAGTCCAAAACTTTTAAGAGTTTACATTTCTTCTAAGATTGTTTATACCACATTAAAGTATTGTGGGCTAAAATGAAGAGTCGGGCCATGTTCAGAAAATGAAGCAGGAATAATTGACTTTCAGACACGTAAAAAAACAGTTGTGCATATTCATATTCAAATGATTGGAGTTAACATATTCACATTAAAAGCACTTTACTGTGGTGGTGGGGTCAGCGTGGGAAAAATGTTATCCTGGCAGTGACTGACATGAGTCAAAACCTGAGGTTGTATTGCTTCCAATAAAAGGTTTGTTGTTTAGTTGTATGTCAATATAATTTCTAGGAGACAGTGTTGCGTAAAGGTGAAATGGAATGGCGCTGCCATAATTATACACACAAACTACAACCATGATAACCATTTAATATCAACTATGAGAAAACACTAAAATAACTAGTATGTCAGACTTCAAATGCGCTGGAAACACTGTAGTGAGAAAGTTATGCTGATCCCAAACGGCCCAGGGAAAAGTTCCAGCAAAGTCTTTATTAATGAAGCAAACATCTCTCAACATGAGTGGACATTTTGTTGAATGGGTTTACCCCATGTTGACAGTGTAAGCAACACAATCAGCAAATCGCTAGAAGTCCATTAATTTCCTGTGGAGCTGAGTGACGAGGAAACTCGGCTGATGTGCGGACAATCAACAAGCTTGTAAACATGGCTCAAGTATTCAAGGTCATCAGCTGTTGAAAGCTAATCGCATTTCTGTGCTTCTTCCTGTCTCTACTGTCGAGGTTTCCTGCATTAGCAATACTGGGACTAGTATTAATAAAGAAGGAACACTTTTCATTGGAGAGAATGCTCCAGCTTTTGCACTTATGTGTGTATGAAGTTACTTTGCAACCTGAATGTATTTTATTCTTACATTTAGTGAGTTGCAATAAAAAAAAAACGACTAGTTATATTTAGCACTCGTTCAAAACTACAGACTTGATATATCCATCCACTTTAAAGTCATAGATCACGTTGTCAACTGCAGTGGACGTGGTTTGCTTTCACCACTACATGAGAAACAAGGCGAGGGTGAGGTGAGGAGCAGGGAAAAGACCTATAGGACACGTTTACCATTGATTTATTTGCATCAGAATTAGGTCGGCTTTTCACTCAAGTTTTAGACTTGTGAAGACCTTCACATCACAGGTGCTACCAGTTTATTGTGCATGTGTAATTTGCTTTTGGTCTGTACGTTAAACAGAAAGCAGAGTGGGCAGTATCCAAGTATTATATGTGTGATGTAATCAGCAGCATCTTCCTCTATGATTGACAGTCATAATTGTCTGGAAAATATCCTGCTCCACAGAGTACGCTCTGAAAAAAAATACTGAACATGCACTGACATGTGTGTGCTGCTTATACGCATAGGAAAACACACGTACACACACTCCCACAGAAAGCCTTGAGATGTGGTGCAGGTGGTTGTCAGTGCCCCAGGAAAGAGTCATTTTCACTGAGGGAAAGGTGCCAAAATACCTCAGTCCAGGCCAACAACTGTGTGACTGCTGTGCAGGGAGGAGGTGCGGAAAAGTGAAAAAGGAAGATTCGATACTGGGCAGCACTGAGGTATAGGCTGCGAGATAAAACCTCACTGATTCACTACACCTAATGTCTAAGGGTTCTTGGAATAATATGCATTCTCTTCCTCTGATATCAAATGTTTAAGCTGTCTTTATCATCAGAGGGTTAGAAAATAAGGTCGCTGTCATTAGGGATTCCTCACATTTGTTTGTTGTCAAGAATGGTGACCAATGTATGTACTGAGGAGGTACTGAGGACACTTTAGTTGAAGTATAAACTAATCAGTGCTCTCAGGTGGACAAACGATGTAATGGCAGCACGACTGTCAAAACTACCTCAACCATGTATTTCGCAGTTCTTTACAATATCTTGTTTCTTATGAACGAGTTCTTTTCAGGATTTAGCGTTTTTAGTGCTGTGAATGTTTGTTTTTTCTTCTTTACGTGTGGCACACCTTAATGATTCAGATCATCAGTCAGATTTAAATATTACATAAAGATAACCCAAGTAGATATGAAATGAGCTTTACATACCTGTACGTGAAAAAGTTATCGCCATATCCAAATAAATTGGATATTCACAGCCCTGTGGTTCTGTGAAATGATCCAGATAAGATGGGAGAGGTGCTGTGTTCTGGTGCGACTCATGTTGGTCCAAGCATGTAGTTTTTCATGTTTGCTATGAAACTAAATGCGTGTCACAGCTGGTACACACCTGTTCCTTTACTCTATTCTTCCTCTTAGATTTAAAGGTTGTTCTCGAGGCCTCTTGGGCAGAGATCCTGCTCCTCTCCCTCCAACCCTTACAAGACTTACCTCTCCTGGGAGTGAGTGTGTGAGTGTGTGTATGGGTGAGTGAATGTGTGTACTTGGGGTGGCAGTGCTCCCTAGAGTAGTGTTGGCCCCAGGCTGCACAAGGTAACATCAAACGATTCATCTCTTTATGACTTATTTATTTATAATACCAACTCGATGTGTGTGGAGCGGAGAGAGAAACAGAGAGTGAGTTTGTACTTGAACAAGCTTTTGTGCATTTGTCATCAGTGCCGGTTTGTTTTGTCTTCAGACGACACCACTGGTTGCGGGAGCAGCTTCCCTGGTGGTGTGCAAAGGAGTTGAGGGAGAGTGGGGGGTCCCTGTAACTCCAACTATGGGACCAGTCTCTCTGCTCCAACCTCCACTGTGTTCAAAGGATATGGAAACGTCCCCGATCTGCCGTAACTACCATCCCGGAACAGGCTGATACACAGGAACACATAAAATTGAGAAAGAGAGACATTTATTGGCACTGTCACCTTGCATGAGTGTGATTTCCAAGACTGGCTTCATGCCACACACTTTATGAATGCTTAACATATGAAACACCCACTGGTGGAGCTGAACATACAAAAGTCATTGAACAAAGCCAAATGTGATACGGGAAATCCTCCAAGGCTGGCGGACATGGCACCAACATCCAAAGCAAACATTTATACTCTCTCATTTATTTCATTTCACTCTGTTACACTTGTAGATTTGAAACTGCTGCAGCTTAACATTCAGAAAATATAGTTTGATATTAGCTGCCGACACACATCATCAAAGAAGGGGAAAAAACATTTGGTATGAAGAGTAGCAGATGTTTTAAGTACACACTTGTCAAACTTGAATGTCTTCCTCAGTTTATTTGCTCTTGTGCAGCAGAGAGGCGCTTCCATTTTCAATTCTTTGATTAGTTATTTACCTGGCACGCCATTCTGTTGTATGTATGGACTTCTCGACAGCTTGGAAAACCTTGAGACAATCTGGGCTCCTACCTACTTTACCTGTGATGAATCACATTACCACTGGACCAAGAGCCGACCGAGCCCCTTGCTGAAAAATCGGCCAGCTAAAACAGGCGGACGGGAAGCGATATAGCAGAGTACTTCGTCTCGACACCTCCCCCACCCCTTTCCTCCCTCCAAATGAATATCCAACCTCGTCCTCCATAAAGTGCATTAGGCACTGGAAGTCATTAGTACAAATGGGTTCAAGGTACTTTTGCAAGGAGGCTGAATGTGTGTGTGTGTGTGTGTGTGTGATGGGGATGCAGATGGAGGGGGGGGGGGCATGGAGGATGCTTATGTCTCTCCTGTCCATTGTTTGGCATGCCCACCTAATCCTTTCTGCACACACATGCACACACCTAGTCTGTGAATCTCTACCTTTCCCTTGTCACCCCACTCCTTCTTCTTCCCCCCCATCTCCCCACCATTCCTGTGGAGAAGACAGGGTGCCCCCATGGCCCCTGTTCTCTCCTGCTGCGATGGGGAAGTGCATCCTCATTTAATAATGTATCAGAGAAGACAGAGGGAGAGAGAGGGAGCTCTGACCCAGACGAATGCAGCCTCTCCATTATTTAGCATTTACAGACACCTTCCAGCTCATTTCTGACTCAATATTTATTATAGCAGTAGGGACGGGAGGGCATTTACTAATACTCACACCCAACTGATGTTTCCCTGTTAATTTGTGTTTTGGCCTAATTAAAAAGTAACACACGTAGACATATTCATAGACACATGTGGTCTTAGAAAACGGTGGAAAAAAAAAATGGAAACATAAAATGTATTTCTGCAAGTGTGTACAGAAGGAGGCGGAGTGGTGCCAACAAACATGCAGGCATTTGTGTGAGTCCTTGTCGTGATCTTCTTCGTTTGTAGGTCTGCTAGGTTGGCTTTCAGGATTGAAGGGCTGGTATGAGCTGTTATTGTATGGCTCTTTGCGTTTGTATGGCCAACACACTCCTTTTGTCTATTACAAAATAATCTCGGCGTCAAAGGTCAGATATATCTATCTAAACAACAGCAACAAAAAATTATAAGCCACTATCAGCCTTTGCACTGTTCTGACTGAACATATGCTATATGCTGGGGTGACGCCACAGTCTCTGTCTGTCAGCCAGGCACTGTAAGATGTAGGTCATGTAAACACCAATGTGGTTAACCTTAAAACAGTTGTTTACATTACAAAAAGGAGTGCATCAGAAAAATCGAAGATTTTATTTGCTTGCTTGCAGGACACGAATTTCACATGATACATAAACCATTTGAGGTGATGAATATGAAATGATTGTTTCCACATTATGTTAACTTAAATGTAAATTAAATGTGAAAGAAGGCTTTCACCTTTTTGCATCCAGAGACTTGGAATAACCTGCAGAGGGTAATGACACCATTTGGCATCTCAAGGCCATTGAAACTCCATTTTAACTGTTTTCTGCTGCCTTCTCTATTCTTTGCACATCCAAGCTTTAATATGCTGTTGTATTGTACAGTACAGGCGTTCTTGTTGGTGGGTGTGTATTATGTAACTTGTAAATGTTTCCTTTAGTTTAAATAAAAAAAACATTATGCAATAAACTTTAGTTTACACCCTCTATTCTTTAGTCTTAGAAAATTACTGCTGGCAACTGATTTAAAATGCACAACTCTTTTACAGCCCCATGTAAAAAAAATACATTTTGAAGCGAAGTCATTCAACACAATCCTTCCCATAGATTACAATAAACTATGACATTTAGACTTTTAAGCCTGTTTTTTTAAGCCTACTGCTTGACACGTACTCACGTCAATACATTGTCTTTAATCTAACTATACAAAATGCGATGTATACTCACCAGTCTCATTATACTGTAACCCATAGCATTGTTAAAGCAGTAAAAAGTATATGGCTTGTTCCCAACCAGCAGTAGTTTTCTTGCTTACTACATATCCAATAGCATACGACACATATAGATGAACGGTGAGTGACTGTTACTGCACCTGTGCCAACCAATATACTGTATGTAGGGTATTTATACATGTTTGGTATGTGGTGAACAGCATTTTCCAGGTAGTGTTAGAACCACTTTGACTTTAAATTACCAGGATGACAAGTTGACAAGAAATATGTATCATCTTTTATATTTGCTTTGCATCAGAAACAATGAATCCTCAATTAGCAGCAAGAAAACCTTTTTTCTTTGCCTGTTCAAACAATTGTGTGCACTCACAAAACTAGTATAAGCATGTGAGTACATAACTATATATACTGAATACTGCATTGTGAAGTGTGTATGTTTAAGTGGATGCTCGTGTACATGCAGTATACAGTATCTGTGCTTTAATCACAGCCCGGCGTGACATGGCTTTCAACCTGGCAGATATGTCATGCTCATGTATCATTAATTGTGGGTGAAGAAAGGGAAGGGCATGTGTAGAGAACACAGGCTCTTTATATGCAAATACGTGACCCTGACTTGTCAGGGCTCACCCCTGTCCCTATGACAACAGTAGGAGCAAAGACACAGAGTGATACAGAGAGAGATGCAGAGAAAGGAGTAGACTCATTCTGTGGTTTGTCAGTGGACTCCTATGGGAAAAACACTATCTGGTGTAAACAATGCTCAGGTACCAACCAGGAGGAAGCTCGGTGCAAATGCTGCTCAGATTCTACCTGACTCTTTCCTGTCAAAATGGCATTTTGTTGCTTTCTTATGGCATCTTATCCATCTCCCTCATACGATTACACAACTTTCCTGCTTTTGCAAGATCAAGTGAATTTGCCTTCACTTCACAAAGTTTCTCAGGCAGTGTCATTTCCCAGGTAGTGTTAAAACCACTTTGTTGGGGCTCATTTGAATTACCAGGATGAACTTTACTCTTATAGCTTCCTGCATTCTTCATTGAGATAATATAATAATGGTGTCTGTGTGTCCTCGTGTGGATCTTCTTTGTCAGAAAAAACACCACCAGTAGAGAAAATATTGCTGCTTCCTAAACTGGCAACGTTGATGGCAGTCATCAGAGGCAGAAAACAAAAACAACAGATGAGAAGGGAAAAAAAGAAGCCAGGCTGCAGCACTGCATGGCCGCTCTGTGTTTATGGGTGCGTGTTTGTGTTAATTTACGACTTTGGTGCGTTAGTGCTTGGCTTTTCCACTGCTCCCAACAACACTGTTGCCTGCAGAGTCAAAGCTGTTAGTGTGGACTCGCTAATTATTTAATGCACTGCCTCATTTGTTTACATTGTTCCCATGTTGAGCGATTGCAGTACAGTAATCCAGAGTTTTGCTCCCCCCCCCACTATTTTACATCTTCCTTTTAGCTGCCTTCTAATCTGTCACACAAAGTAAAATGCAGTAAACCTGAGAAGGGAAAGGTTCTCTCTTTTGGCTTATCTTGTAGCTTTCCATTTAGTGAAGCCATTTACTTTCACCACAGTAAATGGGAGTGATTGCAGGACAAGAGGCAGAAATAAACAAAATGAACCAGACACTTGCTGAAAAAGTACTCTGTGTTTCAGAAATGCATCCTCGTTCACGTGTTTTTGTATTGGGGGAGGTTCCACACACACTCATATTAGAACTCCAAACTTCAATTCACTAGTAGTTTCAGTAGGTTATTCAAGGGCATTTCAGCTTAGGATGCTTAGTGAGAGGAGAGCCTCAGTCTTCTATTATCTCCCCAAAAAATGCCCTCTACAATTTGGAGAATCCAGTGACCTTCCAGTTGGCATCACTGACTTTCTTAAACTGTTTGCCTGTTTCACCTCACTACGTTGCCCATTTTCTACTTTCATGTTCAGGCCTCTGTCGCCTCACTCTGTGCTCCCCTACTCTCTCACTGCATTTGTCCTGAAAGCACTGGAGACACACATACAAACACACACACACACACGTGTGTGCGTAAGAACTTATTGAGCACAGGAAAAGAAAATCCATCCTAACAGAAAATAAGCAGATGAAACGGACACAGCTGCTGACAGAATTGTGAATCTGACACAGAAAATAGGGGTGCACAGCCGCCAGCCACCCTTTAGCTCTCTCTCTCTCTCTCTCCCTCCTTTTCCTCTTCTTCTGTCAGTGCCCACCACCACCACCATTTCTCTTTTTCCCATGGAATCCATTTCACATAATTAAAGACACTCAAATGAAATGGACCCTCAGGAAAAGAGGCTTTCAGCAAGGAGGAGGTGGATGAAAGGCAGAGAGCTGCGAGTGGGGTATTGGTTCTTCAAGAAGCAACCCTCCTCGTTACCTCATTCCCTACCTCCCTTTCTCGATAGGGGCCCACCCTGAAAGAAGGCAGAGTGGCTCTGGCCCCAGTACGGATCAATATCATCTCTGTTATTAATATCAAAAGCGCATTACTTTGTTTTGCGTCTGGCAATGGGCCAAGGCAGCTCGAGGGCCCTGTCCTGACCGACGGCCGTTTCCTTCCTTCCTCTCCACCCCGCCCTCGCTGGCCATTTACCGGGACCATAATTTACTTTGGTGAGTTTTTAGGGTATTGTTTTGTCAGGGCCAATCAGGGCTGAGTAACAAATGATCCCGGTGGAGTGGTGGTGGCCTGGCCCCATCCACCCCTCCTTCCCGCTCCGTAAGTGACACACGTGGCCAAATTCATTTTTGAAAGTTTCACATCAATTGCTTTTGTCCTTGACTCCGGGAATAAAAGAGAAAGGAGGAGGGGTGAAGAAGAAATTAAGAGAGGAGCGGTTTGTGAGGAGAAGCGGGTGCCAGGGTTAAACTGGACAGAGTGTGCCATTCACTTCCTCACCCTGCCCCTCCTGAACACAAACAAGCATCCCTGCAGCCGGAATTAGACATGACGGTATCTGTAATTGGCCCAGTGAAATAAAGGGGCCACGGTGGAGCTTGCAGCGAGAAACAAAAAATATTGACCACTTAAAGGAAGAGAGGGTGAATTGATTTTCAAGACGACAGCCAGTGTTTACCTCATACTGTGGAGCTCACTCATTCTACAGAGGAAAGGCTCGCACACTGTTAGGCATGATACCTCCACCATTACTGCCCTGGAAAATTTTCAGTCTGAGGCATATCTACAGTTTAAAACATGTAGAGAGATAAACAGCACAATGCGTCAGTCGGCAGTAACTTGAAGCCATTGTGTGAAATCAGTTTGTCTTAGTGTTCAATAATGTCTTCCAGATTTCTAGATTACACTTTTCCCGTTTCAAAATTTCACAGGGATTGCAGCACACGGATACTGCTACATGATATCCACAAAACAACTTTTTCCATTAGGATCAGCAGGTATCTGTGACGTAATCTGTCACACTCATTATAGAAAAGTGTCCAGAAATAAAGTACAGAAAAAACTGGGGCGGGGACAGTATGAAATGCATAGAACCCTACTTTCTCCTTCTGTCTTATGTCCTCAATGAGTCCTGTATTCATCATCCTCCTTTAGTTCACCTGACACACACAGGCAACACAAAGGATTTATAACAGATCTTGGTCTGACAACAACATATTAATATTTAAACAAATAATTAAATATTAATTTGAGCCTGTTTGGGTTTTTTTTATTTTATTGAAATGCTAATTTTTCACTTGTTATAATACCCAAATATTCATAAGTGAGAGAAAGAGAACTCATGACGTACATCGGTGTGCATTCATGTTTGCGCATTCACAGCCGTCTATGCAAATTGAGAACTAAAGAGAAGGAAACTCAGGAATGTACTAAATTGTCTGTGTAATCTGTGTACCTAGTCATAAAGGCAGATTTTAATGGATGTGTGTACATGCCTATCTGTTCACTTAGATGTGTCCGTTTCTGGAAGTCTACTACAATGAATGTGTGATGTAGCTGTGACTTATCTCCTCCCAACCACTTGGCCTCTGACAGCACATGCTTGCAGCTTGCTACTCGCTCCATATTGATGCTGCACACCAGGAGGTTGCTTCAGGGTGCCATTGTAGAGGGTGCTAATTTATGCTTTTTTCAGGGTGCCCAACACCAGGCACTGCAAACATCACAGCATGGGTAAACACTCAGGTACACTTCCTCTCTCTCCAAGTGCAAACGAGAATCAATGGAATTAAAGAGAGACGTGAGCCCTGTTGCAAAGAAAAACAAGCCACCTAGGTCTGGGTGAGATGGCCGGAGGCTATCCAACGTTAGGGATGCTGGAGGAGGGTGGGTGTGAGCTAACACAACAAAAAACACAGACTAAGTAATTTTTCCTCACCTCACCTCCAGCAGAACAACGCTGTTTAGATGGATCCACTGGGGATCCAGAAATACTTTGAAGCGATAAAGATGTTTTGCTGCAAGTCAGATTTTGTGACAGTTTGTTTGCTGTGAGACGCTCGACGTGTCTGATGAAGACGCGAGCTGAAACTGAACAATTAAATTTGGCAGCTCCTAAAGAAGAACAAATACAAACATCTTGTAGTATTTTTTATTTTTTTATTTAACGTGAACTCTTGAAAGAGACACTGCGAGCACGCTCTCCTTTTTATTTTATTTATTTATTTTTAGGAATGCAACATTTATGTAGTGAAGCCTGTTAGAGGGGTGAGAGTGGCAGGTGGAGCAGACGCCAGGTGGTTGCTGCCACGCCATGTTCTACTGTTTGACATGAGAGTAATGTGTCAATCAATGGCTTCCTCCTTGCTTCTCCTATGGGGCCTTGTGCTATTGATTTCAGAGTGTGTTAGTGTTCCAGGGGGTCTCTACAACCAGGCAGAAGATTCGCACCAGTGAAAAAGATCTTTGCAGGGATACACTGTAAGCTTTTTACCTCCCAAATTAAATAATGAAAGAACTAATTGTGTAGTGCAGACTGTTGAAAAACAGCATATTACGGATTTTATGGAGGTAAGACCATGAAATAAAACAAGATTTATCAAGTGTTTCAATCAGAGAGCATGTCTAATGACAGGAACTTAGTTTGACCCTTGCTTTCATATTATTACTACGATTGCTTCACATTTTACTCTATTGTGTTAATTACTCGCATATCAGTCGAGGTCCCTTTGAGTGAGTGGACGACTCTAAAACAATCTTTAAATATGGCTACGCTTTCAAATAGTTCATAGGCCCACAATTTCTCATTAGCCCTCTGAGGACAAATCATTAACAACTCGTTAAATCATTTATTCTTCCGTATCAGTGGGTCTACTATGCTGTCAACAAATGGCCAAGGTAATAAATCCCATCATCAAATGGCCTGATATCATAGTTGCTATGGCGCTTGTTTGTTATCAAGGAGAGTCACTGATTACAGGGAATAATAAGGTCCTTATTCCTTTGATTTTTTCATAGCCTCTCGAAAAGCTGCTGTAGTGATGACAGTTTAGTGCTGATTAAATGAAAGTTCTCTATTATTGTGTGCAGATAAATGTCGTGTCTCCAGCTGCTTCCCGTTCCATCATTACACACAGCAAAGACACAAAGTGGTTATTTTACACAAGTGTCTTAAAAAAGGCAATAAGGGGCAATTGTTGTGGTGGCATTATTAATTCAAGATTTAATTGTAACCTCTTTATGTTTCTACTTGTAGTAGATGACGGCGTCTTTATTGTTCCTGGAATTCAAGGACTGTTCTCTCCTTTTTGGGATCACTTTCATGCCCAGTAATCTTTGATTGTCTTCAAAGGCTTTGCCAACAATCACTTGGCTTGGAGTGTACAATGTGCATATGATCTTTCTATTTGAATCAATCATGCGCCACAAAGTGTTGTTTGAATGCGTGATTAGCATACTGTGGATGCTCTAATCAGCGTGCCTGTCTGCTTGCCAGCCATGGTTATCTGAAGCTAACAAGAAGTGGAACAATGAGGCAAAGTGAGGTCACCCATATTGTTATGCAGTGGCCAAGCTTCTCTCTTTTACTTTTATCTCTCTGCGTCTATTTAACTTTTTTTTTCCACTTCTCTTCCACTACCACTTCCCTGCACCCTCTCCGTCTCTGCACGGTGGGGAGAAGATGTATGCCGGTACCCAGGTGGAGAGGGGGGGGGAAATCAATAGTGAGGCTGTTTGAAGTTTTCTGAAAGACTTCCCAGGGAAGACGCTCTTGTCAGGGTGATAGATAAAGCTCACGCCTCAGTCAGCCCCGGCAAGAGGCGGCCATCGGAGAAGAGAGGAGAGCGCCTCACCTTTTTAAGTGGGGCCCTAATAATAAAACAGCATGAATAAAACATTCTGGCTGAACCACGCGCTGCATTAGCGCTGCCGTCCCGTTATAAATGATACCGGTGGCCCTGGCGCCATTTGGGTAAAAGCCCACAGCACCGCTTTAAAAGAGGGCTGTGCAGAGGGAAAGGGAGATAGATTGATACGTGTGTTCTGCACTTATTTATTTATATGTTATGGTACTCAAGGAAGAATAAGGCAGAATTAGTAAGTTTCTGTGTTGCAGGGTGACTTATTGTTACTTTATTGCTTGAGGATAGTTTGTGCATTCAGCATTGTGAGGTAATTATCTTTGCCTGATATTTGTCCTCGCTAGTGACCTAAAAAAATCACCAGACACCACGGCAACAATTACAGAAAGAACAATACAAAAGTACAAAAATAGTTTCTTACCCAGTTCTGTTCATATATTATGGTTCTGTGTCTTAAAAGTGACATCAGATGTTCTCAAGCTCCTAGATCACAGATATTTACATATGTATGTCCCTGAACTGAGAACTTACGGTGACGTCTTGTTTTTCCTGTGGGCAGAATCATGAGAGGACAAGTACGCGTGACTCTTTCTAATACTACACGAGTTCAGCTTACTGCGAAAAGTGATAACTCAGTGTTCAGCAAACACCACTAATAAGATCATGTCTTACTCATTTCTGTTTAGCCTCTTCTTCACAGCAATGCCAAACCACAGTAAAGTGCAAAAACAGCATGGCAGGACTGTACAAACTCATCATTCATCAGCACCACACAATCTGCAGCTTTCAGCTTATTCTCTGAGCCAGAAGGCTATTGGAGCTTCAGTGGGACATAAATCTCCCAGCACTGCTGCCCTGACCTTGTTTGTTCAGCCCTGAACATTTCTTACTCTGGGTCCTGGATCAGGGAAAGCTCTCGGAGCCCAAGGGCAGGCAGGGTCAAGTGGCCTGTCGCAAGGGTCAACAGCTCTCAATAACCTCCCTGGCCCAGGGGTCAAACCCTTGACCTCAGCTGTGGCTGGACACTGCAGAGAGGAAGAAAGCGAGGTCGAGCCTTTTTCACCTCTGCTTCCTCTGGCCACACAGGTGTCAGAGGCCCCGGTCCTAGGAAAAGGTCAGAGGTCTTAGTGCAATGAGGGTCCACTTTCATACATTGGATTGGGCCATGATGGACTATTACTAGAGCTGCAGTATGCAATATTGACATCGTGGCAGCAGGTGTCAGAGCTGTAGGTGCAGACACTTTCCCTGATCTGCTGAGAAGCTTTACATTGCTAGTTTAATCCTGGCAACCAGCTTTTCAGTCTTGTTTAAATGGGGTCGGTGTTTAACACCGTGGATAAAGTTCTGTTAAATCCAGAACATGTCTATTAAGTAACCCTGGCCTTTAATCAGTGTTAACGACTCTCCTTAAGTTAATTGTGCCTCCGGGCCGTAAATATATAATTAGATTTAAGTGGGGACTTTGTCATCTTTTGGCTGACGTCCTATTATCTGACTGACACAGAAAATACAAAACAGTGTTACAGAAACACTTCAGGAATGTCGTGAAGGACATCGTGGAATGTTAAAACAAAACAAAAATCATTTGGAGAATGTTCGGCACACATGTTGAGAGTGCAGAAAGAACGCAGCTGGAGTGTTGAGAGTCTGTTGCATGCTGAGGGAAGATGTATGCCTAAATCTGACAGCACCCCACTGAGACAATCACAGAACTGGGAGTCTACTTATTTGTTTAGCAGTACACCAGATAAATAACAACATTCTGCTCTGAACTAAAACACTCTCTGTCTCCCTCTGTCTCTTGGTCTCCATCCTGCTCAGATCTCCCTCTCCCCCTCCGCCTCCATCTTTCGCTTTGTCTCTTTCTGCACCTTGACAGTTATTTGTATCTTTGTTGCTCTCTACATCTACCTGTCTGCAGCTACTCACACAGCCAGAGGCTAGCTGTTTCTTCCTCTTCTATGAATTGTAATATCTCCCTCTCGCTTGGTTTTGCTGCCTCTCTGACTCACTTGTGCCGTATTAAAACCACAGATTTACAAAATTGGTGTTTTTCAGAATTTGGAGAGGAAAAAAAAACTGAATATGTAAATAACCACGCAAGTTTCATTTCAAAGAAAACCAGGACTGCAGTTGGAATCTTATTTTTCAGCAACAGCAGAAAAGCACTGTTCATGTTTGTCTCTTTTGCTCCTCTGTCTCTGTTGCCACGTCATTTGTTTTCTATTCATCTCGCAAGGTGACAGATTTTGAAAGATTATATCGGGGAGGGATACAGACTCTGTGTGACAGTGTGATACATATAAAATGCCCCCAGTTGTATCCAGATTTCCTGGATATGAACCAACCAAGTTTAATTTCCAAGACGTTGATTCATAACGACTTATTGTTAATGCTCTTCTTAAATCGCCAGTGTCTTTGTGCCAGTGTGTCCCGTTTGCCTTCTAAAGACTCTTATGGCTTTCAGTTTTCAGTGTGACGAATGGTTATCGTCTGACTTTAACTAGGACTCTAATTTCTAGGCTTTAACAAAACAGTGTTTTGTGAATGAAATTCAGTTTCCATTCAAATACATTTACATTGTACAATTGATTTTGCACTGTGTTAACAGTATTTGCTCTGCAGGTTTTAATGTTTGCTTATAGCTGTGCTTGGTGTTACTGTTGTCTTTCTACAAAAATAGAATGGTTTCTTTGTGCAGCGATGGAGTATAAAATACTGTCGTACAGTTAAGTAGTACCAGGAAACAAAAGGTATTCCAAAGGCTCATTGCTAAAATAATTAAAGTCGGCGCAGGAGACTATATTAGAACACAAAACATTCACCACAAATGCCAATCACATGTATGAGATCATCTGCAGCTCAGCATTCATCTACATTAAAGCCATCATTGCAGAGAAGGTGGTATAATCAGTCGTTGAAATTTATGGACATGCTAGAGCCACTCCTACAGACAGCTGGATACATCATGGTGAAAAGTGTGGTGATAAAGGGTGTTGCCTTTCTCCCCTGCACAACACGGTCTGATGTGTGAAGTATGGGCACTTAATTGTTGCTTATTAAAACGCGATGGCTTTGTTTATACCTGGCTGTAAGACTGTCCAGAAATCTAAAATGATATTTATATGTGCTTCTGATATTTAAACAGAACCGTCACCAATGTTGTGTTATTTGTCTGAAGGATATGTTGCAGACCCTGTGGACTGTTTTCACAATGCTGTTTATTGCAAGTTGCCACTTATAATACCAGTCGTGTGTGAATGAGAGCTTGACAGGGGGATACCCTGACTGTATTGCTCCAGGTTCTGTAATTAAATTTACAGATGAAATATCAGAAAGCCAGTGAGAGCAGAGGCCAAACCCTGGAGAGCTCCGACAGAAAGTGCTGAGCAGCACATTTTGCCAGTTTCTCCCCTCACGCAGGCTTAATGTTACTGGCCCCCGACAGCTAAAATAGCAGCCGGTGCAAGGTTGGCAGGGGCCAGGCGATAGAGGTCTGTGAAAATTTATGAAGTTATTGATTGTTTGGCTATCACTAACCTTCGCCCGTCACACGAAGGAAAGTGGGGAAAGATAAAGAATTTTTTTTGTTTGTTTTTTGCCCCCTATACCAAATATTAATCTCCAAATTTTTAATTTTTAATCTGGACAGAGTGGGAAAATAAATGCTTCTGTCCGGCAGGCCGTGGTAAATAATTAAAATTGAAAATTGATTGTTTACACCAGAGCTGGGATTTATGGGATAGGGGCTCCGCTGTACCCCCGGGGGACCCACTCCCACGTCTGCACACACCGGCCTCGTTCCCATGTGCTAAGCATTTTTTCACATTATTCTCCACCTAATATGCTAAGGAGAGTGTGTACGGGGGACGGAGAAGAGTGGGGAGAGGAACAGGCGAGGTGCGCTCAGTTAGATGACTAGTAAGGTATTTTATTTTTCTACAAAAATCAATGGATTGGAACATTGCCCTCTTTTCCACATGGCTCTAATATTTATTTCAATACCCTGTCAATAAATATAACAAGGTTAGTTTTATAACAGTTCACCAAAGGAATTCGATTAAGTTATATTTGTTATGCCCGATTAAAAACAGGCAATCGATGTGGGTGAAACTACCACATAACCCCCCCCTCAAATCCCTTCTCCTCCTACCATTACCATTATTTCTTCCAACTCCCTCCCCTCTGTGGCATCAGGCAAAATGTAATGCACTTCTAAACACAAAGACACACCTCCTGTCTGCATGGTTACAAACGGAGGAAATGTCCTCGCCTCCCGACTGCGGTGGCCCCTGTGTCAGCCTCTCCTGACTAATGAACACTGGGAAAACAAATAATGGTCCTGTGGTTAAATTAATGAGGGAGGGAATGTGCCGAGCCTAATATTCGTTTTTTATAATGCTGACCGGCTTTACAGCATGTGGGTGTTCACTGTAATGATAATTCACTTCATGTTACCCGGCACATAAAGATGAATCTATCTAGTCACCTGTGGCTCACGTTTCACTTTTCTTTCAAACACTATGTATATTTTAGCACTTACTATACCCCACTGTATCCGTTCATTCATAGTCAGAACTGTGAGCCCCATATTATAAGCTAATCATTTTGTGTTTGTGCATCACGGCTTGGTTTGAGTTACGCTGCAGTCTCTTAGAACATCATAACCATCACAGGCAACACAATTTGCCCAATTTGCTTGATGCTTGTCTTCTCTTTACTAATTTTTATGAGATTCAGAGTTCAGTACTTGAATTCTATTGTCCTTCAATTGTGCCACCTTACAGTGTTGCTCTCTAAGCACTGCGCTGGCAGAAATTCAAATTTCTTCCTCTGGTTGCCGGCAGAGAACAGTGAGATAACCTCGGTGGTTCTATCTTAATAATTAAAACACAGTGGTATGAAGCAGAGCGCTGCTCCTTTATTTATAGGAGAGGCATTCACAGTGAAGTGATTGCGTTGAAACCGGGCAAGTCCTTGATCTCTGACATAAAGGTTTGTATTTTCAGGGTATATTTGAATATCAATGCTGAGACATGATCACCCCACTAGCACAGCCCGACCACACACCCTCACTGACATTCTCCGCCCCCACCGCACACACACACACACACACACACGCCACCGCCAAGACTCAAGAGGAACAGGATCAAACACACATCAGTCATCTGTCAAATGCGTGCACATGCAATATGTGTGTGTGTGCGTGTACATATACTATGCTTCATCATACCCACAACCTCACTATACAGACCTGCATACACATAAAGGGACTATTCACCTATATTACAAAATATCACTTTTCTCACTTACCCCGTGTTGTGTCTAGCGGCAGACTCATTTCAGTGGAACTACTTATAGTCCACACTCATTTGTGTATGAACGAGTGTGTTTAGTTAATGATCCAGAGTACCGGGGATATTGTTTCTGGAAAGAGATGTTTCTGTTTCATTTTTCTCAAATGCAATTTTTCGAGACTGTGAGCATCACAAACAGAATTTTCTACACCTCCATTTTATTAAGGCGGAGTCTGAAATCTCATAGATCTCAAAACCAAAACCATGTACATGACTGAGGAAGTAGCTTTTTTTTCTTTTTAATTCACCGGATCCGGCCTTTTTATGTTCAGCGCTGTCACCAGTGATTGTCTGCCTACCTGACCTCAGAACATCACGCTGGCCACATGAAAGTATATGTATCTACAGTACAACCATTTTTCCACCATTACGAGTAAAGACAGTGATTGTGCACCATGGCTAACAGGCACTAACTCGCTGGCAATATAATCCATCAATCCTGGTGTAATTTTTCCATGCATCAGTACCGTGTACGTGTGCGCTGACAACACACAAAGACTAAAAGCCTTTTCCACCATTGCCACCACCACAGGGAGCTCTGAAGAAATCAATTACTCCCAGGGCGGGCGTGCGGAGCTGCGGGCAAGAGCCCATACATCCAGTAGGGGAATTATTTTGGAAAGAGAAGTATAAGGTGGGAGGAGGGAAGCGGTGGACGGATGTGGCCTTGCTGGGGTCCCCCATCTACTGCAGCTCAGAACTCTAATCCCTCATGGCGATATAGGCACATCTCCTCACATTACTGTGCCGATACACTTCTCAATCCTGCAGGCCCGCCGACTCATTAGATCCGCATTAGCTTCCTCTCCCTGAGCTCGCCTCCAAATTGCCCGATCAGAAGAGCAGGGGAAAACAATACCTATTCAGCAGCATGATGCATATACACACATGCATGAATATGTTCGCTGACACGCTGGCACGCACGCTCACACAAGCGCACACAATATGGGATTATTAGGTACTGAGCGTTTGGGCAGTGAGCTTCACAGTGATTGCCTGATCCGGCTACGAAATGAAGAGTGACGAAGAGCGTCACATTGTGTGTTTGTGTGTTGCACATGCATGTGTCTGTTTTTAATGCGGGAGTGATATGGTTATGTGTAAAAATATGGAGAGAGAAAACAGTCACCTCTTTCAACACACACCTGCCCAATGCTTACACACACACACACACGCACACACAGACACACTCTCTCCTCCCTGTTTCACTGCCTCGGGGTTGGCACAGGCTTTCTGAAGACATTAATATCCCATCATGTACAACTTCTGGTCAACAGCAGCTGATTGGTAAGTTTTTTTTTTATCTTAATGGAAAATAAAATTATTAAACATTAACTTGTTTTTGTGTGTTTGCAATACGTTTTGTTAAATGTGACTCTGTTGTTCTTGAACATGTAAAATTACAAACATACAATAAACATACAATTAATGTAAGAAATAAATAATAGTATCTGCATCACTGATATCATGTTCATCACAAGTCTTATGCCAGCCTGCATTGTTGCCCTACTACCTAATGTTGAATTAATTTCTCTCTACCATTGAATACGTTTATTAATCTTTTAGAATGAAATGAAAGAAAAACGGTCTCTTTGAAAAGGCTTTTTTTTCTTTGCGCTTTGACGTGATTGCGCATCCTTGACTGCGCCATTCACACATGTGTAGGTGTTGTGTTTAGTATATTTTCTCTTTATCCAGAAGTGACTATTTGATGTCCTTCAGAAGCTGCACCCGGAGGAGGACAGGTTACCAATCATTTTTTAGGCATGTTTTAATACTCCCTTGCTCAGAAATTCTCATCTAATATAGTTTATTATAATTTAATCTTAACATGCTTTGACATTATGCTTCGTTCACAGGTTTGCTGTGCTCATTTAATATGACCCTGTGCTCACATTTACCAGTGTTTGGTCAGCATGTTCCTTCATATTTAACAGGCGCTTTAATGAAGTTACTTTTTATCATCACATACTGTGTTAGTCTCATAATTTGACAATAATAAATAAGAAACATTGTAATAGAAGACGACTGTGATGTTACCAACCAAAAGTCTTAAAGATGCTGAGTAATTGATTTCTGCATCTTCTGGATGAGGTTTCTTGTTAAACAAGTAAAAAAGTGCATATACAGACCTTATATTATTCACAGAATCACTTAAAAGGGAAGCGTTTCATACATGAAATCATTCCATCGTTTCTTTGACTTGTGGGTGAGCTTTCTCCTCTAATATTCTCCTTGATGCTTCTCAGCTCTCTCCATATACATTGACTCAGAGCAAAGAAGGGAAGTTTTCTTTCCTCGTCGCGGTGTAGGGGGGTGGAGAACCAGAAGGATGTGGGGCGGAGAGAGGGGGAGAGGAAGATTCGAAGGGTCTGGTTGAGGTCTCGGGTTATTAAATATCCATGCCGAGGAGGAGCATTCAACACTTCCAAACTTCCAGCTGCATTGCACTGCATCACACCACTTTCAAAAGCACACCATCCGCTCTGTCACTCCTCCCTGTTTTCTCTTACCTTCCCTTCATTCCCCACTGCCACTACACTCTCTCTGTTTACGACCTCTGGAGACTCACACAGGCAGGAATGCACACGCACACACACACACAACATATACACACCTGCCTAACCACGAAATCATACCACAGTCAAAATCTTTAGACTCCGACTCTGGTCTCTCGCTTTCTGCTCTGCAGCCTCTCGTTTAAATTTGTCTCGCCAACACTGACTTTACAACCCTGCTAAGTACTCGAAAGACACAAGGTGTACCCTTACTCTCACACACACACACCACCGCACAAAAATGTTCTCCAACCTCAGGACCCCTTATGTGATTCTATTAATAGCTAATACGCACAACCATTAGCATGCATAGAAACCTCCCCTGCACTATTAATAGGACATGTCCAAATCACTGCTGTCGCATTAGCGGCTAACCGCCACAGCACAGGGAGTTTAAGTGTTGCTAACCGAGCGTGCCTGGTTTATTATGCCTTGTGTGAATAATAAAATACCCTTCTCCCTCTCTCCCCTCGTCAGCTCGATTTCCCTAACTCTCTCCCTGCCACACTCTCTCCCCGTCACAGCACCTCTACATACATGGCTGAACTTGGCAGAGCACTTTGTTTGAACACCGAATAGTTTGCCTTGTATTGTGAATATTTCACTTTCTCTGTCGGTCTGTGGCTACCGCTGTTACAGAGAGGATCATGACACCCAGAGAGAGCTCGAGCTTTTCTATCTTAAGTCATACCTAAAGAAATGGTGTATGATTGTCAAAGCTTTTCTATATTTACTATAAACATTAGAATTTGGTGAAATAGAGCTAATATTAGTGATTATAATAAGTAAGGTTAAAAAGACACCTTTACAACTCAAACTCTTGCTGCTGCTCTAACTAGGTTTCACTTCACTCGCTCTCACGCACCACACCCCCACCTTTCCCTCCTTCCTCCTCTCCTCACGCCTTTACTTTCTCCTTCCATCTTTCCCTACCTCGTCTCGTGCAGAGGGGCTCCCGCGGGATGGCTTTTTCATGTAACACGCCAACAAGCGGAGAATAAGACGCGAGGAGTCTTAAGTGTCCTGCTAAACTGTATGTGCTTTTCCTTCTCTCTGTTTCTCTTTCACTCTCTACCCTTTTCTGTTGCTCTCATTATCTTTTGTTTCACACAGGAGGTTGTTAACTCTGCGTATTCTGTGTCACTTTCTAAACAGTTTGTTTTTTGTTTAGTGAAACAGTACGTGTCTAAAGTACTTTTCTGGTTTTCATTTGAATGTGAAATCACTGAGAACTTTTCATAGACATACAGACTATGAAGGATAGGATTCACTAGAGAAATGTCCCTTTAAATCTCAGAAAAACATTGAGGGTAGGTTTAGAGCATCCCAACCTTTTGTCTTTATCCCTTGTGTATCCATGTTCCAGGGTTATGGTTTCCAGGACCAGTCTTTCATCCTGGCCTTCCTGTATTTGCAATTCATATATCATAAGGTCAAGGCCTATGGGCAAAACCCAAAGCAGCAGCAGCCCATTATTTCTCAAGGAAATTGATTATTGATTGGGGGCAACAACAGAACTGATTGAAGATGGAGGGAGAAGGACAGACGGAGGGAGAGCGAGCGAGGGACTGATGGGCATAATGAAGAATGATTGAAGTGTGTCACACAGCAGGTGTTTTGGATGGACAGGATTCAGTACAGAGAGAGGCCACAGTTTACTCCTGCTCGTTCCTGTTTTTATCTCTTTCACCCTGGTGTCTAGATATTTCTGTTTTCCTTGATCTAGCTCATTTTTATTCTCATTATATATTTCTCTTTATTCCCTCTGCAGAAGTTTCTATATAATTTACTATATGTACCATTGTGACTACTTCTATTTGTCTTGTATTTCTGTTCTGTAAATGTACTACTGTGTGTGTGTGTGTGTGTGTGTGTGAGAGAGAGAGAGAGAGAGGACTACATTCCTGCAGTGTTGACAGGTCTCTTGCATGTCCTGGCCACTCTAGACAAACCAAGGTTGGGTTTAATCTTATAATGGCTGAGAGAAGGCCTCCTTAAAGCAAATCACAATACATTGACCAAAAGACTCATGCATTATTCAGAGTTCCTTTTTTTCATATCACACGACCCCAGAAATGCTTACATACACACACACACACACACACTGCCCATTCTCCACAGGCACTACCACCAGTCAGACAGGTCTTTTTCAAATTCAAATAATTAATATGAATCTCTGTTCTGATCAGATTAGTGCACTTGAACTAATTGAGGTATCTCTATTGAATTTGTTGTGCTTCAAATAGAACTTGACAGAAACATTCTGCTATGTATTCATTAATTTGCCTGATAATAAAGAGGTAATGTCAGGACAACGAGTTATTATGTAATCTGAGGAATGTTGTCTTGTTGGTTTCACCATTATGAATGAAGTGACCAGTCACTGTGCTACAGAGATTCTCGTCTAGTTCAACAGGTACCATACCCATGAGCAGAGTACATTGATAACTTGTGAAAGCTATTTTGTCATTTAGTTTTGATGCTAAATTAGAAACAATATGCCCCATACCCAGCTCTGACTGGAAAATTACACTAGGTTAACATACATGTTCACACACTATCATTCACCCTGAGACAGTTGGGTTTGTATACTTACCCCGTGTGTGTCCTGCCTTCACCTAATTGGATCCTGTGCAGCAAAGCCCTGCCGCTGAGGCTCACAGTGTGCCTCTCGTATCCATCCATCCAGCTTTTCTTCTTCCTCTCCCTCACCTCCAGCCGCCACCCTTCACCCTCACACTCGCCTACGCACCTCTTTTCAGAGGGACTTGGTGTTTTCTCAGCACATCATCACCTTTTGGGGAGCACAGTGAGGCCAACAGTGCAATTCATACTAAATCAGTAACTGGTCTAGGCTTTCCAGTCACTGTCAACATTTGCTGACAGACTGTGGATCCAGAAGTAAATTATAAAAATATTACACATTCTGAGTTATTGTATTTTATCTCTTGTTATGTGGGGATGAGCTAGAAGATGCTAACCTTTCAGGCCGACAGAGAAGTTTGACATTTACACTTATGATATTTATCAGTTTAGAGTCTATTATTATCATAGTTCATTCATTTTATTATTTAGCTTCATATTATTGATGCATAAATATAATGTGATTTTCTGTTTTGCAGCAGAGCTGTTGGTTGGTCTGTTTTCAGTTTAGTGCTTGGCATAGTGTCCTGTTTCAGGAGACAGCTTAGCTGCATTTGGCCTGAGGGGACACTTACAAACACATGAATATGCCCTCGACCCAGACACAAAGAGATGACACCATACATAAACACGCACACATCTATGTGTGCAAAGACAGACACAAACACACACACACAGTGTGGACATAAGCAAGACTGTGCAAGGTGTTTGATGCATGCATAAAAAACACTCATGCATGCATGAACACACACACACACACACACATATGAAGACCCGTACTTTTGCTCACCTTAATTGGCCCACCAAGCATCACTTAAGAAGCCTTTGAGAGAAAGACTATGTGAGATAGACAGGAGGAGAAGGGGGGAGTTCAGAGATACAGACAAATAAAGGAAAGAGACAGTCTTGGAAAGAATGAGGAAGTCAGGAAGAGGGGAGAGAGGGAGGGCAGAAGGCACGAGGAAGAGAGAGAGAAAGCTCCCTGTGTATTTCTGGGGGTAATTACAGATGCAGATTTGCATTGCCACTTGCAACATGGCTGAATTCATTTCCATCTTCACTCTGCCCTTCCCCGGTGCCCCTGGGGAGGTAGAGATAGAAGTGCGTGTATGTGTGTGTGTGTGTGTTTGAGTGTGCATATGAGTGTTTAAGGAGGAAAATCTGGGAATCTGCATAACAAGCTGGGAAAAGAAAGGAGAAACTGAGAAGATGGTGTTCTGAGGAGAGGATAGTGTGTGTGTCTGTGTGTGTGGTGGGGGGCATCTTTGACAATCTGAAGCAGATACTGGATGATAAAATTCATGCCTCCACCTAATTTTAGGGAACAAACTGGACATTCTGATATCACATTACAAATCCCTTTTAGCAAGTTCCTCACCCCCTTTAAATGTGCATCGCCATTAGTAGAGAATAGAGACTTTATTAATGATGGTTGATAAAAAAGATAAACTTTTCTATCTGTGCACCAGCCTTTTACATGAACACCAGAGTTTAGTGGCAGCACTTAGGCTACAGTTTGTTTTGAACTACGCACTCAGGAGCAGTACAATTAGCGTCACACACCTTCATCAATCAAAGAAAAATATTTGAAAGTCAATTTAATCCATTTCTGTGTGACCGATAGCTCAACAAAAGTACCTGAATTGCACTCCTGCAGAAGGCCCACCCACCTACTGTCCCTTGCCGATTAAAGATCTTTTTAGCACAACTTTCTCACCTCGTTTTTACATTTAAATAAAAAACAAGATGCTCCTGAAACTGTGCTTTTTTACTGTATTCCCACTCCTGTTTAAGCTATAATTATTAAAAGACAAGTTGTCCACCTAAGGTTTAGTACCTGCCCCAGACACAGACACGCTGCTTCCTCCGTTTCCATTGTGAGAGAATGCAGGTGTTTCGTGCCACAGCAAAACCCCTATGGTGTGTTTACCTCTGACTTGTTCTTCAGTCAACAGAAGATTGATGGAGAACCACATGCTTTCTCAGCACACTGTGGTGTTTGTGTAGTGATGGCATATGACCACCAGGGGCTTACTGATCACAGCATAGTGTGTGTGTGTGTGTGTGTGTGTGTGTGTGTGTGTGTGTGTGTGTGTGTGTGTGTGGAAGAAAGAGAGAGATATATAGACAGCAAACATACATGTCAGTCAAAACAAGCATGCACTTCCTCTTCAACCTTTACAGTGTGCAAGCATGTGTGTTTCTTTGTGTTCATGCCTTTGATCAACTAGAAAGTGTTTTTGTCTAACTGGTTTGATGTCTTCCTATTTGTTTTGGCTGCTGTCTCTGGAGGAAAAAGAGAAGGAGAGGCGAACAGTCTTTAACTGAATCCGTCTCAGCTTTTCATCCCTTTCTGCAACAAAACATATACAAGGGTGCACACACGCGCAAACACACACACACACACACACACACACCCACCCCTTTTCCAGTAAGACCACCTGGCTTCCCGCTGCCAGTCCGCCAGCAAGCTCAGCAGCCTGAGACTTGGCCCGATTAATTATCTTCCTGCTAATTGAATGTAGAGGGACTCTACAGGGATGGGTCATTAAACTGATGCAGCGTATGTTTGTCTCCACTGTTTATCTATCCACAGCTAAAAGATACATCAGACACACTGCACATAACCACAAACACACAGACTAACACACACGAAGCAGATATCTACTTTTGTGCTCACAAACAAATAGGCACACGAGCATTCACAGCATCCTTCAGACACACAAGTTAATTTGGTAACTCTCTTCTATTTTAATTATTTACTTACCTTCTGTTCAAGCACACATTAAGGGCATACATTTAGCACTTCTGGCTTTCCAGTTGAGTGGAATTTTTCTTTAATTCACATTCCCGTAAACAGATTTTATATATTATATTATATAAATATATAGATATTCAACTATTTGTATTGTTACCTTCTACTATGGCGTCTGCTTTGTGACTTCCGTACAAACACTGTACGTTCTAACACGTGCACACACTCAGACCACGTGCTGAGCTCTTATGGAAGTCCTCTTAATAGAGTGTATATGGGGTTAATTAATGCAAAGCACTTTAGGTGTGACAAGCAACCCCTTGGTCCCAGTATTAAGCCTACATTGTTTCAGTGCTAACGAGAGGGCTCTCAGGGGAAGTGGCTCTCTTCGTCTTGTCTTCTCCCGTCTTTGTCTTTATCACCTCCTTCATGTTACTCGTGTCATGTAATCCTCGATACCGTGAATCTGTAATGATATGCCGTCCTGGTGACATTAGACAAGGCAGTTCAATGTTGATGCACTCTTGGTGGATGGCGTTGTTCCTGTGTAAAAAGAACTAAGATTCCGCCCCATTGCTTTCCCAAGTCACACTCAAGGGGCGAAACGTAACAAGTCCAGTTACTACTGGAATAGTATCTGTATTAATGACACAGTGGAGTCCACTGGAAGTGAAACGTCAACATCTCCGACAGTGTCTGTTATGCCTTTTGTTCTCGTTGCCTGAACTGTGGGCCAGTGCTATTTTTCACTTTCTTTATATTTAGTGGCCTGGGCAGGGCATTCAGCCCCATATCTGAGTCTCATTGTTGGCTGGCAAAGGCTGACGGCCTACACAGAGGCCCATTCCCCCCACATGCCTGCACAGGCATAATGGCCATTTCACAGCTCGTCTGGGGGTAATGGAGCCTGGCTGGGCCTGTGAAGATGGATCACCACCAGATGGGAATGAAGTGGGTGATCTGGCAGGATTGATGTGGCCTTGGTGACCAAAGCTAGATGCCCAAGTGTCCACCCTTATGCACACTGTTGGTCAACATTTGGTGTAGATGTTCACTGGATAGAGGCTTACGACTGGACAGTGGCTTTAAAGAGGGTGTGTGGTATGTCTGTCAGTGGCACCAAATGTGGATCTATGTGTGCATACGTCTATCCTTGTTTATGTCTACTTTCTTATTTGGCTGACATCTACGTGTTGTAGAAAACACAAAATGCAAAGCTAGACACACATGGGTCTGAAGCAATCACGAGACTCACACACCCCTTCAAACTCTACACTACCAAAACACAACATGACTGTGCTGGTCTTTCAACTGGACCTTTGAGGCGGGCGGCAGCTGACGTTATAAATGGTGTGTGGTGGATAATGTCAATACTCAGTGATTGGACTGAGCCTGCTGAGTCGCTAAAGGTCAGGGAGGGGCACATTGCTGATTGTTTTCCAAAGACAGCCCATTGAAGTTTGTCTGATAGGGGTCATTTAGTTTAAGACACACTCACAGGCAAAGTTATCAGTCTGTGTCATTTACTCTCCCTCTTCTTCAGTGATTGTTTTAGAGTTTTGTTAAATTAAACACCCTCCTTTTATAATCATTTCATTCATGTAAAATGTAGCCAGAGTTAAGTGGAGCTCATTGTCATGGATGTTACTGAAAGACAGACAAGCTGTCTCTCCCCCTGTTCCCTGTCAAACTGATGAATTACTATCATATAGGCAATAATATCTTACACTGGACGCATCAGTAGTCCATAGGTTTAGTTTCGAAAGTCAACATTTAAATAAAAGTTCAACACATTAAACATGCAGTCACACAAACCAGCACGCTTCGGTTCCATGATAAGAGAACGTACAGCACACGTGCTCTATGGTAGACATGTATTGATCAACCAAACAGTTTGACCATTGGGGTGGATGTGATAGAGAATCAGTTGCTACAGAGTTTTTGTTGTATGAAACCCAGACTAACGATGTCCAGAGTTGCTCTTTCACACCTGTAGCACACAATAGGAGATTTGTGTTGAATTTCTTGTCAGGTTTTGGCGAGGAGAGGTACCATGAAGCAGCATTAGTTGCATAACTAAAACATAATCACTGAATTCTCTGGACATTGACCTACTCCGCTTATACATGATTTTTGCACAAGGAAGTCTATTTAATGTCTGATCTCGCAACTCTTGCCACTTGTGCTTTCACATCTCCTCCTGCTAATGTCTATATGAGTTCGGGGTTGTGTCTGGAAACAGTAACAACGTGTCACCACACTGGATTAGCTTTACAGTTGTTTAAAAACCAACTATATTGCCCATGCTCATGGTTAATTTAATTCGTTGCTATGGAAAACATTTTTCCTTACTACAACCACTAATATCCTTTTAAAAAGACACTTTAGTCTCAGCTGTCTTAATGCCCATTAAAACACATACACCACTCTAAACACATGTACTGTATGCATCTATTAGGCTCTGCTAACCAAGGCTTTCAGGTCTAATTTCACTGATGATGTTCCTTTTGTGGCATATCCGTGAAAGTGATCTAAAAACACAAGATGCAAATGCAGATATTTGCTATCCTATCCTCCCACATCATTTAGAGGGCTGGTGTGTGTGTGTGTGTGTGTGTGTGTGTGTGCATGGTGCGTACATTTGCACTCACGACACCCCTCATCTCAGTGTCTCTTCAAAGGCATTGAGTAGTGCCCTTTTGTGGTCCCGTTCCCTCCCTTTTCACTCTCCCTCCTTTTGTCTTAGCGTTTCATATTTAATAGTGCTGGCTCAGAAACAGAGCAAGGATAGGTACCTGAAGCCGAGGGTGAAGCCCTACTGATGCCTGGGTGAAGTGTCTCCTCTCTCTCCACCTCTCTGTCTGTAGCTCTCTCTCTCTCCCCATGATCCTTTCAAGAGAATCTATGAACAGCAGATCAAAGAGATCCACAATGATGTCTCCCTATTCTCTTGGGGTAGCACAGTTGTTGAGACCCCCCACCCCCCTTCTCTCTACACACACACACACACCTCTCGCTTTCAAACAGGTGTCTTGACTGATAAGTGATACACATATAGAGTGGCAGAGACAGATGAAACAAAAATTAAAAGAGCTGTATAGAACTGAGCCCAGATCCTGTCCCGTGTCCCTTTGCATGGCATCAAATCTGTAGTCCACTCCCAAACTTTGTCAAATGCCTTTTATGTACAGCACGGTTAAATTGAAGGTACTTACTAATAGTTTGGTTCATATTTGAGCTAGAAGCACTTGAATATTTCTTCTTATGCTCCCATTTCCCCCATGCTTCTCTGTTTTTTTCTTACACTGAGGTGATGCGAGTCTATTGGCATCTGTCAAACTATCTGGCTGATTTTATAGCTTGCTTTCAATCACATGACTTGTTAAAAACAAGAACACGTGTTCCTCATTGATCATCAATCAATGATCAATTAAGCAAGCCATTTGTCCAATTAGAGCAAAGGCTCCGTCTGGACCACAGCTTATTTAGCTGTTTGATTGGAGGAAAGTGGAGGGAATGGATGTGCTTGCATAATTGATCAGTACCAGGTCTTTAAACACTTATCTCATCCAAGTCAGATAGTGAAGTCATTCAGGTTTCCATCGAGGAGAAACAATTCAGTTCAGTTTATTTATATAGCTCCAAGGCACAACAAAAGTTACCTCAAGACACTTTACAACCCCAAAAAAGCCACAAAGCCAATGACGGACCATCCAGAAAACAGATGATGATTTCATTTCTTGCATTTTATTATGTCTTGCGTTCCTGTAAACATTCTAGTTTACATTATTTTCTTGGTTGAGTAATGCAGATATTCTTTGCTTGGCAGACGCTTTTATCCAAAGCGACTTACAAGGAGCTCAGAGACACACCTGGTAGGGGATTAGGAGTCAGACAGGATTCGAACCCACAACCTCCTGCTTCCCAGTCTGACGCCTAACCCACTGAGCTACCAGGCTGCCTATTATATATATATATATATATATATATTCACTTCTACCATTGTATTATCATACAAGTTCTCAATCAATTCAATGCATGTATATAACAGATTCAACAACATGTCCTGTCTACACGGTTGTTTAGATGTAATAGAAGCCATGTCAGTCAGCTGAAGAATTTTATGGTTCGTTTTGAGATTTCTTAATTCCTGTGGCTATTTGATTTGAAAAGACCTGTTGGACTCCACCGTCCCTCATTCTTCTCCTCATGACAGATCCCCTTCAACCCCTATGGTTCTCACTTCAGAGGGGGCGCTGTCTCGCCATCTCTACCCAACACCTCAAAGCTCAAACCCCCTGAACCCTGTTTTTTCTCCTTCCTCTTTCGCCACTTCTTTTCGCAGATAGAGATTGTTTATTTGGGTCAAATAGTCAGTTATCTAATGGAAAGGAAGAGGGGGTGTCTTCTATCCTTGCCAGTACTTTTTCCAAAATTCTCACCCTCCTTGTCTTTCTTTCCAAGTTTTTCCACCCCCATCGCTTGCATTTTGGTTTTCAGCCATTTAACCAGTCAGCAACAATCAGAACTGACAGAGCGACGTGAAACAATTGAGGAGGGGTCATCGGAGGGATGACCTAACAGGGTTGGGGGTAGGGATCGAAGTGAGGCCCTGAAAAAAAAAAACGCCACCCCAGCACAGTGTCCTGCCCGGCTCTTTGTTGCTGTTGGACAGTGAGTAAATGGGGACACTTTACCTCTCCTCTGCACACACCTCTCTCCATCTCCTCCACTCTCCTTCCCTTATCGCATTCTCATTTGCCTCCCTGAGACTCCTTTCTCGTTCTTCTTTGTGCTATCGCCTAACAGAGGCAGAACAGAGGGGGCCTGAGAGTGATGAAGTGACTGACGGAGCAACTTTTCCTCACATTTTTTTAATCTTCCCTTTCTCTCTGGCCTTGTCTGTGACTGTGTGACACTGGGACACTGTCTGATTGACAGGGGACGTGGAGGTGTGTGTGTCTGTGTGTTCAGGAGGGGGGGCAAAGTGACTGCATGTCTCTGTGCCTGTCTGTCTGGACGCTTTGAGAGGGGATTGTGGGAGTTTTTTGAGGCCGAAGTGGGTGAGAGAGGGAGGAGGGTTGATGGTAGGAAGGGATAGTTGAGGGGAAACGGTGTGAGGGTGAAGAGAGGGGCTTGGAAGGGGGCGGAGGGGGTTAGCCACTCTTTCTCTCACCCTCTCCATGACAGTTTGAAGGTTTCACACTTAGCTGCCCTTGCGTTTGTTTGTCTGCGCGCCTCAATCAAGTTCCCACGTGAAAGTGCGCTCTCACTGTCCTCTTGCACTCATCTGACCGTTGGACATCACAGCAGTCAGAACCAGAGCTGAGACGGACATACACAGAGAGTGACAGCTGGGTCCAGGTCTGCAGACACAGGGCGTACAGCATCTCGGAGGGACTCCCTCTTATTCTCATTCTACTCACCCACACAATGACCTTGTGTGTTTTGTAGCTGCAGAGTAATAAATAAAATTTGTTTTCGTTTTATTTTTTTTGGATGCCTCGAAAATATCCCACGTTATACAACATGTATAGCATTTTTAAATCCTTTAATGCATTTATTTGAAAAATGCATAATTCTTAACCAATGTTTTTTATGGCCAAATTTGAACTACAGCGGATATTTTTCAAGGTAACATATTGTAGGCTAGTCTCACAGGTTAGTGTGATGTCGTGCTTTTGTTGTACTAATGCCTAGCAATTTGTTAAATAAATCACAGTCATTGTATGCATATTATTGCTTTATCTAGTGGAAAATGTCAAACTCGGTTGGCTTCATTCTCACCAAATATCAAACTAATACACTGATACGCGTAATTAGAGGTCATGGGCAGACAATTAAAACAGTATGCCTTGTTCTCACTAGGCTCATCACAAATGTATGATAATTTAATAATTTTGTCACTGGTGTCATATATGGATGATTGATTAGAGATGGAGAGAAAGGGGAGAGAGTTGGGTGGAGGCGAGGCGAAAGGAGGCAGAGTGGGAGGGAGAGGAAGGGGGAGCGAAGGATGAATTAGTGACAGGATGGAGGGAGAATGAGAGCAAAGAAAGGAGAAAAGGGGGAGGGAAAGAGGGAGTGCATTCCTGGGTGATTCAGCACAGGAGATCAGCGTGAGGGAGGGATGGCGAGTAGATGGACAGAGGGTGGGTTGGATGGATGGAGGGGAAAGGAGGAGGGGTGGTAGGACTCCCCTCTAGCAAGTGCGCCGACAGGGACAGATGGCGTCCCTTGGCGGACAGAGTGAGTCCCAGTTTTCACCTGCGGCCCCATGGGAAAAATCCGCCTTCCTTACACGTGCAGTCATAGAAGAGGCCCTGGAATGCTCGTGCAACACTACAGCAAGATGAAGGATGTACTCGGAGGAGGTGGGTGGAGGGAAGGATGGAGGCAGGAGGTAGGAAAGCAGAGAAGCGGGTCAGCGATGTAGCATAGTCTGAGAAAACTTTAGGAGGAAATACGCAGAGTGGGGAAAAGCGCTGAGGATTAGGAGATTGAGCAAAGTAAAAATTGAAGGAAGATATAAAAGGCGGCAGTAAAAAAATCAATAAGCAAAATGTTTGAAGAAAGGAAAGCAGCAGGGTAGCTTTCAAACTATGAAAACTATTTGACAGATACTTTCCGACAGACAGTGTAACACCCTTGCCTTGTTCTCTCTCCCCCTTTCTCCCTTCCCTTCCCTCCCTCCTTAGCCATCATCTCCTTTCTCCCTGCCTTGTTTTCTTTCCTCTTCTTACCCCATCTCTCCCTCTCTCTCACTCCCTGGCTGTTGGGTGATACAGATGGTGCTTTTGAGGACTGTGAATGGGGTCAGGCTGGGTCGGGAGGGGAGGGGGGCGGCGGCTGCAAGGGAGGACCAGACAATAATGTAACGATTCGGCTAGCCCCCCTGACCAGCAGGGCCGTGGAGGAGAGTGAAAGTAAACAATGGTCTGTCGCTGTGGGGGTCAGCAGGAGGGAAGAGAGAAGAGGGTAAATGGGCCTGCAAGGAGGGGGTCAGTCTCCCAGGGTCTCGACGCAGGCCGCTGACGTTAGGAGGTTGAAATGTGGGTGGGGGGGTGTATGCACATATGCCGCAGAGAGGCGGGGAGGTCACAAGGTAGCAGCACTCCAGTGTTGGCATGTGGTCTGTGTTTTTGCAAGTTGGTTTTTGTGAGACTCATTACCGCATAAATCCGTTAGCCTGCTGCTTCTTAGTCTTGTATCAACATATCCTCATTAGATTTAAAATTTCTTCTGCATACTCTGTAGGAAATACTTGAGACAACCAAGAGACTTGTCCACATATGATGGGAAATTGAGATTCCTGTAAAAGATATGAAATGAGAAATAAGAGTTTATTGATGATAATTTTCCTTGAACATTTCTTGAGTGTTCATTCTGTGTAACTAATTCGTTCTTTAGTTGATTCTTTTTTAAACACAGTGTTAAAT
>JAUMHF010000008.1:5196805-5267293 GCA_032359275.1 Microctenopoma steveboyesi
AACTCTGCAATAAAACATACATAGGAGAAACCGGACGCCAACTACACACACGAACAATAGAACACAAAAAGGAATGCAAAAAGGAGAGCGGAAGAAAACACACAAGAGCAGCCAAACAACAAGCACAACATACAATAAAAGGTAACAACAACAATTTAACACTGTGTTTAAAAAAGAATCAACTAAAGAATAATTTTCCTTAGCTGTTAATGACTGTGACCTGGTAGTTCAATGGGATAAGCATCAGACTGGGATGCAGAAGGTGACACGAACATATCCCAGCCCATATTCTTAGCTTATCCCCCATACCAGGTGTATCCTTGAACAAGGCACTCCGTGCTTGTAAGTCGCTTCAGATAAAAGTAAATGGTACCTTGCCTTTTATTTACAACTTTGAATTAGAAAAAAATGCCATTTAAGTATTTTTACTCAGTGTGCTATATGTTTTTTGTTCATCAGTTTCAAATGATTGTTCCACAGGCTATAGTGAACTGCGAGGCTCACCATCTGTGCAATGGCAGAATGTGCTGGAGTACAAATAAAGGGGATCGTAGAGTGTGACAGTTGACACATGGCTAAGCAGGCCTAAAGATGCCTCATTGATCTAATTGACTGAAGAGTCAGGGATCAATGCCAGTGATCAGCAGCCCCCTAGACTCCAATAATTTGAACAATGACTTCAGTCTCCCAGCTAACCAGATGTTGCTCTTTCCAGCTTGCACTGGAGGTGCAGATTTGACACCAACACAAGTGCTTGTGAATAAAATATCTGACAAGACAAAACGTGTCATCTGTCTTTCACACACTCAAACACATGAACAGATAAATACATTCTACTTCTTTAAATACTCCCATACCCGTAGCTTGTGTAGCTGTCGTTCACTACACTTTCCATCTGTGGCTTTTGATTGACAGCTGTGTGGTTTTCAGTACAGAGATGAGTGGGCTGGCTGCAGGGGTGAAGTCCCCACACCCCAGGGGCTGACGCCTCCTCCACCTCTATTCTAGGCTCAGGGGCATGTGCAGGGCCCAAGAGATGCTGCTCGTGAACCTACATTGTCTGCGGGGCCCCAACATGTTACTCCTTCAAGTCACAGTGTGTGACATGAAGTCACGTGAAGTGACAAACACGCACATACAAAGTCTTCTGGGAGGTTGTGCAAAAATATATCCATGGTGCAACAAATGTGTGTGCAGCACACGAGACACTCGAGCAGAGTCACATCTCTTTTCTTTATTGAGACAGCATCTGGAGTTTGCCAAGATGGGGTGGTCCTGACCAGTGGCGCCTGTCAATAGAGGGTGCTGGAGCGCCGCCCCACCAGTCTTACATGAAGAAGAAGGAGCTTGTTTTGAGCTTGTGTCATGATGAGAGTGAACACTCCTGGTATTTTCGTGAGGCTGGTGGACTTTGATGGATTTCTTGATGGAGTAGTACCTGCAGACTGTTACTGTATTTAAAGGGACATATGAGCAGAATGAGCTGCTTACCCACCCTTCCTTTACTTTAGCTACTTGACTTCTTAGTTGAAGGAGAAAGAGACTTAAAACACATGTATTTACACATTTTAAAGCAGTGTGATGCATGATAATGATGCTTTGGTTTATACTACTGGTGATATGTGGTTAGAGTGCATCTAAACTCATTTGCAAAAGTGGGCCCCCACCAAAAATGATTTCACCAATCTCTGTTTTGAACATGGTTTGACCTACAGGAAGACTTCCACAAACTGACCAGTCAGAACCGAGTGGCAAAGCTGTGTCTTAAAGATGCAGGAACTCAAAAAAGACCAGAGCAAATTAAGAAGAAGAGTCACTTTATTGGTCATAGATACATGGGGGATGGGCTGGGCGACTCAGCTGGGAATGGATCCCGCTATTCCTGCATCCCAGCCCTCTGCCTTAACCACCGAGCTACGGCAGCTTTAAAGTTGGTTCAGTTTCTCCATCTGAAAGTGAAATCACAAAGTATCTCCTAACTTCTCTTGTTTTGTTGTTTCCTTTGTGTAAAACATTAAAAATGGGTGACTGACTCCACTTTGAAACGTAGCAAGATAGTGCGTGTTAGTTTAAAAGGTAATTAAAATCCTGCATTAGCACTTTGTACCATTTGTAGACACCGCTGCATTGTCTTGAACAATGGAAGTTTTTGCGCAGTAATTGCAGCTTTTAATAATCTGAATGACTTGTATTTTTTTAGAAGTGATCTCTGAGAACGAATAGCAGCATATGCCAAACCTCTTTGTTTTTAGAATTTTTACAAAGGAGTTTAGCTGAAAAATGAACAGAGGAATAGCTTTATGTACTCCTGAAATCCATTCCTTACTGATTCAAGCATGTCAGGACAAGAACTATTGCAATACAACAAAGCTCCAGCAAAATTAAACATTTTATTCTCTACTTGACATCAATTGCTTTATTTTTGTGACTCTTGAAACTTACTCTAGAGAAAAGTATTTTTCACTAAGAGGTGTAATCTTGGGCCCATCAGCAGGGCCCAAATATGTGCATGAATATTGCAGGAGGCTGCATTACAGCTGAGGCAGCAGCAGGGAATCTATGCACACCCAGTTAATCTCAGGAGGCAATAACAAGGGGACTTTCCCATACCTGGTGAAACAACTGGATAAAAGCTATTAATGGGGTTGGCATTCACCAGTTGGTATGCGCATTTCAAATTTCAGCATTAGATCTGAAAATGCTGGAAATTTGAAACAATTCTGAAATATTGCAAAAAAGTTTTTATGCTTCGCTAGAGAATTTGTTGTATCAATATAAACAAAATGTGACAAAGTGCAGTGGAAACAGACTTGGCGATTTAAGCATGACATGATACATTGCCTCAAACTTTTACTGAAAAGACCAAAACATATCAGCAGACCAAAACAAGAGCTGTGTGGAGTTGTGTACAATGTTCCTCAAATTATTACTTCATCTTTCCATCATCTTTTTTACTCCTAACCCTAAACACTACAAAAATCGTTTTGTTTAACCATACCCCCCAATCCTAATCTAAGTAATTGTCACTATTTAGCTACACTTCTGCACACCCTCTTACATCTGCAAATGAGAGGAGACTGAAAATTCCCTCTTCACAGGGTCACTGATCCCAGTCAAGTCTATTTTCCTTTGTTGTCCCCGGCTGGTGGAATGACTTGCCCTGCTCCATTCCACTAACCGAGACTATGCCCACCTTCAAACCTCACACCAAACATTTAAAACGAGTCTTACACCCACACACACACACACACACAAAGTTATCAAGCACTTAACAATTCCTAGCATGTTTTTCTTCTTGACAAGTTGGGTCTTATCAGGGCTCTTAGTTTCTTGTAACTCAGAATTTACAGAACCCAAATGGTAAGTGCTTGTGTCTTCTCCTTGTCCGTTGGATAAAAGCATCTAACAAGTAACGTTCTGAGGTTTTTGTTTTTTCTTGTTTATTGGGCCACTCCTCCATGTTCAGTTTCAAGGAGGTTATGTGATGATCTATTTATTGCCCAAGGCATCCTAACAGTGACAGCAAGACTAAAATAAGTTGCTGCACCATAACCATAGTAAGAATATAACATGGTAAAGTACGATAATTTACATTTACATTTCTGGCTTTATTTTGAAATAGCTGCAACTTCCTCCCTGGTCATTATCTCACTCCAGTGCTCTTTACACCTAAGCAACCTGTAGAATTAGAGTTTTAAGTTAAACTTGTGTTTCGTAGCCGCGTCAAAAGGCTGTGTTAAAACACCACAAGGGAAAACAGTTTGTCTGTTTAATCCAAGGGACAATTCAGATCAGAGACAATTCGTGAATTTTTAATGGCACTCTACTCTTCACTAACTCATTCAGAACACTCTATGTTAGGTTTAATTTTTAGAGCTACCGGCATCAGGTGAAAGTGCATTTACAGTGTGCTGTAAATGTATGATTTTTGTCTGCTATTTAGAGGTCAAACATGTAACTATGGTAAATGCTAGAGCATAGAGTGTGCTATATTGCTCACATTGTCTTAGCAAAATCTCACACACAGCATGTGGAGGAAAAAAGGAGTAACTAAGAAGTGCATCACTATATATCCTCAGTCAAGTTCTTCATCCCCTAGTGGAATCACTGTGCTTTTAGATCAGTGTGATTGGCAGCCACAAGAGCCCTATGAACACCCAGCTCTGTCAAAAGGATGTACATTTCACAACCAGGTCTTTGTGCAGCTTTACCTGGCAACAAGGCTGAGAAGGTATGGAGCACAGAGAGAAAACTCTGTATACTGATCATACTCAACTCTCCACTACACCATCAAAACTCATATAGAGAGTGATAGCCCTTATATACATACATGTGCACATTTGGAGGTAGATTGTCTGTACTGTTGTAATGTGTGCATTTACAGTATGTGATTGGAGATTGGTCTGTATTAGAATCGATGTGCGTCTATCCCTGTGTGTGCTCAAGCTGCAGTCGTCATGTAAAAAGGTACAGCCGCTGAAGCACACTCGGGAGAAAAATGAAAGCGACAGTGAGAGAGAAAGTTCGTAGGGGTTTATAATGGGGCACAGCAGACACCAGGCCCTGGCCCTAATTGATCTCAGGGTAGTGCAGAGGGCCCAGCCTCGGGGGCCACTGGAGGGGTCATTAGGATGCAAATATAACAGTGTGTTTCTCTGGCGCAAGCTAGATAGACACGCTGGCAAAGGAGAGGTGATAGTGAGAAGAGGGACAGGAGAAACAGGGAAATGGAGTCTCTCTCTTTCTTATTGTTTATTACTTGCTGTATAATATATTGTCAGTTCTTCTTTTGTCCTCATCTAAATATGGCGCCAGATCTCACTTAGACATTCTCAGTCACACTGAACCAACTAGATATATTTTATTAAAATAAAATATACAACAGCTAGCAGGTGGTGGGGTCCAAGGACCATGGAAATTGTAGATATTGTATTACATGTGGATATTCTAATGCCATATATTAACCAAGGTCTCAAGTTTTACAGATTCTTTGAGATGTTGGAACTAGAAAACTTTTACAGAGTTGCATGCATTCGAATTCAATGTCTGCCTGAAAATCAGCAGTGGTTTTGCCTGGAAATGCATTGGGCTTGGTAGCAAAAGTTTTAATTTACTCACAGGTGTGAATGCTGCATGTTTGATTTTTGGATGGTTTACATGTATTTTGTCATTTTTGGTTTATTAGAAATTATAACAAATATCATGTGGGTGGTAGAAAGGTATTTGGAATTTAGGAACCTTAGGTCAAAACACCGTTTGAAAACACGTGTCTCTGTTTTAAAAATATATGACAGATCTCGGCAATCAGATTTCTTTTTGTGGAATTTAGAACAAATTGCCCTTTATTTAGAAATGAAGGGTAAAGGGGATTAAAATCCAGACAAATCAGAGCTACTTTTCTTTCAGGACAGAACCAGCATCCCTTTGTCATTTATGCATATTGCGTTTATAGCAAAAAGCCAATCATGACCTTCCACTGCAACAAACCTGGACCTCTGCCCTTTTCAGGATGCATGCTGCTTATCCAAGTGCTGGTGTCCCGCCCCTTGTACACATGTCTCATTATTTGTCTTTTTCATGTCTCCATTTTTTAAGACAAAAGCTGAGGATATCCGTGGCAGGGCTGGGGGCTGGGGGCCAGCAAGATTGGAGATTGTTTTTTTTCATTCTCCCCTAATTGACGTGAACAGTTCTTTTGACCCTAATTAGCGTTCTGTAATCTCTCATTTGCATATCACAAAGGCAACAGCATTTGCATATTTGTAAACGAGATGGGCCCTGCATCTGCATGCGTTGCCTTGTTTCCTTGCCTTTATTCTTTGCCCCTCTCCTTTTTCCCTGTGTCTCTCTCACTTACCATCTTTCTCCCTCACATGGGTACAATGCCAGAAAGTGGCAGTAACAACAAGGCAACATGCAGACAGGGACAAGAGGCAGACAGTAACTGCTTGGCACGCACATTGGCACAGACGAGCAGAAAATCAGGAAAGGCAAGTTTGAAATTAGTTTTTGAGTTGAGGGAGGTTTATAGGAAATATGAGGGAAAATAATGAAATGACGGCATAAGAAACAATGCAGAACATTTTTGAGTTTAGAGGAACAATGGAGAGTAGCTCGGTAAAGGGACAAACTATGGTGACAAAATGCAGAGAGGAACAGGAGAAGCAGGAAGGAAAAAGCTGAAGTACTGTCACACTACATGCAAATCACTGGCTTGATGTGTAGCCTGTGCCCACCATTATTTGAGATGGAAAAGTTTTTTTTTTTTCCTTTTCTTAATATCTTTGCCAAGCTAACATAGATCAAGTTTTCAGGGGAAGCTTTGCTCATCTGTTATCCCTACTCTACTGTCCCTCGAAGCTGTCACTCGCTCAAAGTGAAAAAGTCAAAACCAACGAAACACACCAAAAAAAGATGACCCCTTCTTCTTTCTCTTCCTTGCCCTTTTGAAAAAATGTGATACCAACAGGATACCAACATCATGCAGCTATTTGTTTTGCACTCATTATTGGTAATCACTACCACTTAGTGCCAATTGCTGTAAGTCACTATTGAAATGTTGGAAAATGGCCATATCAAACTGGCCGTATGCCTTTGGCTTTCTCCATTATTTTCCATGTTAAAGTCATTGCTTGTTCAAAAACCTTCATGTCTCCCAACGTCACTGCATCTATCAAATTGCTCCACACCCCAAGGTTACCTCAAGGACTACTACCAGTAACTGCTCAACCACATTGTGTTAGTGTCTGTTACCTTAAGATGTTGCCAAATATTTTTTCAGCTGTTCTGAAAAAATCTTACACGATTTACAGCCCAGAAACGTAATGGGCAAACTTACAAAATCAGTAAGTTCAACTGTCTTTGTAAGTTTGCCCACTTCCATAGAAATTATCAGTCTATAAATTCAATGGTGAATTTGAATAGTGTCCATAGAAGCAATCAATCTATGCAGATTCCAAACTCTTTACCATGTCCAAAACATAAAGCTTTCTAAGGATGTCAGGGACAAGATTGTAGACATACACAAGGCTGGAATGGGCTGTAAGACCATCGCCAAGCATCAACAGTTGGTGCAATTATTAGTAAATGGGAGAACCCTAAAATAACTACCAATCTCCCTCTGTCTGGAGCTCCATGCAAGATCTCACCTTGTGGAGTTTCAGTGATAATGAGAACGCTGTTGAACCAGCCCAGAACTACTCAGGAAGAACTTGTCAATGATCTCAAGACAGCTGGGACTGTAGTCACCAAGAAAACAGTTGGTAACACACTCTTCCAAGGACTGAAATTCTGCAGTGTCCGCAAGGTGAGTGTGGTGAGGAGTGGAACAAAGTTCCCCTTGAGATGTGGCCAACTACAAGAAACTTTTTGGCAAAAGGATGAAATGCTTATTTTCTTCATGAAAATGCAAATGAATTTATAACTTTTTTTGAAATGCATTTGTTTTGTTTTTTGTTCTGTCCCTCACTGTTCAAATGGGGTTCAGATAATTGTATCAGCATCGCCTATCACTGATGGATCTCTGTTTTTTGGCTGACATCATGTAAACTGACATGTCTTTCTCTTACTCCATCTCTCTCCCTCTGACCGCTCTCCTCCTCCCCTTGTCTGTCCTGACCCTAGCATTGCAACGCTCTATTACTATGGTAATGGGGGCTAATTGTATGGCTGAGGTGTAATGGAGAAGACAACACAGCCTACATTATGATAAGGAGCCTAGACAATAAGCCCACGTCCAGGGTCACCACTCGCCAATAAGTTAGGCTTAGAGAAGGATAGATGTCCTTCTTGCCCCCTCCAAGCCCCTAGTTACCAAACTTCGCCATCCTTTTTTTATATGTACTTGTGCCATGTGCCATTCTACTTTTTACAGTACTTTTTTTTTACATGTACTAATGCTTATAATTCAGGTTTGTCCTGTAGTTTTGCTTGCAATGGTCATAAAATGCAGTGTGTAGGTCAGAGATGATTGTTTCTGTGATGTCTCATGGTGGGCGGGGAGGTGGATACCCGCTCACCCAGGTATGATGAAAAATGTAATGGGGACGAATTGTTGTTTTCCATTCGGCTGCTGGTGAAGTAAGCAAGCATTTATTTGCTTTCATTTTGCAGTGTCCTCTAATGTATTCAACAGGGAAAGGTACTCTGTCAAACGTGAATGCAAGAGGGTCTGTATAGCCTCTTTTGCATACATGAGATCATCTCCTGATTGCAGTGTTTTGGGACAATGCAGTTCTAAACATGGTGCTTTCACCAATTTTGGTGCTTTTAATATTCACATAGAAAAGAAACCACAGACTGCCAGCTATGAAAGCAATGAACAAAGCAACTGCATTTGGCAGGGGAATGAAAGAACCATAAAAGGATGTGGCGAACTTTCACTTTTGAAATGGATATGATTTAGAAAGCAATTACATTATAATTGCAATTTTTAGGATTGGTGCTGGTACAAATTAAGAAGACCCAGAGTTTGGAAAACAAAGCAGGTTAACGGTTATATTAGTTTATTAACAACTTCCATTAAGGTTTTCTGTGGCGAAGGAGTACAATGTGGTTTAATGAAAAGTAGACTACTGCAAGGTGGACTCGAATTCACTTGAATAATATCAAAAAGGAATGTGGAAGGAAGAAAGTGCAGCTGCCTTTGATTTTGTTTATGCTCTGGAAATTACATCAGCTTTGCAATTAGCCCGGTGCAGTGTATGCATGTGTACTTAAACAGATAAAAGAAGAAGGTGAGAGATCAGAGAAGATGGTATTCACGTGTTCTGACTATTATTGCCACGACCAAAAAGATACTTCCTGCCCTCTTTTGTAAGATAAACCTTCACCGAAATAACAACTTTTAACTAGATTTAGCAATTACTGCAGAAATTTCGTGGGAGAGCTGATCTGAGCCGCGCCAGTGTGTTCGCCTCGCGATGAGGTGCTCCACGTGGGGCGTTTGGGCCAGGTGCCATGCCACGCTGAATGGAAACAGGCAGGGCTGTGGTGGGGAGCAAACAATACACGGGGGAAACCAGCCATTGAGTGACAGGAGGCGGGAACATGCACCACACTGGGCGGGTCGGTCACTGCAAATGTAATTGGTTAATTATATTATTAATATATGGGGCAGATTACAGTGAGTGTACAGTACTAAAGTAGTGGAGTACAAATATGTGTGTGTATGTATTAATGTTGAATCTGTCATACTTCTACACAATCCTGTACAAGCCCTCCCACCCCCTACACAGTGTCCTGGCTGTAAAGAGGAGCACGTTCAGCCAGAGACTGATCAGTGTCACGTGCTCCACTGAACGCCACAGGAAATCATTTCTTCCTGTGGCCATCCAAACTCTCAGTAGAGTGGAGAGGGGAGAAGAGAACAATCATAACTTGGGTAGACATGCCATGAGATTGAACACCTGTCAACTGTCCCTGCTCTTCCATGCCCTGCTACAACCTGGTCTTTGTGAATATGAAATAAGAATAAATAAAAACCATAACTGAGTTCTAGTCAAGCAGAAGGAACTGAAATCCTGTGTTTAATAGGTAAATCACAAAATATACGTGTCTTCTAACTTTACCAATAACATTGGAAATAACTGTATTAATTGAATAATTATGTCAAAAAATCATATGAGATGGTCCATTCAGACATTGTGTACATTTACACAGTGTTATTGGCAGTGTAGTGTTGACCTTTTAAGTTTCATCACAGCCGCTGCTGTGTGCGTACAGTACACATATCAGAATTAAAACTCCCTAAAGAGGGTTCAGTCCAGTATGTCAATGGCGAGAAGTAAAAATAACAGAAATCCAGTCCGGGTCTTATCGCGTATCCTCTAACATGGCGCCATATCGCGACAATTTGATAATTCCTGCAGATCAGTTCGTTCCAGTTTGGAAATGGCAAAACATAAAGAGAACAGAAGCTTAGCCCGGGTCTTACAGCACACCCTCGACAACAGCGGCTGGCTAATTCAAAACACTATTAATCCATAGGGAATGCTCATATACTACAGATGAACCACTTCCGGGACAACTAACCTCAAACAAACTGTCCGACTACGATGTCGTTATGCTGTCTTCGTCTTCTCCACGTCCCATAGACGACTGCTGCTCCTCAGATCACGGCCTCAAAGTATTTCAGAGGATCGGTGAAAAGTGGTAAGAATAGGTCCGGAGTAGAATAATCATAACTGAGTAGCTCTATATATACAGAAACAAATAAAATATAAAAAACAAGACAGAAAAGAAAACGTCCTAGAGAGCAAAGGACAGGTGCAGCATTTAGCATCCTATTTAGCATTTTGCTAAAGGCTATTAGCATGCTAACAGGTGGGGAGGGATTCTCAAAGTTGAAAGCACGACAAAAAGCCATCTTAAACACACCCAGCAACAGACACGCAACAACCAATCACATTAGGTAGGCGTGGGGAACATTACCTTGATAGGTGGATCATCTTATTGCGTATATATACGACACATTTTAAAGATTGAACAATATTTTTTGGACAAAGCGTGTGAGACTAATTGCACGGCAAACTTGTAGGCACAATAATTAGAAGAATAAACTTGGCAGAGCCTTCAGCTCTTCCACAATAATGATCAGCAGCTCGACCTTAATAGCCCTGAGAAGAAAATGACTAATAATGACTAATAATGTTACATATACAGCCCCAGAATAGCATATCATCGTGTCATCAGGCACAACCCAGTGTGTTGTGAGTTTCAACAGAGCTTATACTATACATTTCTAATATGTATCTGTGACAAATGTTCCCTCTAACAGCTAAATTTTGTTTCTTGCAGAAAGAAACGCGAGCTCCATCATTGACTGAATTACTGCTGATTTTACTGTGAATGCTCTTCCTCTCAACCCATCCCAGGTCTCTCATCACCTCTCCACCTCTCTCTGGCAGTATGTCTCTCACCTTTAGCCACCCTCTGCACTTTGTTGATGTGAAACTCTGACCTGAGAGACCCAGCAGCCATGCATAAAACATGTCATACAGTGCTCCAGCTCCTACTCAGAGGTAACCACGTTTTCCTTTAGCATTTATACAAAGTGCTGCTATCTTTGGCTCAAGTCTACAAATAGAAATTTCAGAAGTTGGGCTCAGTTTTGACTTTCAGAGTATTAAATGTCTTTATTGTGAAGTGGAGAGTGATAACAGTGGGAGTGTGTGATAATGACAGGTGTGTACGGGCGGGATTTCTTCAACCTCTGCACACACTTACACACTTACTGGGTCTGGTTTGAACCCCTACTTCCTCTCAGCAGCAGGGTCAAGCAGGCTTCACTTCCCAATGTCAGCATCAGAAAGGAATATCAGAAAAACATGGCAGAGACAGTGACAGCAGACTGAGAGAGAGACATGAAGGGAAGAGATGAGGAATGGAAAGAAGAGACGGAGCAGAGAAGCCATTTGAAGCCATCTCCTGTCGGGGGCCTGGGCATCCTCCACCTCTCTCCGCCTCCTTCTTCTCTTCATCGTGTTATTGCTGTGTTTTCCTCCCCTGCTGAGGGCCCCTTGCGCCCCCCTGCCTCAACCCCATATTGGATCTCAGTAGGCATTTTGTGCTTTTAAATGAATAGGCAAATGAGAAACGGGGTCCAATCGACGGAGGCTGAGTGTGGTTAGGGGTAGAAAAGGGGGAAACAAGTAGCAGGGGAGCGGAGGCTGTCGGGTCTCTGGGTGGAAACACAAACCCCCACCCTTCACCCTAAATACTCCATACACAGGCACATATACCCAAATGTCAGGGGTGGCTAAAAGCCTAGGGGAAGGCACCTCATTTCAATATGCCCTCCTGCCAGGTGCCCCTGATGAAGCAACTGGGAGAGCCCCGCTCACAGACCCACTGATCTGTGATAAAAGCTGCCCCTGCATCCTCATCATCCCCTTCCAACTTCAAAATCCAATTCCAACTCCTCCAAATTGCTTGTTGGGTCTTATTTCTCTCAGTACATTGCACCTTCATGTACCAGGACACGTGTGTTTGAGGCAATATTTTCTCTAATATTTGCTCCTGCAAGTGCACCTGTAAAGCATCATAGGAGTTTATTACAAACGTGGCCTTATTTTTTTTGTTGTAATAATGTTTCTTGATGGAAGAATAGAAATGTGATATTGTACATAAGAAAATTTTGTTCGTTGTAAATCATAAATCATAAATTATCCTTTAACATAATCATTAGGACTTGTTATGGCATGGTTAAGACCATGGTCAATGTTCACCCATGACCATTTGTGTAAAAGCACATATCTAAGTTTGCAGCTGTAGCTCATTGGTCAGGGCCATAAATAGTAGAATGAGCAAGGTAAAATATCAAGTCTAAACAAAGATATTTAGGTAAGATATTTTTTTAAATTAAATTTAGGAAATGAAAATGAAGGAAGCAACAAAAGCAGTTGAAATCTGGGAATATTTTGTTAAACTAATGTTTTTCCTGTTAACCTATTAATTGATCACTGAACTAATCGTTTCCCCTTTTCAAATAAATGAATGAATGAAATACAATTAGGCACTGTATAGGTGGGCTGAACCTACATTGCTTATTCTGCAGATTTGCAAACCATAATCAAAGACAGAAAATAATCAAAACAAAACAGAATAATTGGATTTGTATTTAATATGTCCCCCATTAAACCAGGAAGAGAATCACTTGATTTATCATGGCAAGAACTAAAATGTATTTTTAAAAGCAAAAAAAGCTTATGTTAAAGAGATAGACAAGCTCAAGAAATTAAACATAACCAAAGAAAAAAGTGAAATTAAGGACTTGAAGGTTGGGGGAAAAGGTTGGAGCAGCAAGGTGCACCAGGTTTAGTGGAGCCTGGTAGAGGGGTCTCCAATAAGGCCCGCTGAAATATTAATCCATTCCCCTCCTACAGCTGGAATGTGACACACACTTGCATCAACACCCGCAGTAGCGCCCACTGGCTCCTGCGCTAAGCCTGCAGAGGGCCCTGAAATATTAATGCACAAAGTAAATTAAAGCCGCAACAAAAAGAGATAGGGTTTTCTCTTTCTTTTCCTGTATATCTGACGGTCTGTTCTTTACGACTGGGTGAGGGGGTGGCAGTAGTGCAAGGAAGGCAAAAAAGTGGGTGGAGGGGAGGAGGTGATAAAGGTGGGTGGCAGATAAAGAGAGCAACATATTTAATGACTAAAGGGCAAACAGAGTTTTGTGTGGTGTTAATGAGCTGGGTAATTTTAAGAATTAGGAAACTATAAAGGTGCGTGATAAAGTGATAATGCAAAAATAACAACAAAAAAAAGACAAAGAAAAGGTAGAGGAAAGGTTGAACAGTTAAGGGAGAAGTTAAAAAAGGCAGCAAGTTAGATCTGTTATTTTGAAGGGGTTTGAGGTCATGTATGCCACGGTTGAGAAAGAGAATGAATTGACTTCAGTTGTTTGCATGTGTGTGCACACCTTGCCAGCTTGTTTGTGAATCGTGGCCCTCATTTTTGCCCTCTTTCCTGTAATAGAGCTGCGCGGCGCGATAGGCGAGAGGTCGGCAGTGACCTTGGACCCTCATACTGACCCCTGACTTCATTCAAGTTTGACTGGCAGCTCATCACACTTCTACAGGAAGTCAGGGAGAATATATTCGCAAACACACGAGCAGAGAATCTACAAGGCTGATCATGACGAGAAGCACAGACTCCCTGTGTTATACATGCAAACCCAAAATGCACTCATCTTTCACTCACTGCAAGCACACTTACAATGACCTCAGGTTGGAATGCTAATTTTCTATGTTTGCTTCCAGTAGCAGCTAATCGAGCATCGGAAAATGTACCAGTCTTCGAACATGTTCACACAGCACAAAGACATCTTAAAAGCCCCAAATGACCACGTGATCAAACACTTGCGTATAGACATTGATATGATCCATAAATTTTTCTCTCGCTTGTTCTGTCTCTGTCAGACACACACACACACACACACACACACACACACACACACACACACATTGAGCGGCAGCAGCACAGGCTTTATCTCCACCATCAATTTCCGCTTCTGCATATGGCTGGAGCTGCTTATGCATGTGCCGTGGAGCTATGCTTTATCAAAGGGCCCGTCCTGGGCTTGGGGCCATGCATTATTAAACACAAGCACCATACACACTAACTAGGCAAGGGCTTGTTGCAAGGCCTGGCCGGACAGGTGCGCACACTCAGGCACACACACACACACACAGACACCCTCTGCAGTATTTGCAAACATGATAGACTAGGTGATAGAGGGCAGACACCACCAGAGCCTATTCAGAATTCAGTCAGACGCACAGAATGTTGCACATATTCAGCTACGCAAATATGTACATAGAGCATAGTATGAATACAGGCATTAAAGGAAAAATGACTTCAGATGAACAAGGTCTATAGTATTTTTCTCTGGACTTAAGCAGATTTTAGTTTTTAAGTTATACAGTTTGAAGATATTACAATTCGGTACCCACTTGAGATTTTCAATGTTGATATAATATTGCTTTTGTATTAAAATGTAATTATTTGGGAATGCTAAATTCTAATTAGATTAACACACATATAGTTATGAAATGATTATTTGTAATACATTAAGCTTCTCAGCATAAATTATGTTAAAGTTCACTTCACCTTGACCAGATCAAAAGAGCGTCAGCATTATGCATCAAACAATGATGGTGACATATTGATTAGTCCACATTAACAAAATATTGTTTTGTAAAATAATTAAAACTACCAAATACAAGTTAAGAAATGTATTGATTTTATATAAACATTGAACATTTAAAATGTCCTTTAATTCCATATCATAAATTAACATAGTTCATACAGTTTACTTGAAACAAACATAAAAATTCATTTAAGTCTTTTTTAGTAAAAACTGCATCTTACAAAATATTTGCCAATAAAATGTTTTTTTTAGAATTATATTAAGTACATTTTGCTAATATTCTGTGAGCTGCGATCGAATGTGTAACATGGCATATATAGTTTACTGAACAAGAACAAGTTGCTGCATTATGTTACAAAACCTTTTGTAGAGCTTTACATACACACATAAAAGCACACGAGTGAATAGCGCATTCACATTTTGAGCTTCTGCTCTGAGCCTGGCTGCTCACCAGGGTAATATACCTTGTCACTCTGCAGAAAGTGGATTTGACAAATTGAACCTCAAGTGTTTGGTACACTGAGCTTTAGATCTGAACTACTTTTAAAAAATATTACTTTCCAATCTCTGCCACGGTATAAAAAGAGAGAAACCTTTGTTCAAAAACACTGCAAGGATTTGTCAAATTGTAATATTGTGACATTTATGTTACACGAGTGGGTCTTCACCAATGAACTATATACAGCCATAGAAATCCATCTGACATGGTCTATCTTTGGTCTCTGGATTTAATTGTTGATAAATTTCACACTAATAGGTATAAGGGCATAAGTACACGAGAAAAGAAGCCTGTGTTGGCCATTACCGCATGCTTGCATCAGCCATTTATTACAGCACGTTAGCACTGTAATATAGTGTGAGCTGTGCCTCCGACTTCAGCAGGTGTGAGAGTCAACCAAGGTAACCAGCTGCTGGGTCGCCCCCTCTCTCACCTCTCTCACCCCCTCTGTCTGAAAGAAACTGGAACACTTACAGCGTTAGTGGCAGGATGTACCACAGGTGTATGTGTGTGTTGTGATAGCATACCCGGCCTCACCCAAACACTGACATGCCTAGCAGGTGTGTAAGGAGACTCTTGTGATCTTGGAGACCTTTCAAAGTTTGATACACTGTGATTGGAATTTGATTTATAGCTAGATTGGTGGGTTTTTTTTTTACTATCAGCTAGAAGAAAGACTGCTTTACACCCATCCTAGCACAAGAATTCCTAGAACAAAAGCACACAACCTCTTTGAAATAGCAATCATGAAATGAAGATTCCCTTTTTACCACCTGGGTTGTAGCTTTAGCCATTGATCTTTCCATATAAACCATTTTATTTTAGTTTATTGCTAAAACATAAAACTTGCTCATGTTTGACTTAATTGTTGCTGGCATGGAAGATTATTACCTGTACCTCAGGTGCATTAAATGTAATTTTCCTTTGCTGGCTTAGATAACCACACTGCTTATGTTTGAATTAGCTGATTGACAACAGCATTATCATAAAGATCAGTCATGTCTGACTCCTGGTAGCGGAGGAGCTGGAGAATCATATTTGAACAGCTGTACAGCGATGTCTGTATAACCTCACACTTCTTGCTTTGTTGTATGGTGCTTGTAGCTTTTTTTTTATAACAATGTTCATATTTCAATGTGTTTTTTGGGCTTTTGAAGCGACGACATGTTCATATTCGTGTTTATTAGAGAGAGGCATTCTTCCAACAGAATCCTGGTTGCAGAGGTTGTGTCAGACCTTCCTCAAGGCACAGACATTTTTCTGTTAAACCTAATGGTTTGCTAGAATTCTTTGATGTGCATGCTTCTGGTTTAGCTGGAGAGCTCATTTGACTTTTTATGAGGATGTTAAATAAGATACATAAAAAAAATAAAGATTCTGCAAAGCTGAAAAAATGCAGCATTCCTGTCACTGTTTTGTTCTTCGTTTCGTATTTGCTGGGCTTAAAAGCTAAAATATGGTAATGTATATTCAACCTAGACAAGGGAGGAAATATGTTTGTCTATTTTATTATTTGTTGCTGTTTTTCAGGTGGTTTTACTGATATTTCTCTTTGACCTGCAGAAATGCCAGTCACTCTACTCCTGTCACAGATGCGCCTTCTCCGCGCCCTGTGCTTTGTTGTATGGCATTACAAAGGGATTGGATTGCATTCATATACAGGCTATTGCTAGTGCCTTGACAGGAGGTGTTGGGTATACTAATGAGCTCATATTGTCAGGATTCAACTCTGACCCTCACGGCACAGCTATGAGAGAAGGTGATGCAGAGTGAAAGTGTGGTGCGATGTAGACCGGTGTGAATTGGTCATCAAGGTGACTGGAGGGCAGAGAGGGCTGCGGATGGCCGCTGTGTTTTCCTCACTGCGTGTCTGTCACGCCTCTGACCGCTGTAGAGAATGTATCATTTGCAAATGAGGATCGCAGAGGCGAGGGACAAAATGCGCGAGTTGTGATGGGAGTGTGTGAGAAGTAGAGGAAAGCGTAGATGGAGAAACACGCAGTACCCTTCTGACAGGTCATGCATATTCAGGAAGTGCACTGACTGCAAGGGCTCTTAAACTCTGCCATGTTCAAGAATGAGTTGAGGATGTTCTGTTGTGTCCCACCACAACTGGAACACAAAGAAGGAGACATAGCAGGTTATGACCCAAATTAAGATCAGTGTGCTCCGCTGCAAACTCAAAAAGAAATCGGACACAGAGGAGCTGATAGGAATCACTTGACTTCTTTATCAAGCCTGAAGCTTCTGTGTAGTGATGAAATACTTCAGATGGTTCGAGTTGAGCACATGAAGTGAGGTTCACCGAGGTTGTTATAGACTTGGCATTTATTCATTGTTTGTAGCTGTTAGGCAAGGGCTGGACTGCTTCAATGCATCTGTGACCTGTGGCATCAGATAATGTGTTTGACAAGCTTCTCCAGCCTGCAAGACCCAGCATGGTGTACGATTGCCAGCTCTCGCTTATCCCTATCTAGGGTGATGCTGGCTGAGTTTCCTCACTGGATCCCAAGCCAAATTTTCTTCACCAACTGTCTGCGCATTGAATAATGTATTCAGATGAGTTATTACACAGGGCATTAGAGCTAAAAAAAAGCACATATGGATATTTTTTTTATTCCTATTTTTTGTAATAATCGTTGTCTAGGTGTCTCGGCAGTCATAGCTCACAGGTGACAAGCTGGAAGCGCAGTCTAGCACATTCTGTCTGCCTCATTGCACTCACGCCCTGCTGCAACATGCTTGCTTACCCCAACAAAATGAAAAATCAATACATGTCTCCCATCTCCCCCATCTTTTGCAGGACAATTGACCCTGACACCATGATCTCTTAGTGTGAGTGATATTATTTCCACTAGGTTGGGTAAGAGGCAAAGAGACACATTTCTCAGTAGGCAAGCGGAATGCCTCCGAAGGCACCTCTCTGCCAATGGCCAATGAAGTCAAGTGCAGGCCATTGAACAATCATTTTTCTTAGGGCTTGATAAACTTTAATACACTTTTTATACAGTTGTTTATTATAACCTTTAAACTTCTATATGAAAATCAGCAATATGAAATTCCACTTTGTAAATATCTGGGACTTCTTAGATTTTCCTCTTTGCATGTGTTCAGCATTGATTAACGTAAAGAGGAACTAATTCTACAAATAAAGGGCACCTTACATCTCTGCCTGAGGCTGACCAATATTTTAGAGTAAGAACAACCATATAAATACTTTATAAATACATTAATTTAAATATACTATAGTTTTGCGATATCGTGCCTCAAAAAAGGTCTTACATACACCATCATCATAGCAAAGCAAGAACCCTCTCCTGCCTATCAGATGTAATTTTGTTGTGGTTTACCTCTGGATTCTGCTGCATTCCTCCCATTTCTCTAACATGCCATAACTCGGAGCCAGCGACACAGACTTCCTGCTGAGGTGTCGTGCTTTGAGCTTTCTCAAACATAGCCATGTTTTAATGTATTAAAATACACTCTGTCAGCACATTTCAGAAATTATGGGGTAGATTAAACGGCAACTTTGACCCACCTGTCAGAAGATACAAGCTTTTTTGCTGAGAGAGATTAATGCTTTGCTCTAACATTTTCTCCTGAACCCCCCAGAATGTTAATCAGAGCCCAGGAGCAGCAGCAGGGAGATTGGTCATTAGGTGAGGTGGAACACATTGATTTTTAATTTTGACATGCAAATTTGTTTGCCACCCTATTTGTACAGTAAGCTGACCTGCTTGTGTTCTTCTCAGCACTTCTTAGCATCATGGGATACTTTGTTTCAAAGTGAGTGATTAGTTTACTTTGCTGGCAAGTTGTGCGAAGGTGGTCCAGTGGTAGCTCGTATTAAAGAAAAATCCAACTTGACATGACTTGAGTTCATATCAGTATAATTAGTATAATCCTACGACTACACCATAGAAGCATTGGTTAAAATTAAATATTTCTATACATTGTAACCAGTCACAAACTGTAAACTATTATGTTTTATATACATTGTTCTAAATAGCAAATAAAAGAAAAACCTTAAAGCTAGCATGGGCACACATGAACACATACAGGAACCTGGGAGTTCAGGAAATAAACTGTTAAACTGTGCTGCATGCAGGTGTTTGGTCATTTTTAAAATGCATGTTGAAGTTGTTTTCCAGATACTGTATAATGTGGGGGTTGAAGTGTCAGGTGAGAGAACAGAGAAAGTCATTAGGTCTTTTACCCTAATAGGCCACTCCTTGCCTCTGTGTGGACTACAATCGATGCAGGCTGCAGAGGCCAAGTCCCACGTCCCACGCCATGGCCATGCTTCTGACCTCTAATCGCCACCTCTTTAACAGGGCAGAGAACTGTGCCTGAAGGCAAGCATAGATCCGGCCTCTTTGGAGAAGTATATCAGGGGGAGGAATAAAAGCACAGAAGAAAAAAAACAGATATTCAGGAGATACTCATACCCAGGACCTCACTTACGTTGCCTCTAAAAAATACCGGGTCTGTAGAATTTTACCGACTGACTTCCTCATCTGCATCTGTTTGACTAACTTGTGTTGCTTTCACTTGAAAGATTGCCTGAAGATTTCAGAGGACACTGCTTTCCGCTGGTTCCATCTTTGCCTTACACTACTCCTGAACCCGTCTGCTTCTTCCAGCCCCCTGTGAGCTTGCCGACGCTTCGCTGCTCGGCCAGACGACTTGTAGCTATGCTGCCACTGTGCCTGACATTTTGATCATTGCTTAGAAGCATGTTAGCCATATCACGGAAGCAGATAACTCACAAAGTCTGCACTCTGTCAAGCCACGTCACACATTTAGCTCAGCGCACAAAAGCGCCCGTGGCAGTGTCAGCCAGAATTAGAAAAAATTAAGACATTCATCCCAGAGACATCCAGTAGAAAGACAGAAACCGAGACAGGCACCAGTAGATTGACATATTTGCCACGTATTCATTTGAGCGTGTTCACGGGAGCACAAGCGGTGTCAGTGACAGCACTTTCTCACCTCGGTGACAGCGAAAAAGGCACTGTGATCAGTGCAGTGGAAGGCGCAGCATGGCGGAGTTGGATTAGCTATGATAATATGATGACAGTAATTGAGCTTGTCATAATTGCTCAATCACTGAGCTTTTCCCCAGGGTCTGAGAGGCAACTGTTCGTGCATGTACAAGCTTTCATTACAGTGGTGTGATATCAGGATAATTCACTTACAGTAGGGTGACTGGCACCATGATCATTTCATGTGTGTTATAAGATTAGGCCACTAATGAATTAGGATTCGATCATCTTAACTCTAGCGTGGGATTTGTGACGCTGAATTTGCCAACTCCAGCACACATTTGTGAACAATGAACTGGAGGAATGATTGTTAATTGGTAGAATTTGTCATTTGTGCAGTGTTGTACTATGCTCAGATGTATTTTATCACGATACTCTCCGTTGAATGCCGAGTGGAGAGTTGACTGATTACAAGTGAAACTTACTTACAAGTGAGAAGCAGTAAAAGGTTTTCACTTTGTTGACTGACTCAATAACAACCAGGGGGCTGTAAACAAGCACATCATTATGTCCCCAGCCTGTATTGTCCCACAAAGACAGAATTAGGAGGAGGGCACAAGGGAAGTGAAGAAGGAGAGAGGCAGAGAAATATTGGTACACAGGGGTGGCGACAGCAGAACTACCTCACGGCGGAATTTAGTGTCAGATTTTTTTTTTTGCATGAGAATCTGGACCAAAACCCCTTCGCCACGCACAAGAGGACAGAGCAGGGGAAAAAAAAGAGGGAAATTGGAAAAAACAGCTGAGGGTGTAAATAATTCATGCAGACAATATGACTTTTTTATGTAAATTCAGTGCATTAACCCTCTATTATAATGATGGACGACAGATACGGGTGATGTTTCCTTGGTAAGAGCTAATGGATGACCATCATAAATTCACTGCACATTTTATTGTGTTGCCGGGAAAATTGTGCCTGCAGGCAACGTTGTTTACTTTTATGTCAGGGAGGAGGAGAAAAATCCTGCCGTTTTCAAACAGAGAGAGGAGAAAAGAGAATGGGGACTAAAAATAATGGGGCCCACACAGAGCGCCTTGTTCCATACCTTCTGCCATGTTTGGGGCAAGCGTTTGCCCAACTGCCTCGGTGTGTGTTCTGTCTCAGGCTCATCCCTCTGCCTCTTCCTCTGCTCCTCTTCTTCCTTCCCTCCAGCGCTGCCTTCCTCAGAGAACAGCAGGGTCTAGTCGCATTAGCAGCACTGCACTCCTCCACATCGCTTCGATTACAGATTACTCACTTTTGCCTCTGCTGCTAGACTTGAAATTTGGGGAGGTAAAGGGACATCATTTTTTATTACTGTCTTCTGTGAGCAACATTATACTTGTAATACCTTCTGTGTTACTAGTTTCCAAAACCTAAAATGGATTTGACTGTTAATCCATAAAGAAAATACAGTCATAATGCATAATTGATTGGCCTAAAATCAAGTGACACTTTATGGTGTTCAATGCTGACTTTGAAGCAAATAAGCCAGAAGATAACAGACTTTCTTTTACCATTTCAGTTGTTCACTATTGATGAAAGGAGGAGAGCTGCACAGGCCTGATCAACGCCTGGTTAGCCAGTCTATCATTCCCCTTTCTGCCCCGTAGGCTGCCCCCGGGCCCTGCTCAAATCAACTGCCTGCCCTCCCTCTCTCTCTCTTTCTCTACGTTTCTCAGTCCCCCTGTTCTCTCCCTCCTCTCAAACCTTCCCTCCATCTCTGATTTATCTTGTAATATTGCCTCCCTAATTAACACTAGAGCCGTATGTCTCATGTGTCTTGTTTTGGGTGTATTTTAGCATACTAACCTCCCAATCTTTCTCTGTTTTTCCTAAGTCTGTTAGATCGAGTGGGTTTGCTCCAAGCAAATGATTAGCAACCAAAGGCAAACACTAACAGTCTTCACAGCTTTCAAAGAAATGTAAGTAAGGTAAAAGTATTTTTCTCCTAGTTCATTCAAACCTATACTGTATATTTCCCTGCATTTTATAAGCTTTTGGTGTTCCATTTATTTATTTCTCTTTTTAATTGTGGATAATACTATGTGAAAGAAAGATGGCAACACATGGAAAGCACACACACACATATCGCAGAGGAGTAGCAGATGGTGGGAGCCAGCTGTTTCGTACCAAGCTAGCATGGGCACACTAAAAGACTCACACTCGCATGTAAACACATGCAAGCACACACACACACACACACACACACACATCTGGGCCCTCTGCTCACCAGGTTCCCAGCTGGATCTTCATGGGGTCACTCTCCCTCACCTTCCCCAAGGATATCAAACTACACGCGCTCACATAGAAGCCAACTCAGCCATCGCGGCACCATGCTAAGGGTCACACACCTGCATTACAGTGCAAGGTTCTCTCTATGACTGACCTGCCAGCAGTGCTGAAATTATGCCTACAGGTAAAGCAGCATACCACTGAAAATTTGCACACACACACACCATGGCACAAAGCTAAGTGGGCCAACTAAGTGGTTAAAACACAAGTCATATATGTTGCCCTGGATAAGGGCGCCTTGCTAAACACATGATGATAATTACCCACCCAGCTGCCTGGTGCCATGTGCCATAATAGGTCTCGCCTCAGCACTGGGTCCTCAGAGACTTTCCCCACTTGTACATTACTAATTTCTCAATTTGTCCGCCACATTTCCTCTCATTTTACCACGCTTAACCTTTTCTATCGGTTAATGTACACCTTCCCAGCCTCTTTATCCAAATATGGGCCAAAGTCATACTTCCTAATGATTCACTTACCAGCAGAGTTATTCTGTGGATTAAAATGAACAAACAACACTTCACATCTCACTGGGGGATTTGATTAATAATACCATATGCATAAGGAATTGACTAAATGAACGAATAATATGTTTTTGTTCAAGTAGCGAGGCAGCCTTGCTAGGTATTTAGTAGATTTTGTTTATGCTTAGAAGTTTCATCCTGTGCCTCTGGCAAAGCAGACACTTTGTACTGTGTAGGACCACTTTACAGAGCCCAGCAAGTGTCTGGGGATCCCATCTCCACTGCAAATGCTGGAGGAAAACCAAAGCTTGGCGTTGTTTCCCCCTCTTGTTTGCGGGCACTTGGAGGGTGTTTATCTAGAAAAGAATAACAGCTTGTTTTATTCATGTTAGGGATAGAAGACACCGTGCCCTCTTGAGAAAGGGGGTTGATGGGTATTAGCACAAGAGGAATAGTCCCTTTTTATTGTGGCGTGCTGTGATTATGTGTATGTATGCACAGGTGCCTCATAGCTGATGATGGTAGACATGAACCCAGGGGTATTCTGTTTGCTAGGGGGGGTTACATTCTTGAAGTCCTCTTTTTGTTTTTTTTCCAGAGGGTAATATCCTGTGGATGTCGAATGCCACTGTCTCAGTCTCATATTGCTTGTATTTTAAATATGCACCTATATTTCACGTAAAACTACACAGGGTGGCCTTTTAATAGCAATGACATCCAAAAAAGGGATGCAGTTTAAGGTGTCCACATCCCCGAGTGGGATCTACAAAGACTGTGGATCTTATTGACTTATTTTCCTTGTACAATACATTCATTTTATTTTCAACACGTCGACATGTTATTGAAAATGAATGCATGTATGTTCTACACTGTAACCCTGACAGTTACATCTTTTCATGTACCTAGCACTAGTTTTCTGTTTATATCCGAGTGTAAAAGCTTGTGGGGAAACAAGAAAATGTTCATCATTTTAAAGACAGACAGCAGACATTAACCTCTGTTCATGCAATGCTTCCCTTTCATTGTGGGCAGTATTTAATCCACGGCAATTAAAATATTAATCATCTTACTATTAATTAAGCTGTTAAGTGCCCGTTGCAGTTTTATTAGTGCCACCATTTGGTGGTCTAAGTGACAACCCTAATGGGGCCACTCTAAGAAAAAGACAATAATTGGGTTTGGCAATTCCATTTCCACCACCGACCATCCTCTCACCCTCCCACTAGCCCATCAATAATTTATCTAATTACTGATATTGTGGCATGAGTCACTCTCAATTTAGGAGACAAACATGATTATTTAATAATAATAATGCTTCCAAACATATGCAATGTCTCCTGGCTTGCCTCAATTTCCTAAATTTTTAATGACTTGTTAACACAATGGACGAAAGAGACCTCAAACAGTACAACAAAAGAAGTCCATCAGTGACCTTTACCAGCTAAATACCAAGAGGAGAACTATAACAATACAAGTTGCAAAATACAAAACTGCCCCTGTGAATGTAAGGGTGGCTGTGTTTATGTTGTACTATTTGCTTTACTGATAAATAGAAGCTGGAATAGAACAGCTTTGGTAGCCTTTCATGAGAGGTCTCCAAGATTCAGAACGGCAACAAAAAGTGGTGGGGTTGGAGGAGGGTAGGTGGGCATCTCAACAGTATCCACATCCCATAATGATCTCAATAATAACCCTGACACATGGACATAAAAATAGTGTGTGATATGGTGCTATAAGCGTGCGTATGTTTGTGTGTGAGTGTGCTAGCCTTGGATTATGAGGAGCAGTAAAACATAGAGAAACTCAGTGAATATGCTGGAGGTAAATGAAGTCCCACGGGTGTAATATTCACCTCGCTATAATAATTCTACCATTGTCAAAACCCAGCTAGCTTTGCTGTAAGTGTATGTGCTGGTGTGTGTGTGTGTGTGTGTGTGTGTGTGTGCATGATGTGTCTGTCTGCTGAAACTAGCACATTTGCTTTCACCCTCTCTCTCTCTCTCTCTCTGTCTCTCTCTTTCTCAAACCCCCCTCTGCATTGCCAGCCAAATCCAACATCCCTTCTTGTTTTTCTCTCTCAGTGGCAAGCTCGACAACTCGGAACTGCACCTCAGTAGTAGGCCGAGGCGAACAGGAGGAAGTAGTCATTCATCCAGTGTGTGTCAACCACAAGTTGACTAGGAGAATGAGCAGGGAAGCAAAGCGATGTCTATTTCTGTCTCGGATGAGTGGAAATGGTCAGGGAGGAGAGCACAGACTACCCACTGAGGGAGACACTGGGTTTCATTGTGAGCTCCAGGGCTGTAGGGAGCAGTGATCGGAAGGATGGATCTGTTGAATATGTGTCTGTGTGTGTGTGTGTGTGTGTGTGTGTGTGTGTGTGCACTTGCATGTATTCTCTGCACACAAATGCAACCAATGACACTTATTAGCCTCATATTAGCCTTGCGAGCTGCAATGCCCCAAGGCAATGAGGTCACGCGCAAGGTCAAGACTCGATTACATGGTAACACACTCGCTGACATCAGAGTGTAAGACAACACATACTCCCGACAAACATCCTCAAAAACGCACACAAACAGTGCAGAAATCAAGACCACATTTGTCTGATCATTATATGATTTCAGCATCAAAATGCATGTGTTGATATGAAGATCGCAGCACGTGTTTGTCGTAGTACATTAGAATAAATGTTTTTACCAATATATGTAATATAAAATAATGCATATGCGGTGTAGTATTAGTTCATCTGAAGAAGACACAGAGGCAGTTGTTAAAGTGACACATCTTTTTCCCATCTTTTGTTTTTAATTCAAATATGTGGGTGTAAAGGAAAAAAGAGCCTGAGGGCGCACTGTCTTCTCTGTCATCAACACCGATTTTCGTTCTGTAATTTTCCAGCCGCTCTTTCACAAGCTTGTCTTTTAATGTCGGATCCATCTACGTTCCGCCACATTCTGTTTGTCAGTTTTATGGTACTGCATAGGGTTAAAGCATATTTCTGTCCTGCTGGTGGTAATGTTAGTGTTGTTCACTGTATTAATTCATACATCCCACACTTCTATCCGGGGCAGGGTACTTACTAGCAAGATTACCATTAAATTTACTGGTGGTATTTATGAGGCTGGATTCTAATGTTTCTGCTGACCTCTAACCTTTTTACTGCAACCATCAGGCCAACATTAGGAATATGTATGATATTGACTGGGCACATACATAGTCCCTGTTGATCTCTTGGAAATGTTAACCCAGTACGTTTAAATTGTCAGAATTTCTGACAATTATTTTAAAGGTTAGGAACACTGCAGTCTGTAGAGGCCACTAGTAACTTGTTGTTTCTTTATGTAAAACATATGACTTCCTGAATCACTGTGCAGATGTATAGCTGTAGTCACCAATGCACACTCCCAGTAAACATACTCAGTGTGCCCCTATAAAATGATCAAACTCAGTCCAAAAAAATACAAACTACTCAATATTCAGACCATTTCATGACCACAGAGTAGGAAGAAGAGATCTATTTCAGTAAAGCAGTTTTAATAGCATAGCGGTCACAGTCAAGAGATGACGAGAAGTATCGTAAATACAGCTACATGTTTAGCTTCAGAACAGATGGTCTCTCGCGCTGCATGCACGTCTGAAGCACCTCTAGTGGCAACACTCAGACGCTTGTGCTCGCGTTGCTTTAGGTTATTTCAGGTGAGGCACTCAAAAACGCCATGACTCGTGAAATCGGCCATGTGTTGCTCGAAGCGTCTGCTTTTGCATTCTTGGGTGACTGGTTCAAATATAATCACCAGGTTCTTGTAATAGTATCTCAGAATAGTGAGTTAGCAACCAAAAAATGTTATGTTAATATTAGGGACATGTGAGTAAACTCGAAGGTGAGGCACAGTCAATCAGTCCTGTGATTCATGTGTTTGTAACAGCTAACAGCAGCTGATGAGTGAGGGTGTGGAGCAGGAATAGTTCCCATGTGCTGACAAGTTGTTGAACCTGCCCCATAGGTGAACCTGTGTATGTGTTTGTGCAATAAGGAAATATAGAATATTCTGAGCCGTCATTGTCATTTATTTCTCTTAAAGAAAATACAGCAAAGTGTGTGTGTGTGTTAATCAAATTACAAAAACGGGTTGATGTAAAAAAACGAACTGGTTATTAAAAAATGCAATTCATGCAGCTCATAGGTTTTCTGAAAAGTCCATGAGCCTGATAATATACTGTCCTTTGTGTTCCTGTGTCACAGTGTGTTGACAACATGCACAGCTGGGTGTTTGTGGGTCTGCACGCGTCTTCTTCTATGTAATAACGTGTATGAGAGACTGATTTGTAAGGTTGTGTTAGATGCACATATTTCTGCATGTGTGGATTTATCTTATCTTTATGTGTGCATGTGTTTAGGCTTGAACTCGAAGCCCTCTAACTCACACGTTCGCCTGCGGAATAGCGGCAAGGCTCTCTACCTAAAATTAGTCTCAGTGGGAAGACAGGAGGCAGAGCTAAGGCCTTCTCTTTTAGCCAATTGGCCCAGCCCACAGCTGCCCAGTCACTGAGAAGCACATGTCATTGAAAGGAGACATTAATTGCCTCGGTGCTATGGCAGGACACTCACTAGCTGTGCTCAGGTGCACCTTTGCCGCTGCCTTGCAAATGAGATGCAGAGTGTTGGCTACAGTACCTCCTTCCCGGGGATAATTGACCCTGGGGATCCGCCTTGCAGTCAACTCACCCTCCTACTTTCCTTGCGATCCTCCTCCTCTCTTCCCCCTCTGTTGCTTCCAAGACAGCAGAAGACCCCTCCTGATTGGTCAGTAGTCAGCAGGATGGGGTTGGCCCTTTGACCCCGCAGCTTCCTTTCTCTTCTTAAGTGCTTTTCCCTTTTTTCTCTTGTCTCAAGCTCCTTCACGAGGGCGTTCACATGGCGATACGGCCAGTGGAGACGAGAGGGTGCATGCTGACATGGCTGATGCCCGGATCCCTCACCTCTCTTACCAGTTTTGAAATGCGCCACCCCACACACCCGCTGCTTACTCGTGTTGTTTTTGTTGTTGCAGCTCCAAGTTTTAATGAGGTGAGACTCCTTGTATAACCACTATGTTGCTGGCCAAGCTTCAGCAGGCGGTTCTGTTTATTTACACCCCTAATCGAGCCATGTGTGGCTCAGTCACATGCAAGTGTATGGAAAGCAGAGGCCCACCTGCTCACCTGTGCCCAGTGCGGTGAATTAACATTTAAATCCTTCTCTACACAACATAGTTTTGTTTGACTTTTATGTTGGCTATTGTCTCACTCTCTGTGCTGTTTTCTCTCCTTTTGGCCAATTTATATTTCCTTTGCTAAAGACCCTCCTGATCGTTCACCGAGCCTTGATTTCAGTTCAGTTTCTCCCTCTCTCTCTCTCTCCACTGTGTGCATTGCTTTTTAGACTATGGCAAAAAAAAGTACACATGTGATAAGTCATTTGCAAGAAGCCTGCAGCTGAGATCGCAGCCCCCAGAGCATAATATGCAAGGTGTGGCAGAGAATGACACTGTTAATCTTGAAGGATTACTTTCTTATGGTGCAATTCATCACAAGAAACGTCTATACTGTTTGCTTATGTACTGTATGTGCATATCCTCCTGTACCCCACGTCTCTTTGTCTGTGCTGATGTGCTTGTGTGTGTGCGTGTGTAGTTGTTGAATTACTGATGTAGTGTAATTGAATAGTAGGCCATCTGCTCGGATGTTTATCTTTGTCTTTTTTGCTCCTTTTTTTGCAGATGTATTCACACTTGTATATTTGCACATGTCTGATTTTATCTTAGTATGGATGTGTGTGTTTGCATGTGTGTGTTTGTGTTTCATCTGAAGCCTTTAACTGGCTGGAAGCCCCCTCTTTGGTGGAGAGGCCAGCTACGGCAGAAGAGGACTGTGCTTAGTGCGTTTCATGCTTAATTCTGTGTCAATTAGTTGACTGCTACCTTCCCTCAAGCAAAAAAGCGCAGAGAGAAACACAAGCCCACAGAAATCCTCTGGCTTTGACAGGCGCAGTGTTCAATCATTTATCCCAAAGCCCCGGGCCACAGAGCACTGTCAACAAACATTCCATTGAAATCATATCAACCCTCTTCTGTTCCCTCATTTTTGTACCCTCTCTGCTCTGGCTCTCACTCTTTCCATCTCCTTCTGTCTCTTTATCTGGCATGTTCTTAACCTTCTCCTTCACTCTCAATATGCTTTTGCCCACCTTCGCTTTTATTTCTCTCTTCCTCCTCACCCCTCACCCTCTGGGGTTTCTAGGTCTCTGTAGAAGGGTTTTTTGTTCTTTCTTTAGGCCGCTGTGCCCAGGACTTGGCAGCAGAGTGGTAATTTGTTAAGTTGTTCCCTGCTTGTGTCAGGGGTTTCACCCCGACTTGGCTTGTGGTCAAGATATGATCAGATCTCCAGTTGAGCCCCAGATATACTAAGATCACAGAGAACAGCAGATTTAAGTTTGAATTTGTAGTTTGTGTGTTCATTTGTGTAAAAAGCACCTTTGGACCCATACCGTTTACAGGAAAAGCACATGTACTTTGCAGATTGTGTGCTTTTCAATAGAGGTTGAAGTTGAGAAGAGGCTTTGATCACAACATGTGGCTCACAACCAATGAACCTGAACAGAGGTACTGAGCCACACTTTATCATCACTCCTATAAAAGAAATGGATCGTTTTAGACCATTAGTCAAAATATTCATTCCTACCCATGTGCCACTTTAAAGAAAATAGACATTAGGCTATCTGGAAGACATCAGCCAATTAGCTTCACAACCCCTATCTCTCCAGTTTCCTACGTTCTTCGCTCTTGGAACTCTGGGAAATATGCTGATGCAGGATATTTTGCAGGTAAGGTGGACATGGGCCAAATCAGATTTTTTTTCTTGGCTTCCCCTGCTCTGGGCCACAAACATTGATGCAGAGCTAGAGATAGAAGAGAACCACCCTGAGCCACAGAGAAACTCAACTCACCTGGGTATCTCTGTGGTGGATAGCAATAAATACATGCATTGGGTTAATTATTAAAGACAGCTTAAATGAAGATAGATATTATCCTCTACAGGCTTGGTGGTTCCACCGGTCTGATATTAACTCAGATGTTGTTGTTCATATTTGTTTGCCTCACTCATGGTGAGGGGACACTTGCTTTAAGTCTCCAGATTTATTTTGGACAGTTCCTTATATTTGCCCCAATTTGTTGGCCATGTTTTGTTCGTCTTGCAGCAAATGGAAAGATGCGCAGTAGAGTATGCATAATCACAAACAGGATAGTATGCAAAAAATAACAATTCTCAACCTGCAACATTGGCTCAAACCTATATTTGAAATGAACTGTGAACACATGACAACTCTAATTAAATGGATCAAAGGGCATAATTGAATTGGGTCTTACTTAGTTCAGACTTCAGGCCTTTGAACATTGTTGGTGGGTGCATGCTTACTCAGCACAGCAGGATCCACCTACAGTAGACAAGGCTACCTTGTATCTCGCAATAAGAATTGCATGTCCTCTTTGTGATCCTCAAACAAAATATGTATTTTCTCTTTGCACACACAGCCTAAACCCTCCTCTAGCTGTTCAGGTTAACCTCCCACGGCACAAAACCACTGATTTGACAACTGGAAATCCAGAAGACAACAACAGGGCCCTTGTATTAGTCCCTGGACAAAGCCAAATTAATATTTAAAGATCATTACTTATGCCCTGAAGTAAAAGACGGAGACTAGGTAATTAATTGATTGAGCTGGGTGGTCCACGGAGAGATTAGACCGGATGAATGTTGTTGTTGTTGTTGTTGAAGTATATTTGATTGCTTTGAGCAAATGATTTCCCATTGAATGTAAAGAAGGGGGACATGCTACTGTATGTTTGACCTGTAAGGCATATGCAGCGAGTTCATATTATTGGATTGATAAAATCAGTGGGGGATTAATTGTCCCTGGTGATTTCTCACAAGATGTATGTAGTGTAAATGTGAAATGCCAGTAAGCTGTTGTACGGCACAGTTTATATTGGCGATGAGGGGGATCTGTAGGCCTATTTTTACAAGCTCAAGCTAACAAGTGGATGGATTTCCACTGGTGTTGATAGCAGATGCACTTGGCAAGACAATAAGTTGTGTTCCACATCATTTGGCCCACATCCTGTATAAACTGTTGGATGTGAATAGAGTGTCAACAGAGTGCTAATTGTTGTGCGGCATTTTGATTTATCACAGACACAAGCCAAGGGAGAACAGAGGATCATTTTGCATTTGGCAAGCCGCCGCCCTGCTTCCCAGCAGCATGCCAATGGTTGTGTTTCCTGGTGAAAAGCCCAAATTCAGTGATCCCGTACTCTGGAAAGTGTTGCCTGTTCTGTCCACGTGCTGCATCAATTTGTCCTCATTTCCATACTGTGTACCAGTCTATTAACATTTACTTATTGCCCTACACTTCTATTTAAATGACTGCAATATTTCACCTTTGATACTTTTGACATTTTTACATTTCAGACCAAAACATTGCACTTATTCTACTACCAGTGACAACTTCAGTTACTTTACAGGTAGAAGCTTTCCATACAAAAAGCTGATGAAATGAAGTGTATTTACTCTTTAATTTAAACATAGATAGAAATAGTACATAGAAAATGATATGTGGCAAAACTTTTTTACCGTTTTTTGACTGCTGTTTTGAGGAAGTGCAAATGTGAGAGGCATCATACACCGAAGACATAAATAATGTTTTGGGCAACATATTGAATAAACTTTTCTGAGTTGCCCCAAATGTCCTTGGCTTAGAACACATGAAAGATGCTTTCTTTCTTTTTCTATTTTTTTCCTTTTGAAAGCAGCTTGAGAAAGGAGCATTCAAGAATCACCAGGTTTTTCACAAGTTTTGGGTGACGCCTGTCATGAATGCACATTGTGGTGTGTTCCGGTGCCAGCTGGCAGAGGAAGCCTAACACGTCCCAGAGATGAGCGAAGGGCCAGCTGGATGCCCGCCGAGAGCTTTAACACACTCCTCACCATTGCAGCAAACTCCATCAGCCCATCCTGTTAACTGACACAACACAACACTAATTGTGCATTAATCAGCCGGTTTAGTTCCTCGATCTTGTGAGCCTGTGGTGCACTTCAGTGGCTGTGAAACTAAAGTCAGAAGATATTTATGTTTGACTGTTCCGTTGCTCCCTGGAGTCTTGATTTTGGCTTGCTCTCTGCCATGTGGTTAATCAGTCAATTAATCTTGTACTTGCACATTGATTTTAAGTTAAGATTTGAGGTTAGGTTCTGGCTAGGTTTAAAATAAATAATTTATTTATGATCATCAGCATGACACGTGATTGCTGGAGCACTTTGAATGCTATAAGTCTACATGTCGCTAACAGTATATACACCATTTTAGGACTTGGATCTTCACAATAAAGTGCGAAGTATCTACATTACTCTGCATTTTATAATAGGTATTCTAATAATATCATTACCACCTGCTGATTTTCAGCATAATTTCAGACTGACGGAATATAAACCAATCATTAACAGATATTTTTGAGGTTGCTGTATATATTATAAACATAAGATATACAGAGGGGTGGATATGACTCCTGTGAAAACATTTACCCTTTTCCTGACTGTTCTTTTAAAATGTACCTGAAATACAGCAGTGACCCTAAACAGCCACTCACAGTGACTGTGTGATAAATAGAAGGTAGTTCTGTGAGAAAATGTTCATTACACAAACGTTACTGCCTGCTTTTGTGCTTTGCTCATTTTTCTGCTTTAGGCAGCAATCAATCATCTAGTCATTTATCTCAGTGCTCACACTGGTGCTGAGTTCCTTTAATCAACTGCCAAACTGCCTTAGCTGCACAGTATTACTGACTACAGGTTCGTTGGCTCACTTTGTAGAATTTACCTCTGTATAAAAGTCAAGTTCCCATGCCTATCTCTAGCTGCAGTATGTTGTCATTATGAACAACTTGATCCTACTGAAAGGGATTTGAAATGCAAAGCTGTGGTTATTTATTTAAATATAATTACAACCACTTGACAGATTTACTCCTTTAACTCAGTGGTTTGTAGCTGCATTGTAGAAGTACAGTAGTATTACATCAGCTTTTGTGCTCAAATCCCATTAGGAGAAGTTAAGATCAAAAACTGGAAACAGCCTGACATTAACCTTTCACCAAAGGCTTTCGTCACAAGACTCTCTTTGCATTTTTGGCCTCTTGGGATGTCACCCATCACAGATGCAGGGTGTCTGGCCTCCCCCCTCTACGGGTCAAAGCTGGCAGTGTCTTTGGTTGTAAAGCAGTGCGTCTGTCTCTGCGTGTGGGTGTTTGTGCGCGTGCATTGAAGGGTGAGCTGGAGTGTGGGTGCATGCAGATGGTTCACAAGCCAACCTTTCAATTAGGCCTGGAGTATAAATATCCGTAGATGATTGGAATGTGGTGGTTGCTGGCACAAAAGGCTTGCCTTGGCCCAGCTCCAAGACCCCGTTGCTCACTCACTTACACCCTCAGTCATGCTGGATGCTGCCTAAGGTTACTTCGTCAATAGACGCAATGATTTCTAACTCGTCGTGTCTGCTCTGCTGTGACCCCCCCCCCCTTCTCCGTTCCTGTCTCCATCCTTCCCGCTTCATCTCCACCCCAGCTACATGGCTAACTTTAAATTTGAAAGAGGCCTTCGATTGAACCCGGTTGGAAGTTTCATGTCCCTTCTTATGTTTTGTGCATCAGCTAGATTTTGAAATTCGCATTGCAAAAGGTGTTTCAGCTTAAAATGTTCAAACAAATTTCTCCTATGTAATTGTGTATACACACATATATATTTTTCTGCCCACAGCGAGTGTTTGGGTTCCAGTCCAGCTCCTAATCTTATTTAGCTAATGCTGCAGGTGAACATTCCCTGTACTCTGCCTGAGGAGACCCTGTATATGCTTCACAGATTATAGGGATGAGCTCCCAGACAACTTATCCCTCTGTCCCAAAAGGCTGTCACCGTAAGCTGTCTGAGAAATTATCCACACACCCAGACACATGGTGGTATGGGTATAAAATGACAAAGCATAAATGTTTTGGAAGAAGGATACGTTATCACTGTCACTGAACTATCTCGAATGTTGTGTAGTGCACAGCTTACAAACAGGACTGGAATAATTTATGCTACAAGGTAGGAAGCAAAAAAAGGAAAAAAACAAGGTGATCTTCTTGCTCTTGATTCTACTTTTGATACTTTGGAAATATCTAATAAGTTTGTGCAGTCCAAGCTGTCTAAGATAATGATTAAAGTGTTGGACAAAATTGCCTTTTCGTTCTGCCTTAAAAGATCTATGATGTTGTCTCCACAGTTTTGCTCCATAACTAATATCACGTACCTTCTGTTAAGAACCACTTCTTTTATGCCTTCAGTGAGCCCCCCCTTCCGCCCCCCGCCCCCCCTCTGTAAACCACCTAACCAAGCTGTGTCAGGGAAGCCCCTCCAGTCTCTTAGGCATCCCTCTGGAATCAGGAGAGATTAAAAATTAGGGGATTAGGTTCCCCTCCTAACCCTGTAATCCAACAAAACAATGCTTTCTAACGTTGAGCGAGAGCTCCTGAGGCGTGGGTAAGTCCTTCATGTCAGTTATTCCTTATGGAAGGGTTCCCTTGGAAAAGACGCACACTCGCTTTCTGTCTCCGTTCACCTCCTTCATCCCAACCCCCTTTTTTATGATCCAAGGCTGTAATGAGGCAACATGGGAGATGGGGCCTAATATCTGTTAATAGGGTCAATGGAATAAACTGTTTTAAAGGGGTCACTGTTGGCACAAGGACAAAGGGGCTGCTAAATGGTCGTCTCCTCTGGTGCCAGTTGTAACTATTATTTTATTTTACAACAACAATACAGTGTCAGACAGTAATAATGATTCGGATAACACTGAGAAGCCCCGGTGATGTAGGACACTGGCAGGCTACTGAATTAAGGACCTGTTTTAAATATGTCAGTGCCACGCTCAGGCTGGAGCTATAGCTGGCCATGGGATGCACTCCTTTAATTTCATCGCTCTGTCAGCTTTTATTAAAACCCATTTGTCACAAAGAGAGAAGGAGAAAACGAGAAGGAGAGAGAAAAAAGTATTGGTGGGTGTGGGGGACACAGATGGAGAGTGAGAGAAAGGGGAAAGGAGAAAGGGGGTGGGGGGTGGGAGGACATAAACAGAGAGAAAGAGATGTACAGACAAAGAGGGGTGACTTTCCCGAGGTGCTAGATAAGAGAAATTGTTGTTATGAGGAGGGGCAAGTGTTGCGGGTGGTGTTGATGGTGGGAGGGGGCAAGGAGGGATGGGTTGCCATCACCTTGGGATGAGGGTCTTATAGGTGAAAGACGCATGGTAAGAAGGAGTGGGAGGGTCCGAGGGGCTCAGCAGGAGTGATTAATGATGAATCTGGGGTATAGTGGACCAGTGGGACTCCCGTCTCCGTCCGTATTGTGCTCATCCACCTTCCCCCCAACCCCTTACCCAATCCCCAACCCTCGCCACCCCACCGTCATGCCCATTTGTTACTGTCTTGGGAGGGGCCGTCACAGACCTGGGGATATGCCCCCTCGTTTTCCTGAAGACAAGAATGAGAAATGTGTCCAAAAATGTGTCATTTCCAAATCCAGCTCTTTGGATTTGTTTTGTGTGGCTACTGTTTATTAACGGCATTGACTTTATGTGACAAATTATTCTTCCCATTTCTTTTCAAGAGAAATTCCTTCACATCTTAATGTATTCACACACACTCACGCGGTGACTCACATGCTATTCAAATTAACATGTTTTGATGTTTCTCTTAATAAAATCCCAACAGGATTAACAGGATCCAAACTCCTGTCTCTCATTTTGAATGTTTCAAGAAATCATGGGCCAAGAGGAACTCTGGCAGTGGGCGCATTTATTTGTTTTTATTGGGAACTAGTCCAGGGTTTCTGCGGAAGACTTTCTGTTCCTGTGTGTGTGTGTGTGTGTGTGTGTGTGGCAGCCTCACTCTGTCAAATAGTTCTGACTAGCGCCCTGTTCTGAAATTGCATCAAAGTGACTTGCCACCGCATTTGCTCTCTGTCCTATGGTCCCTTTACTCCTTGTCATCTACCTCTAAGCCCACGCATCCTAGTACCTACAATCAAAAAGAAAATTAGATGATTCATTAGATCATCCCGCCTTCTTCACAAAGTAAAAACATGAAAAATAAAATAAAGGCAGTGGCTTTCAGAAACACTTGTACAATGCATTTCCCGCTCTTCTCCTTTCTCCTCGTTTCTTTCTAACCGAATAGTACATGATGGCACTTGAAGGAGATATGGAGGAGGAAGACGAAGAAAAGGAGAAAGCAGACGGAGAAAGAGAGAGAGAGAAGGAGGGAGGGAATAAAATGAAGTGTGACAACATATGAATTTCAAATTTCTGAGGAGACATCAAAGTGTGCCATCCGGGGTGTCTCTTCGACAAGGACACTTTCTGATTTTTAATTCCATCCCCTGATTGTATCGCAGAGGGCCTAACGAAGAACGGAGAGGCAACACCAGTGAACGGCAACAGGCAGCGAAAGATTGAGCAGGAAGGGAGGGAGAGGGTACGGGGAAAAGGTGGCGGGGGAGTGGAGGAAAGAGAAAGTGAGAGAGATCAGAGGTGGTTAGAAGACATAGATAGAGGAGGAGGAGGAAGGAGAGAAGAAAGGAGAGCCTCATCCAAACACAGGCGGCTGGGCCCTTTGTTGTTGAAGCGATCATAGCTCCTCTTTCATCAGACAGATATAGAGAGCAGAGACAGTGAGAGTGAGAGCGATCCACTCCCTTTTCCGCTGGGGTGACAGGGACATGGATAGAAGGAGGGCAAGTTTTCCCCCTTTGCACATATCAAATCAAGGCTTTTCTTCCAAGGACTTCTCATGTTGCTCACCCTTTCAGAACAAAATGCTTACAAGTGAAATTGGTGGTGCCTGATAACCGTGCGCCCACTTTAACCTGAAATATCTGTTTACACCGAGTGTCAACATAAGGTGTTGTATAGTGCTAATCCCTGGTCCCCTTCTCTTCGTTCTGCCTTCAGTTCAGTTCAGACAGTCGCTCACCAGCACAGAAGTCTAATTGCCTGGGAGGTTCTCAGCAGGAGTGTGGCAGGCCTCTGGCATTCCCCTCTCCTGGCAAAGCTCTGCACCAGTACTGATTCAGTGCCAGCCCACCCTCCCCAGCATCCACGCCAGGGGTCTCATAACCCAGAAGGATCCCCCATGATAGGAACTCCCTACAAGGCCTCTTTGGAAACGGATGGGAAACCCCAGGGAAGCAGCAGAAAGGTTGCAAAGGTCATATTACTGATATGTATTTGCATGTAGTGTCTCTCACTCTCATTCACACATATGTGCATACAAACTCATTTTTATTATTGTATATTCAGATTGTTCTAAACAATATAAAATATAAAATATGATGCCAGTCTAAAAATGACGTCATGTACTAAAAACAAAACAAGACCACAAAGGGAAGAGTCAGTACACCATTTAAAGCACTTTAGACCAGTTTAACTGGTGTCATCAATCACACTGATGATGAGGTTTAAGGCTTGAGATTTAAGGGTGTTGTGATTTACAACTGTGGCTCTAACAGCTCTCCCATCTACATCAGAGCGGAGGCAGAGCTGCAGGCGGCTGCACTAACACACCTGGGTTTTATTTCTATATGAGCGTCACCTGTCCCCATTTGCACTAGTTCAGTGGCTCAATTCACAACACAGGGACTTCTATAAAAAAACAGTGTTTGAGAAGGATTCAGACATAAATCAAAAACACAGAACATCCAGAGTCTCAGGTTGTAGGATGCTAATAAAATAACATCTGATTCTAGATAGATGACGTGACAGCATATTTAAGCTAAATAAATGGTAATTATGTGACCTGCTGGCTTGTCAACTATTAAAAAAAACAATATTAATTAATAAGTCTTCAAGATTTTTTTATACACTTTTTTTTACCACGTGTTAAAGAATTGTCAAAAGTATAAATTAATTTCTTATTAAGATTGTATTGTATGTAAGTATTTAAATATTGTGTTGTTCATTTTCTTAAAGTTTATTTAATTTTTTTTCCCTTCGACTAAATGGTCACATCATAGAATTAAGACAGAAGGTCGAGCACACCCCTGCCACATCACCTTAATACACAGATGCACACACATTCGCGAGGGCCCCTCCTTGGTTGTGGAGAGGGGTGCATGGTGAAGCAGCTGGGAGACGTGAAGCCACAATGGCCCTTTAGGGCGAGACGGCCCTAATCCGTCCCCCGTCCGACAGCGCCAGTGAAAGGAGGCCTGTCAGTCATAGTGTGGCACCCTCGGGTCTCTAAGATAGGCGTGCTTAGATTTAGGATTTACTGTACCCCCTCTTTTCTGTCTTATTAAAAACCTCTTTGCAGACAGACAGAGATACATGAATGCACGTGTGTCCATGCAGTCACACACACACACACACACACACACACACATGCACAACATACTCCTGTGCTGCGCCTTGTCTGTCACAGCTTTATAAGACCCGCGTCTAAGCCAATGTGTGTATTCGGTAAGAAAAAGAGATAAAGAAAACAAAATCTGCCAATGAACAATGTATTCATGTTTTACCTTTTCCTTCACACCACAACACGTTTTCATATTTCAACAGTGCTAGGAATAAAAAAAAAACACATCAGTCATAGATTTGTTCATATTTTTTTATTTGGATTATTTTTGCTTCATCTTTACACAGTATATTTATACATGAGTTGCCCACACATAGCATGAGAACAATGTCAATTCAAATGAGCAGTTGTACTTCAAGGAATTACATGCTGTCTGTGTTAATGATGGAGACAGCCATGTGGAAGCAGGGCATGGGTGATGATCATTCTGGATACATTTCATAGGTCTGTTGTTGCCTAACATGCACACACACACACGCGCGCGTGCGCGCGGATGGAGAGGCAGCCACACAGGAAAATAAGATGCAAAGGCAAATACACACACAGACACACAGACACAGAGTAAACACTTATTTAAAAGTGTCAGCCACTGCATGTAATCTGCTCTGGCATGGTAGCTGTGTGTGCGTGTGTGCACCAATGAACCGTCATCTGAGCTGTGCACTGTCCGTTGCAGCTCGGTGATGGTGATCACGTCTAACAGACAGTGAGGACCAGAGCACGCTCGCTGCCTCAGAGACATGGAGAGTGAGGGAGAGGCAGAGAGAGGACTGAGACCGCCTCTGGCCACCATTATCTCTTCAGTGTGTGACTGTGTCCATGTAAGTGTGACAGTGTGAAAAATAGAGTGTTTGTTTGTTTACTCGCTTGTGTGTGCGGGATGTGTGTCAGAGTTTTTGCTTGCTCATGTGTGTGCCTGTCAGTGGATCCGAGTGAGATTGTGTTCATATTTGCTGTTCAATATGCTGAAGCCCGTATAACTCATTGGGAGATAACTACTGAGCCAGATGACATGGTGGGAAGGAGCTTCCTCTCAGTCTCTTCCAGTCCTCAAAGTTTATTGTTCATTTATTTTTAGAATTAGTAAACTAAGCAGTCACCTTTATCCCCTGCTACTCTGAGAGGGGAGATGGGTTTCTTAGAATAATAAAGTTCAGGTTGCGAACAGGAAGTGAGAGTAGGCAGACACTCAACTAAAGTGCATAGATAGTACTGATACATATGATAAGTCACAGTCTGTCTCACATCTCACGTCTTCTTTATGCAATACACAACTCTTTAATCACCAGTAAAACAGCCTCATGTTTTAACATGTGTGTGATCAGAGCTGCAAGGATCAGTCAATAAATCAATTAGTCAATCACAGATTAAAAATTAACCGGCAATAACTTTGATAATCAATCATTTTTAATCCTGATCCATTGATTCGTTTCTCAGATGTATATATTTTATGTCTTTAGTTTGTATCATCACCCACTTCTCCTACTAATGACTGAGAAACGCAGGCTAATGTCAGCATTTAGCTAATCTGACACCTCCAGCGGTAGATTATAGACATTTTTTGTCTGTACATGCCCGTAATAAATGCAAACTAAACCTCTCTGTACTTTTTGCTGTAAATGAAAACCAAATGTTTTTCTGCTCTTCTTTTATGTATGACCGTAGCAAGTATTGGATATACTAAATGGATATACTAAATGTATACTAATATATAAGTATTTTGTCTGCATTATTTTTATAAAATGTTTTCTTTGCTATTGTCTAATCAATTTCATGAATTTTATTTATTAGTCTCCTTAAAAAATATTCTTCTACCGGGACAATAAACTTGTTGCAAATGAAAATCCTTAAAGCAGTAAATAGTCTGCCCCCAAGCTGGTCTCGTCTGGATACCCAGACCCACATTTAACATACTACCAGCATCACCCCGTCTCTGTAGACGGAGCACCCCACACATCTGTCACTGCTCGCTGTGCGTATGATAGGAAAAGTGTGTATATTTGCGTGCGCGCGTGTGTGTGCGTGCTAGAAAGAGAAACGGAGATGAATGACCGTCTAATCACTAACACAATTCAGCTAAGCCCCACAATGAAAACAGTTGATAAGAAAATTAACATAAAACCTAAGTAGTACAGAAAGAGACAGTAGACATAAATAAAGACGCGCGTGCACCATAAATCCAAACCATGAACGCAAACGTATGACTCACATACGTAACTCAGAAACTTCCTCATTCTGCTGGAAAAAAAAATGACCCTAAAGCGTATGTACACATATCTGCTTCATCCTCATTTTTGCTTTTTGCCAGTTCCTGCAGTGCTAGGACCTCCACTCATAGCATGGTGCAGTAAGTTTTAATGGTAAATCAACAAAGGGCCGACATGAAAGAAAGGCTAGCTTTCCAGTTTGCAGGGTGAAGAATTATTCATCAGCGCTGTAGTGTTGCACTGCAGGCGAAAATCCTGCAGCAGCGCTCCATTTTAATTGCCAGAAAATGACTGTAAATGATACAGAGAGCACACGAGAAGGGGGCAAAAAAAAAGGAGACAGAGGGAGAGAGAAAGGAAAAAGAGAGTTGAAATCGGAGGTATAAAGAACAGGGGGAAAAAAGGACACCCTCACCACCAACAGCTGCCCCCAAATGGAAGGCCATGGTGATAAAAAAGCTATGTGGCAATCAGAGAAGTGGAGTGTCCCCCCAGCAGCCTAAAAGAGAGATAGTGAAGGCAGAAAGGAGGAGAGGAGGGCGAGGGGGAGCGCCATCAAAAAAGGAGTGGTGGGATTAGGTCTGAGAGAGAGTTTACTACGCTCTTTTTGTGCGCCGAACCTGCAGGATTAGAGATAACAAATGTTAGCCGAGGACCGGCACCTGCTGGGAGCTGGGAGGAGGAGGAGGGAGCAGGAGGAGGAGAGGAGGAGAAGAGGAAAGGAGAGCTAACCCGCTATAACAGCAGAATGAGCTTTGTGGCCCTGTGTAGAATTAGAGGAAAGAGGGCTGAAGGGGGGGGGGGGAGGATAAAGACGCAGGGAAGGAAGGGCCAAAGAAGTGAATGGAACGGGTACAAAGTAAATTTGTAATTGTCAAACAGATGAAGGAGCTGAGATTCTGTGGAGGAGTAAACACTGAACTTGCTAATCTGTGGACCTTAAAGCTCACTCTGCTCACAGCAACTGTAACACCATCACCAATATGCATTTCTGTTGGCTTTACAGGCCCCGTAAACCCCGAGATCAAACCTCATGGAAAAAATATGTATGTATTCTTGAAGCACAAACACATTTGATAACTTTTTAAAGTCTTTGAGCTCTTATCCGAGCCCCTTGCTGTATCCTAAAGTACCTTTCCAACTTCCACTCCCAAATCCACCCTTGCATGGTGCTCGGGTGTGTGTGGCTGAAATTGCCGCTGGGGCCTGGGGACCTCCCCGCCTGCTCTCTGCGATGACCCCAGCCCAGGAAGCACTCAGACTGGTCAATCAACAATTAAAAGCCTGTCTGTAGCCACTAACTCAATTCAACCACTCAGCTTAGTGCTCTGTTAGAGCCGAGAAACCCAGACAGAACTGAGACAGACTCAGCATCGGTGACCCCTTTGCTCCTCCTCTCACACACACACAAGCTGCTGTGGTCACTCCTACACAGGCTTACCCATGTTTGAACCTCAAGGGGGGGTCTCAGACAAATGCCTCCCCCAGGTGAGCAGCAGCATCGTTGAAGCGCACATGACAAGAGTCAGGGGCAATTTAGCTTGAGGCCTGGCCTGGACAAAAAGGTCACAACCTCTCTTTTACAAATGTCTTGGTACCTGCACTTCAACCTGAGGGTTTAACCCTTCTTATCGTTCAATACTGACTTTGACCTTTTCTTTGCACTGACTTAAGGCCGAGTGTGTGTATTAGGAGAGTTTCTCTCTGTGTGTGTGTGTGTGTGTGTGTGTGCTGCTGTTATGGACGAGCAGCTCAACTTTGGACACACAGAAATAGTAATTCACGGAAACAAACACGGTTAATTAAATGAGCACACAAACTAAAAAAGGCTATAAATATACAGGATACGGACACAAACGTGGATGTTAGCTTTCACTCCCACACACACACACACACACACACTTCCACGCTTCACTCAACCCATATGTTTTCTGTTTTTACTGTTTCATCATTCACTCACTGCTTGAAAAAATGGAAATGTAATATAAAAACAAAAGCCAGAGTATAACTGCAGGGGCTGGTAAACGAAGCATAAAGACCCCGAGTGACCGAGGGGAATTATTTGGCTCCATTAAGCAGGCATTAACATGAATTACTATCTAATTAAAATTAAACAGCTCATTAATAACTTTGCGGTGGGGCCTCAGTGTGGAAGTTCTCGGGAGTGTGTGTGTCTAGCCTGTGTGTGTGTGTCAAAGAGGGAAGCTGCGTTGTGCCATGGCCAAGAGAGCAATCGAGTGGGATAAAACTAAGCAGCTGCCCCAAAGGGAAGTCGGGGCCTGAAAGGGCTTACCTGTGGAGCAAAACAGCTAGTCCCAACGAGTAAAATGTTTTTAACAAGTTCACCTTATTCAACATTTGATTGTGCAATAGCAAAAATGAGATTAAAACGAAGCACTCTGCAGGTCATGGTTGCCTCCTTAACTATTAAGGTTCTGTCAGTTTTCAAATGAAGACATTAAAATCCCCCAAAAAGAAAAAAACACAATCAATTCAGACTGACACGTATCTGCTAAAGAAAACCCTGCAGCACACTGTCTTTGTCAGGATGATACTCCAAATTCTCAACTTTAAATCAGACTTTTGAGCTGAATGACCATTTAAGAAAACACAGCTCCCTCCTCCTCTAACACACTCACACACACTCCTGAAGCGTTGAGAACAGAAGTGTACGTAAAGCGACATAAAGATGTGGCAGCAGCGTCACAAACAGAACACTTTGCGTACCAGGCAGCATGTTTGCCCTCCTGTGCGCACACACACACATCATGACAACGTGTGTGAGACACGTCGACTCACTCCTGCTGTGTCCTGCTGGGGTTGTGGCCTTCATGTTGGCAAGCCGCTCAGCCTCGGAGGATCTGTCAAGACATGAGAGGGCAGCAAAAAGAAAGGGTCAGAAGTCTGAAATCATCATGTGACTGCTCTTATCAGCATCTTAACCAGAGAAGGGTGGGGACATACGGCCGCGGCGACAGTGCCACCGGTGACCTCTAGCCTTCACTGCTTCCACTGTTTTTAAAATGCAATATCAACCCTAAAAAAGACAGAAACTTTTGACGCTGAAATCGGCTTTGCACCATGCCTCCACGTGTATTGATAATAGAACCTCGTTCAAAAGCAAAAACTCAACAACGTAACAAGGAAATAGGGTGAAGGAATAATGATAGATAGTCCTCCGAGATGCTGAGTGAATGACAGAGAGGGAGGGATATGGACTCAGGCCCCAAATGTATGCCAGTGCATGCATCAGTCACCAGCCCCCACCGCCCTCCTCTCGCTTCTCCTGGCCAGGAGCTGTTTACCTCTCTATCAGCGGTGCTCTCTAAAAGCAGGAGCCCCATCCATATTCACCGGCCTCAAATTCCTCTGCTTATCTCCTCCCAACCCTTGAAAAACCTCCCCGTGTTCCCCTCTGCACATACATACATACATAAACACATCTTTATGGAGGCGAGAGGCAAACGTGCTGGACCAGAAGGGGGTCAGGGATAAAAATCACCTTGAATTCAAAGCGGAGGATTGTGGGTGCTCGGCGGGCGGATGGACAGGCAGGCAGCCACACAGGCTAAGGCTCACTAAGACATGACACACACACCACGAGACAGGTAGAAGGAGGCTTTAGGGGATAGGAGCAGATGTGTGCACCAGGGGGCACTGGGAATTCAGAGGATTTGGGATAGTGAGGTGTGATGCTTATGAAATTGAGGTTTGTTGGATGATATGCATCATTAGGTGATAAGTGCCTGCATTGGTTGTGTTTCTGCATCAGCATGTGCAAGTTTGTGTCAAATTCTGCTGCAGTGCGCGGTTCGAACTCATGGAGGAAGTGTCAGACACGGTCACACGAATCCAGACTTAGACATGTTTGTTTTGCCCCATAAAGCAGAATGTCAAAGGAAAAATCCACCACCTTAAACGTTATGCAGAAACCTGGCGGGTTTTTGTTTGTTTGTTTGTTTGGCTGTTATTCCCAACGTGAAGATTTACATGAAGTGGACCAATCACGTTGGTGGCTGCTTTGAAAGGGGGAACAGGAGACTCTCCGATAAGTGAGGGCTCAAAGAGTGCTCCAACAGAAGCAGAGACACATGGAGTAGGGGGGGACCGGTACCCTTTTCCACTGCAAGCTGCGTTGTTTGGGGATTGAAGTTGGGAACTCTCTCCACTACTAATTGCGCGCTGGTGCCTTTCATGAATATTCATCCTGGCGTGTTCAGACCCCGCCTAATTAGCCGAGCGATAGAGGAAGAAACTCGCACCTTTTACCACAAGAGTAGCGCCCCCCCCCTCCTCACACACACACACACACACACACACCCCGCACCCCCTCCCGTCGCATTCTCAGGGGGATGCTGGCAGAATAGTCCGAGTTCATTAGCCAAAAAAGAAAGGAAAAAGTTACCTGAAAAGCACGGGACGATTTGGTGGTTTTTAAGATCGCATATTTAGTGCCTATTATACATGTCTATCAAAAAAAAAACACAATACAATACGATTATGTGATTGAGAGAGTTGGTGAATATTATTCTACTCGCTGTAGTGGGGGGTGCATCACATGAATTTTAAAATCTAAACATAACTTGTGGCAGGTCGAAGTGTTCCCTCTGGATTTAAAGAAGACTAGTATTTAACATCTAATATGAGGCCAGGCCGTTTCGTGTTATTTCAGGTATATCTGCGCAAAATAAAACCTGATTAAACCTTCTGCTAAAGTTAAATGTTTGCATATTTATGGCCTGAAAATGAGAATTAAAATAACCTGCTCTAAAATCTTACAGAACACACAAAAAGCCAGTGTTATCATATTTTAAAAAGAAGACTGGATTATTTAAAAATATATTCTTTTTAATGACAATTTATCTTTTATTGCTTTGAAAAACAGAAAATACGTTGAGTGAATTTCATCATTCTTTTCACTAATTAGTCCTTGTTTTCTGACACTCAGGCAAACAGGGGTAAACTTAAGGGCTCGATGGGTCCTATTGGCTGAGGTGCTTCTTGACATGCACATTGAATAGACTGGGGGGAAAATTAACACGTGACTAAAAGTGAAGGCCTTTCCTTTTAATAGATAGAGATCCGTCACTACATCTAGTTCAATACGGTTTATAACAAAAATAAAGCAGTGAAAATAAGAGCAGAAAATGCATCATGTTTAATGTGTTTATTCTAACTTTGGTGTAAGTGTTAATGTCCAGCACTCCAAACTCGAGCAAGTGAAGGGTAAATCAGAGAACTGGGTTTCCAGTGTGTCACAAAGAAGACACTTATTTCTGGTGAAAGAGGTCACACTACTTCCTCGACACTCATCTCTGCGGTTCATGCGCCTCGTAATTCTTCACTCTATCATATCGTGTTCGTTTCCAGCCGCTTTTCCTGTACGGCCTGTCATCCTGCGCTCACTTCTGTGGGCTCCCTTTCATTGGGCGCACCATGGAAACCTAGTGCGTCCTGGCAAAAATGCACCTCCGCGCACACAAGGCCATATTCTTCACAAAAGGGCCAAAGCATCTGGATCTTTCTTTTTCCAGCAGCTCCTCGCTGACATGGCACATGCAGCACAAGACTGGGTCTGTGTGGCGAAACCTCTGCTTTTTATAGACTGGGGGGACGAGGATGACTGAATGGCTAACGCATCTTCATTAAGTGCGAGCTGCACGGAGGCTCCGCTCCCTTAAAGTTGTGCCACGCAGGCACTGAGGTCTCTCTGAGGAGTTGGAGGCGCAGATAAAAGACAGACAATAAGAAATGTGCTGGCTGGAATTTTTTTTGTGCATTTTACACGATCTCCCCTGATTATATAAAATATGAAACGGAATATTCAATAAATAAATGCATGTAACGATAATAATAATTATAGTTATAACGAAGCAGACGTCTGTAAAATGTCACATATTCATCATAAGAAGTGTTTCCTAAAACGAGGCGAAATGCCAGTGCTGCCAATTAAAGGTACTTTGCCCTAAAAACGTAGTCGTTTATTTGAAAATCTGACTTTGTCATTAGTGCGTTGCTCTAAAAATACCACGCGGACAACTCGCTCGGATTGTCTCACACTCATCCCAAATAAATATATAAAGGATGGATGGACAAAAACCACGCCTTTCAAGAGATGATGACGAGCACCTGTGACCCCGACAACATTTTCCGCACACACTCTCTACGTCGTTAAGGCTGGAGACAAGAGTACAGCAAGGACGCGGCCGCAGCAGAAAGGAGACAACTTACCTTTCAGTCATGTAGTCCCGGATTAAAACGAGTCGTCCTGTAAATAGAAAGAGAATAGTCGCATGGGGGAAGATGACAACAAACAAACACGCGGCACAGATAAAAAGGCAAAACACTGCTTTCAGGTAAATGATTAAAATGGGACTGTTGCGCCTGGAAAACCTTCCAAAAAGCTCCTGTTTTAGAAAGAGTGGAACATGCGCCTGATTGCAGAGTTTTAGGCGAATGGAACCGGAGAGATGTAAGATTTGTTTAAAGCCCCGCATTTCCATTTAAGAACGTGATTGTGTTTGCAAAGATCCCTTTCAATCTTCGCACCCCCCCCTCTCTCTACCCCTCAGCGTCTCTGAGGCTGCTTTGCAATTCATAGAATTGGTAATTTGCTATTGGGACAAAACGTGAAGGGAAAAATAATCAGATCAACCCAGAGAGGTAGTAAGGATCGAGCCAGGAGGAAGAAACACAAGGTTTCTCTCTCCAAGTTGCTGCTTGGTAAAATGCTTGGAGAGTTAACTGAAATAAGAATTTGGTCTATTTTCTATTCTTGAATCGTTTAAATCTAAATTGCCATGACTGGAAACATCCTGAACAACTGAAGCAACTTGGCAGTGAGCAAACAATAAACAAGTGGATTGTTTTATGATAAATTACAAGTGATTATAATCAGCTACGACGCTGATAACGTCCGCGTTGTTGCGGTCTGGATTTTCAAAATAAGACCCCGAGTGACGCGAATAAATCGTGCGTAATACATGTCACTCCTGTCACCTGCACTGTGTGCGCGCAGGTACGTGTGTGGAGGGAGCGGGGGGGGGGTGCAGAGAGAGAACATGTAGCTTGGCCTAAGTGGGTGGTGATGATGAGATCATACAACACTGAAAATTACCGAGACAATACAAATAAATGACACAGTCTGCTTATGTCAATTGTGCTTTGAAATGGAGCACATGCGCTCAGATTTGTCTCACATTTACACACACACGGAGGTTGTTTGCGCGCCGCTCGTGCGGGTGGCGTCGCGTCGCGCCTTAATGTATTTAAAATGAGGAGCGCTATAATCATCAGTGACCTATTATAAAGGTGCACGGGTGAGTGTCTGTAAACGCGCGTGTCTGTCTGTCTGTCTGTGTGTGTGTGTGTGTGTGTGTGTGTGTGTGTGTGTGTGTGTGTGTGGTGGAGGGGGGCCCTTCGAAAAGATCCCCGTACTCCCCCACGTGGTTATTTGCAAAACAACCGATCCAAACCCAGGAAACCTAATCAAACCCCGCTGCTGCAGCCCCGTTCACCTTCCCTGGAGAGAATTGGAGAAGAATTAGACAGGAGGCTATCAGAGCGCGCGAGTTATCAATAGAGAGCAGGTGTGGGAACTGAGAGCAATACTGTTAAAACTCAAAGAGACATTTAATAAACAGAACATATGTTTTTCTGTAACACATGTAAGATCGGACCTCTATCCATCCTGTGCGAAAACGCGCTGTGCCATACTGTGAAACCCTGCGCCTATTGAAGATGTCCCTAGTGGGCTTGAATCGGAGCGGAGCCAATACAAGCGGAGGGGAGGCGTGTCCTCGCTCTTACCCAAGACCTCCCAGATCAGGTTGTTGCGTTTTGGCTCTAAAGCCTGGAGACCTCCGAAGTGCTCGTCAGTTTTCGAAGTAGGAGCCATGGCGACAACAGCTCAGTATATTCCGAGGAATAACTCCTTACCGTCCAACCCGCTCATGCATCCGGATTCGGATAGGATGCACCAGGGGACGACCTACAGAGAAGTGCAGAAAATGATGCACCATGAGTACTTGCAAGGGCTTGCAGCTACCAACACGGGACACCCGATGAGCCTGACGCACCACCAATGGCTGCCCACCTCCAACACCGACTGGTCGAGCGGCACCCACATCGGGCAGCAGGACCACAAAGCCAGCGTGCAGGCGACCCGAGAGGACCTGAGCAGCGGCTTCCACCACAGATCTCACTTGGTGCACCAGCAAACGCAGAATAGCCACCATGGTTCGTGGGCGCCTACCACGACGCACCACTTATCTCCGCTGTCCCCTGCATCCAACGGCCACCAGTCACTGGTCTACTCCCAGCCTGGATACACAAACCTTAACGCAATGCTCAGTCCCCAGCCCGGCGCCCTGCACCATGGCATGCGGGACCCGCTCCACGACGATTCGGGCAGCCACGACAACCAGATGGAGTCGCCTCAGCAAGCGTTCAGCCATCACCAGGACCACTCGGACGAGGACGCGCCCAGCTCCGACGACCTGGAGCAGTTCGCCAAGCAGTTCAAGCAGCGGCGGATCAAACTGGGCTTTACGCAGGCGGACGTGGGCTTGGCCTTGGGCACCCTGTATGGAAACGTCTTTTCTCAGACCACTATCTGCAGGTTTGAGGCTCTGCAGCTCAGCTTCAAGAACATGTGCAAACTTAAGCCGCTCCTAAACAAGTGGCTGGAGGAGACAGACTCAAACACCGGCAGTCCCACCAATTTGGACAAGATTGCTGCGCAGGGCAGGAAACGAAAGAAGAGGACCTCCATTGAAGTGGGGGTGAAAGGGGCACTGGAAAATCATTTCTTAAAATGCCCAAAGCCATCTGCTCATGAAATCAGCACTTTAGCCGGCACTCTGCAGTTGGAAAAAGAGGTTGTCCGTGTTTGGTTTTGCAACAGAAGACAAAAAGAGAAAAGAATGACACCGGTGGGGGTCCCTCACCCGAATATGGAGGACGTATATTCCCAAGCAGAGACCCCTCCTCTACACCGTACACTACAGAGTCCTGTGCAGTGACTGTTTTCATGAACAATCCGAGCATTACCGCGGGGGGAGAGAAAAGGGAAAGGGACTATGGAGTTTACACTATTTAAGTTTGGCTTTTTATTTTCCTGAGAGAAAAGAGACATGGAAAAGTTGAACTGATGAGTTTTGCCCTTAGTATTCGGAGATCGTCATGTCCAACAAATAGATGGCAGGAGGGAAAATGTTAAGACAAAAATCAAGAAAAAAAAAAAGAAAAAAGTTCACTGTTACTGATTCCGTGCGCATTTAGAGTGAAACAAAGATCTTTATTTACCAAAAGTTTATGGAGGAGACATGCATATAAAGTAAAATTGATATCCCATGGCAGTGTCAAATGTGGAGTAATGAAATGTGCCAACGGAGGCCATCTCCTCCTGGTGCACCGTGAACTGTTGGCGCTCACCAGCACGAGGTGGTCGCCTGAAAACGACCCACACTGGAAATGAATAGCCTACACTGAAAGAACATGTGGCTTTTATCAGGCTTAAGCTGATTAACCAGATTTCTGAATATTCCTGTATACTTTCTTTGTTCTATTACGTGTGATGTTTTGCTTTGGAACTACTTTAACCTTCAGTGTCTCTGTCTATGGTTTCTGTCATTGTTCGCTCTAAGTACTGTAACTCATCAGAGCAGCCTCGAATTTCTGTTTACTCACTGGGAGTTGGTGGTGTGAAAGAAGTGATGAAAATGATCATAATCAATGTCAGACACATTTCCTACATATATCCAGTGCACCACAACGGATAAGTTCTGATTGCATGCCTTAAAAAATATTTAAAGCTTTGCAGCTGACCACGTCGAAATTTGCAAACAGCACCAGACGCTAAAAGGGAATTTCTAACCAGTTTATTTGAGTTTTCTTTGTTTTCTCTGCATGGAGCACTTATTCTTTTGTTAATATTATTATTGGATTTTTATATTTGTTAATAAAATAGTGAGTGGAGCTGATCAAGCCGGTAGACCCCACGTTTCCAGGTTCGTGGCTCTCACCACAGAGCGCTGTCAGCTCACGCTGCTTTACTGCCTGTTATCCTGTTGTATCCCAAACATTTCAAGAGAGATTGGTCAAAAACGAAAAGTAATAATAACTCAGGTAACTTCAGTGCCCCGTGTCGGACTATCACGCCTGTACATGTCCCTCTGTCTTTTTCTATCGTCTCATCTGATCTCAACCACGTCGTTTTCGTTTGTCCCATAAATCCATTGTATTATATTAAAACGCTGGGTTTGGAGTAGGGTGAACGAGGAAGGGACTTCACTTTAGGTGTATTTATTTTTTTGCTGACCTGAAAGGAAATCTGAAAAATCACTTGCGTTGTGTCATTTCTCAGTGTTGGACCAGTCCAAAAGCCTCCACCAGTGCTACTCAATACAGATGAGGGAAAACTTTTTTTTTTCAAGAAAAAAAATAATAATAATAAAAAAAGATTTTAGAGGAAATGTTGCCAGGATTATTTCCGATATGTAAATATGTCTAATATGTAAACTTGTATTTGTTCTGAGATATTGTTTTGTTTTGTTTCTTTCCGGGCAGTTTTGTACACTTACTAATTCCAAGAAGATATTTTAATATGATTTCATTTATGAATCTGACCATTTATATATATATATATATTTATTTCTTAAACGTGTTTGGAGCTTTTTGTTTAGCTCTGTTAATGGTTATGTTGCAGTGGATTTCGGTATGTTTTTCTTTTTGTTTACTACATTGGTTGTATGTTGATTGCTAAATGTAGACTGCAAAGTCACATTTATATTTATGTTATAGTAATATTTTATTACTTACATAAAACATATATACAAGAAATGGTCTTTTGTCTTCATTAAGATCCAAATCACTCGTTGTTGCTGTCTATTGTAGCATCTCCAGGCGAACGGGATAAACATGATCATAAAGTTTAATGCTGTTCAGTGTGCAGTGTGCATCGAGGTGACGGCCACACTGTGTGTTCAGCTGAAATAGCAGTGATTCGTTATGTAACAGGGGTCGTTGAAAATCAGAAGCTGTGTACATGTGCTGTTAAGGGGAATAGACAACAGTATTTTACCTCAGGCATTCCCTGCTAAGTTCACACAGTCTCTGACGTTGTTCACATCTTTGTGTAATGATCGCAGTATTAAATTGTGCAATATCAATACGAAATTATTGTCTTTTTATTGAGTGATCATTTTTAGTGTTATTGTTATTGTTATTATTATTAAACAGGTGCCCTTTCATTTAGAGCAGCCTTGGTAGTTAGAAATAAAATGAAGCAGTTTCCTACATAAACCGTCGCATATGACTTGTTTCTAGTATCTCAAAGCCGAATCTTTGATTTGAGGGGAAAATTGTTAAAAGTGCCAAAATGAGCTAATTTCCTAAAAACCAAACATAAAGGTGAGGAAAATAGGTCACTCATCAGGTGAGGCCTGCATTCACAGGCGTTGACATTTGTATCTTAACAATAGCACAAGAATAAATATTTAATTCCTCTAAATCACGTTTGGTGCTAAAGTAAAAGTTGGTCTCTTCAGTCTTCCACATAATCCTGGTCCACAGCGGCACTGCGCACTGTTTCCACGTTTAAATCCACGTCAGACCTGCACACAGCTGCATTTCATGGATAATTTCATTGGTATTTTTTATTCTCACCACCATCATTCACGTTTTTATTTATTCACTTGGAAAACAACCGTGAAAGGTTTCAGAACGACACGGTGTACAGCAACAGGACACGTTTCTAATTACCAAAGCTCATTGCGCTGTCTTCGCTTAAAACGCGCAAACGTGTCTACATCAGGGCTGTTACTTTTCATTTCCCACCACCACCTATTTCAAATAATCAGCAGGAAATATTAAAATTGTCTTAGATTTATTTCCCAATGATCAAATCTGAACGCGCAAAAGTTGGTTGTAGTTTCCACTTTTTGAAGAAAGATCAAATCACATATAAAAGAGAGACTCGGTTGTTTTTTTCTTGTTGCTCTTTTAGTTTTCAGTGCAGTGACATTAAATAGTCCATATACATATATCATATATTCCTTGATTTTGCGTACTTCGGTTTTATTCCACTGATAAATCTGTGTGCGTCATACAGAAATCCTGTGCGATGATAAAACAAAAACAAACAACACATTTTACAACAAACATGTCGAGGTTTTATTCTGCCATGTGCGGTGCTGGTATGCAAATGAATAAAGTGGACTCGCAGTGGATGAAATGGTCAAATTGGGCGAGAGGAGGCCAACATTAAGGAGCAAACACATGCCCAGGGAACAGCGAGCCACACGCGCCCCCTGCTGGCAACCACATGGGACTGCAACATCAAATTTCCTCTGTAAAGTTGAATGGAAATGAAGCATATAAATATTATATTAAAACTGGACAATCATTCATTCGAGTTTGTGTAAAACATGCAGCTCACACATGCATCACAGCGGCTTGTGTTGGTCAATCACACAACTAGAAACGTGTTTTCCTCGTTTCCGGTTTGTTTCTGTGAAACTGAAGCAGCTGCACCCTTGTTGACCAGTGTGTGTTCCTTTCACTGTAAGCAGAAACCTACCAAGACCCATTTTAAGACTTTAATATTCATAATAACAACTGATACTTTATTAATCCCTTTGGACAGGAAACCTCCTTAAGGCACCAAGAATTTGTAGTTCATTGTCATGTCCAGGGACACTTCCAACATCTGGCCAGGAGTCAGAGTGGCAAAATGTGACTCAGTCAGGGAATCAAACAATTGTACAGTGTTAGAACAGGTTGTCAAACCACAGAGGTCCTCCACCTGACCAGAACAGAAAGGACCAAAAAGGCAAAACCCAGAGTGTCGATGGAGAAACACAAGGCGTCCACAGTCCACCAGAGAAGAGAATTTCTGATGACTGGTACCGACTGTTGTTTTTTGATGATATGCAGTTTTTATTCTGAACTCTATGGAGGGACACAACCTCCATTATGCCGATAAATCAATAATACATGAGGGAAACTTATCACAAAACAGCAAAACCCGGCTACTTGACCCAAGAATCATGACTGTTCACCCTTCTCTTCTTTCTTTCTTTTCCCCTCTCTGTCATCTCACTACAAGTGGGCCTTCAGTAGCGCTTGCAGAGGACCTCCAGCCTCAGAAGTGCCCAGGCGCTCATGAACACCAGTGCCTCCTTCATCAGGGAAGTATCATCACACACAGAAGATGTGGATTAGTGATGATTAGTAGGGATTATGGCTGGTTAATGGTGGGAAAATACATTAGGAACCATTGGCTCTGGGAGGGGGAGGGGATTTCACTCACGATAGCGGATTTGCATTGATCCACAGCAAATGAATGAGGATTAGCAGCATCAAGCTATCTGGCAACAGATAAATAACATTAAGCGTATTATACGCCAATGCCTGTTATTAATGACATTACAAATACCGCTACAATGCTGACAATTATGGAAATAATAGGAGCAGCTGAATAATGTGCTTGGTTGAAAATCATGGGATTCCAGCTCATCCCCGTGTGCAGAGAAGTGGGGTGATGCTTGAAAGCCAAGCTGCTTACAAGCAGGGGAGCATATTTTGGGTATAGCGCGTACTTTAAGAGGTTTATATATTGTTAATGTGACTGTTATATGTATTATAAATCAGCTTTAAGTAACAGGAACAAGTTTTGGGGTTGCATCCCTCTCCAGCATAGCTTGTCTATGTATGTCACTAGGTCTTCAAAGTCCAGTTCCACCACTTAATAATAAGGAGAAGAACTGAGAGAACTCCAGTCGTATTAGATGACTCTAGTGGAGAAAGTCTTTCACTGTTGCAATGTATTCTCACTCCATAAATCCTCCATAAAACTGTAACAAAGCCAGACAACTAGTCTTTTAGCAACATCATAGTGTTAACATCGAGCTACATGCTAAATAGAGTAAAAAGAACTAAGTACATAACATTAACAATCAATTCTCAGACTTGCCACTGAACGTCTACAGTACACGCTCTAAGTATCCGTTCGTCAGAAGGACGGTGGAAAAAAGTACTCATTCCACCATCTTACCCACATTTTTAACCTCACCGGTAAAAGAGCCTGTGGCTTTCTTGGGTTCTCCATCTCTATTACCACCCCTTCTTCCAGCCGAGATCTCCTCTCCTCTTTTTACCGTTTATGTAATAAATACTCCACTCCCACAGTGAGAAGCAGAGAAGGGGAGAGTGGGGACTGGAAAAAGAACAGAATAATGCATTTTTTCATCAAGAATTCCTTCTCTTCCTCTACCTCAAGGTTTCCTCCTCTGAGGCACTTGAAAGATGGGCAACAATGTGGCCACACAGTGAACACCTAGTTACCATATGAAACACTCCAGCAGTGAACGGGAGGAGACGGAGAAGGGAGAGGAGAAGTCTTGTGTTATTTATGATACTGGGCCTTGTAGCTATATGGGTTCCCCCTTCATGTCTACTCAGAGGTATGGCCCCCATATACGAAGGGGTATAAGTGAAGCTCTGGGAAGTTACTCTCTCCTCACCTCTGCATCTCTTTGCTCTTCACTTGGAGGTTTTGAAGAAGAGAAGTAGCCCGTCTCCCCCTTTCATGGCTTTGAGGGACATTTTATATCGCTTCAGGTGTCTGTCAGTGTGACTAACAGTTCTGAGAGTAGAGAACTAATATCTCAGGAACTTGCCTCCAGGCAGCAGCACATAGATGTGGCTGTTGGTGGCATACAATGAGAAGAAAGTTATATATTTTTAGCGGCATTCAGCAGCATCAATTACCCACTGATTCAGTGAGCTGGTTGGTATTAAACAATAGCTGTGACACGCAGCTGTTAAGAAAACAGAGGGAGAAGCAAGATAAATGCAATAATCTGTAAAACACGAGCCTTTATTTTGTACAGTATCTGACTAGGCATTCCTCAGGCAAAGTAGTAGGAGTAATATAATACAATCAAAAAAGATTTATTTTTTGGTCTTTTCAGGACCTCCCAACGCATCTGAAATCACACAGCACAGCTGCTGAGAAGGTCTTTTAGACCACTGCACAAGGCTGCAAAGTTAATTGCTGCGCCAAAAAGGACATGCCAAACCCATGCTAAAGGTTGTCCCCTCTCTTGCCCTTCAAGCTGGCTTTTGTCAACTGTGGCGACAGTGTTGCAATGCCTCCTGATTTCAATAACAAGGTTTACTGCAGAGAAGAGACGAGGAAAAGAAAAGACGAGGCCTTGCAGTAAAGAGAGATGTGCCGGTAAACAATAGGAAGGTCAACTAATCCTAGAAAAAGCTAAGATGTTCAGGGGCCTTTATTTTCTATCAAGGACATTCAAAAAGAAAAAATGTCTATTCAAAGTTCAGAAATGGGAAACCACATAAGCTGAAAGATCATTTGAATGCACATTTAGCAGCACTGTTGTTTCTTTATGGAGACATACTGACAATCTAGGAAAGGAGAGCAGAAGATTCTTGGTCTCGGCAGCGCACAACCATAACAGAGGAAGTTCCTGGTCTACTCTACACTTTTTGTGTGTCAGCCCTATAATCCAAGTCCTAACAACATTCTTTGCTGTGGTCCTTTACCCATGACTGATCCTTCGTGTTATGCATGCTGGAATGGATATTATATTGTGAACCCCTGCAAATTGGAGCCGGACAATAAACGGATCATCAAAGATAATCCTGCTGCCCCTGACAGTCAGCTTTGCCCTGCAATGCTGAGTTCAAAGGACGATGATCGGTGGACAAATGAGTACTGTTGCTCAGCGCACAGTCAACCGAAACAACAACAAAGATAAGGCTGATGGAAATAAATAAGGATTGAGGATAAAGGAGAGAAGAGGAGAGGGAAAAATAAGGGAAGTAGAGGGGGGTAGACACAGCACAGAGATGAAATGGAGACTTGCCACTGTGCTCAAGGACACCGTGTGCCACTATGTAATTAGAAACGTACACAGATGATTTGGATGCAGCGATATGATTAGGCAAAGCAGTCCCCAGTCTTAGACCTAATCAGCTCACTTCTGAGAGATACTCCAAGACTGGCGTGTGTGTGTGTGTGTGTGTGTGTATGCAAGGAAAGCAGAGGGGGTGTTTTGCACTGCTTCGCTCTGCTCACTAAAAGTTCTGGTAGGGTACACTTGCAAAATTGACACAGAGATGCAGAGGCCCAGTAGAAGTGAAACATTCAAAGATGAGGAAAATAGGAAAAATTGCGCGGCAAGTACATAACATCAACTCGCAAACACGCGCGTGATCTGTTTATGATGAGAATTTGAGCCGTGAAGATGAGGATCAGGAGCAGTTTGACCTGTAAGGATAAAAAAACGGGAAACAGCTGGATGATGAGGGATAAGATCAAGGGGAGAATGTAGAGAGAGACAGTAAGAGAGTGGTGCATGCATAGTTAGTGAGTAATCATAGACCTAACTGGAAGTAGGGTTAAGAATATCATGAAAGAAAAAGGTTTCACTGTTTTGTTCTTAGTAAGCCTTGAGGGGGTCAAACTTCAAACTAATCTTTTGAGAGCACCTCATTTTGAGTTCATCTTAAGAAGAACGGAACAAAAACACCTGAAATCCCAACACATATGTGCTCTGGAGTTAAAGGCCAGGAAATGCACAAAAGAAGTGATGGTCTTCAAAGAGCCGAGTAATGAGCAGAGGCCAATTAAAAAGAGCTGCTCCCTCCTCCTCCTCCACCACCTCCCCTTCTCTTGCTCGCTCTATCTGTCCTTCTGTCTTTCCTCCTCCAGTGGCTTGTTATTGATCACCTTTAACCCCGACTCTCAGTGGTGTCAAAACTACCATTTAGGCTCATCCCAAGGGCTTAGCACGTGTCGATCGCACCCTGCCCCATAAATCATTATTGGGAGCAGAGCTCGGCAGGGTCTGGCCTGCCTGAAGCACGGAGGGAACGCCTGACTTTCGCAGATACATTTCGGCAGAGCCTAGCCTCATGCCCTTAGGGTCAGGGGTCATCAATGGTCCCATGGATTAGCACCCAGACACCCCCACTAACCCACAGGCCCGGCAGTAGCACCCTTTTGATTTTTAAATAACACCAAAGGTCAGTGGGCGTCCGCCTGTCATGCCATGTTGCTGCAAACCGAGTTTTAGGTAAGGTGTAACGGAAGTTTACAGAATGATATGGGTGAGAGAGTTGAATGACTGGTGCTGCGGGCTACAGGAGACCATTGTTGTCACCGTCTATCTGTTTGGCTGTATGCGTCGGCCTCATACAAACTCCCCTTCACCTCCTCCTGCGGTGGAGGCGCCTCATCGCCTCAGTACTCTGCTGCATATCAGCCAGATGCTGCAGCCGCCCACAACCCTCCTCCTCCTTTCACCCATTTTCTCCCTTATACCTCTCCACCGTGCCTTACTCCCTATGTGGAAAGGCAAATAAGCAATTCACTCTAATATGTTCATTCTCTTTCTTTCTAATCTCCCCCACTTTATGCCTCTGTTTCCACTTGCTGCTCCGCCTGCAGTTTGTTAGACTAGTTACTCAGTCACAGTCGAGGGGCCTGGGGATGATGGGCTGATGGGCAGAAATGACAGGTTCTTTGTTGGGGTAAAGACTCATGACCCATGTAGTGCAGGTAGAGCAGAGGGAGGGGAATCTCTTTCTCTCCTCAGTTCCAGACTGGTCATATCCCACTTGATGATTTGCATTTTGGAGAGCATTTTTCTTAATTAGGGACTACTGATAAATTAAATCCCTGTTTAAGAAGTAAGTTTTATTTTTTACTGCTGAAACTATGATTACTACACTACAGAAAACCCGTTGGTTGGTAAAGAATTCAGAGTAGAAAGCAGTATATAGAATGTACATTTTATTGGCCATGAATATTATCTCCCCCATGAGCACCGGTTCTCTGTTTTACACCGGTCTAAATTTGAAGTGATCGTTAAATGGCTTAAGTGGCGATTAAGCAGTGGTTTGATGTGCGTGCTTACACGTTAATGCATCAGTGATAGTAAAAGAAAATAATGCATGCAGTTGACTCTGGAGTACATCTGCCTGGTAGTTAGTATATGTTTACCTATGAAAAACGAAAAGTCAAACCTTTGTTGACTTCAACGATGATTGATGAAGCTAAGTAACGTCCTTTTTGCAGAGTGAACATGGGATCACGCACATGCTCATGCTCATGTTTGCTTTGTTAGCTTGCATATAAAGATGAAAGGTGGCCCAGTGATGTTGAGGGGGGATGGGGCTGTAGCAGAGCAGAGGGTATGAATTTGGAACCTATTGTTGCTAGGAGGTTCCCATGCGCCTCTTCATCCATTGCACTCCACCCACCTCACTCCTGTGGGACAGCCTTGCCAGGGGGATGAAGGCGTGGGACAGGACACTCTGCCACTGAGGGGATTAATTGGTGTGGCACCTCTATGGTGCACATGGCCAAAGCAATTAAATAATGGCCCTAGGCCCTTAGTTTTCTATTACTAAACCAGTGACAAAGCAGCAAATTGGACCATTCTCTCCATAATGTCCCCACATATGGACAGATATGGCCAAGAGATTAAACAAACCCCGCCGTTTCTACAGAAGTTGTATTTTGAAGTGCGAGTACGTGGCGTAATGATTGCAGGTACTGCAGCATCAAGGATATAAATAAGGCAAATTATAAAAATAGGACTGTGGAAATTTTGTTGCACATGTGTTTGTCTGTTTCTGCATGGACATTTGAATGTACTGTGTGCAGAGAGTAAGCAGGGTCTGGTGGCTTTCTCATCTCTCCCACTCCCTGGAGCTGTCAATTAGTGAGCCTGGGTTTGCAGACGCCTTGTGGTCTTTCACATGTGCCTTTGTTGCTTCTCTCTCCCACTCTCTGCCCCCCCCCATTGTTTGAAGATTGAGAAAAGACACAGGGCAGGTTACTGTAGCTCCTCACGGGGGTACTGGTTGTCTGTCCTTCTGTAAGCATGCCTTGTCCTTAAGCTATACACTGTACACACACATCACCTCCACCAATGCAGAGAGCTGAATAGTCCTTGAGATGTATATATGTCACGTACAGTGCCTATAAAAAGTACCACCCCCAAAAGTGTTTACCTTCAATTAATGTTTTTACAATACTGAATAATAATAGTATTTTTTTTACAGTCAACAAAAGCAACATACTAAATGTTTCTATAAAGTAATCTAAATAATGAAAAAAGAAAAAAAGAAACGTTTGATGGATGGATGTATTCACTGTGTTTTAAGTCGGTATTTAGCAGATGCACATTTGACAGAGATGTTTTCATTGAGTTTGTGTTGATCTAATCAGAAGTTGCACTTCTCCTGCAGACTGTATCAGCGTATACTTCTGGTATATGTTACTCCTGCTTGTATGATGCTTTACACATGCTCTTTGACAAACTGAGGTCAAGAGGCAAGATTTCACAACTATCCCCCAAACTTTCAAATGATGGAGAACCTGGTCTGCAGTCTCACCTATGGAAGCTTCACAGGACTCATTCAGTACGTGCCTTGGTTGCCACCTCGCTTACCTTCATTTTATTATGATGGGTTAAGTTTTTTTAATATTTTAATTAGTTCAGATTACTTTCTAGAAATAATCTTGTTCATGGTTGATATATAAAAAAATAGGAAACCTATTCAGTGTTGTAAAATAATAAAAGATAAACACTTACTAATAATATTATTTAATAATATGTATACACCTAATCAGGGTAGAAAGGTCAGGAAAGGAAAAATAGATAGGAGAGGAAAATAATATGTACGCGACAACAAGAGAAAGTCCTAAACAAGTCAATCTAAGAGAAGATGAAGCAGACAGGAGTGTGGCTGGACAGATGGTGTTCAGAGATCAGTTGAGGGACAGGGGAGAATCAAACCTTTTTATTTTTAGCTTTACACCATTTCCTTTATGCTGTTCAGGCTAAACAGCTGATTTCCCCACAGAAAAGCTCTTAAAACAACAAGGGGCCCTTTTTGGCCCTGTACAAAAAATATATGAAAAAAATTTGTGTGTTATAAAAGTCTATAATTTCTACACCGACAGTAACAAAAGAACATCCGGTATTCTGTGTTACCCTTTTCGGTCTTCATATAGAAGCATCATACTGCAGGTTGTAAGGTTGCTGGATCACGTGTTAAGGTGTGTCATCCTCTAACAGCAGAGTCACGAGTAGAATACCTGGCTCCTTCTGTCCCTGCGCAAGTGCTTTGGATTAAGAGAGAATACAATTTTTTTTTCTGCTAGCTGTCAAAACTGCTGAAGTGTAAGAGCAGGTGCTATATCGAGTGACTGACAGCTTCATTTATAAACTCGAGTGGTTTAGCCCACAGTGATTGTTTTACATTGATTTGTTTGCCCTAAACACAGTTTAATCTAGAAAGATGTGAGACTGAAGGGAATATCCTTCATTTCCCCCCAGCGTGCAGACAACATTTGTTTAACAAGGACCAGACATGTTCACCCCCGATCTCTCAGCAGCCTGGTCCCATCAGCCCCTCTACCCCAGCCCAGATCTCCAGACACTGGACTGGAGAGAGGCGTGAAGAAGGGGCCAGACTGCTAACCATCCATCACATCAGTCTGACCCGCCCTGCAGTGCTGAAAAGACCAAGGTTATCACTCACCCCTGACACAGTCATCGACATTTGCCCTTAGAAGTGCACACACATACACACAAACTCACACGTACAATGACAATGAAGCACACATATAGACAATCTACAATGTCTTTGCACCCACTCCAAAATGCCCCATCACCTCATGTCCTTTCCTCCATTGAACTCTCATCACCATCCATCAAGCTCTCATCATTCACAAAAATGCCAACGTACTCAACAGATGGCTCCAAACCAGTAAGACCATGGCAAATGTCAGGTGACTCCCAACAGGGACCAGTCGCATCACACACAACTAGGAAGCTGTTATTTTCAGCCTTGGAAAACAGTTATGCAAAATGTCAGCTTCGATCTCGACTGGTGGGGGGCTTTGTACTGATCCGAGCTGGGCGTTACAATGGCTTGTATTGTCCCACTGCCTCTCATCTTTATTACATATGTATGTGTTGATTGCTGCAAAACAACAATGCTGGTGCATGGCATTAAGCAGTAACAATAACAGTGATGCTTGCAGCTCCTACTCAGCGTTGGATGTTTATCCAACAAACCTCTGTCTCTTCGCCCAGTACCCAGTTGTGTGAAATACCAGCTGGAGAGCCAACTTGGGAATATTGTGAATGGGAACCACCGTATATTGAGTGCTTTCCGCTGTTTTAATTGTAGAATAAGTGGTTGCTTTACTGTTGTTAATTTACAGTTGTTTTGGCGCGTGTCCAGAGTCCTTTGTATTGAGTTTAAACACTAAGCTTTGTATAGGTGAAATCCATACTGTGTAGATCTGTGAGACCGATACAGAGTCTTTACTTTACTTTACTTTACTTTACTTTGCTTGGCAGACGCTTTTATCCAAAGCGACTTACAGGGAGCTAGCGCTGGGTGTCTGGCTCAAGGACACACCTAGTAGGGGATGGACTAGGAGTCAGACGGGGTTCGAACCTGCGACACTCTACATCCCAGTCTGACGCTTAACCCATTGAGCTACCAGGCCACTGAGTCTATGGCACAGTTGCTACATGCAGACCACTCCATAGGCTCAAAGGTCACCTGGCCCACCCACGTCACTGTGGTGTAGAAAGACTGCGAATGATGCCAGGGGTTCGTCCTGGTTGAAAACTTTCGGTTAGTCAGCCACCCGACCCCCTAAGCATCGTGACACACCCGAAACGGGCCAAGCTATGTGCTGCCCCCGCCAGCACCCTGTGGTATCAGAGACCTCCCTGCCCTTGGGTCCCATTCACACAAAACCACACATGGGCGTATGTAGACAACAGCCATCTCTGATGCCCTTCTGATTCTCTCAGCTGGCATTTAGCTGTGGAAGTGTTGTGTGACCGTGTGTGTGTGTGTGTGTGTGTGTGTGTGTGTTTCATCAGGGCGGTGTGCAGCAGATGTCCCCACAGCCAACAGAGTCTCATGAATGGCAACTGTTGTTGTGATGGTGACGGGGAAACGCGTTGGAGGCTCAGCCTATGCTCTCCAGTCATCTGAATGGTTGGAATTCAACATGGTCGAAAAGAAAAGCTCGTGCGTGCGGACGGGAAACAAAGTGCCCTGTTCATTACTTTTTCTCCGTCTCTCTCACTCATTCTTCTTTGACTTTTAGTCATCCCCTCTGTAAATGTAGCTGTAGTTTTCATTGTGCTGATGGCGTTTTTGTGACACAAATTTTTCATGGTACTAGCTTCAAAAGTTGCTGTTTGCATAGACTGAAAATCAAATAAAAAATTATTATTAAATCCAATTAAGCAAATCATTTATTCTATTTTTTTTACCGACACAAATGAACAAAGATGAGAAGGAGGTGTCATTGATTAGAAGTGAAACTGTTATGATTGATCTATTCATGATCTGTCTGGTGCTCCGGCCCCTTAACAGCAGACATACGGCTTGACTCAGGGGACACTAAAGCTGGGGCCTCAGAGGACCACACGCACACGTTGGCCCATCCATTTACCATGGGACTATTGTGGCTATGAGACAAAGGAGAGATAGAACTCAGTCCTATTAAACATCTGTCATATGAATTCTGTTCTTAAACAAACTACTGTCATGTATCAGCATAGGTCAACTCTAATGCTGATGATATTCACAACCTGATGATATTCAGCTGAGATAAAAAAAAAACAAACATCTGTTTCATCTGTTTGATACCATTATGTATCTATGATTTCCTACAGTACACACAGGTTCCATCTGCTCCTTTTAGTAGTGACAGGGAAGTGGAAAACAAGACAACAGTGTTGTGATCATGACTGACTAACAAAGAGATAAAGCATTCAGCTCTGACCCACACACAGGAGAGCGAGAGACTGTAAAAATTCAGCATGTTGCAAGACTGACCAAGAAAGGATTCTTGTCTGACTTGGGAAGGGGTTATTGTTCACTAGATGCCAGGGCGTGGGCATCCAGGCACAGATTAGCTGCAGGGAAACATTATCTCTTTGGCACAGTTTATAAGACCCAGTCTGGCCTGGTCCGGTCTAGTTTGCCATCTAGGTAGTTTATGATCTGTGTGGCATATTGTTCCATAAAAACAAAGTGCCAGATTGTTGGAGAAGCTCAGAGGGGTGAGTCCCTGTTCTCCTCCTCTCTCCCTCTCTCCCCCAGACCAACTGTAAGGCCTGTGGAGTTCAAGCCTGGCCACGTGTTGACCATTACACTCCCACAATGACCTTTTTGAGCTCAACATTTAGAGTCCCATAAAAACATTATTGTCCAACTCCTGGGATCATTTGTTCATTACCACAAAGACTCAGAGAAAACCAAAATGCCCCCCCCCCCATCCTCATGGTTTAGCGGGGGCACATTTTTCAAATTCTGCCCCTTCTTCTCTCAACCCATCTGCCCCCCCGGTTCCACATTGCGCCTACACTGACGCACTTCACAGCAGTGCCCCCAGGGCACTCCTACACCAGCACATTTAGACATGAAGAAGGCTGCATGGTCAAAATGCTGCCCCGTAAAATAGCCATTTTGTGTTTTGTACTCCCAAAGAGCAAAACCAGCAATAAAATCCATTCTCTTCTGCAGACATTTCAGCTTTTTGTCTCTTTATTTTATTGACTTTTACAGACAAATGTTCCTGCTTGTCATATATCAATCTTTTCATCCATCTGTCTTTCTCTTTTAGATGCATAACTATGAACCTATACCAGCTAAAAGTCCCTAATGGCCATTTAGTCTCTAAATATGTCCATTTTTTCATCAGCTGTGCGCATGTACCTGCTGAGAGAATGGGCAAGGTCGTGCCAGCCTATTAGCCATATTAAAAACCGACCCATTATGGTAATTGGGGAAGTCTAATGCATGTACAGGTTGCTTAGCGCTCATGTATTAGCTCTGATAGATGATTCAGTTTATTATGATTCAGATTAGCATTGAAAGGTACATTGTAGTACAGTGCTGCTGCTCACCCCCATGCTTGCTGTCCTCTGATCCTGTCTCTCAACATGGTGACCTCTACTATGGAGACACGGGTCTGTTATGCACATCTCTGACCAAATGTTGGCTGCTAGGAATCAGAGTGAGGACTAGGGACAAGGACATTTATTATTCACCGTGACAATAGCAAAGAAATGTGACTTTTTTCTCTGACGGTTGAAAAATACAAGTTTAGCAAGGAGAACAAGATTGTTGTTAGAATGGTAGAAGTAATGTTTTATTGCTTAACTAATAAATGGAAACGCAATCAAAAGGGTGAAATTGAAACATATTGGCTGTTTAATTTAGTTTCAGTGTTGATCAACAATGCTAACAGATGTCTTTTTCATTATCAAACAGTTGTTTCATTATTTACAATCCAGTGTTTCAAGAACAGAATTCAAGAAGCAGTTAATATGCTCAATGAAAAATGTGGACAGTACAGTCCCATTGATGACAGTGTTAATACTCCACTGCAAGTTTAACATTTAGCCCATAAGGGAAATTATTTGCCTTCAGTATCAGAATCACATTTCATTAAATTTTACCATCTGCCCTGAACCACGGCACTCACCCCAATCCCCAACGTAAGCCTACTCCCAATCCAGTGCTTCTATCCTCTGCTCTGTGCGCGGCCCTGACTGGGTCTCTCAGGGAAGGCAACACATTCTCCTTTCATCCTCTCTTAGAGGACAAACATCAGTCCCATCTCACCACCCATCCATATTCATGAGCCGCTTATAAATATCTGATAGCAGCATCGCTACAGCTGTTTAGCTGGGAGAACAACGTAAAGCGCCTCGCGCGCACACAAACACACACACACACACATTTCTGCAGGGTGTGCATACACATGCACATACACACATGCCTAAACGTGTACTGTATTGTCTTCTTCACACACTGGTCGGAGGCCAGATCTCGGCCCTTCATCTCCCAGTGGTTCTACCTGCCTGGCCTCTGATAGCATCGGCTCATTGCTGGGCTATCGTTCTCTCTCTCTCTCTCTCTCTCTCTTTCTCTGGCTTTAATTAAAGTGTAAGTGTGACTACAAAATGAGAGAGGAATCCTTAAGTGCCGTATTTACCTTCCCTCTGACAGGGATCATGCTTATCAGTGCAGCAAGAGTACTGGAGCTAAGAGACAGGGACTTCTCACAGGCCTGAGTAATCGCCTGGGCCCCTTTCCCTCAGCACACATATACACACAAACATGCACACACTTCCTCGACGTCTGGTGATGCCTCTCTCCTCATATGATGCATATGGAATACAAATGTCTTTCAAGTGGAGGAATTGAAATGATCTAATAAAACATATAATAAACACAAAGAGTTTAACTATATCAACATTCATAGCCCCTCATTAAGACAAAACAAAACCACATAACAGTGTGTGAGGGGGGAATTTCTGATGTTCAGTCATGTGGCTGTAGCAATTCATGCTAATTATTTGTCTATTAAATCCAACAAAGTTTTATTTTTACCATTGTTTCGTTTCACTTCCCGTGAGCTAGATGATGTTCCCTGGAAAGATGTAGCACCACGGTGTTGAGTGTGAAAGCTCATAGAACTTCTACCAGTTGCTTACCAAAGTAATGACGAGCAATGAATAAAAAAATAGTGCACAACATTACATGCATTTCAGTGTGGTGCGCTAGATGGAGCAAAAGGGAACCTCGGTGGGAAAGGCCCAGCAGAGGGGTGGGGGGGTGGAGAGGCATAAAGTTTGAAATGTGACCTCAAAGCTTGTGAAGTGATGGCGCAGTAACCAGTCGCAACTCCTTTCATTGAGGAAATAGTGTGAGAAGTATCCTTTTCCTGCAGAGTACTGCAGACTACTACTGATCTCACATGGTGACACAGACACAGCTGGCCGAGCACTGGGACTCACTACTAAAGTTTTATATCAAACTAATAAATGAATATATGAAATGATCCACCTTTAGGTGACCTATTGGTTATTTTAACCTTTGTGTTTGATGAAGGAGCCACTGGGAGCCTTGCAGCCATTTACAATGCAGAATCCTTGAAAGACGAAAACAGAAGGAGCCTTTTTTTTTCCTGGGGCTCCAGATTAGAAAGGTGATACGAACACCTCCCTATCACTGTCTGCTAGTGGCTTTCTAATCACATCCCTGCAACTGATACAGAGGCAGAAACAGAACGCGAGAGGCAGGGTGAGCAAGAAGAAGAGGAGAAAGGAGAGATAGAGAGAACAGGAGCGGCAGCTGAAGGCACAATCTTGGAAATCAAACGCCACAATGCACCACGTGCTTAGCATGGCACAGATACAGCAGCAATATTCAAAGGTGACATTGCAATCAGGCGTGGGTTCAGGATTGTAGAAGACCCCAAACTGCACTTCTGAGGAACTTTTTGGCAATTTTTTTATTTCCATTTCTTTCCTCTTCTTTTTTTATTTATACATACGTAACCGCTTCCAGTCGCTCCTGTTCTTCTCCAGCTCATTAGAAACATTAGAATTGCTGATGCCTGCAAGAAAACACATTTTGCTTCGGTCTGAAGAATATCTTTGTTCTGTTTCCAATACAAATAGAAGGAGATTTAAATATTGCTCCTCTGGAGTGTGCCTGTGTGGGGCTGGTTGTGAGAGAGGGAGGCTAAGAGAGTCTGAGCGCACTGTGCGAGTCTGTGTGTTGAGTTGCGATTGGTTGTGCATACCAAAGGATGAGAAATTGTGTGACTGTGTGAGTCCCCACAGGGTATTTCTGTTTTGTGTGGAGCGCACAGTTAAAGCGAACAATAGGCAGTTCTGCGTTGCACCCTATGCAGCATGATACTACAAAACATCAACTAAAATACAGGCTACAGCTTTGTAGAGGAATCTGAAACCCTTATCTTTTGAAAAGAAATCTGTAAATGGTGAACTCTCTTGGATAACAATGATGAAGCTGGATGAAGATCCAGCATCTGGACCATTGACACAGACCTGTGTAATACAATATAATATGTTAATGCAACAGGTGCATGAGTTTGTGCAGCCTAACTCAGCACAAAGACAAAACTGAAAACACATCAAAAACTGAGAAATGGTAAGAAACAGGGCAGGAAATGAAATAGCTCTGATACAAAGGAAGAAGCCGAATGAGTAGTGAAGTAAAAAACTAAACAGTAGTAAATTAAAGGTGGACAATTGCAAACAGAAAAGGGGAGGGGAAGGCTGAAGGTAGCTGGCTCTCCTCATTAGCCATGCAGAGCATCTTGGCTCCTCTCCCACACCTCCCGGCTCATCATTGCCGGGGCCCAGGCTGCCAGGGCACCCCCACCTCCATGAACCATCCCTCTCTGCCTCAACCCTTCATCCCTCCCCTTCCAGCCCCTGTAATCACACCCGCAATCACAGCCCCTAATTAGGTTAATTAATTTGTATCAGCCCTTGTAGGGACTTGGCTGATGAGGCTGCCATAAAAGCGTCAGTGCTTTCCACCCCCCCACCCCCCCCCCATGCAAAAAAGGTCTGATATGAGGTTGTTTGTAACAAGGCAAGACTATAAACTGTGGGGTCACAGTTACCTCCCCGCCCCCCCAACCTTTCCCTTTACTACATCTTTTCTCCCCGTCAAGTCCAACTTCTCCCTTCCCCCTGCTCTAGCTATTCAATGGGGGGAGGGGGGGTCACTGACACCTAAACAGTGATATATAACCTATTGTATCAGAGTGTTTCATTGTGTCCACTGGAATGAAAATCTCCTGCACTATTATAATTGAGTCTGCCTCTTCCCAGTGACATCGTTTCATGCATAAAGAAGAAGTGTGGTGTTCTGCTTGTTTGTTTACACTTTCGCTGTGTGTTGTGGCATTCCAAAAGTGGAAAAAAGTGTACTGTATGATAATGATTCTCTTGGCAGTCTGTCTCTGTAGTCGTCAGAGACCGATCGAAGCATCACATTACAATCAGCGGCCCTCATCGCCCCTCATCAGGCCACTGACGAACAAACTCTGTTTAACACCCCCCCCCCCCATCTGATTACTGCAATCACCAAAGCTAACCACGCACAAGCACTGTCCCCCACCACTGCACACACACACACACACACACACACACACACACACACACTTCATATGCACACTCATTCAAATACCTCACTGTTGCCTATGAGGCACACATGCATGCACAAAGTAGCTCTCATCACACATCACTGTGTAGTTACCATTAGAGAGGTAACCTTTAGAGAGGCAACACAAAGTGTATGACAGGAGTGTATTTGTATTTGTGTTAGAGGTAGAAGTAGAGATTAAGATATTAACATACAGAGCGTATTTCAATGAAGTTAAAAAGATGACAACTAATTGGAGGAGTGCGTTTAGAAGAAAATAACACCTACAGAATCAAGGCCAAGCACAGAATCCAGCATGTGTGTTGTGAGAATATCGCTCAGTTTCGAAACACACAACTCCCCCCCACCCCATGCACATGAACTGGGTGCATTCAATTGTGATGCAAGCAGACACATGCATAAATATACACACACATGCAATCTCAGGCAGACAATGACACAGGGAGGCTGTGAGACAAGGACAGATCCGGTAGTTAAAGTGTAATGAACACGTCCCCGAGGCGCGTGCCTGGCATTCCCTGAATGATGGACTGACAGTAATACTGGGGCAGATGGGTGCGCTCTGTGCCCTGTGCAACTCCACACACACATACACACCCTCCCTCCCCCTGGTCTATCCTGTCCCTCTCTCCTGCAGAGAGATACCCCCTGTAGGTCTGATGTGGAGGTGGGAGTACAAGAGTGTGTGTGTGTGTGTGTGTGTGTGTGCGCGCACCTAGAGGTGGGGGGCACAAGTGTGAAGCCCCCGTCATGATTTAGGCTCCCATGCAAATTTAATCAATTCGAGTACCTCTCGACAGCCAGCGCTCATTAGCAGCAATTTAAAAAGGGGCTCTGTGATCCCCACCTCGTTGCATGAGCCAGAAATTCAAGTTGAGCACACGTGCACACACACACGCATACAGCACACATATCCAAACATTCACACACAAATACACACACACACAAAAACACACGCAAGTCAGGGGCACTGTCAAGGCTGTAAAGATTTTCCTTCAGATGTCTTCCCCTTGGCATGGAGAGAGACCCTGCCTGCACACCAGCCACCCCCTACCCTCCCCCCTTCCTCCCCCTTTTCTGTCCCTCCTCTCTATCCACTATACTTCAAAAGCCCCATGACACCCAGCGTCAAGTTAAAAGAGAGAGGGATCCGAAGATAAAGACTACCTCTCATCCCCTCAGCCCTCGCATTCTGAGACGCCCTCCCAACACTCAAACCCCAGGCTACCTCTCTCTTCTCCCTACATCTTGCTCTCCAGCTCTTCATAATTGGAGGATCGATTAGCACTGTCCTTAACCACCCTTAACCTCGGCCCTGTAAGCCGGCTTCGGAGCACGGCGGAGCTGTGTTTGTGAATAAGGTGCAGCACTTGTGGTTTAAGTGTTAAGTTAAGTTAAAGCCGTGTAGGGAGGTGTGGTGATATGTGACTACTTTGTACTCAGCATCATCTAATAGTAAAGAAAACACAACCACAAAATAAATACAAATAATTTTGTTCTTTGCACACATTTTTCGATAGATGTTACAGAGGTCTCTTCAATCTGCCCGTAGGTAAGTAGAGACATATAAGTCTTGTCCTGTCATTAAAACTATTTACCACTGGGTCTGGATCTACTATGGACACACTTGCAGATTGACTGGAAAAAATTAGATATTTCATTTGAAGCAACAAGAAAAGGAGATTTTGGTCACTATCGCTGGACCTGGTATTTTTATTTTCTATTCAAGCTGAAGATCTTGAGCCTGCAGGTTGGGGTACTGCCGCGCCTATTTCTACTTCACTAA
>JAUMHF010000008.1:5272888-5289052 GCA_032359275.1 Microctenopoma steveboyesi
CTGCCGGGTGCGCGCGCAGCTGTCGTCATTTCCCTAACGCAGATTCGCAACTCTCACAAAAGTGTAAACTCGCTTGTGTAACAAATTGGAATTGTTAAAATTATTTATAATTATTTATTATTTATAAGTATAATAATTACATTAGGGTGAAACAAAAGCACAATTAGTAAAAGTATTTACGTTTGTTTCTGCAGGTTGTAGGAGCGCATAAAAGCCTCTCGGGGTCCCTGTGGGCCAGATTTTCAAAAGTCTGTGTCTTGTGATGAGCAAAATAACCCCGTTGAACCCCCCAGTAGCCTCATATCAATCCGAGCATTAGACTGTGTAATCAGACTGTGCAGTAGCCGTATGAAAGCACTGGTGGAGAGTTACAAAGCACACAGCACAGTGCTTAAAGTAGGCTACAATGAACAGTGGTGGCCTGCAAGCACCTCTGCTGGGTGCTCTTATTCCTCTTCATTTATTCAACAGCTATGGATACTGGTTGGTTTGTAGAAGATAGTATAGGCCACACAGCCCTACAATACATAATGTAGTTAGATTATTTCAGCAGTATAAAGTTTGCATGTCCAAGGACGCGATGTTGTAGTGATGCCGTAAAGCCTCTAATAAAACAGCTCATCTACAACATTGAAATGTTTACTTTGTCAGTAAAATAATAATCTGCCAGTGCTAGAAATACTTTTAACCACAACACGGAACCCACATGGTGCTTTTAATGTTGTGGTGGACAGAGATCAGGATGGACACTGTAGTTCTTGATCTGCAGCCATGTTTTCCATGCTGAGTCCTGTCCACCAAAACATTAAATCCATCAAGAGTTGTTAATATTGTGGCTGACCAGTGCGCGGTACTCACAAGAGCCATTCTACTGCATGTGATTTTTTTCTTACATGTTTTTGTCGTATTTCAACATTTACTTAAGTAAAGAATGTTGATACTTTTTTCCACCTTTAGTATTTAGTCAATAAATCATGTAGAAAATAATGAATAATGGAAATAATACAATGTCAACTACTAACTGCCCACTTACCTTATAATCCTATCTAACAGCCTGTTATATTTCATGTGGCTTTAAATATTGACGACCTCAAAAGTTGCAAAGTACAGCTTACTGGGAAGAGGAAATGGGATTAATCATATTTATCCATCTAGAAGACCACTGTAATTGGTATCTGCCATTCTGAAGCTGTACACAAGCCATGCTTGGCACAAGAAAAACCTAAAACAAGTGAGGTCTGACTTAAAATGCTTTGGCTGCACTGTTGATACACCAAATTATGCTGGTCATTATAATGAGGGCCTGTATCTGCCAGAGTGCACAGTTAATACTAATCTGTAACAAGTTTATGTTTTCCCAACACAGACATTTACTGCATGTTTCCGCAATGGCACCAGTTCCTTAATCTCACCCAGACTCCCAGCTGTTTGATGCGCAGAAAAAGGAGCCGGTGGGACAGATAGCAATATTCCACTAAACAGCCATTTTCCCCTGATGGCAGCAACCCCCACCTTCCCACCGCAAGGAATTTGTTTTATATGTGTGAGATTTGTCCGGCATGCAGATTGTTTTGTGGGCGATGAGACCTATGAATGGGATCAGTGTTTCCACATTATGTCACTGGTTTGTTTATCAGTCTGATGGCTAATGACCCTGATTCCTGTGAAGATTTCAGCCCAAGGCCTGCCTGATCCACTCACCCACTAACATGTGTTTAACTAGGCAAACACAGACGGCAGCCAGGATTTACGGGTTAAATGTCTGCGCACTGACTTACTGGGCTCCGTGCTGTTTAATTCATGTGAGTATTTATCATTACAAGTAAAATACCTGGTAAGCCACAGCAGGGGTAAATACTACTTTGGAAATCGGGGGATTGTAACAAGCTGATGCAAGACCAAGAAGACAAGAGGTTGTGGGTTTGTTCAGGGTCAGCAATGGAGGAATGCCCTTGTGGGGCAGATGCCCAGCCATTTGATTTTCTAATATGACCCTGTAAAAATAACACTGCTGACATGCTGTAATCCCGCAGCACTTGGGGTGAGCTCAGGGCTTTGGTATGTCTCCCTCACCATGGCTGGTCAGGGAAGACTGAATGCTGATTCGATATACTGTACTCAGCTAATAGATTACATGAACCACCTGTCAGCGTACAGCTTCACCTATACTGATTGTACCGTAGTAACAGAGATCTGTGACGTCTAGATTTGAACATTCATGCTATCAACAGCATCAAAGTCAATACTGTTTAAAAGGTAGTGGAGTACTATTTTACTTTAATTTATTACATGTACTTCATATACTTTGTTTTACTTGGGTACAGTCTTTGTATTAATTTACTAACTTCAGTTTTCAGTAACCTTCTACATAACGTGTGATGTATTGTATTATTCACTATCTACTGTTTGGCAGATAAAATACCCTCCAGATTGAGATTAAAGTTATGCCAGGGACTCCCAACCTTTTGTCACATTGCATGTATGAATGTGATGCTAATAGTTTCACCCTCTAAATTATATTTTAATATACTTTACTTGGCAGACGCTTTTATCCAAAGCAACTTACAAGGAGCTAACACTGGGTGTCTGGCTCAGGGACACACATGGTAGGGTTGGACTAGGAGTCAGACGGGGGTTCGAACCTGCGATCTTCTGCATCCCAATCTGACGCGTAACCCATTGAGCTACCAGGATGCTATTATACCTACTTTACTTTAATTTGGAAAGCACAATGTTTACTTTAAGTATAGTATTTTACACTTTGGTATTGCTACTTTTATTTAACTAAACTTAACTCCAAACTATTTCTGGACATTCCAAATCCCAGCCTTACCTGTAAATATTCCCATTTACTTCTTGATAACCAGTCCTCAGTCACATAGTAGGTAGACTCCTGGGTGGGATTCTCAATTTAGTCCCTTAACCACAAACTCTTGTAAAACAAAAATGGTCTGCAATTAAGTGCCAATAAGGTACTTATTTTCTGCTGTGGATGGGTTTTATATGATGTGCTCTGTAAAAATACAATATCATCAAATTTTTTCAGATGATGGCCTCTTCACGTTTATCTTTAAATTCTAGTCTGATATTCTTTACTTTACTTGGCAAACAACGTAAGTTATATAATATATCCAGACATCCACAACTTCCTCTCACTTGCTTGTGAATAACTCAAATACAGGTTGTTGCAAGTCATACCTACATTAAATTACTTAAGTGGCACTTAATAGTCTGCGCTCACGATGCTCATGATGCATAGTTAATTCCACTTATGTTTTAAGTTCCAAATCCACACACTCAAGAAAAGAGGTTGACGGTGTAGCACTAATATACATTTAATTTAGCAGAAATGATAGTCATGTCAGACATCACTGTTTTTTACACATGCTGGATCAAATGTGTTTTCAACTTTGAAGAAACATACTTTAAATAAAGTTTTTACTAACCTTTTTATATATAGCATATACAAATAAGGGCAGCACCATGGTTAGCAGAGGTTAGCACTGTTGCCGCCCAGAGCTATGGTTCAAATCCACTGGTTGGCCGGGTGTCTTTCTGTGTGGAGTTTGCATGTTTCCCCTGTGTCAGTGTGGGCTCTCTGCGGTACTCCGGCTTCTTCTCACCATCTAAAGATATGCATTTTATGGTCATTTGTGACTCTAATTTGCCCATATAGGCGTGAACGTTTGGGTGAATGGTTGTTTGTCTCTATATATCTGCCTTATGATCGAGTGGTGACCTGTCCAGGGTGTACTGCGCCTCCTGCACAAGGATAGCTGCACCCTGATGGGGACAAGCTGTTAGGACAGATAGCTGTTAGGTGGATAAACAGAGGAGTTGTGTTGTTCCATCTGTAGGGCAAAACTTTGCCTGGGCCCTAGTAAAAAAAGGACCTTCTCTTGAGCCTATTTTTCTCACAAATATAAAGGGTAAGAAGGGGAAACAATTTTGATAAAGAAACCAACAGAGAGGGACTTACCAGGCTATTTTTCCATGATAAATTGAGCCATCTCTCCTTTAATTTGTTGCAAGCTGTCTGCGAAAACCACACCTCACAGTATAAAATTAGAATTTATAATTAGGGGGTTGTGGGGAATTAAAGGGTCAAAGTAGATTACACTCTTTCAGTTATCACAGGACCATGAAATACAAGAGTCACATGTTTGTGCTGTTATGGAAAAACATCTGTGTTTTTATGTGTAAAATCTTGCAGCTGGTTTCCAAATGCATAACACAAATACTAGTACACAAGTATATGAATACAAACAAGGGTGGACAGATAGCGGGTAGCAGAAATCCAGCACATAGTTTCCTCTGTGACGATAAGCAAATCATTCTGTACAGATCACGCAAACAAGATATAATATCCTAATTAGTGAACTTTCAGAAGTATGCAGGCTTTGGACTGAACCAAGATGGATCGCCTTTCCCTGCTCTCTGCTTAGGCCACTAGCTGGATTTTCCTACAGCCAAGTTGTTTCTATGGATGTTTAAACAGAACGTGAATAATGTCTATCCCAGCATGTCCAGCTTCAGGCAACGGGCGTCGTCCCTCTGAGTTAGTTGGAGAACTGTGAATTTCCTTTTAAAGACCACCACAAAATATTTCCTTTTTCTGTCCACAACACTTCTTATCACTCAAACCTCAGTGTCGTTCTGTCTGAGTTAAAGCTCAGCCTGGCAACCATTCTGAAACCGTAATATCTGTCATAACAGGAGGTAGAACAATGCTATCTGTCCTACAGGGTGGTACTTACGTCACCAATACTACATAATACAGTGGGCACACACTGACTCACAGTCATGATTCAGATGATCAAATACAGTATCAGGTTCCTTCCATGGCAGCCAGCTGCATCCAGGGTGAACTTCCCTCCCACTCACTGAGACATGACAAAAATGAAACATCAGGCCTGGAGAAATGGAGTAGTGAAACTAAACAGCCGCATGGGGTGGTCTTTACCCTGTTTGGTCATGTCAGGACATCACAGTCAACAAAGGTCAAGTTGGAGCAAAAGCATATACTGTACAGAGTGAGATGGAGCTTTAATGTGGTCCATACTCCCCTTAATAAGGAAACTTATGAAAAGCTCTCCTGAAATATCCAATAAAACAGACTTCTATTATTATACCTTGGGAAGGACTGGCACCACCTTTCTGGGACCTAGGCTCCACCTGGACTAGTCCATGTGCTCGTCCTAAGTCGTTGTGGAGAGGGAGGGAGGGAGGGCTGCTTTTTTTCGGGGGGGGCGGGATCTTGTGACTCACCAGCAACTTCCTCAGTAGTAGGACAAAAGTAGCCGGCAAGCTGCACATCACTCCTCGCCGCTCAAGTTTGACTCCGGCGGAACGAGACGCGAGAAGTGTTCCAGCTGGAGCCGCGACCTGCGAACTGATCCCAGCCGCGAGAGAGGAGGGCGGGCTACCCCTGTCACGCTGCACCAGGTGGCTCCAGGCTCCACTCTGCGCTCCTGGTAGGACTCCTTTCTTTCACAGTGTTTGCATGTGCGGAGTCCTCCTCTTCCTCGACTTTATCAATCAATCAAAACCCCCTTGGACGTAAAACATTGGGAAAAGTCCTCCTAAATATGTTTCATTTTTAGGTCAGTGTTGCCTAAATGTACTTTTAAGAGTTTGTGGATGAGGTTTTCAAGTGGAAATGAATGACAAAGTAGTCTGTGAACGTGAAAAGTTGTAATTACAGCAGTGCCGTACCCGTTTAAATCTATAATGAGTGTTAATGACAGTCCTTGTGTTTCCTTGGGCCATACTTTGTCAAAATCAGCACCTTGCAAACAACAGAATCATCCCGATGTGTTATGATTGTTGTAATAATAGCTATTAGAGGTAGCAGTGGTGGTATGGGAAAATAGCACTATTTGATAATTTGTACTATACTACTCACTACTACTTGATTTAGCGACACACCTTAGTCAAACATGCTGCTGGGGGAGAAGCCAAAGTAAAATGAGAAAGCCACTTCCTGTGAGGAGTGAGGGGGGTCTGGTTATTGTCCGTCTGTCTGTGTGTGTGTTTTTCTCCCTTTCTTGTTGATGCCTTTTTGTTTTTTGGCTCTTCGCTCCGTTCTCTAATCACAGTCCTACACCTGCACTCATGTCCATCTGTAACCAAATGTGAAAACACAGGGCAAAAGCAAATAAACAAACCACCACTCAGCAGAAGACCAGACCATAATTGAGTTGTGTGACCCACTGAACTGTGCGGAAGAAGGATTAAGGAACAACTGCTGAAGCACCCAGCTGAGCGCAGTCTGAAGGCCTCAGGGAGCAAAGTTCCTCAGGCTAAACTTGTCTTTTCTTCAGCAGCAGGAAGTGGGATATGGCAGTGAACGTCTGTGAAGGGCGTGTCTGTGCTGCAGCTTCTGGATATGTTTAAATCATAAATCATCACGCCATCGGACCGTAATAGACGTCACTCTCATGACAACTGTGTATCACCTTCTTGCTTCATCTGGGCACAGCGGGAAAGTAAGGGCCCGGCTCCAAAAGGGAGAAATTGCTAAAGTGCTTTCTTTGGTAGATAGACACAGGATATAGATTCTAGTCTTCAGACTAGTCTATCAGTTTAAATGGGCTTTTAGTCTAGTCCGGACTCTTCTCATTGGAACTTGACTTGAACAGTTTGAAATGCACAGGAGCTTCCTTACACTCGCAGTATGCCATAGACATTACTGCAGCACTATTCTCTCCAGCACCTGTTTGTTACTAGAGAACTTACACCTTTGAGGAATTTGGTCTCCTGAAGCTGTTATGTTGAGCTTTCACCACTGACAGTTATTTTTACACAAGCTGTTTTTCACAGTAACAAGAAATAATCCCACTAGCAGCCAAACGCCAGACATTGAATCCCATTTAGCATCTGGGAAGTTTGCCTTGACAGAGCCCACGGGCAGTATAATGTATTTGTTTGCTCTCTTTCTCTTCCTCAGTTCCTCTGTTTCACTGACCATGGTCAAATTCTTGAGAGGTCTCAGTGTTTTCCAAAGGCTAGCCCCGCATGGTGGTTGGGCCCCAGCCAGCTCTGAACTGCAGTGGGAGTCAGACTGGATGTGGCTGGTTTTATGGGTTGGCATCATTTGAAACCAGGCCAGTGATAATGATGGAGAATTAGCGGTCAAGTGTTTGCAGGTGGTTAGAGAAATTGTTCTCGTTTGCCATTGCGCAGCTCTGTGACCTTTGGTGTTGTTCGGAGGACAGTGGGTACAGTTGGTATTGTTTTGATTCTGTCTTTCTGTCACGTTTTTCACGGGACGACAGGTATTTCAAACTTCTTCTTCTGCTTGTTTCAAACACATTCGGTCAAGATGTGTTCTGAAAGATATAGGATGTACCCTTCATCGCGAACCTCTTATTCACTTACTTTTCTCTTTGTTGCGTCTTGGTGACCTAGTTTCTTCTACATTCTCCACCTTCCAAGACGCATACCTTGTTTTCAGTCTGTTCTTCTTGTGCTTCCAACCTGAATTAAAGCATCCACGCCGACCGAGCGATTAAAGAAACACTGCGTGTGTGTTATATGTGAGACCAAAAAAGGAAAGAGAAAACTCTCCTTTGCTTTGCAGTCTGGCACACAAACCAGGTGAACCCTTTTTGAACTGTATGAGTGAAATATCTTCAGAAAATCTCATGTCATTGCCCGTATATTTTCTCATTTCAGTTTGTTTTGTGTCCGCGTGCCTTTTCCCCTGGTAGTCAGCCCACTCCACAATAGTCTGTGAGGGCACGTGGCTGGCAGCAGGAGTGTGTCTGCATTCCCTGAAAAGAGGGGAGTGACCTCAGGTTTCCTGTGTGGGGGGGGGCCAGGTGTTGTAATTGTGAGGGGAGCAAGACTTCCTCCATGGACGCTTTGTTGGTATATGTCTGAAACTTGATCCTGTGAGCCAGGGCCCCGTGGGAGGTTAATATGGCCTCTTCGCAATCCAGTCATCCTCTCTCGCTCTTTATACACCCCCTACCACAGTGTTCACGTTATGAGACATTTTATGTGAAGAGATAAAGTAAAATTTATATAAGCAGCTAGGGAGCGTAAAAGGTAACAGACTCTGTGCTAATGAGATAATTATGTACCTTAAGGGAACAAGTACAGGTCTGTACCTTATACTTATCATGCACTCAAAGCAAATGCAGATTTCAAAGGAAATACCAGATTTTGAGCACAGAATAGCGAATGCCTCTAATACAAACTAATTACGCCTTATGAAGGAATGCTTTGCACCATTGGTCCTCTCACTGATAGTCTACAACATAAATTTGCCCTTTTGTACAGGTGATAGCCAACTCAGTGGTAGATCAACAACTACTAGTGGTTTGTGACCCATCTCCTCCTGTCTTGTCCCAGGATAATACACTAAATTCCCAGTCTGTCCACAAGACACCAGCCTCTGAGGCTGCACAAGCCAGTGGTGCTAGAGCGGGGTTGTTGCCTCCTGAGGTGTGCTACCTGCCAAGTGTAAAACCTGTGCCATTTAAATGGCCATGATCTGCCAAGCCAAAGGCCAAAAATAGTTTTCTCATCTCATTTAGGTGTCTAAGGATAGAGGGTATCCACAAATTTTATAGTCCCTTGAGGCAAATTAGTGATATGATGTGAAATTGTGCCATAGAAATATAATGTGATTTGTCTCTGATCTGTTTTATTTATTGAACACTGTATTAATGTTGTTCTTCTATCTTATCTATGTTGTTTTTTGCATTTTCTCACACAAACCAGGTGTTGTTTGGGTGCAGGAACCCTGTTGATTCACTGCAGCATTATCACACTCTGTCAGCTTATGAGCTTGTGTTGAGGAGATGCATGAGTCACACTGTGACTGTTTCCCTGCACCCTTGCCTAAAGGGAGGGATGGGGTCATGCTACAAGAGAAGAGCATGTACAATTCACAGGACATGATGAAAGGAAAGCTGTATAATGACGTGAACGTGTAGCAGTTATAAACTCCTCCGTCATGTGCTGAACCTTCCTTGGTTTGTTTCAGAGAACAGTATCTGGGATAAACCAGTCGGTTTTTACCTCGACCTCCCACACCTCTGCTGTGTGCAAGTCTTTCTATTATTGCTTAACATTAGCGTTTGCTCAATAGGTCGGCACTCATAAAAGATGTTATCCTGAGATAACATAACATTTCTTTGCAGGGAATAAATATTACAACAGTCCAATAATAAGCATGACAGCCGGGTGTGTCAGCAAACTTAGCTAGTCACATCGAGCAGCAGAGAGAGGGGAAGATTGAGGGGGCGGCATAAAATTAAAGTCTGTGGACACAGTGGTTTTTGTACCACTGGTAATGCAGTGTGTATTATAAATTAATATAACGAGTGGTTATGTTGGACTGGGGCTAATGACTAAATCATAGCATAACCTATGGTTAATAGAGGCACTTGAGGAGAAGAATGTTGGATGAGGAGAATTTCTCCAGTATATGAGGTAAAAACACTTCTCTGGAGAATGAATAGATGTTCAGTAGCAGCCATATGCCTGCAGTACAGCAAGTAGATATTTTACAATGGTCGTCATCCTTCTCATTGGATGCTCTGTACACTGGCTTAATTGGGCAATAATCTGAGACCATGTGGCATGTAGTCATTGACCACACAGTGATGCACAGCAGGCCTCAAACAGGGCAACAATGCCCAAAGCTCCAAATGTCACCTTTCAAAACACTGTAAACCTTGGAGAGTGGGCTGTTACCAAAGTATTTCTCCATAACAACATACTAGCAGGCCTCTGCTCTCATAACTGATGTCTTGGAGGGGTAATGAAGCATTGGCACTGTATACGTGAATTGTTTGTTTCACCATGCCACTACTGTACCCCCACTTTTGCCCCCACCCACTGCTGTGGTAGTTGTGTCTTTATATGGCTAATAACTTCAGTTTGCCGCGATGCCAGCTGTATTAGCGTTGATTGCTTCCCAAATGCTTAATAGGGTTGGTTCCCACATCTGCAAAGAATGACCCAAGACTGTGACATCATGGCAGAGGAAGTTCAGCCATCAGAGTGTGGGTGTTTGGCGAGGTGTTTAGTGCATCCACATTTCTACTCCAACATGCACAAACACTCTCTGTGTTGCATAAGGTTGCTGTCTTCCAGGGACGAACCAGAAGAACTTGACTTGAGTAGCTGTAACTTGTTCAGATCTGCTGTGTATTATCTTGTCTCTGAAAAATTAAGACTGTTTATTTGGTGTGCAGCTGTGAGCAAGACCAGTCCCCTCTCTGAAAGTAAACACTGTTAAAATGCCTTCTCTGCATGATGAAACTAGTGAGTGATCAAGAATGTGTCTCCTTATTCAGGACGTGTTTCACCATATCATCGTTCTCGTCTTTTATGTCTTTTGCTGCTCACGGATATTTACACACACACACACACACACACATGTACATTTTGTCTCATCCTCCACTTTCGTCTCTATGGCTCTGGTGGAGAGACAATAGTCTGTATACAGGAGACAGGCTGAGACAAGCCAGACTTGCTACATACTCTAAGGTGGGGATTTATGTCACTCACTAGTGCATAAATTGAGCTGTATGTGACAGTTGTGGCCTTTTCAAAATACACAGAGAAGAGTGCACTTGGCATTGTTTGGGCACACATTGGCACTATTTTGTAGATCTGTCAAAGTTGCATTGAATGGGAGTAGGAAGAAGGCAGGCTGTTTCTTGGCATCGCTCGCTTCCCTGTCTTCTCTCACCTTCGTGGGATCCTGACCGGCACTCACACTGTGCCGTGTCTTTGAAGAGCCATAAACGGCAGAAAGCGTCCTTCGTATGGCTATAAAAGGACGTCAGCTCTGCGATGTGACAGTGTCAGAAATTTACGATAGGGACACGAAGCTATGGAGGGGTTTCTTGGCGTCTTCAGTTGAACAGAGAGCGAATGAGAGGGTGAGATGGAGAGAGGAGAGGGGAGGGGAGTGACGTGAGCGCACCATTATTGCTTGTGGGTGCATCTATAAACAAGCTGTCACACAAAGGCGTAATCAGAGGCAAATGCAAATCCCTGCTGTGTATGGTTTACTCCACCTCTCCATCTTAGTAACGTTTCGATCAGTGTGTAAAAAATTGTATTTACTTACCTATAATAAAAACAAATGTATAGATAAGAGCGTGTTGTGACTCCCCCAAAGCACGAGCATCTCTCATTTATCTCATTACAGTGAATTACTATTTTGTTTTACAGCCTGTTCACTGCCGCCAGAGCGCATTGAGCTCAGTATGCGTGTTGTAATTGGGCATAACTCTGCACAGAGGTACATCAGAGCATTTACTTTTAATACAGTGACCAAATCTAATTCACATACTTCACTTCAATAGTTAACAAAGACTCACAAATGTTGTAGTATTATTTGTAGTATTTCTGTCAATCTGCCAAAAACCACAGTTGGTCACAGACGAGCACACTTGTGTACAGTGCATGTGCACGGTACAGTGATGTAGAACAGTGATTCATGTACTAAAAATCTCATTGAATTTGATGTCTGGACCTTATTGTTGATGGATCTTCAACCTAGGAAATATATATTTGTGTCTGTGGTAGCATTTATTGTCTCATTCATGACTTTTTATATACTGGAAATCACTATAGACATTCAGAAGTCCTTAGTTGTGGATTTCACTTCCTGCAGTAAACTGTGATGCTGTGTGCTTTCTTATCTGAGTACTAATAATTACCGTGTAGTTCTCTTCTATTATGAGTAAAACTGAAGTCGCCCCTTTGATTTTGAAAGAATTATGTGACATATACAGACTCCCAATAAATCTGAGTTGATTTAACGCACATGTCTCAGGCCTTCAGTTGAACCACCTGCAGAGATGGTGCTTGATTGCTTTAGCAGCAGTAAAGCGCCAACGTAACACATGTCTGTATAAATGAACTGTTATATGTGGAGACATCACTAATCAAAACTAAACGTCAGTTTTAAATATAATATTTAATATAAAGGTTCAACAAGATTCACATTTTGTGACATTTCATTGCCAAAGATAAATGAAACATCAGTTCAGAGCTGAGTTACAAACTGAACGTTTCCTATTACCTACATACTCTGTTTCTTCCTAAACTCTGGCAGACATCACCTAGTTGTTTTCTTGTTTACTCCATCTAAGGCCCACCATACGTCTGTAATTCTGTCAGTGCTTTAATGCGCCTAAACATTCAGCTTCAAACAGAACCACATCCAATGTTGGCAATGGAAATTAGATCAATGGGTAAAATGGGGGCCAGACAGTGAGCAAAGCACAGCAGAGGGCCACTGACACAAGCACCATGACTTCACTGTGGAAGTATTCAACCCCCACCTCCCCATCCCTCATCCCAGCGCACGCTTTCACAAGAGAGACTGTTAAACGTTTAATGATTGCTGAAGAAAGAGAGAAAGAAATAGTGTCCCACAGCATGAGAAGCCATGCATGGTGATGGTGATTGGTCACACAGGGTCACGCTTGTGGTGACCAGTCAGGGGAGTATAATGCTGCTTGTACACATCATAGTGTGTAGGGTTATGCCATGTAGCTTTTCACTTTGATTTGCTTGTGCCGCTGGATCCTGGTGCTAGTCCAGTAATCTAGGCAAAGCTATATATCCTGTTAATTTACTCAGCGTGTGACACACATTTACACCTCACTTGATTGATGAAGAGGAATTGGAGCCATGGCAGGAAACCTGCACCTTCAAGCAGCTTCTTCGGTTATTTGTGTCTGCTTTGTGCTGAACGCTGTTCCCATATCCCTTGAAGCCATGAAGACTTTAGTATATAGAAAAGAAGACCAGGATAAAAACAGAATGGGGTCGGACAGGAGTCGGTCGAGCTTTGTGGTTAATAGATTGAAAGAGATTGGGAAGCAACATAATTCAACCACACTATCAGTGTTTACCAAAGCACCTGTTTTCACCTTGTTTCTCCATTTAACAACTGCAGCTGGGACTTTGCATTTTATCACTGATAATGAATTAGGTAGGGAAGATGAATTGTGTTTTGCATGGCTGCATGATAAAGAGATGCCAGTGTGTGACACTAGGAGATAAGGACCTGACGGATTGCAGCTCTCTTCTTGCAAAGTCAAGAAAACTAGCTTCAGAATTTGTGAACTTGCAGCTTTCTGTTAAGATTTCAAGGAATCTCAGAGAAATCCACTATTGCTTTTTGATACCAATGCTAATCAGGTTTAGCTGAGTACATGTTTACACCTAGAACTACCACTCAACCACTACCCCTGTCTTCTGCTATGATTGATTTAACAAGAAAATCAAATTCACCTTTTCTCGGTAGTGTGGGTGGATGCAAACACTCAAAACACAAATGACGAGGCACAAAGAAAGCGCAAAAGCTCAAGGTCTGAACCTGCGCTGGAGCACAGAAAAAGGTAGGTGGGTGAGCAAATGGAGGACTTGCAGAGCAAAGGGGTGGAGGCAGTTCTACATGGCAGCATGATTTATGGACACCTTTGAAGTGAGCTCATTCCAGCCACACGGTCTGTCTGCTGCATTTCAACACTGGGACATTCCCCTGGTGTTATGGCAAGAGGGATAAATGACCCTTAGGTCACCAAAATGCCACTAGCATAAACTCACATATGCACGTTTCGCAGCAATTCATCAGCACGTGTTTGGTTTTTACCAAGCAAAAATGAACCGTGCTATCGAATAGACACGTGACTCACTTGCCAGCGATCTGCTTGGATGTCAAAGCAAACAGGAAGAGGAAAAGCGTGTGGTGCGTTTTTGGAATCATACAAATTGGGTCAAAAGAGATATGCTGTATTTTTCTCTTTGCTTCTTGCTTCTGCAGAATTATCAGTGGAAGGTTATAGTATCTCCAGTCAAGTGTGAATGGGATAGATTTTTTTTTTAATCTTGGCAAAAGTCACTTTCAGTTTGTCAATCTGGCTTCAGTTTATTATCTACTCGTGTTTGGTGTGTTATTACCAAGACCTTGCCACTTTGATTGAAAATCATTTCCTAAATGCATAAAATAGTTTGATCTTATCAGCTCATGTATGTGAGCAGAAAAGCAGGGGTTGTTATTATGAGCAGTCATTACACTCAATGGGAAGTCCCCACAAAGACCCTTAAAAACAAACTGCGGGTGTGTATATGCAGCTGTTCACTGTGCCTGCTCTTCCTGCACAAGTCACCCATTGTCCTTCAGTTTGGCTGCTGTTTATTTTTTGTTTGATCCCTCATCTACCCTCAGCTTTGTGTGTTCACTTGTGTGTGTGTGTGTGTGTGTGTGTGTGTGTGTGTGTGTGTGTGTGTGTGTGTGTGCAGGTTTCTCTGTGTCTCTGTAACTTTGGCCTTCTGCAAGACTTGTCTGCGTGTTTAGACATAATATGCTATGACTGTTTGCGAATGTGTGTGACCCTCATTTTGAGATGCACCAGAACTGTTTGTAAGAGGAAGAAGCACAGTGTGTGTGTGTGTGTGTGTGTGTGTGCGCGTGCGTGTGTGTGTGTGTGTGTGTGTGTGCGCGCGCGTGCGTGCGCGTGTGTACTGACTCAGCCTGGCGAAAGAGCTCGTTGTCCAGTAGGACATGAACCCGTGTTTGACTCAAACAGCTAAACCAGAAAAATTGAAGAAGGCATTATTGATGTCAGTCCAACAAAGAATAATCACCTCAATATTAACAAGAGGTTTTTTGACATAATATCTGAGTTTCCTGATGAGCTCATTTTTTTCAACATATCCATTTTCACACTTGCTTTCACACGTACACTCACATAGACAAGTGGCTTTGTGCCCTCTGTCAGCACAGCACAGGACGAAATGCAAGCTAAAAGTCTCTGCCGAAAGGTTTATAGTCCACGGAGTGAGGGCACTGTTTACATGTAGTCATAGAGATGAGCGCGAGAAGGGAAAAAATGTCTTCATATACTGGAAATGACTTCTGAGATAGTCCTCCCAGTCGTTTCACATTTGGCAGATCCCCCTCGGTTTTCTGAGCCAACATAATACTTTTTTTTTTTCTTAACATGAACCTGTTTTCAGAGAGTCAAAGAGGGAGAGAAGTAAAGTGTTTCATATGGTGGAGTATAATCTATCTAGCTGTTAGTGAGAATGTGGATCGATCTCACTATTTAAAAAGTCCATGAAACCCCTCTGTACACAGTGATAGGAAATATCTAGTTACCTCTTATAACACACTCAGCATTAATGTCTGGGGTTAGGATGTATGCGTAGAAAAAAGGAAACCCCTTCTTGCCTGAGAATGAACCTCAGGGTCAGGTGCCATCACTGCAGTCACGAGCTACTGCTCCGAATAAGTTATAAATAATTGTTTGCAGTTATGGGTGTGTACCACACAGTTGTGTGTGGCTTGCTCATACTGCTGACTGTGTGGCTTGTGAAATTGTAGCCCAGCTCCTCGATGCCTTGGCTAGTTGTGCTGACTCAGCAGCATTAGGAGACCACCTGGAAATGACCAGCTGTGGGTGCCATTTTGTGTCTTTTGGTTCACGGTTAGCCTTGGTGTCTCTGCGGGGTAACTAATAGCCGTGACTGTAGTGCATGAATGAGCAGTGGTCAGGAAACATTTCGGTCAAAATAATGATGCAGCTACTATCATCATGCTTTTTCAGCTGTTCCTCTGCATCCCATTTCTTTTCACAGGCATTTTCTTCTTTGTTGAGGTATGAAATGATGGTAAAGACAACTGAGCGTATCTGGGCTTATACAAAGAACAAAAAGTTGTACAATACACATTACTGTGTTGCAAAAAAGATGCTGTCACAGCTGCAGAAACCTGGAAAATAGCTAGAAAAAGAAAAATCTCTCACCTATTATTTTAGAAATCGGGGACAAATTATCCAAAGAATCAGCAAAATCCTGTGGGAACTTGTAGTCCCAAGCTCTGTAGCAACAGATAATAGCCACGTGCCTCCAATCCATAATAGGATCAGTGGATAATAAAGGGGATGGAACTGGCCTCTAAATCTTTTGGCTGTGACAGTTTAAAGCACAATGTTTTATTTATAGAAGCAGACCACAGGTAATTTTTATTTGCAAGACATTTGCTGAGTCTGTCTGGACATGTCACAACAGCAGGAAGACAGACAAAAGTGTACAGGTCCTGCTCAAAAAATTAGCATATTGTGATAAAGTTCATTATTTTCTGTAATTTACTGATAAACATTAGACTGTCATATATTT
>JAUMHF010000008.1:5289515-5334811 GCA_032359275.1 Microctenopoma steveboyesi
GTTTTCTGCCACACTTTTTCCTTCCCACAGACTTCCCACTGAGGTGCCTTGATACAGCACTCTGGGAACAGCCTATTTGTTCAGAAATTTCTTTCTGTGTCTTACCCTTTTGCTTGAGGGGGTCAATGATGGCCTTCTGGACAGCAGTCAGGTCGACAGTCTTACCCATGATAGCGGTTCTCACTTGCACTCCAGTTTTACCCTTGTCATCCAAACATTCACCAGCAAATAACAACAAAGAGAGAGAGAGAGAGAGAGACAGGAAAAAAAGACAACCTTCATTGCATTCTCTAGGCAGTGAACCTCCACTGGAACACAGGAGTTGACTGCATATTTTCCCCAACGCAAACCAGATGTGAAGCACTAATGTATGGCAACATTTTTTTTTCTCCAAAAGAAGAGAAATGTAGGCCAAAAATGTAGCCTTTTGGCCGTGCACACACACAGTGATATAAAAATAAATTCAGATTCATTCTTGAGTTCCAAACTTTCCCTCCTGGTGGTTAGGACAGTACTGTATGATTTAGAGTAATTGTGATGTTATGTTATTGTCAGGAGAGTATTGTGGAACACTGGGATTGAGAGGCTTGTGCGGACAGATAAGATGTGACAATTATATATTTGCTGTTCTTCATAAAAGTTGCACACACATGGAGCCATCCATGCTAGCGCATTCCCGAGCTTCAGAGTGCCAAGTAAGTGTCAGATTATGACAAATTAATGTTTTACGTGTAGCTAAACATACGTCAGCACACAAAATCAATATGTCCCTCTGAGTCTAAAAGATTTGATGTACAGTTCTTTTAGGCCAGCTGCTATTCACTCGTAGCTTTCCGCTAATGCCGCAGTGTGTAACACACAACAGCTTCAAGGCTAATATTAAAAGACATCAAGCCCTATCCCCACACTTGCATGGTCATTAAAAGTTGCCATGAAGGGACAAATTACAAAGGCCGTGGTGACATTTTCTGCTGCAGGTAGTCATTTCGCTCCTTTATGTTTATGATGTTGGCTTTCGTTTGAGCCCTCTGTCGCCTCCCACTCCACACCAGCCAGTGTTTAAATGATCAGGGACAATAACAGGTTAGCGTTCCACTGTCTGGTCCTGCAGCCTATACTCTCCATCTTCCAGTCTGGCCAAGGCTCACGCGGAGGAGCTGTTTCAGGTGCCCGTACACCAGCCCCCACCAACTCCCATTCCCCTCTGCCCTGCTGTGACTTGTTCACTGACGTTGTTCAGGGAAACTCGGTAGATTCTGCTCTTGAGTGTCATGTAGTGTCGTGAGAATGTGGGTGGCCCGGATTCGTCCGAATGACAAAACCCACGCTAGAGCCACCGGTTGTTTACCAGTAGCATCTTAGCTGTGGCCGAGTGACAGTCCATAGTATAAACTCTGATGTCCGCAGATTGCTCAAAGGCCTAAGTATCATGATGATGATTGCTGCTCTGCTTTTCTCGTTAAGAACAATGTCACAACCTCTCATAAACAGTTTGCTCCTTAACCAGACTGGCGCTGTACTGTAGTAGACAGTTTTTGTATTTTTTGTATTTCTTTAACAAATACTTGTAAGCTTGTTCAAACAAGCACATCTGTTTATATACGGCGCTGCTTCATGAACAATTTCCTTCTCTTCCGGTGTCAAGATTCATTGCCTCAGTGTGTCCTTTCAATTGCTTGGCTTCATTTATCTGATCCGCTGTAGGCCAGAAGGACCAGCGCACAAACAATATGACTAATGTATAACCCCGACTGTTGAATAACTTTAACTACTGTACTCGATGTTCATGAAACCAATTAGTCATGTTGATGTAATTTGACTGGGTGACTAGGCTCAGAGAATATGTGGATTTGGAAGATTCTCCCAAAGGACCTGACCTCAGTTGCCAGTGCCTTGCAGGAAAACATGAATGTAATCTCTTTGACCTTTTGTCATAAACCGTAGAAACCATTTTAAAAAATGTGTGCAATTCACATTAGTCACCAAATGGAAAAGTCTTCTATGGGCATGAAGCACTGGAATAAATAAGATCAGACGACAGACATATCCATCAGTCTCCTTTCAAGTGGCCACTGGACGGAGATACAAATGAACTTTTCTGAAGTGTGTTTTTGACATTGTACTTTATTTTTGATATGCTCAACCGGGCCCTCAAATGATACACTTAAGTGTCCAGTGCCGTATTTTTTTCCTCATTTCAAACGCAGCCAAGGAGCTTTACTGTGTCTGGAAGATGTCCAGGCACCAGACAGGGTGCAGTGTAATGGTATGTGTTTATCTAAATGAGCCATTTAAACTTTTCCTCTAATTTGATTAAAGACTTGTCATAGGTTTAAGATCCCGTTCCAGCATTGATTTGCCCCTAAATGTCACCTCATTCAGTTTTATTCTCTTTATCTTATTTTTTGGTCCCACTGGACTGGTGTGATTTCTCCTGCGTTTTTCCATCGCTCTCTCTGGGATCTGTATAAAAGCAAACAGCCATCTGTGCTTTAAGTGGCCCTTACTTTTGGTGTGTGAGTCCTATTTGCTGCCAAAACATTCAGACAGTAAAAGGTGATTGAGAGACTTTTGTAGCAGCTACCTTTTTAACTAGATGTTACTGTGCACTGTAAAATCCAGGCTAGTTAAAGTGTCCACTTGTTCATAAAAGCACAGTAGTCACAATGGACGTATAAACACAGACCTAAGAAATAAAGACATTTGAAATGGTTTCCTCTTATCGTTGACTTTGTACCTTTTGGGAACAATGTCACTAGAACAGGTTTTACACTTAACCTTTGTACTGTACATAATGTGCAATGCATTGTCTGCCTGGTCTATATATGTATTTACTGTAGAGTCACTGAGGGCACTGAACACCTGTTGACTAATGTTTAGCTGAGCCCTCATCCTAGGACCACTGACAGCACTAACACACGCTCCATCACGATTGGTGTGATCAGGCAAACAGTAATTTACAGATTATCTGTTTTTCATGACATTATAACCTTAGGGGAGGCAATGTACAGTCATCGCGTTGGGAGATTGCTTGTGCAGTATGTAGTCAACTGTTCCAAGATACTTTTCATTCTCTGTGGATGTAATGTCAACAGCTTAATTAAGTCATAGTAAAACATGTTTTGCAGCACAGTGCTTTTATTAGAAGGAAGAGGAGATGCGTAGAGTTGGCAGGTTTGTTCCCATCAGGCTGTGTGGGCTGTTCATTCGGAAACAACCAGAGCGTAAGCAAAGTTTGGGCTGGGGATTAACAGGCTCGCCTGTGGGACCGGGCTGGGCAGGGTATCTGCTAGCCCTTCAGTCACCAACCGTGACTATGTTGCCCAGAAACAGCATACAGTCTGCTCGCTCGCATTGGTCTGCTGCTCCGTACTCCGAACTTTACCCCTTATGCCACTCGGGGACGGTTGTGATGACTAGTAGAATGCAGCCTTGGCATTTCTCTGCTATCTTATGGCCAGATGTGTGAAAACAAATAAAAGGCCTAAAGGCTTGTTTGTAGCCCCGTGAAGTTCAAAACATTCCACGGTGAAAGTTAGTGGTACAGAATGAATAACTTGATCAATTATGTTGTGTACAGTAATGATGGTGCTACGAGAAAAAGGGTCTCACAGACATCGGAATTCATTCACTGATCTGATCAAAAATGCTACTTTTATCCAGAAGACAGTGGCCTTTTTACGTTTTAGGGAGACCCAATAGGTTCCTTTCTGCAGAATCACTCACACTGACCCATATGTGTAGTTACATCTATTTTTAATTAAAATTGGGCCAAAAATTTCTGGACCATTGTCCTGTGTGCGGCCAGTGGTGATTTCCTTGAAGCCCACATTTTTCCCGTGGGACTGAAGTCAGTCACTGCTCTGGTATTTGGAAAGAATATTAGCACAGAATGGGGTTCTTAGTCACTCTGTCTTGGCCAGTTGGACATTTGTCAGAAGCAAGCATAGACAGTAGTAGATGCTTTACGAGAACCAGCCTTTGTACTTGAGTTCTCCTCTCCTGTAGTCATGTTTTATTACATCGCCCCGAGAGTCACTGATGTCATGACCCGGCCTGTGAGCCTATGCCTCTAAAGAGTTCGTTTCAGACTTGGCCACTTAAACACTACACTCACTCAAGTCTCTCTGAAATGGAAACACTAAACACACTACTAAACTTTAAAATCAAAACTCTGATTTTTAAATAAATACATAGTCATATATATCAGACTTTAAAATCGGTGTCACGTTCCCATTTGTCTCTTACTGAGTTCTCTGTCATTTAATCTTACCTGACTGCTGGCAAAGTCGTTTATTAAGCTCAAACCCCATCCACTCAAAGAGTCCATGAAAGGCTGCGTGGGACCGGACCGGAGCAGAGAGATGATAGATAGTTCCACATTTGCATTAAAATATTCATTATGCATTCAGGCCACATGTGTATATGCACTTAAAGGGTTCCATGACCCAATTTCTGCACCACAGGGATATGTGGATGATACATATGAATGAGGGCAATAAACAGCTGTCCGATTTGTTTTGGAAATGAACGCTGACATCAGACATAGCCATGGCTCCTCAGCTTTGTGAGTCATACCTGGTCTCATTCTCTTACCTGGCAAATAAAGAGAGTATAGAACTACCTGGCAACACAGCTAACACATTAGCTCTGTTTTTTGTTGATCTAATCTGGGTGGTTCTGTGGGCTGTGGGCTACAGAAATTGATGTTAAAACACTGACCTGCGTGTTCAGCACTGCAGATCACACAGACCAACCACATCTGCTTTTTCTGATAGTTTGCCATAACCCCTAGAGGAACGCTATAATGCGATACCTAAACTGTCTCCAGTCATTAGATGGAGAGATATAGCTCCTGGGCCGTCAATGATTTACACTCTCAAAATTGTTTCTTAAGGTCACTGAAGGGGGATGAGGGTGCCTTTCAAGTTTGGCAAAGTGGTGTTTTGTCAGCAGAAAGCCTGTCACTGGGCAAAAAAATATGAGGACTGTGAGCAGGTGACGTCTTTTGGATCATGACTTTCTCACCCCAACTCATTAAGAGCTTTTGTCTCACAAACTGCTGAGACAGATGAAACATGAGAATCTGCGACTAGGTTTGTCTTTGATGATGGGTCATGTGTGATTTGGCTTTTAGTCTTTGTTCCTTTTTCTGCCACCTTGTGCTTGTGTGTGTGTGTGTGTGTGTGTGTGTGTGTGTGTGCCACTGCTTCCTTGATGCTTTGTGTATATTGCATATGTGTTTCTGCATGTGCTCCTCCATGGGTGTGCCCGTGTAAGACGGGCAGCACAGGTCCAGTTTGAAGTTTGATTGATCTATCAGAGTTGATTATTATTGCTTGGCAGTGGGAGCGAACAGCCAACAGTACATTCTGCTAAGGGGGCTGTATCACTTATCGCTGGGCTTTCCAGCCATGCTGTAATGTTTTGGCAACTTGATATTGTTGCCATAATGCTCTCACAATATTATTGTGTCACTTTGCTGTGTGCTCCGTCATGATCAAGGGGCTTATCGCACGGTGAAAACCAGATTCAAAGATGGCAAACCTCCTGTGTCTGTATATGCATGTTACTGTAGTTACACTGTTGTGTTGAAAGGAAGCCACTTGCTAGGGAGTCATGTTCAAACAGCTTCAAGTGTCTGCGCGTTTGACAAACACGAGAACTCCTAAATGCTTCGTGGGGCTTCTCTATTAGTTTCTGTATTTGCGGTGTACTCACAAATAGAATCTCGCCTCCATAAATATTTACAGGTGTGCATGATGTCAGGCTTCCACATGCAACAAAACACTGCTTATTTAGTCATGCGAGACGTTTCTCAGTTCGTGTTGGTGCTTTAATCTTTAGGTTGCAGATCCAAGGCATGGACAGCAACAGGAAGAACCTTGATAGTAACTGAAACTGACAGCTCTCTCTCTCTCTTTCTCGCCTCCTGCTTTTGTAGCCGCTGCAGTTTTATCACACACCAGTGAAAGCTAGATATATAGTGTGCCTCTCATGTCAGTCTTGCATTACCGCTATTTTTTCTGCTTTCGCTGCATGTTTTGTTTAAGCTTAGCTCTGTTTCTGGTACATGCCAAAGTATTTACAACATAAATATTGGCAGTGAAAGTCTATACTGATGTCCAACTGCTGTACTGGAAAAAATGACTGGATCATTCCTCGAAGCTCTCCCTCCTTTTCTACGGTCCTACTTCCTCTTTGTCCTCCCATCTCTCCTTCTGTCCTCGGTTGGATTTGTTGGTGAAAATGTTGCTTTCTGTGTTTCAGACTTGTCGTGCTACAATGGCTGACCGTTTCGACTGTGACAACTGCAAAGAATCTCTGTATGGCCGCAAGTACATCCAGTCAGATGACAGTCCCTACTGCATCCCCTGTTACGACAGCCTGTTCTCAAACACGTGCGATGAGTGCAAGGAACTCATTGGCCACGATGCAAGGGTAAGGCATCTATGTTAACATGATACGACCTACAGGGAGCTTCCTGCTGCACAATGACCGTATCAAGTGGAGGTCACGTGTAGAATAATGTTTTAATTTAAGGTTTTCATAAAAACATGAGCTGTTTATGAATGTTTTGGTCACATTTATTTTCTTCAGTACATGTCCTGGAATAAGTCCCACGTACGGCCTCAGTCTTTCCACTCTGTGCACCACACATTAACAATTTATACGAAGACAAAAAATGGCTCTAATTAGGTTTAAGTCATTTTTACAATGTTTTGACATGACTTTGGATAGCTAAAACAGAAGTTAAGTCATGTCAATGATGCATAATTCATGCTAAATGAGGCATGTTCTATATATTTTGTGCGGCACGACACAGCAAAGGCTAATTCAACATGCAATTATACAGGCAATTTCCACTAGGTCCACATAAACCAATAGGCTAATTTTGTCTAGTGTTGTAAAAATGCAGCATTAGGGAATGTCTGCCTTCACAATCAAGTTGGAAATGTAATCTTCTCTTAATAGAAAACAATAACATAAAGTGTATAATTTAAGACCACCACTCCTTACAGTTTACAGAATAGCGCCTAGCTAAGGAGACCTAGAAGTTATCAACACCCTCACAAAATGTGGTCGGTGAATAATTTGCCTGGTGCCCTGCAGACAATCAGTGAGCTCCTATGATTATACGATCATTTTAAACTGAAGCATACATGTACTGAAAGTACACTATGTGCAAGGAAGCACACACAGATCTTATGACAGCGTATGCAGATATTACATAGTCCAGTCCAACGTGCCACTGTATTACTGGTAAAATCAGAAACCTTTGATAGTCTTACAGTTCTAACCCTTATTCGCCTCCTTATGTTTATTTCAGTGATGTGTTTATGGCTTTGTGAAATGACGTCCATGACACTTCTTCTTTTGTTCTGCTGCCAGGAGCTCTTTTATGAGGACCGACATTATCATGAGCACTGCTTCCGCTGTTTCCGCTGCGATCGCTCGCTGGCAGATGAGCCCTTCACCAGCCAGGATGACGCCTTGCTCTGCAATGACTGCTACTGCAATGAGTTTTCATCCAAGTGTGTAGCCTGTGACAAGATCGTCATGCCAGGTAGATGGAAGAAAAAAATGAAAACATGAGTGCTACGAGGTTTTTGGTTAAAGGACTTTGTTTAAATTTGTAGGGAAATATTCTACTAGAATATTATTGTTGCTGTCTGATTGATTTACTCACATTAGCTTCATTCCACCATATTTTTTCCATGCCGTTTATAAATAAAAACATTCAAGCGGTGCCAGTGATGCGACTAGGTACTGTCTGATTATGAGTAACCGCACTCTGCTTGACTTGTGAAGTGTAAGCCTGATATCCAGAACTAACAGCCCGCCAGGTTTGTTGCCATCAAGCCATAGATGGCAACAAAGCTACATGTCGAGGTGTCTTTGGACAAGACACTGATACCCTGTAGTAGCGCAGACACACGTCTTGCAGCTGTCCAAACAACAATTTCCTTAAGGGGTTCCATAAAGTATAATATTATTAATAGGTCCTCCTCTTGTGTCGTTTATTTAGTAAGTAGAGGTCAACGAGGAGAAGAATTAGAATAGAATAGTACTGAATCTAAAATATTTGCAGGAGAGACAAAAACTACTACTGAAAACTAGAGCTACAGTACAAGAACAGTGGAAGCACATGGTACAGGGAAATACGGCTTTGTATGCTAAGCCAGTTTAATAACTTTCAGTGCCCTTTAAAAATGTTGAAACGTGTAATTGCTCCCAATAATTAAAGGCACTGTAGTTTGGATTTCAGTTTGTTCACATTTTTGCATTTGGAAAATCCTCTTAGTTAAATGCTGATATTGTCCTTTTTGAGCCAAAGTGTTTTCTGTGAGTTCACAACCTGGAATGTTTTTGAACAGGATTTTGAGGTTTCTGTTTAGAGAACACAACAGCACACAGCCTGAAGATGTGAAGTGTTGGACATCTGCACACAGAAGTGGTACAAAATGTCGGACCCACACAAATCAACTCGACAACATAGAATAAACCAACAAATCACAGAAAAAATTCAGCAGCTAACTAATAGCAGATAGATTACCTGGGGACAGAGAGGAAAATGGCACAATTTCTTTTCTTGCTTCCAGTTTCCAATACCAACCTCAATCATTTTTCTTTCCATCCTTCTTTTCCTTTTATTGTCTCTGCCTCCTGTCATGCCTCTTTCACTCTGTTAGGTACAAGGAAGTTGGAGTATGCGGGCTCTACATGGCACGAGGGCTGTTTCATCTGTCACAGCTGTGGGCAAGCTATCGGCTCAAAGTCCTTTATCCCTGACAAAGATGAACACTACTGTGTCGCCTGCTATGAGGAAAAGTTTGCTCCACGCTGCTCACGCTGTAAAAAGGTAAAGTAGTACTACAAAGTAGCTGTAGTAGTAGTCCACCCCAGTATAAATGCACTGTAGTTGCAACAGGATTACTTTTTCTTGGAAATCAAAAGGGTCTCTTCACAACCTCTGATCTGTGTCATTTTCAGACATTGGCTAAAGGTGGTGTGACCTATAGGGATGAGCCGTGGCATAAGGAGTGCTTTGTGTGCACCAACTGTAAGACCCAGCTGGCGGGTCAACACTTCACTTCCCGAGATGACAGCCCTTACTGCCTCAAGTGCTTTGGCAGCCTGTATGCCAAAAAGTGTGAGGCCTGCGACAAACCCATCACAGGCAAGTTTATATCGTTGTGTTCCGTCACCAAGTTAGGCCGTAACACTGATTTACGGTATGATTCAGGCCATCAGCCGCTTGTTGGATTTTACATTGGTTGACTTATACTTCGCATGTCATTGTTCTTCTCTCCCAGGCTTTGGAGGAGGAAAGTACATCTCATTTGAAGATCGTCAGTGGCATCAGCCATGCTTTACCTGCTCCCAGTGCTCTGCTTCACTTGTGGGTGTTGGCTTCTTCCCTGATGGTGACAGGATCCTGTGCCGTGACTGTCACACCAATCTATAGAGAAGCTTTCTTACCGTCTTTTCACCTTGTCCTAATTTAGTATTTGCCTTTTGTCGTGGCATTCCAAGAACCCCAAGTCACAGGCTAATAAATGCTGCCTCTCAGGTCATTTTGCCCTGTTGACCCTGTCTCAGTCAGATTTTTACTTAGGAACTTGGATGTAAAATCCAGTTAGATGCTGCATTTTTCTATGAACCATAAATTTCTAATCCCAAATGTAAATGATTTTATGAAACAAAGTTTATAGAGTGCCTTAAGATTAACATTTGCTATATGTTTCTGTTGAACCTAAAATGCAAAACGCTAGTCATTTTGCAAAAACATTGCCACTTCAGGTGGAGGCCATGCTCTGAACAGAGCACAGTGCAGCACAGTCCAGAGAAGAATGATTGAGTAATACATTTATTTCTACTACAGTCCTATGCATTCTGAACATTGCTTTTATCACGTCAGTTATCTTTCTATAACTTAAATCCTGCTTTATGCATCTTTTACAACTTACACTACATAACAACACGGGAAAATGTATAATGTCAATAAAATCAAATATGTCAGAATGTTAAAACAAGATGAAAAGTGAGGAAAAGAACTGTCTGCCGTATGGTAGATATGATCAGTAAAGTAATATGCACTTTGTATGATTTTTTATATATATATATATATATATATATATAAAATATCAGGCTACCACATTATGTTTACATAAACCTTTTAGGTTTTTGTCATTTTGTTGTGCATTTACTTTTGTCAAACTTGGCAAAGCCAATTCTTTTACATAACTTTCCACTTTATTTCTGTATTTTTCATTTGTCGTAATGGATCTTTTTTTTGTCTTTGCTCAAAGAGCCAGCATTCATAAAAGATTTTCTTTACAAAAGAAGTTGAAAATCAATGCAATACTGTTGTGTGCTGCAGTATGTGAGAGAGTATGTATGTCTTCCTCTGCCATGCTTTGTATCAATAATTATTTTGTTGCTGTTATCGCTGTTAGTATTTCTGTTTGGCATTGTTAGTTTTTACGTTCTATATGGAATAAATACTAAAAAAAAGTTTATTTCATTAATTCAGCTTTGATGCTGGTGAGTCAGAGTTGGCAAATATACATTTAAAGATGCAAAAGAGGCCATCTAGGCAATAAAAGTATAATGTTACTGTAAAGAATCATAATTGATATGGCTACTTGCTACAATGGTTAGTACTATTTGTGATGTCTTAATAAAAAAATAAACACTGACGGATCTTTGCTGGGTAGTTTTTCTTTTCCGTGGCTATAGTAAAATGTCCATTATTGTTTTATGAGCTCATAGCTTTCGCTACATGTCTGTTTACTGTTGAAGCCAGAGAAAATCCTTCTGGCGGGTTCAGAAAGTCTTTCTAGGAAAGGTGTGTGTGTGTGTGTGTGTGTGCGCACGTGTGTGGGTGTGTGTGTTAATTCAGCAGGGGATGGGCATGAAAGCATGTGAGTGTGAGAAAGTGTTGCAGAAGCTGTGCATGTGTAATAAAACGAAGTAAAACGTGTGTTTGTGTTGGTAGATTTAAAGTGTTTGTGTGCATGTCTGGGAGCGAGAAAGAGCAAAGGGGAGAGTGAGTGCGTATTTGTGTGTGTGGCTGAAAGTGTATGTACACAATTTTGTTTATGCTGAGTCGACTGTTTCATCGCCTTGATGAAGCACACATACACAGACTCTCCTGTCCACATTGGTGAAATGTCCTCCTCCTTGCCTCTGTTTCAGATTTTTTCACCAAAAAAGGAAATGGAAAATTCGTAGCTGCGTGGGGGAGGGAGGGAGGGAGGGGGTGACTGGTGGTGGAAGTGGGAAAGAAAAAGAGTGTGGGAGAGAGAGAGAGAGAGAGAGAGAAAGAGACAGAAGGAAGATGTTCACATTTGGAGTAGCTCCATGGCACTTTCATTTTGGATTTATTGAAAATGGAGAAAGTGGTGACGGCAAACGGGGAGGGTCAGAGTGACACTGTTAACTGTATCAGACGCATGAGCAGTTTAATTATTCTTACTGGCAAAAAGTAAGGGATTTGCTCACTTATATGAAAAACTGAATGCTGAATTCAAAGTGGATCCTCACTGCAGACGGACACTTTGAACAGAAACACAAGCTTAGTTTTGCTAGCTGAGCACACAACGTGCTATAAATACATTCTGTATGCATTGTGTGTCAGAAACAGTTATTTAGTGACACGGGGCCTTTGAATTGCTTCTGTTCTCACACAAAGTGATTACAGATGATCATAGCTCACACAGACACCATGTTAGAGGATTTGTAGGTTTAAGGTTAAGACACATGCCGCTACTTCATTTGGCCACTTGTGGCCTCCAATGATACAAGACAGTGAGATCCATTCTTGCAATGCAAAGTCTAACTAGCAGCGAATGCATCTGTTGTTCTTTCACAGTTTGAGATAGACAGCATGAAGACAGCATGGACTATTTGTTCTGTCAGCTCCAGAAAAAGCAATAAAAGAGAAGTGAAGTTGATAGGTACATAAAAACAGCAGTGAGGACTGATGAACATCCACAACAGCTTCAGCTGCCTCTCGGCCTAAAACGTAAAGCACCTATTGCAGTTTTTAAGCAAAGTAAATGCTGAATCTCAATTTTTTTGAAAGTGCTTTATAAATAAAGTTGGAGTAGATAATGTTAGAGAGAGAAAAATCTAAAAATGCGAAAATTGCAGACTTAGATGAGGCATTGTAGCCCTCTCTAATATATTTTAAACCAGTAGTAATGTGAAAATATTGTGTGTATAGTGTTTGCATCTACAGCGGCCAGATCACCAGTGGTCATTTCTTTCCACATCTTATTTAGAGCTCTGCCTTACATAATCAGACTGAGGTTTAGTGTTTCACATTAATGTTACGAGATCAAATTTAATTCAAATAGGTTTGAGTATTTGTTCAATAAGTAGCTTATATTTGACAAAGGCCCTATACAGTATCACATATTTGTGAAACACACAACGCTTTCATAAAGCAGTCAAGCAGCCAAACAACAAACACTAATTACATTTCTTGCATTAAACTGCGTGTAACCTTGTTCAACTGATGCTTGATGTGATTTAATAAAATAGTTAGCTTAATCTGCATCATGCACTTTCCTAATTGTGTGATTGAATTAACTAAAACTGAATCCATGTGTAGTGTGAGAGGCACTGAGAATATATATTGTTCTCTTCTGTAGTTTAATGGAAAACGCAGATGATGTTAGTCACTTTGAATACAACACAAAGAAGTACGAGCAGCAGCTGAGATCTACAGTGTCTACCTGCAAATGCTACAACACTAAGGTTCTAGTTCACTACATTAAATGAAAACATCTGACAACATAACTCCTGAAGCCCAAATACAAATATTGTCATTTAGCCTCCATTTTTTATTTCTCTATGTTAGTTGGGCTAATTGTGACCTGATAAATGTAAAAACAAAGAATTATCTTTTTACCTGATGTAGTTTCAGAGAAAAACTGTGTTCACGTATGATAACATTTACTTTCAATTTCAATAAAAAACTATAAAGTCGCAATTGAGTAATGATATGCAAAACTCAACATTTGTCCTGAGTACAATAACAAAATGAGAAACAACAATTGTGCCCCTTTGAGCAATGGCTCATTTGAAGTGCTGCTAAAAGTTGCTAGAAGATGTTTGTCTGTAAAAGTAAAAGTATAATGTCCTCGTACGTGGATATCAGGACCTTGTGTGCAATTTTTTTTATTTTAGTCTAGACAACCCAGAATGTGATGTCCACATATGTGGACGCCAGGCCTTAGGAGGTCAAAGCATCTAATTGCAGAAAATGAAAAATTGTCAAAACACCAGAAAAGGACAAAAAAGGTCTGTGCACATGACGTTAATACAAGATTTCCTTGTTCAGACCCTCATTCCCCAGTTTAAAGGACATGAATGAGTTAATGAAATAAAGTAAATGACCGTCCTCCTGCTTTCCTCTTTATCAGAGATCAAGATAGACGTAATCAAATGAATCTGATGGAGCAGAGGCATGTTGCAGCAACTTGAGGTCACGTCTTGTAAAATGTCTAGACAGGCACACAGTAACATGAGTCAGTGTACAATGCTGCCGTTTCCCATGTAGACCATCAGAACGAGGCAACGGTCACAAATTTGGTCTCACCCCTTGCATTTCTTACGATACACCTAAAATATAGCTTGTTAGAAGATTTTTTAAATTAATTTCTCCTCAGGCTATGCAACAGGCAGACCTAGTATGTGTGTCTCACCTGCTGATTACTGATTGGGAAACACGCGTGATGTGGCGTGTGTGTAGATTGTGAGGTAAGCACAATTTGTTCTTTACTTTGCTTGGCAGACGCTTTTATCCAAAGCGACTTACAGGGAGCTAGCGCTGGGTGTCTGGCTCAAGGACACACCTGGTAGGGGATGAACTAGGAGTCAGACGGGATACGAACCTGCGACCTTCTGTATCCCAGTCTGGCGCTTAACCCATTGAGCTACCAGGCCACTCTTTTGCTTTAAGTGGAAACCAAACAGCTCTGTCGTAGTTTAGATTGTGACCTTTTGATTCTAGTATTTTAAGCTCAAACGCAGAACTGAGGCATAGTTCCAATCAATCAAACTACAGCGTTGAGTGTCTGACAGGAAGTGTGTTAGTCTACTGCGCAGATATCGGCAGTGACACAGCAGGACAAGGTCTGTCCTTTCACATCAGCCATTGAGTCATCACTGTGTTTCTGTTGGGTGTGTGAGTCACTCTTAAAGTCAGTGCAGTTTTAAAAACTGTGGAGACAAGTTTAATTTATGCGGGAATTTAAAATCTGTTTTCTCTGGTAAAGCCTTCAGTCATTGAAACCTCAGCCATACATTTCTATGGTTTTCTCCTGACTCCTGGTCTGTGTCATTACTTGATTAAGTATTAGATGTACCATTACAAAGTGCGCTGGTCCACCACAGTCATGTCTGTAGTGTGTAACCTCGGAAAATGTGGTTTAACCGCAAATGTCTGATAGTTTTTTGCTCTCATTGGTGATTCAGCACATCTCAGTGACTACTAACTAAACTGCATCTGTTTGCTGGAGAAGGGGCTGATGCAGAGTCAGGATTAAATTAAGTTCTGAAACATTCTGAAATGTTCCCATTTGATCAGCTAAGCTATGTTGTTTTTTTCCCTATTGTTGCGTAACCATCATTAACACATACACTCGTAGAGTTCGGACATGTTTTGAGCTGGCTCCGTGGAAGGTGTCAGTTGGTCTTTTTTATGACCCATCACCATCGTCTAGACTAAAATATCAGCTAATGGATTGCTTTGAAATCTTGACAGAGAAATCACATTTAAGGGGATTTATCCACAGCAGGTGAATCAATAAGACTTTGGGGACTTTCTGACATTTCTCCCCACAGTGCCACCATGAGCTTGACATTTGCCGCCCAGTAGGTGTTGATAAGCAAACACATGCACCTGCAGCATGTAGCTTGGTGACCATGGGTAATCCTCCCAGAAGTATTTTTCCACTTCTTTTTTTGTTCCTTTGGCAGAAGACTCAGAGCAGCAGCAGTAGTGGCTCAGTGTACCAACAGTCTGTGTACTATGGCTGCAGAAAAGAAGGGGGGAAAAAAACAACACACTCCATGTGTACATCTGTGTCCTAAGCTGACAGTCTCAGGGCTGGTGCTTGTTGGCGAGGTTTGGAATCTGCCTTTGTGGCTTGGCCCAGGCTTTCGTCCTCTCCATTCACTCCCTCTGAGGTCAAGGAGTTGTGCTTACTTGTGGGAAGCTTTTATACTGTCTCTTGTAATGAGCGCTCTCAGCAGGAAAACAAGGTCTTGTTTTTCCAGAGTTCAGGGTCGATTGCCTCCGCTGCTCTGCTCCGACCTCAGTTAAAATCCCTTTTTCCTGAGGACGACAGCTTCGACTCGGGACTCCATGCGGCGTACCTGACACGCTGGTGATGATAATGGACCACATGCTTATCAACTATAGAACAAAAAAATGCATACATCAAGTATGTACACTGTGTGCAAAGCTCCCCTTGCCGATGAAATGTGCAATACATGTTCTGTCTGTAGTCAGCTTGTATAAATTGTGATTGTGTTTCACACCCAAACTTTCCCACATCCAACAATAGAAGAAGTGCCCTGACACACATACATTTTACACTTTCAAGCTACGACGTGGCTTTGAAACTAAAGCAGTCTATTAAAGTGGAGGCGCAGGAATGTGATAAATTCTTATAAGGCAAATCAGACTAGAACATCCTGAGGACACAAGACTATTACATCTATTGTCTGACTGTGGTTTTCAGCTTAGCCCCTCTTGGTATTTGGTCTGGCAAAAAACATAAAAAATAGAATGCCTGAGCATCTTGTGTCAGCACATTTCTTCCTACATCTTTTTCTTCCTTGTTTGGCTGAGAGCTGAAGAGTTTTTTACCTTTTTAACGATGTACAACATGGATGAGATGACGACTATAACTGTAAGAACTAAGTATTTTACCTTTGATGCTTTTGATTGAGTTTAGTGTTCACCTGACACCGATACTGAGTGCCGCTGAGAAGTCCACTTGTCAGTGATTAAAAGGGTAATGAGGGTTTTTGTGCTGCAGTAACGACAGACAGAGAGCTTCTTCGAGCAGGAACATGATTGCAGTGAACACGATGACAGACAGATGAAATCAGCCAAAACTGCTGACAGGAAATGAAGAACCTCTTGATGATTTTAGTCGTCAAGTTATTAAGTTTGTCATTGAAAACTGAATTTGAATCTGCACCATACTGTAGGTTAGCTGAAAATGACTTGTCTTCCCTCCATGTTTACTGATACGCATTATATTTTGTCTCGGAGCAGTTCAGAGTGAAGCCCCATGTTGGCAGCTGCGCCGATGAGCAGATGTTTGGAGATGAGATGACTGGAACGCAAAAGGAGTGGATTGACACAACTGAACGTAATTCTAAACGTTGTATATTTAGCATTAAAAAAAGAAGTGCGAAAAGCTCAATTTTGATGAAATGAAAGTGAACAGTGAGCTTGGATGTCTAATGTCTATCATTTATCAATCCGACAGTTTTACATGTGAAATTTATGTAAAAATTCAACACAGCCCTTATAACTTTCACCATATTTATTCATAAATAACAAATGCCTAATAGAAACTATTATTCTTAATAAACCGAGATGCACTTCTAAAAGAATGTGTGGATGGAAGGCTGAGGACAGAAAATGAAAGTCACACATCATCAAAAGTTCAAGTACACAGTACAGGAGAAGCAAGTTTCCTCTGCGCTTATGGGGGAACATTGTTTGTTTGTTTGCTCTTATTTTTCTGTACAAAAAAGTGATTTTTGTAAAATACAAAGTCATAAAGTGATATTAAAATCAATCCTCATATGTCTTAAATATAGTGATGCATTGTAACAATAAATACAGCTTGCTTTGAATTTAATATTATTCTTTTTTTTTTAAGTATTATTTTTTGGGATTTGCAGCTCTCTCTCTCCTGGTCTATAAATGAAAATAAATTTCAAACTCTGTCTAAAAGGGAAAGTTTTTGCTTCACATGGCTTTCGTCATGAATAATAGATGTGAATAATAGAAATTCAGATAACAATTCTTGGGTTTCCACATATTAATTTATAAGATGTGCATTTTATATGCTCATGGGTCCCTCTTGTGGTTATTTACTTCATTACACATTTAACAATCTAAGTGCAGCATGATCTGTAAAAGTATATTGTATGTTTAAAATTAAAATTTAAAATGTGAATTGGAATTCCCACAACACACTCAGTACCACTCCTTATTGGATTATTTAATTTGCGGCTTCGATTTGTGTGTTTTTCATTCTGTGTCACAGATGCTCTGCATCATATAGGTTTTCATTTTAAGATTTCAGATGAAATGACAATTTTATTAGTAGTAAGTGGTATTATATACTCATTTGTCTAAAATTAGACACTAAATACCTTCGCTCTTTCATTTGTGATGCATTCCGTGAAAATATTCAAAAACTGCAGTAATATGAAAAACTGGTTTGATTTATTCTACAATTCAATGTGTCCCTGTATGGAGTGTGGAAAGGACACAATATAATAATGTAATAAGGACATTTTGAAATAAATTGTTCGTTTAAATAATTTGTATGTTTGTTTAATGTTTGCATTGTTTGTAATTATGATGTTGTAATTTATTACATTTATTATATTGTGTCCCTTTCCACACTCCATATTACTCTTCTCTCGTCATGTGTCACATATGTCAGCTCCAGCATTCAAACCTCTGACAGATGGTGTGAATATTACTGTTGCATGTACTATTGATTATATCCAAAAGGGGGCAGTGCAAATCAAGTGTCATACCTACAAGCACCTGGTAAACTTTTCCTTTTGGGTCAAGGGTATTTGACCCTTTTTTTTAGTGTAAGACACATTAAAATTGAAATCCCGACTAAACCGCATTAACGTTGCTGTTTGTCCTATGGAGTAATGTCAGGGAATAGAGTAAGCTACATAGTGTAAAGCTGAAACTGGAAGAGGTTGGTAAAAAATCTGGCATCAACACAGAAACCGAGCTTCAAGCAAGGGTCCACTACTTGACACTGACTCCTCATTTCTGATTTCTATTTCAAGTGACTTACATCGTAACTATCATCAGATGCAGAGTTGTCTTTCTCACAAAGTGTGTTGGCTTTGCCAAAACATGAACTTGTTTTGTTTTTTGACTTAGCAGTGCTGCTCTGGATATCTGTTGCTGATCAAACATGCCAGGCTGTCAGTGTTGATGTACAGCTTGTAGATGACTTTTTCTCTTTGTAGATTATACTTCTCAGATCACGAGCCACAGAGAGAATGGCTGCAGAGCTTTAAGCGATGGAAATTACGATGGCTCAGTGCGATTGCTGACAGGACATCTCTAAAGGGTAATCTTTAAAGAGCTGGAAACCACTAAACTGTGAGGGAAAAGTCCAGTAGATTCTGCTGGCAATCACTGGTAACTCAGCTGGAGACTCCTGCGGCCTCATGTACCTCAAACCTCGTATTCATGTGATTAATGACAGAACATCTTAGGGAGTTTTCTGCAAGAGTTATATCACTGATGCTGTGCATTATGATGAAACTGAAACATGACAAAGGAAATATTGTTGCAAGCTAACAGGGTCTCAGGCATTCTGGGTGAGACAATGATGAAATTATAAGTTTAAAGGGTCAGGTTACTAAAAAATTAACAGTTGTCTATTGTGGAGATTCAGACATATCCACCACTGCCTAAACTAGAGCTGACAGTGAAAGTTTAAAAATCTCAGCAGCTTTCCAGAACGGGACATGGATGTTGTTTTAGATAACTCACAAAACTCGCAGTGGACTGTCTTAAGTGTTTTCTACATTTGATACATTTCTGAAAGTTGAAGATTTAAAGTGTGCGTTACTAAGTATACGGTAAATGCAGAAGTCTAAGTAATTAGCTATAATTAATGAAATAACAAATGTTTTAAACATGTATTATAAGTGCAGGACTATGAATGATATGAACAAGGGGGTTATGACTTTGATAATATGACTGGCATATTATATCAATGCAGTGATTCCTTTAATGAAAGGAAAAGGTTTTAACTCCATCTTTCAATTTAACGGATCAAGATTTTAAGGTATAAATGTGTAAGATTCATACAGAGTGTTCCACACATTCATTAAAAGGCAATGAACTCTGGAAATGCTAGACAGACACCTTTAGTTGAATATTTTCTTACACAAACCATAAACGGTCAGAAAACACTAACATGTTTATTGAAGGTGTGTTATTGTGGTACTCTGTGTATTCAAGACATGTCAGTCACTCTGAGAGTGATATTGGGTTCACATTTAGAGATTTGGTTTAGTGGTGGTTCCTTTTTTTGCATTTGGATCACAGATTGTGTGTTTAAGTCAAGCATGGACATGGGTGTTCCTTGTTGACATGATGCAATCCCCAGGGCCTGTCCTAAAAGCCAAACTAAAGTAATGAAATCATTCAGTGGTAAGGATCTTGGCAAATCAGAGGGACCCATATACTACAAAGATTTACCATTCATTTCTCTTGGAAAACATGGGAGTGGGGAACAAGACAGTGAAAAGAGAGAGTGGGAGGTGAGGGAGAGGTCCGTTCAATGGAGCCAGGGTAAGAATTTATGGTCAGGAAGAGCGATGCATGTGTAATTTACGGTGCATGCTCTACCATTCCCCCTACCCTCCCCTTTGGTAATGAGAAACGGCTGTTTTGTTGTAGGGCCAAGGCAGGGTATACCACCTCCCTTCTGGCTATGACACACCATTAGTTTTTATTTCTGTCTGTGCTTTTACGACCCCTGCCCAGGCGCCAGCGTTTGGCCAGTGATCGGGACCATCACACCATCTAAGCTCTTCCATCTCCCAAGCTGACCTCCTGTTGTCTGGGGAAGACCATACTGTAGCTAAAGAGGGGTCCTGACTGGAGATGATAACCTCACGCAGCCAGCAGTAATAGTATGAAGACACCTACTGTGAAAACCTAATTGTGAGTACTGTACTGATTAACAAACACATGTTTTAAAATATGTCACAAATAACAAATAATATTTCTACAGCAAATCCTCACGAGGCAGAAACTAAGGTGAGAGAGAGAAACGCCAGTGAACATGGTGACAGTTAACAACACTTCATCTGGAGGTAAAGGCTAAACCAGTCTCACCTGAAACAGCCTGAGGCCAAAACTAATGTGCAGAATGAGGAATCATTGCACAGGAAACTGCGAATGAGCATAGTAAGCTGAGCCATAAAGTCAGCTTGGGATAGAAATTTAAAGTGGATAGTTTGTTTTGCAAGTTTAATGTAGTTTTCTCTTCTCCCCAAAAAGTTTATAACCTTGACATTTAAATAATAATAATAATAAAAAATAAAAATAAAACCTGTGAGTGTTTCTTGCTCCATCAGATTCACCTGGTTTCCCATTATTTGTAATTCATTCAGTTTTACTGTGGATATATCCAATAGAAAGAATAGCCAATAATATTAAAATAATACCCATATTGTATAGAAACAAACAAAAGAAATATTTAATTATATTTTAGATTGATAGCATAGTCTTTACAATAATGTGCCCTTATGTTATACTGTACATTTAGCACTGTGCACATAGTAAGAAACCACACCGGAAGCTTAAATGCACAAAATCAGTGTATGACAGAAGTTCGGTCAGCTTCATCTGATTTTTATTTATGCGTTCACAGAATAAGCTATACATGATGATACTAATACTCCTTATGTTTATTGATAAACACAGTTTGACATATTAAGTATCACAATCCATTGTATGAACGAGTAATGTAGCATGTAACTTCTCCAGGAACTAATATCTTGTGTAAAGCAAGCCATCCCATTCTAAGAAAAAAACAAAACATAATCTGTTTCAGCAATGTCATGAAGCCAGCATTTTGAGTATAAATGTATAAAATACTACGATTGTTCGGAAACTTGAGCAGTAGGAAACATTGGAGTGTGCAAAATCCTCAGACCCTGTTGCAAACATACATGATTACAGAGCAGCTGATGATTTGATGGCTTACGTAATAATCCGTGGCCTGTAGTTACTGCATATTCGATATATCACTGTGAATTTACATTTAGTTCCTTTTGCTTTCCAGACTCTATGCCTTCAATCTGTGAGACAGATACAAACACGTGTTCACATGTAAACTCACATGAACAAATTCCACTGACGAACAACTTGATCTCGTGCAGAAATGCATAAAAAATACACCTAAATATAAATTTAGGGAGAAGCAAACACACGCATTCACACATACACACACACACACACACACACATGCAACCTTTTACACATACACATACTAGTGTTTTCATTCGTTTTTTTCTGTGCGTGAGTTATTTTTTGATACAAACACCAGCATACCAGCAACAACTCAAAGGTCTGTGCCAAGATATCTAAGAAGGATAGGAGCTGAGCTCCCAATAACCCCTCACTATATCTTCTTTTAGGCTTATTTCGCAATAAGACTGCCTCCTAATATAAGATACAGAATATCTTCTGTCCTCAACAACCACACATGATTTCCAGTGCCTTTATTTTTGTTTCATCGCACAATATAAAATAAAGGTACAGAGACATAACACTAATTATTCTCTTTACATCACGTACAGCGGCTGTTGAGAAAATCCATCTGCTACCTCTCACAAACACAAAAACAAATGAAGAACAGACTGTGATTAAAATCAGACTGGAACAAAATACATCATAGTCTGAAGGGACTCCTCATTCATTATCACACTTTCAGCCTGAACATTCAAAACACAGGATCTGTTCTTAGTTTAAAAAGTGACATAGGTTAGTTTGTGACTGTGTGAACTGTGCCCAACCACAACCAACGTGACTTTGTTGTCCAACAGCGATCCCTGGCAGTGGAATGAATATCAGGTTGCCACTGAGACAGTGGTCTCAGATATGTAAAGGCTCCTTTAAGTTGCAGCAATCCTCCAGTTCTATTTGCATCTTCTGAAATGCATAGCAGCATGAATCCCTTCCTTCATCACTTTGATCCTTGTCTATGGTTGGTGCTGTTGGATGAGACACTGTCTGTGTTTTTCTCTCAGCCCCATCCAGCAGACTCTGTTTAGCTACTTTAAGTGACAGAGCTGGTTGTGATGCGCGGAGCAGTGGTTGTTGTGCTCTGGCCTTTTCTCCTCTTCCCCCCACCGCCACCACCTTCTCCTCCCCTATTGCCTTCTCTTCCGTCTCGCCCTCGCCCGCGAGTATTCTCTTTCTCTCTTCTGCTTACATCGTCCTGTCGGTCTCCCTTAATTTTCCTCTCTGAAATAAATGCACAGAACAGGTTGATATGTTATGTTTACATCACAGGACGCTGATGCAGAAGTGCTTGACTAAACACAACTCCAAACGTATATTCCTGAGACACGTGTTACATCAGAAGGTGTTGCTGCTGTCCCGCCACCTTTAATACAAGTAGAATCATAAAATTGTGTAAACCATGCACCACAAAGAGTTTTCCTATAAGTATAAGATTAAGTGGCACAAAATGTTTTACACACACTGACATCTTCATCAGCATGACTTAACCATGCTATACCTCTAATACACAAACTTTACATCTAGTGCAAAGATCATGTCACAAATTAAATAAGTTAATCGCTTCCAAACACATGGAAAGAGCTAATGGCATTTTACATGTTTAACCTTAAACAGCACCTTATACCTGACATTGGTATTCAGCTTAAGTACGGTCACACAAAGACACTAGTCTTTAATTTCAATTTCAAGAGCTATTCAGTCCCTAATAACACACACACACACATAACAGCCCTAGCTCCTCTCTGTGGGTATGCCTGCATTAACATTCACACTTACCACGCATTTTAAGAGTATAATTGCTCTCTAAATATAAACATCCAGCAGAGTGTCCACATGTAATTCACCCAAGAAAGATAAGAGCTTGGTTGAGCTATGGAATTTAAAATGTAGCACGTGTATACAGAGCACTCAAGACTGTCAAGTGACACTAATTCCTGTCGCATAAATCTGCTTGAAATCACTTCTGGACTAATAAATTAAACATTGTCAAGGGCCCGGTAATGGCCCACAAGGACGTGAAGAGCTGTCACAAAGTGGAAAAAGTGCCTCTAGACTTAGATGGCTATTGTTTAGGCAGCACTCAAAGGTATTTGGTTTTGTATATCTGAGACCGTGTATGTATGCTGCAGGATGTTTGTTATGAACTTGTGCATTGAGGTATCTGCACATATTGGAAACTGAGTGAACACGCGCCAAGGGCTGTACTGTGTTCACGACGTCGCTGACAATAGCAGGGCTTATGGCGCCACCGTGTTTGTCTACTGGCCTGTAGTAATAACTGTAGGTCTGTGTTTATTTTTTTTCCAGGGTTTTTAAAACTTCTTATATAAACAATTATGATTCTCTGAGTTAAATCCAAAGTATGAAAACTGAACGACTCAAAGGTGCAGTGCTTCTCAGATTTCACCAAAAGAGATTTCTACACAGCCAGTGAAAATGTACAATGATGAATTACACTTGATGTAGTTGAATGTGGACAGACTTAACACAAAAATATTTATTCCCCACCGGCTCGGTCACAGTTGTTTTACTGTCAGCTGAGAACTAAAATGTTTAGTCCCACACAGTAGTGCATAAACAGGAATATTTAAAGTTTTTTCTGAGCCACAATCCTGATAACATCACTGAAAATAAATTTGGTGTGTTGGCTCAAATAATATAAGAAGATTGCGTGTCCATTATGCATGTGTCGTGTCAATAAACATTACTGTGTGTTTGGTTACTCTTCAGACAAGCACATAATATTGAGTCGTAATAGATTCAATTAATATGAGTGAGGCACAATGAACAGCAGTAGAGCCAGAGTGAAGCACAGGGTCCTCACACACACTGATGTGCTTACTGTGTGAGGACTTCTAACAAATCACTACTGGAGCCAAGAGAGGGGGACTCCATCAGTTTATGACAGCTCTGATTGCACCCCATCTGCATCCAAGCTAAACAATTGTGCCTGACAAATGCAATCACACATCCAGAAAATTCTGTTTTCGCGTGAGACCCTTTAGTGGAGCTTCAGGAAAAGGGGAAAAATTTGCAGCCAAATCAACACAAAGCGTGCGATCTGCAGACCACTAAATCACTAATGTTATACAAGGTCTGCCCCCTGTGTTTTATATAGCCAGCCTGCCAGCCAACTCCCACAGACGAATCCACAGCTGTGCTCTTCCTTGCAACGAGTTTACCCACATGAACCGGCTCACTGGAGCATCTAAGTTTTGTACCGATGCAGTTAGCAGCACAGCCGAAGAAAAATGGGCCTTAAAGTGTCCTCAACGTCAACACCTCCACCTATTTTATAATCCACACTCATCATTCATGACGTAGCTCACATGTTATCCTCGCCCTCCCGATGTGACCTGCCGCTGCTCATAGTTAACCGGCATGTTTTATAGGGCAGTTTATAATATTTCACTTTTAATTATTCTTTTGAACGCACGGATGGAATTCTTTCCAGTGTGTCGGCGTCAGAGAGAGTATGCTCGCTTCTCATTTGTCAAATTGTGCCGTCACAGCCTGTGCAACTAAGAGCTCGCTCGTCACTGAGCTACATGTATTACAAGCCTCTTTCCCTCTGGACATGACCACAGGTCTATACGGGACATTGTCAGATTATGTTCTGTTCTTTAGCATTAGACCTCTAATAGAATTGTCCAATAATAGAGAGTGATGTTGGAATACACCAGCACCCTCAGTCTTTAATCACACATATCATCACGTTGCAACATGTGCACCGATATTGTTATGCAATAAATCCGCTAAGTGTGCCACCACCCAGGAAAGGTTTCAAATACTGCTTGTTTACAGTTACACTTTGCCTTTGTAATGCAGTTTCCATGTTTGTTTCCATTTCGGTAAAATGAGCACATTCAGCTGAACGAGTTGGTAATTGCTAAAATTTAGTGACACAAGATATTAAAGTTTTAATTTCATTACATTTTTCATCCAATATACTGTGGACAAACGTAGCTGCACTGTAGTATCGAAGCCGTGGCTGCACGAGGCCCAGAAAGACTAATTAGCTTGTAAAGTTGATAATGGCTATTGACTGGATAATGACTGTTAACCCGCTGTGCAGAAGATAAGAGCCCAAGCAAACATAGCATAGCCGTGTACGACTCCAGCTTTAACGGCCCTCAGAACACATAGCCCTTTCAAGCTGGGATCCTCGTCCAGCTTTGCAGTGCATAATGTTCACTCTCCATCTGCCTGGTTCCATGAAGTTTATTGTTTACATGCTGTGAAGACAAGTGATTTTGTATCCTTCTATGATTTCAGCTAAACCAAATCCAATCAACACGTTGTGGGCCACACACAAACTGGCGGGAATGCTAGTCTTTGGATGTTGAGTAATGGATCCATCACTCAACATATCAGCATTTCAGGAAGCAGAGGAGCTTGACTGCTTATTCAGTGGTAATGTGAGTTCTGCCATCTGACTTAAACTATTATTAATTTCTTTCTGCACTTTGTGTATTTGTGTTTACCTCTGATACAGGGTGTCTTGGTCACCGTGCACTTTCTTTTTTCTGTTTGTGGAATGCAGGTCTGTGAGGGTAGAAAGGCTGGGGAGGTGTCTGGGCTGTGAACCTGGAGAAGGGGTACACGAACCCGAGATTGCGAGCCTTTCTTAAATCCACATGTTTTGTTCTTCTTCATACAAGAACTCCACGGGCTCCACTCACCCAGTTCGCAATCTGAAGAAAGAGGATGGAACAAAGAGTGAGTGAGTGAATTGTTCACAGCTCCAGTGTCTCACATTTGTTTTGCAGCCTTCCTGTCTGATATTTACAGCTCAGCAGTTAAAACACAGGGTAATGAGCTTAAGTCATTTCCGAATCTGAAAACAATTGTTTCTGTTTATTTATTAGCAATGGATCTGAGAAGAGAAGGTTGCTATGAACCCCAACATCTACAAAGTCATATTCTATTAATTATTAATATTCATTACTGTGCTAGCTTTAACAACATATTGATGTTCTCAGACTCCAGTTAAAGGACCATCATGTGAAGCCAAAAAGTCCGTTAAGAGCTTTAGATTTTTTGCTGCACGGAGCCAAGATGCCTGTAGATAGTTCCACTGTTAAGGTTGTCAAAACTTGTTTCTAACTTATGACATAATTATTTTCAACAGAAACGAAAGCACAGAAAGCAGAGGTCAAATAGTTGGTCCTGTTCCCCTTTACCAGAGTGACTAGCTGGATGAGTAGTTTACATTATATTTATATCACAGGGCGTAGCCATCAAGCATATTATGTTTCAATGTTAGAGTTACTAAACAGTGAAAGGTTAAAGGTCACTCACCAACACATTCCATGGTCTGATTGGCAGTGCGTTGGCCTGGAGGGCAGCTTACGTAACATCGCCCACTGTGTGAATACAAGCCCTCCTTACATTTTGTGCAAAAATTGCGATTGAAACACGCTTCACAATTGTCTATTTTACATTCTGAAAAAAAAGGAGAGACAAAAACACAGTATCAAATTATAGTAATAAAATAATTTAAGTATTCAGTATTCAGATTTTCCCTCCAGCCCAAGAAATCTGTAATTTTTAAAGTGTTCTTAGAGTGTTCATTGCACTTCTGGCTGAAAAAAGTAAATAGTTATCCAGAGACAGGACAAGAGGAACTTTTTATTTCCTCTGAGAGATTTATTAGTGAATAAACAACACAGGGTCTACTTGGGGGCAGTAATACTCTTCTCTTAAAAACACATGCACCACAGGCAATGTTTTTTTGGAAAGCGACAGTGAATGAGTACAGCAATGAGTGGGTTCCTCCACACCTCAGACTCATTAAATTCTTTGATTCTCCAGTAAAACAAACAACTTCTTGAAATCTGGATAATTACAAACACAGGAGGATAAAAACCATACATCTAAAAGACTCCCACAAGCTTTGGCTTCATCATGAAAGGAACTTTCTCATCACTCACTTCATCTGAATCTCTCACCTCGCCTTAAACAGTGGTGAGAGATGGAATATTTCTATATGGGAAGCATGTTGAGATCCAGACTCATAGTATGCATGTGTGCTAGATTTAGGAGTGTTTACTCTACAGCTGGTCTGTTGCCAAGATTAGAAATGCTCCAACACTGAATCCATCACTAAGATCTTAAAGTACTTGCCTCCTGCTCCCAATTACTATTTTTAAGCCCCTGACAGCTAAATTTGATAGTCCTGACGTTTGTAGCACTATAATGTAAGACAAATGTTGCTAACAAGACATTCTAGGATGACATGAAGTCAAATGACTGGATAATGACCCGGGCTATGCACTGAGGGCCAAGAAGAATTTGTTGAGGAAATACAACTTTCTCAGCCGTAAACTAGGAACATTTGAAGATATGCATAAATTATTTTACAATGATACAAAATGTCATTTAAAATGATGCTGTTCATGTTGAATAAGAGATTTTGTTTTGTGCGTCCTGGTATAATGGTACACTGGGGTTAAACTAGACGTTATGGCACCATCATCAAAGTGTGCATTATGCAGAGTTATTTATTTACAGGTACTTGCTTTGGGGCTGAGTAAACATTAGACATTATTTAGTACATCTGATCAATACTGTATTATGAGAGGAATCAGCAGTCAAACAAGACACGAAAGATAAGAGTAGCCTCCACCACAGGCTGGAGTGCACTGCCCACCAAAGGCGTACACCTAGTGTATGTGGTATTAACAATGGTAGAAGCAGCCAGTTTATACTGAATATAATAGAATTTTACACATTTTGAACAGTATACAGACTCATTAGCAGTCATTCCCTCCCGTTATCCTTTTAAAAACAGACAAACAAAAATGCACTTGAGAAGTCTTTTGTTGGGATTTTGTTGCAATCCTGTTTTCTTCCCACACCTAAGAGAAAACAGACGGCAGGCTCAAGTGCTGGCACTCATTGGCTAAAACTATGGAACTGGTGCCACAAGACCCAGCTAAGTAAGTTTGGCAAGTACCATGAATGTGGCCAGCCTTTTACCCACCTTCCAAATGAGCCAAACCTGCCTATAACCATAATGAAGACCAAATTAACTTTACTGACTCCCAGTTCAGCAAATACTTGGCCAGGTTTGGTGGCTATTCTGTGTCCGCACAGATAAGTAGCAGCAGCAGAGGCACGGCAATGTCACCAGAGGTCACTTACTATGCTTCTTTTTTAACAAGGCATTCAATAAGTGGGAGCATTTTAAAAGGCAACAGGAAAAGACTAAATAAAAAGAGAAAAGTGAACAGGGGCCCTTATTTTCCTGCAATCATTTTTAAGTTCTCTGTGCTACACAGAAAATTGTGAGAAGTTGAAATATTTAAATTAGACACATGAGACAAATAAGCAATGTATCCCTGCACTTCTCTAAATACCCTGTATTGTACATAAACAGGAGATGATGAGCCAAAGATAAACAGATAATTTGCTCTCTTTTGGGTTTGATCAGCTGTGAGTTTTTTACAGAGGGGGCTGTCGCCCAACAGTAAGTTGTAAGAGAATTCCAGATGTGTTTCTAATGTGCCCACTCAAACATCCTGTTGATGTTTCACCGACACTTAAAGTATCCCAAAGTCAAGACAAAGCAAAACTCACGGATACATCTGTTGTTGCCTTCTGGGTTCCTCATGCCAAAGTATCCCATGGGGCAGGAGGCAAGGCACACCCCTATCTGACGGATGTCACTGCGCTCCAGGTACATGAAGAGCTTGGGCTTACATTTAATGCAGCCGTTATACTCGGAGCATCGCTCACAGCCTTTGGAGCAAGATGGTGGCCCTTCAGTACTAACTGTGGAAACACAAGGTAAACAGAGAGAAAGGAACAGCCACACTGGTGTAGGAGACATGGTGTGCATCACATAAACGCATTCAAATATGAATTTTAAGAAGTAAGAAAAACCCCAACAAAACAGGCAGCTGTTAACATTCTACCCCTGAGACCAACATCAGGAGACATAACCCGCCACGAACCTGCCAGTACTTTATCACTCCAACATGCAGGGGTTAATGGTTGCAGCTTATTCCAACAAGGACAATGCCAAACATCTTTGTTTGAACAGTAACTCACTGTTTACTTCAAACCTCTTGCTGGAGATCCTTAACAGACTCATTTGAAGCAACCTAGGTAACTGGAGACTGACAGGCCAGTCAAAATAAGACAACCAATATCACCCAGGGTCTCTACTAGGGTCAGCCAGCAATGAACTTGGCATTAAAAACCATGCAATGACGATGGGCAAGCCCCTGCAGAACCAGTGTTCTACATCGGTACTAACCAGCAAGTAGGCCCTGAGGTATGAGACTAGAGGACTAAAAAACACATTTATCCTTCACTCCCTTCCCATTCATTCCCAGCTCACACATTAATCCAATTCCTCATCTTCAAAAGCACAAATATGCAAATCTGTGGTACACGCAATCATTAATCCAAATAATTTCTGGGAAACTTGAGTCAAAGTTCCAGAGAAACTAACCATTGTTGAAGTTGATTTACAGTCCTCTCCAGTATCTGCTCTAAATAGACATCTATCTGTCCTGTCTCCCTGAAATAAGTTGGATGGTAAAAACCTAAAAGGGTTCTGTTGTGAACAGATTGCACTACGCCTGGGTCACAGTAACCTCAAACGCACAATTATTGCACAATGTCACTAATAATGATAAAAGTAATCAGGCCCTGGGGAGTAATATTTAATCATAGCAGTGGGAGTGAATGAAACTGAGAATGTGAATTTTGGAAACTCTGTGGAAGCAACGGGAGCAGCAACGGGAGCAGTGTGTGCTAAACTCCTTTCTGTTTTATCTCTGCGTGACACCGGACAGATTCACAGGGGGAAACAGAGAAAGTCCATGGGGAAGAAAACCCCATGTGACATGTGCTTTGGTTAGCAAGGGAGGTGGTCAAAGGAAACACAGAGTCTGATAGTATTGAAAACACAAAAGCTATGAATCAGAACTGCAAACCTCCCTTATATCTCAAGGGAGGAAGCCTCAAGTGACCGTGACATGCTAGAGGGTGCTTACTGTATGTATATTGTGAGTGACCCAAATCCTTCTGTGCTTATTCCAGTGGCTCATGGCGAACACAGTGCCAGCACTTATGTATGCATGTACACGTGAACAGGAACACTGTAAACATATCTTATTTCTACGACACAAACAACTGCATTTCTTCTCCAGTAAGTGTGATTTTAATAATGCCACATCTGTTCCTGTAGCCAGAGAACACTGATTCACAGCAGTTGGGGCGAACTTGGCATTGGCTGAAAGCTCCTTGTGTGTAAAGGAAGAATAATTTCAAAGCTGACAGTAACACCAGCGCAAAGGCTGGGAGGCCAGAGACACACGGCATGCCGGCGCGAGCACCACCTTTGTGGTTGCGTGAGGTCAGAAATATGCTTTCAACAGCACAGGCAGCATGTTCCAATTTAGAGCTTACAACTGTCAGGTACTCATTCCATTATGTGGCCACAGAGCTAGACACCAAAACAGCGATGGCTTTGAGGGTTAATCCATCAAAGGAAACCTCGATAAACAATCCTAATAAAATGGTATACAAAAACGGAGAGAGGCAATCTTATAAAGAGTTAGAAACATGAGCCATTCAGGGGAAACACGGAACCTTACATAACCTCCACTATGAAAAACAAATGTGAATGACGATAAAATAAACAAAATGTTATCTTTACTTTGCTTGTTAAATGTTGGTAGGTCTGTGACTCAATGAAAGGCAGCAGATCTGAAGGAGAAAATATATATTAAAACACACTGAGAAAGACAGAACTCACCCCGTCTCTGCCTTCTTGCCTTTGAGAGCTTTACAGCATCACTGTGACCCATGGAGCTGAGGAATACCATTGCTAGTGCCAACAGTCCCAGCTGCATAGTCCCTGTTGCCTTCTCGGCCATGCAGGGTCCCCCCCTGCAACCAGATGGATCAGGTGGGGGGGCCCCCTTCCTCTGTGGGACAGGTGGATCCCTCTGCTGCTGGAACGATGATCCCTCCTCTCTCTGTGGTACTGTTCTCTTTCTGTCTCTCCTTGTCCTTCCTCCTCTGTCTCTTTGTATCTTTCACTCTAGTGGCTGCTGGGTCCGCAAGTCTGTGTAGTGGAGGGTGATGCTGCGCTTGCAAGTCCATACAAGCCTAAAGCACGGCACGCCATCATTCTAGTGTTAGCACTGGTAAAGGGAACAGACAGAGCAGGGTTGTAGATAGAGGGGGCGGGGGTTGCACAGAGGATGAAGAGGAGGAGAGACTGTAGAGGAGAGTGTCGAACTTCTGGTGGTTCAACCCATGAAGCAGAGAAGCAGGGAACCAGCTGTTTGAGGATGGTTTTCTGTCAGCGAGTGCCTGAGCTCACAAAAACAAGTTCTTTTTACAGATGCTAAGAAGGCAAATTAAGGGTGAAAAAAGATGGGAGTATGTTCTTGACACACCTGCTTGTACCTGCAGAGGAAAAAAAAGGCAAGGATCACATAAAGTTGTGGAAGAGCATTTAGAAAAGGGTTGACATGGCAGAAGATACAGTTGAAGGAATAAATTGACATTTTGGGAAATGCCCATCATCTGTAAAATCGTGACAAAATCCCAGACGTCACAATGTCAGCTTGTAGTGGCTGTCTTTCCACTTTATTCCAAATTTAGGTTTAAAGAAGCTGGAAGGCACAAGTTGTTACTTTTGAACAGAGTCATTTTTCCTCTGATTTACAGTATATATGCTAGGCTAAGCTAATGAACTGCTGCCTATATCCAAGAACAGTCACATAATGCAGCATTTAGCATGCTGCTGTACTGAGAATGGGAAAGGCAGCGCACACAGACACTGAAAGCCTTTGTCATATTTGGTGCGGAGATCTGTTTTAGATAGTGTCATACGCTGCATGTATTTACAGCTCTTGTGTGAAGAGGACACACAGAACATGTTAGGATCTTAGCAATGGGAGGTCCTCCCTCGCAGCCCAATAAAGAAAAATAAGACCATATTTGGCTGTCAGTTGTGGCTTTGAATCACACTACAGACAATGCCATTTGGTGCGTCTTCCAGCAGGCAACATTACATTCTTTGTTAAAGTATACAGAAAACTGAAAGTACAAGTAAGCTCTATATTGTTTTTAGCTTTACTCACCCAAAACATTTTACATATCTTTAAGGTTACAGCATTGTTATACAGTAATACATTAATAATAATAAAATCTAATAAATTTTACTTCTATCCAACTCAAGAGATTACAAATTCCTTATTCTTTTCATAAGAATAGGTCGTAGATATTATTTAAGGGTAAATCTGTTCTGAAATTAGTGCAAAACTAATTAGAAATACAAACAAACACACATATGCACTCACATACACTCAAATGACTAAAGCTTCGATTTCCATAGCTTTCGCACAGCACTGCCTTTCACGCTGTTTAATTACACAGAGGTCCTTACAGAGGGGAAGAGCAGTCCCTCAGACTCCCTTCCCCACCAGAATGTTTATTTACTTCATAACACTTGATGACTCATAATGTCATAGACACTTCTCAGATAAAGTCATATTTACAGGAAAGAGCCACAAGAGTGGTGCAGCCAGTCTTCTGCAGCACCTGTTTGTTACTTCAGAGAGTGATGATTAGAGAGCGGGACACGCTAAGAGTTTGGAACGGTCGGACCTCAACCTTTCCAGCAATGAGTAACTTAAGACGTGTGCCAGAGACTCTTTCATAACCCAGCACTCCCACGACTCTGTGCACCCTGCCAAAAGCCCACCTCGGCCTATCCATATCTGTTCTCACATGCCGATAAGAGACAGGATTGAACTGTTAACTGACGGACAAAACAAATTGTTCTACTCTTGGCCCAGCTCCACTGACTGGCCCCTTTTTTTTAACATGGCACATAACAAAGTCATCTCACCAGGCATCTGTGGCATTCGTATATTTTAAAAGTTCGTGTCTCTCATTTATCTGTTAAACTGTGTGCCTTTTCTTCATCACCAGCCTCGTTCAGCTCAGCCCAATGAAACTAAGCCCCATTCATCAAACAGTCAGGAGATTAAATTGCCTCCTTTGTAGGTTCTAAGTTTGATGTATCAATTATTCAAGCACTGAAAGGGAGCTCCCACTCTGGGTATTTATTAAACTGGAGAAGGTGCCACAACCCTGAGCTCAGACTTACAAGTAGTAGTAGTAGTAGTAGCATCCTGTAGATAAACTTTCTCCTTATGACTGAACTTATTGTTCTGGCTGAACACAGATCACAACCATGTATAACATGAGCTAACGTGTCCAAATCAAACACAACCCTATAAAAGGATTATAGGAAGAAGATAATAGTTGCATTTGCAATGTGCAACGAGCTGGAGACACAGCACACGAAATACTTGGGAATGACTAAAATGTTGGAGCCAAAACTTCCCTGCTCCACCACAGCATGGCCCAACATTAACCTCAAAACCCTCTTGTTTTCAAAATGAAATTATTTTTAAGTGGAATGTGCCACACAAACACCAAAAACAAACATAGTGGTAAATTCTGGTTTTTAAATGAGTACGTTTTGCTCCCTAAATCTGGCTGTTCGTGTGTGCAGGGAACAAAGCAACAGGAATTTGTGGGAGATTTTACTTAGCGCATTCACGTTCAGTTTATTTTGATATTAGTAAAATCCTTAGTGTTGCCTGCCAATCTGGGGCCCAATGAAAAACAGAAAGACAAAGACATAAAGAGATGATGCAACAGAGAAAAGGGGATAAAGAGATGAAGTGTGGACTGAGCCTATGGAGCCTGCCTTGAAAAACACACGCTGACACTCGTGCTCTCAAACCTTTTCGTGCAAATCTGTAAATGATAAGTAGCCCATCCACCTCAGCTATCTGAACTGAAATAGTGCAGAAATACCTGAGTGCACCATCAGCACGCACAGAAGCCTCAACCATTCTGGTTAATCGCTTCCTCTCCTCCGTGGCTTAAAGGGTTCAGGAAGTGAGAGGTCAAATTTTCAGCAACTGAAACATATTCAAGACTCAGAAGAGTATTGCTGATCTTTTTCCTCCATTCATACCATCACCAGACTCAACTGTTTACAGTTTTCACAGAGGTTCAAAGCCTGCACAGCTCCAGCATTCAGATGGTTGATCCTGTACAGCTCAGTTGAACAGAGTTCAACACACCATGCTGGATTACAGCTGTTTGGATTGCACGGATCTTCAAGGTGAAGGAAAATCCAGTGCAGATCCCCATCTCTCCTGAGTGCAGCATCTCTGCTGTCACGTTACTGTCCTGTTGTTTTTCTGAATTCTAGCACTGGGGAGGCTGACATCTATATTCTCCTGAGGATGGCGAGGAGCTACAGCGTGATATGTGTTTGTGTGTGTGTTTGTGGTAGCTGCGGCAGAATGTCATTCTGGTGAGGTAAAAAAAAACTCTGATCCTCTCTAATGTTCAGTTTAGTCAGTATAAACACTCACCTCATCCTAAATATTCACTAACTTCAATAATTTATTCCAGGAGAAGTCTGAAGTCATGTTAAAAATGTCTTTAAGTAATGGTTGCAAAAAAAAAAAGATTGTTCAGGCACCATAATAATATTAATAATAATAGATTGTTTGTTTAGTTTTGAATAAAGTAACTCTGACATTTGTTAATAGATCCTAAAAACAAAGTTAATCCCCAGCACAATATGCATTCACACCTAAGAACCTAAGGAAAGAAAAGCACGCAACCCACCTGGACGTCGCGGTCCTCAAAGCACTTCTGTTTATTGAGCGGTCGAACTCAATTTCCTTTTTTATAAGGGAAAATCCTTTACTTGTTTGCTCACAAAAAAACTCCTCCTACAGGATACCCCCATGTAGCTTTCCTCTGTCATCATTTAAGAAGACAAATGATCTCATTTCTTTCACATCTGTCACTAGTTCGAGGCAACTCCCAAGTCTGCTGCTGAGAGGATGCACAAGACAGAAACTGCAATGGATTCGAAATAAATAATCTCCAACACAGTATTGCATGCATACAAATATTTATCTGTCTCTATATATATATCCCAAAAGAAAGAGTGAGTAGGACTTTAGCTCGTCTTCTTTAGTTCAGCGTGTTTGCACTGAAGCTCCTTTTAAAAATCCACTTTGCAGCGTCGAACCGCATCCAGGCAAGTTCGGTCCCAAAGCCGTGATACGTGCATCCTAACGCCAGCACTGCCAGCGGGCATCGCAGGCCCCACCCCTCCCCTCAGACGCTCCCTGAGAGCTGAAAAACCTGCGGTGGACTTACGTGCGTGTTGCTGTTCACAGAGGTGGGAGAGCTACACAAACTCCGCACTCGGTTAGAAGTGTGCGTACTTTCCTAAAAAAAAAAAGGAGTAGCACTTCCTGAGCAATTTATGCATATGCTCTAAAACTGAGTGTTTTAATAAGAAAACGGAAGTACCAGTCTAGTCCAGATTTGTTCATCAAGTTTTAAAATGACCATGTCCCATCACCACATGAACAATGCATAATAATACCTCATAATTCATATGCCAATTGTATTTTTACATCTGCAAGAACAAGTAACAAAATCTTTCAGATAAACGGAGCACAACGTATATTTCCTTCTCAATAGAAGACATAATTAAATTACTCAAGTAAAGTTAAAATGCAGAATATATGGGTAAATGTATAATAATAGCTCATCACATACTATCTGAATAGTGCATGCAAGTTGCACTTTATCACTTTGTTTGATTTAGTTTAATAAATATTTTCTTCTGTCTACAGGCCTTCACTATAGGAAAAAAAACATATGTATAACATAAAGAGCATCTACCCAAAATACAGCAGGACCTGTGAGTGACAGCGTTACTCACAGAGGACGTGTGGCACGTGAAACTTTTAAGTACGATCACATATGAATTCCAATATGCTGCAAAGCAGGAACAAATTATAAAAAAATAAGTTATTTCACTTTTATTAGGGATTTTGGAACCTTTGGAACCACAAGTGTGATAAATACTGAAACTTAAAAAAAAAGTTTGATGCCAATATTTATGAAATGTCATGAAAAAATATGTTACTTCTACCAAGACATTGTTTGTTTGTTTTAATAATGATGTGGATACTTTGAACCAAAAAAAATAATCCTATTGCTGCTTATTTAGTTTTATGTGCAGCTGCTTTTTGCTGCTTTCTGACTTAGATATTTCCCTTCATCTAATAATGCTATTTAACACTGAAAAGCTAAATGACAAGTAGCAGTTCTTAAGGGGCCAGTTGGACTTTATGCTTAAAGCATTCTTGAGTCACTTTGATGGACCATTAAGTCATGAAACTATCCCGTCTCTGCCAAAAGGTCGACCCAGGAGAGCCCTACAGCACAGCAAGACAGTCTTTCTGTATTAGTTGTAAGATGCTTATGCATGCAAATATTGCACACTCAGCTTTATTAAGGTCATAATTTCTGTCATGGCCTAAAAGCCAAGTGTCGTTATGGGCAATGTAATAGCTCCAGGGTAGACTGCGGAGCAGCTAGTTTAAAGAGAGACCTGGGGATTGATGATGACTAATTACAGGTTTATGACTCCAACATTGTGACTCTGCAGAACAGTGAGGATGTCAGCAAAAGATATATAGACTTTCTTCATCTCTATCACCCAAAAATGAAAATAATACCATCATCCCAAAAAATATAAATCAAACAGAGCTGATTTTAAAGCTACAATAAGGTGGTAGTTCGGTCATCGGTCATCAGTTAAACTTTGAGAATGTACATGACAGGTTTAGATTTCAGTTCCCGCCTACGCAAGGCAAAACAAATCTCAGACAGGATTGTAAAAGATCATCCTGTCTCTCAGATGTAAGAGAACTACAGCGATCATGTCGTATTTCATACATAAAACATGTTCCTTTGCTTCTGAAACACAGATAATCTCAGGAAGATGTTTTGGTGATAAGGAGACACGCTGAAACATTCTTGATGTTTTGCTTTCAGAGATTTCCTTTTTCATTTATTTCAGTACTGCTTCTGCAAGGTGCACGATGCCAAATAGCTCAATGTCTAAATGTTTTGAACTTGAGTCACATGCATACAGCTGTTTTAGTCTGGGTTCATGTGAGCTGCGAAGACAACAAAAGGTATCAGGTGCACAGGTTTGAGTTACCATAATATCCCTGCTTGAAGAAACGTGTCCAATCAAAACAGTTAACTACGTTTTCTGTTTGTCTGTGTGTAGCTTCCCTAATTAGCTCTGTTCTTCTGACACGTATTTTCAAGCGCAGTAATTATTATTTAACACTTGGCAACTCTTGCAGTGTGTCTGAGACGGGTACGGTTGAACAGGGATTTTCGCATATTCCGTATGTATGTACCACACAGTGCCGTAATATGTCGCAAGCCTCTCACCCAACAGCTCTTTACCACATTCAGTTCCCGTCTAATGCCTGAGAAAACCACAGCTGTGGTTTGCTCCAATGTCAATTATCTCTCTAGTCATCTGTGCAGAAATACTCATGACTTCAGGCTATTGTGTTCACGCTGTACACACTGCGTCTCAGTTACTATGTACACATTACACTGTACTTAAATGGGCCATCATGACTTGGTTAAGATAAATATTTTTTGTATAAGAATCTAAAAGTATCTCAATATAATGTTACGAATACATACGAAAAAGCATTATTTTCCAGGGATCCCCATCGTAAGGGGGTAGTACTGCGTGTACTTTCCAATGTAGTATTTGTTACCAAAGGCAATCCTTTCACCACAGTTTCATCATTTTGGCAGCTTTAAATTTAAATCAAATGTGGTGCATTATCACGTAGAACAACCAGTACCCACTGTCTCCATCTGCCACAATTCATCAGAATGACAGTCTGGATCAGATTAAAATCTCACACTGGAGTAGTGTTTTCTGTTTTTAAAGAATAAAATCAGATGGCCACAGATTTGGATGGAATTGATGTGGCTGTCAGCTAGTGTCGTGCAGGGATGAAAGTCATGCAGGGATGACAGGCTTTTCAGCATAGCATTTTATCACTCTCAATACTTTATACAATACAGTATTCAACTTACCATCAGAAACAGTTATGAGCAGAAAGTTATAGTTCTTGATGTGTTGTTGAGTCTATATGATCTGGTCCTTAAATTGACGGTAATATGACTACAAAGCTAACAAACGGGGATTGAAGCTGTATTTGTTATCCGTGACACTTAATTATGAGGAGATGTTGTTATTACCAGTGAGTCGGTGCAGATGTTTGCCACAGCTGTGCACAGTGCTTTTTTAAAAATGTATCCATGTATAGCACAGTACTGTTATCTATCTTTCACAAAAAGCACAGCATCCAGCATCGTAAAAAACTGAAGACGAAAACCGAGATCACTACAATTAGCAGGCAATAACAACAGGATTGAAAACAATGTATACAGCTTGGCTGTGGCGTCTCCAGGATAACATGACCACTTCATTGGACTGTCAGCTGTACTAAAATAATGTCATACTACTCAATTTACTGTGTTTGACAAACAGCAAAAAAACTTTGGTTATGGAATTTCCAAATCCAGGGATAATGTCTGCTATGCAACCCTGTTGTAACTCTATAGGTAAACAAAAAAAGGGATCCTGAATTGTTGTTGCCTGCTGTTTATTGTATCGCCAGCCTTCCTGTCTGCTCTGTCCACCATGGGCAAACACACACCATTTCTGCCACAGTGTTGATAGAAAGGTGGTTACATGTTGTAACCCTACAGGCTCTCTATGAACACAGCTGGAGCGCTCAAATGGGACTGACCTGTCATCTGCAGGGATGGTAAGATCAAATGTGCTGTGGTCAGTGCATGCATTCAGTTACTATGCATCTGTGTGGCGGTTTGTTGTGTACTCACTTAAACAGGTCGGAGCATTTAAACAATATGTTCATGTTATGTTCATGCTCAAAGTATGAGCGATTAGTGTTTGAGTATCTGAGCAGATTACTGTTATGCAGCACGTCCCCCCAGAATTCATCTTGTTCTAACATGAGCTATTAATGTGTGACTGCACTTGGTTTAGCATTAAATATTTCCTCGTAATGTTGCAGAGTATTTCTAGCATTCAATATTTTGTGTATGTTTGGGGCTTTACGGTAGTTACAAAATAATTCTCCGTGGTCCAACATTCGTCTTTAACCGTGTTACTTATGAAACCCTATAAAGTCAGTGTTTATTAAGGAAAGGGAAACTTCCATTTTTGGTCTTGCAATACATTTACAACCATCCGAGTGACCATAAACATTATGTGTACAGCAATTTATCAAACCAATTTATTCAACATCAACATTATAACTGAGAATACTTAAATAATCCTGTCAAGTGAATAAAAGATGTATGTGTAGCTCCAATGTTATGGGAAGCTTTTTCTTTGAAACTCTTCCCACTACTTGAAAATAAAGATTGATCACATTTGAAACAACGTGCCCAGGGAGTTAGCTCCTGCCAACATGTGTTTGCCATATTGGTTCTCAAATGAACAACCAGAATATTACCTTATTTTTATACACGCAAGACATGAGGTTCTCTTGGAAAGATGTGCAACGTCCTTGATCTTTACTACATAGCCTACATACTGAATATACTTAAATCAATCTTGAAATGATTAATTCCATAGCATTTTATATTTTTAAAATCACCACAGTGGAGGAATGTCATATTCACGGGATGCAAAGAGTATAGTTTGTCTCACACAGTAGAGACTTGACATATTTGTCACACTTTAAACACCAAAAATAGGATAAATAAGTGCAGCCCTTTATTTTAGAAGTATTTTTATTAATTTATTTAAAATTCACTTTTCGCTTGGATGATATCTAAACATTTTGTGTTATTCTCACACAATTTGAACCAGGTGAGCTGCATGTTCTACGATTTCAGCTGAGAGAAAAGCCCCAAAGTAAACACATTTAATTTGCTCACTACAAAGGATTCTAAATACGCATCTGCAATTTGATCTTGCTCCATATGATTTGAATTACAGTAAAGATAAAATTATACTTTCAGGATATTAGCCTGTGTAAGCTCAGACCAGGTGAAAGACAGTCTCATCTCATGAAGGTTTCAGACATAACGTCATCGAGAGCCCTGCAAATGTATGAGGCAAGTAGTTCGGCTGCACTCGATACGTGAGACTTACAGTACACTCTGTGAATACTCTCTTCAAACTTCATAAGACTCTTTCAGTTGTAGCTACTATATTTGCATTGTATAAATGCCAGAAATGATCTGCAAACAAATAAAAAATGTTCTGAACAAGATGCACAAGACATGTGATTAACATGTAAGCTGCTTTTGTCTTCCTTAATGAAACAATAACTAAACAATAAACAATAAATAAACAATAAATCTCGCCATTCATGGTCATAAGTAAAAACTTAACAACAGGCAGTAATAGCATGATGTATCGACCACAACCTGGAGACATTTTCATGTATTTTCCTTGCAAGTAACATGCGGTGAGACTTTTAACCAATTGAGGTCCACAAATACAAGATACAGGGTGAATCAAAGGATAGGTCTGCAATTTTTATGTGTGTCTCAAACCAACAGTCAGTAGCCTATATGAACAGTAAAAGAGGAATTTCCTGCTGCAACCATTCGCTCTGTTCCTGTTTTCCATTAATGGATCCTGAAGTCAATTCAGTGGAGACTGTGGGGCCCAAAATTCATAGTTCTTGTTCTGTGTAAAAAATGTATTTCAATGTGTATCTAAAGTTAAAATAAGGCTCCAGAAGTCTGGGTTTATCAAATTAGGTGGATAGCCCACTTTTTTTTAAAAACACTATGTCAAGTTGACAAAGGATAGTAACAAAAATATGCAAAACAATAAAGTATGAAAGTGTATGTGAGGTATGTGACTATTTCAGAAAGTTGAAACCGGTCATTGTCAACGTCATCATCTAATGGAATCATAGGAGCAAGACAAACCTGTTTCACATAGACCTCTGAGCAGAGTTAGTGAAAGTGCCCTTAAATTAATCTCTAAAAAGTATTTGTTGCCACCAGTGTTCAACAAGTGTCCCATTATAAACAACTCTGACTACCCTGTTCTGAAATAGCAGAAGCTCATACACTGCAACTAACAATTAGCAGGATCAAGCCGAAGGAATATCCCAGAAACATTTTCTGAAAACACTTTACGCCTTCTGATTGCGTTCTAATAGAGTGAGTAATTGAAATACATCATACTTTCAGCTACCACTTCTTGGTGGAGCTATTCTTACTTACAAATCCAAAGCCAAGGCAAAGGTATTTTAAGGTGAGCATGGTCATGGAGGTCAATGCCATAAACCTGCAGTTGTGGTCTGGCAGGGACACAAGAAGATGATCGATATTAGGTGGTGGAACATAAAACAATAGTTCTCATGGATCTTATGCAAAATGGATGAAGGCACGCCTAATCGCTGCTTAAGATTTACTCCATTGATCATAGAAAGAAACTTGAACAGACAAGTTGGCTACAGACTGTTTCCGAGATTCCAGACAGTGTTGTATTGCTAAATCTTGTTTTCATTTTCATACCCTCCAGCCTGAGACAACTCTCTGAGGCCCTCTTATGAATTATGTTTATTTTATTTTATACCCCTCCTCTATTTCTCTCACTCTCAAAGGTAAATGATGAAATGATTTGACTCTGCGTCTGTCTGAATCATATAAACTCTTAGCTTTGGCAGTTTGTGTGATGGGAGCAATTGTCTTAATCCTTGCTCATCTGATAAGTTACACATGGCAATTGCCAGAATTGTGACTTCAGTTTCGTCTGATGGTAAATTTGATTAATTTAACATCTGACAAATGAAATGAAATGCCAACTTTTAAACACACTTCACAGTGCAGTTTTGTGCAACTATAAATCGGAGAGATATGGGGAATTGTGAGCATGTAAAAGTCATATCAGACATTTAATATTTATGTGGTGCCAACGAGTACTCGCTCCATGTACAGCTAAGTTTAAAAATCATAGCATATTAAGTGAGAAAATGGTAATTGCTCATTTCGGGTCCTTGATTTCGGCCCACTCAGTCAAGTGTGGTCTCACCAAAACAACTGCCATACCCTGCACTGATGGCTGTAATATGCGAATATGCTACACATCAGGACTTGTAGTTAATGCACTGGTAACTTGTCTCCTCTCACTCACTAACGTATTCCACTGCTCATGACGCAGTTTAAAACTAAGTGTGATCTGGGTCTCACACACAGGTTTTGTCCTGACTATTGGAAACTACCAAGAAAATCTAGGGATAAGATTACCTGAAATGTTTCAGGCTATAGAGTAGCCAAAAACAATAACACAGGAACTTGTGTAATATAAGTCCGATTACATTTTTGGATTGCCGTGCAGAAAATTAGTTTCAGTAAAATTGCAACTGAATACAACACTAAAAAGAATTGAAACACACAAGAATATAAACAATCTAACAAAAACAGCAAGCAGCAGTTCCAACATAACAAAAAAATAAAATTAGCAATTATATGGTCTGATCATTTCACATCAAATCATGACAATCACAATAACAATATTATTCATATCAATTACCATATTCATAACTCACAGGACACTGAAACAGTTTTTCCTAGGAAAAGTTACCCCCCCCCTTAAACAGTCTATTGGCGTATCCGATGAGAATTCCTAGGTCATGCCAAACACTATTGTTCCTTAATGTCCCACAAATGGTGTGTCATGACAAATTTGTTTTTCTAGATAAAAGAGATGATTTCACACTCACACATGGATCAAGTCTGGTCTAAGTGATGGTTCCAGTGGATCTGAGCCCTGCAGCTGAGAGGGAGTAGTGACAAAATACACTGATTATCTTTCTGCCAAATAAGAACCTAGATTAACAGGAAGGCGTCCACATCACTTTCTTTAATAAAAATGTTAATAATATTTTTCTTAAGTGGCATGTACTTTGCTATATTGTTGTATAGATATACCCAACAACAAGAATGATGTAGATAAATCTTAGTTTTCCTCTGTTATTGACCATTTACCCCATATTTCTGCTACTCCTTTTTCTCTCTGCTGTTCTCTCTCATCCCTTTTCCCTGCATGATGCATGGATTACACAGCTCCAGTCATGCTCCTTCTCTCTGACCAATATTGTTTATGTTTCACTCGACCGTGAGTCGTCTCCCACAGATGTTCTGGAACTGTCCAGGGTGTTAATCACAAGTATCGTCCTCCATGGTGTAAAAGAGCCTGGCGACATTACAGTCTCTCCCAAACCTCTGCATAAACCTCATGTGTTTTTCTCATTCAGAGGCTAATGAGTTCATTAACACTTGGAAGTAAAAGGGGTTCCATATAGTGTCCACATCTACTGTACAAAAGACTTTGGTTACTGTCAGCAGTCACGTATTTTTCTACAATATTTCATTCAAATGTCTTAATAATTTTTTTATTGTGTTATTAATGCATAAATGTTGATGATTTTTCTTATATATATATATATATATTTATATATTTATATAATTAAAACGAATTGAAACTTATATTAAACTAAACAATACAATAAATAACAGTAACAATAAATAATACATTGCACAAATATTAAATTGCAACAGTCTTAAAAATCATTGCAAGTTCAAACTAGCAGTTGAAGTATTTCTAAAATTAGAATTTGGGACATTTTCATTTGATGATAAAATGTAGACAGACATAAAACATGTGACATCTTTATTCTGAACAAGTTTAAGCTAAGTGCAAGCATGTTGTACTTTCATGGCTAAGGAAACAAGATTGTTCTAATATACTACAATTTTCTGCAGTAAAAGTAAAAGTAAAAGATTACTTTAGCCATGAACATAAAAACTACGGGCATAAGGTGAAAATGAATAATGTTGAGAGCGCATTAAGTCTTGGTGAAGCTGTACTGTATTGCTGCCGTGCCACTCATCAAACAACACATTTGGCCTGCAGTTCTAACATTTAATGAAAAACATCCACATAAATAAGCTTTAGTTCAGTGTTTAGAGCTGGATAATTGGCTTATAGAGTTAGTCGGTTGAAAGACACAAGCATCTGTGAGATTTGTGTAGAACTGCAGCGTTACAAGATTGCATGACTAGCAACAGACAAGAAAACAACCGAAGACAGGAGTAACAAGAAGAACGTTTTATTTAAAGGCCAGAATGGTGTAGCTTGGTGATGTCGTCGCGTACAGACTGCATTGACTAGCGTGACTATAAAAATTGCTATCAGATATAAAACCTCCACCCCCGTGTTAGTTTGAACGAAAACCAAGAGGCACAGGTCTAATGCTCGCTGTGTTTGTGTGAACCATGCCTGAAAACCTCCTATCATTAGAGCTGTACTCTGATTCAGGGAACAGTGAGGACAGATATCATGGCTGTGGGAAATGTGGGAAGCCCACCAAACATTGTGCAAACAGAGCAAGGATAAATGGATTTACAGAGACATTCAGTTTGAAAGAAACTCGTCTGAAATTAACGTAAAATAAAATCATGCGTAAGAGAGTTCCAGATGCAGCTGTATTCCCCTTAAATGTATTTCAACCAGAAAACATCTGGAAGCTTGAGGGTACAGCAGTAATTACACAAACAGTCATCACGTGCCACCAAAAATGTCTGTTATGCCAGCAAATACTGACGTTAAATGTATTTGCTAGGATTGAACAAGTCATGGTCTGGACATGCTCAGGTTTTATGTGACCCCTGAGTTGCATGTGAAAATGATTTTATTGAAAGATAAATCACGACAGCATGCATCTGCTAAATTTCAGCTGTTTGGCATTTCTTGCAAATTTTCAGCCTTCATCGAATTGTAAAAAATGTTGACACTCAACAACTCTTGTATACGAAAACATCTAGAGGGAACAAATACATCTGCAACTATTTGAAGTCTTGAACTTGTCACATATTGTCCGTATGCTGTGATCAAATAGGTCTAATAGCACCAGCTGAGAGAACTTGCTGTCGTTAAACGACCTTAAACATTTTACAGACCAGAAGAATACAGGTAGTTGAAAAGCTGAAAATCTGCCTCTGAGCTGTTGCTTCGATCTGTTCATCCAACCTCACGCGACCTCCTTTCTTAGACTGACTTGTTAGTAGACATGCTAGTAGATTAAATCCCTCGCTAATACACAACAGGAGAAAGAGCCGCATCATGATAGAAAATCCCTTGTTTCTCTTGTGTCTTCAGCTCATTTTAGCTTTGGCCAGGGACACTGTTAGTGTTCCCTACTGAAATGAAAACCTATAGTTATATCTGGACAAGAAATAATTCATCTTGAAG
>JAUMHF010000008.1:5334911-5354142 GCA_032359275.1 Microctenopoma steveboyesi
TGCTGTCGTTAAACGACCTTAAACATTTTACAGACCAGAAGAATACAGGTAGTTGAAAAGCTGAAAATCTGCCTCTGCCCAGGGACACTGTTAGTGTTCCCTACTGAAATGAAAACCTATAGTTATATCTGGACAAGAAATAATTCATCTTGAAGAATGTTTTCAACTGCCTCTTAAAATTTATTGAGACGATTTTTCCAGTTCTGACTTTTACAATTTAGATCATGTCTATATTTTAATAACTAGTTAGAACATTTTTTTTTGCATATCAAACCTGGGAAAAATCAGGCTAATTCAATTTCAGAGGCCATATATTTAAAACAGCACAATGTGACCCACAGACTGCTAATGTCATCTCTTAAGTGGATTATTGAGGCTGACATAAAATATTTAAGTGGGTGAGTTTCTGCCAGACTCACATTTGCTCCATCTTCATCTGTGGCTTGCAGCAAAAACATTTAGCAACAAACATACTACACGTAAAATGTGCTTTCTTTGGGATTGAAATGTCAAACCAATTACTGAATCAGTTACCTGCACAAGGGACTAACACCAACTATTAACCTAACCTTAATCCTGAGTGTGAACCTAAATTTGACGTAAACTGCTTTTTGATTACGGGGTAATTTTAAACTTCCTGCCAATTTCTTTGTTCTTCTGTGCTCGCTGATCATCACTGATAACATGCTGAGTTTTATATTCAAACATGTTAGGAATATACGGAATACATTTCCAGCTGTTCCTGATTATCTGGGTTAAATGTGTTGTTGTTTCAGTAGCATTTAAGAGCCCCGCTATGTTGAAAAAATGCTTTTCAAAGTCAAATAGTTATTTATACCAAATAGTAAACATGCCTGTTAAAAAGCACAGCAGTCTTATACACTATGAAATAATAATTAATGGTCCTCAGTTGGTTCTTGGTAAGTGTACTGTTACTCCGGTTCAGAAATGAAAATGTAAACTTCTTTATGTCTTTCAACCATCCGCAGGTCGAAGTCAGCATTTTGCGATTTACCTGCATGTGGGATGTACTTGACAACTTGTTAGGATTGGAAAGGCCATTAAAGGCACGTTCCAAAATAAACACATTTTTGTAAGTTAGGTCCTTTTTCGTGGTCGAGCCAGGAACAGATGTCCAATGTGGCTGAAGAATCGAAACCACCTGAAACAACTTTTTTAGCCTTAGTTCAATAAATACACCTTTCGACACGTTTTAAACATGTGGAGTCACAACACAGGCTTTGCTTTTGCAAAGTTAAGGAGCAGTAGATGGTTTGTATAACATTTTACGTTTAGAAATGTGTATATATAAAATATTTCTGTACATAGAATTGGATATTTGTGGATATGAGCTGTTGTGATTTGTATCTGCACAACAGGTGTCAGACAATAATATTTCTGCATGTTTAGAGTCCAACACATGATGCCAGTAATTCTATTTTTTAGTTATTAATATTTAAGAACGACACAATTAGGCGGATGAGGTGGGTCACACTAAGAGTAGCACAATTTACAATTCACTATCTATTTATAAAGCGATTTTTAGAAGCTTTACATTTGAAAGCAGCACTGTGTAAGTGTTTGCTCTGGAATAAAAAAATTTCTCCACTGGCTACAGATTCCTCTTTGAACATGCACGTGTCTCCCACTCAAACGATCATTGGTAGCAGAAGTCATTAATTGGACATGTCTCAGATCTATACAAGTAAATCATATGTGCAGCTGCATGTTGGAAATCTGAATGTGATTTGGTATGACACTGCACAGTAAACACTATGATTCAAAACCCCATAGGACCGCCTATACTGCTCAAATACCAGACAATATCACACATCTCCTGCAGATGTACACTTTAGTAGACACCCAACAATTGTCTTAGCAACCCCTAACATTTTTGATTATATCCCTATGGACGTTTGTAAGTGTATTGAGAAGACGAAGAAAGTAAGAAAAAGTCTCTGACAAGATTTGGTTTCCCCTGAAGATCTCGAGAGTCAGTTAAACTGTCTACAAATTGCTCACAGCCCAATAATTGAACTCAAGTGCTGCAGTAGGAGACAGACTCTATGGGATATCAAATAACTGATTACTTAGGAAAAGAGAGTGAGGTTGCCAGTGAAGATTTGTTGAGGAACCAAAAGATCAGTTTGTGCAACAAAAGATATGGCACAGACTGGAAATTCATCTAAATCAAATCTTGTGTGTATGAAATTAAACTCTCTGAGAGAAATATGCAGGAAGGTTGCCATCACTGTGGACGAAAATTTAATTGCACAACGTCTGCACAATGCTCAAGTACAGAGAAGTGTTGGCGCAATCATAGGGCTTACTTTGTTGAGCAAATGTCTTATTGTCTGCTCCTAATTTCTTTATTTTCACCCGAAATATACAGTAGTAAGGACATCAAGGACATCTGCGGTGGTGATCAAGAGTAAGTGAAGCCACAGACCATCAGACCAAAGGAATACAATTATGTCTTAAAAAACTACAAGTGCAAATTCAGTTTTGGAAATGTGAGGATTGACTGTAGAGAACTTTTTATTTTACATTTGAGATCAATGCAGAGTGAAAGGGAACTAAAAAGACATTAATGAAATCACAAACTTGCACAAAGAACAGCAAACAAGACACAGTTTGGATTCTCCTAGATGTATCCCAGCTGTCTCAGATAGAACCACTGCTTGTTAAAGACAACATTTAATATCCTGTAACATGAGTTTGATGGACTGCAAAAGCATTCTTATATGTCACACATGCACACCTTTGACCCTTGTGGACTGCTGGGTGGTCAGTAAATTCCACTTTTTTACTTCGGTAGCTCCTCTTTGTCTTCAGTTTTTGACATGTTAAATCACAGTTTCTTATTCTAGGACTGGACATTTACACAATATGATGTTTTAATTTACAAGGTGGGAAAATCATTTAAAACGACTATGCTTGGTTAGGGAATTATGGAATGAAGTGCAATGGATTTTCTCTTTTTCCACTGTTTCTTTTTCTACCTCCAAATAAGAATGGTAAAACAGGTGTTTGAGTCAGATTTTGTTCAGCCTGCCCTACGCACAGCCTATTTTCTGTAACACAATAAAAAAAATCTAGCTGTAAAGGGTAAAGTTTTCTTTCCAGAATGAACACTTAACATTGATCAAATAATCATTTAATGTGTTTTACACATAGTATTACTTCATAAATGGGAATCTCCGTGCAGCTTACTGTAAAATAATGAACATGAAAGCCCAGACAGAGCTGTGTACATGCGAAGAGATGGACTGTTACTGCTGTAACAGGAAATAAGTTGAGATGAGGATTCAGACACCTGCTGAATTATCAGCATCAGTATCATACTCTCCTTTGAGCTGCTAGCTAAAGTTATAGTTTGTCTGATTTGGTTTGTTTGTTGACTGTGTGGAACTCCATTATTTTAGCTGAAGCCAGTGATAAACCTAAACACTTTAGGAAACTTTTAGAAAGATCAGGGAAACCAGGCATTTTTATTGTTGATGAAGCGTCAGGAGAGTATTTTAAAATAAATCAATGAAGGAGTGCAAGTACTCCAGGAAGAGAAAGTGAGGGATACGTGTTCCGTCTCCAGTTCCACATTCCTGCAGTGCAAGGAGGTGTAGTTCACACATCCTATTTTAAATATTTTGTTGTGTTTTAAGTGGTTCTTAATTTTTCACGGCCTCCAGCCCTCCCAGCTGATCCCTTCCAGATGTGGTTCAAGTAGGAGGTGACTGAGGAAGAAAGGGAAAATATATTTTGCTTTATACACACGGAGTAATGCACATATACACACACACACAAGCACACGCTGTAAAATATAATATATAAAATATAAAATATATTCCATATGCACAGGGACTGACCACCATGAAGGCCTCGCACTATTGGCACAAACGGCTATAAGCGCCATGCATGTGTGGCCTCTCCGATGGCTTGACATCCACAGTCAAGCAGTCAGATGTGTGTAAAGATTTCGGTGGTGTGTACTTTGACCTCTGAGTTGTTCACCTAATAAGTGCATTATGGGCTGTTCTTTGTACCACTGTGTTGTTTTCCCATACTGGCTGGTGACAGCCTACCAGCTGGAAGCATCGATTCATTCAGGCAGGCATTGTCTCCATGGGCTTCCAATCTTGTCAAAGGAAATGTCCAGACTTGCTTTCCATCTAGTTGGTATAACAGTCCAAGATAAGCAGTGGCGTGTGTGTCAGTGGCAGAGATGCTTATGGCATGCAGCTGATCCCTTCTGAAACCATCCAGTGCTTCACAGCTGATCATTTAACTGTGTGACTATAGAACTGCTGTCACATACCTCTGGTGTTTTTGCTAAATTTGACAGTTGGAAGATGTGAGCCACATTTGTCTCTGCACTTTATTTTTTCTGTGTGATCATCAGACCTCCACACTCCAATTCTGACACCTGAGATAGCATGCTGAATGTATGGAGGGTGGAGGATGCCCCTGAGTTCTGGTTGTGTGGGGATGACTGATGCCACAGAATGTGTATTTCTACACCTCTAGCTCACAAACATTTATTATCGGAAAAGCAGTAAATACAACAACTAAGAAAATTTGAGAAGCCAAGTAGGCCACACCTGTTTGCTGTGGGTTTAAAATGTCTATGGATTATGATCACAATCTTCGTATAAACTGATTAGATCTGAACCATAAACACGCGGCCAGTCAGGACCCAGGTTCCTGCATGTATTGTTTTTTTCTGCAAGCTAGAGTAAGAGGCCACTTAAGTCTCAGGTCATTGAGCATTGTTTTGGAAAACCCACGCTATCCTTGTGGATGATGAGACAAAGAGGAAGACAAGGGGGCCAGTAATACCATCAGCTACATTTTGGGACAGTTGGAAATCAAAAGTTGCAGCAGACCTAGGATGCCCATTGTTTTGTCTGGCATACTTTGGCAAAAACCTTTTCTCCAGGGCCTCAGCCTTTGGGCATCAACCTGAGGGCCTTGGAAGGCATTTTGCTACTGCTGGAGGGTGTTTCAAACATAGTGCAAAACAGGTGAATCTTATAAGTATGGCTCACCAGCCCAGCATGCCAGCTCCAATGTCAGTAGACCCGAGGCTGGAATGTTGTCAAAATGAGTAGCCCTCCACCCAATTAAATAGAGCTGCCTTAACATCTGGCAGGGTTAGTTATGCCTTGGTAGCATTAGCACCTTGGACAAGGGCATGTATATAGTGTATATTTGTACAATGCTTGGTTTCCTGGTGGTTATGCCCCATAATTAAGAAATTTGTAAGGTGAAGTCTCAACTGTTGGTTACATGATGACGCTCGTCATCTTTAATTGATGAAGACCATTTTCACATAATGATATTCTCAGTTTTGATGTTTGATTTTTCAGCAGCCTGGCAGTCTCCGCTAAAAAAGGATTCACCAAACACAAAAACCAAGGGAAATGTTTTAAACAGATATTCAGTTTAATTGCAAATGCATCGTGTGGCAACAATAAATCATTTTAACAAAAAAGTCATAAGTATTCTTCGAGATTTATCAACATAATTTAATCTCTGAATGAAAACTAGAGACTGCTTTGATGGAAAGTAGGAAATAAATCAAATATTGTTCTTAAACTTTTCAGCTTAATAGTGTTGAGGATTTGTTAAGTGTGATTTGTTGGAACTGGCTTAAACAAACCTACAATATTGTCATTTAAACACTCTGTAAGGCACTGTAATCATAATTCTCAAACTCCACTCACTTCATTTGACCTGTAATCATCTTTGTAATGATAACACCACAACAGTAATCTTCAGATGTTAACATTTTGCTACAGCTGATAAGAAGTGGTAAAATGGCAAGATGAAAGAAATAGTTGCTGCAGCTGAATTAGGAAGGAGGAATTAAATGATTAATATAATGTTTCAAATCTTGTGTGTCAAGCAACAGAGGGATGAGTGTACTTGAAAACAGGACAAATTTAGAGTTTGAAAGTTCCTCACAGTAGACGCTTCTCTAGTCTCTTTGAGGGGATTTGAGATAAGACAGAGGTAATGGGAAAGGATGTGCAGCTATATTGAGCCGGCCTATAAACATCGCCACACATTTGTTGATCTAATATTTGCCTGCTAACACACTGCATAGGAACCACAAAGAATAAATGCAGTCGCAAATGTGTCAAAATTGCATCCAAGATTGTGAAACTGGAAAGAGTGATCTAAGGAATCTCACATCCATCTACACCAAACTTAATGGTGCACGAATGATGGAATGTTTTTGAAAGTAGGTGAGGCATGAAAGAGACCATAAAAAGGCTACCAGGCCCAGGATTTGGGAGGCGTTCAATGTAACATAACCCCAGCGCAAACCGGCACAGGAGCAAACTGAAGGTCTTAATCTCTTCTCTTCCTCAAGGCAGACGCAGTGAGAGGAAAGGTACACTGACCTCAATGACACCAGCGTTTACGGGACATCAAACAGCAACCAAGTCATGATTACCTCATTATATTTCATCATCCATATAAATATAAATAATTTAAAAAGAGACAATTTAAGGGGAAACCGTTTAATCTAATCTACAGGTTTTCCGGACCACTATAGAGCTAGTGCTGTTGTTGGCTGGAGTACTCTTAACTTAACTCAAAACTTCAGCCAATGGCAAACTGTTCCTTTCTCTTGAGGTCAGGTCATGCTGAAACCATTAGGGAATACAGGCAAGGTAGTAAAAAACTGAGGTCAAAAGTGTTTTTGAGAAATATGGCACTAATGAGCATCTGTACGCCAATTGTTTTTACATTCTTTCGATTCAGATGCAGTTGTGTAGTTAATAGAGGCCAGAACCTGTTTTTCCTGGTTCTGTGGACCCAGGTAGGAGATTCAAGCACAAAGATGAGAGTGGAGCAGGAAAAAGGGAGCTAGAGGGCATAAGGACTACATGAGAACTAATAATCCCTTTACAATAGTGTGCAGGTCTGCGTTATGCTCTGCACTATAGAAACTCTCTATGGTCTGGAACATTCCTCCAGACTCAGGTTTAGTTCCTCCTGGAGACACACAGGGTTGGCTCTTTATCCAGCTTTGCTTGTCAAAGCCAGCTTTACAGATCTCATATAACTCCTGGCAGGAGACCAGCAGACTATCATATTCATAACAATTTGAGACCACTATTATAACACAAAGTAGTCAATTAAAAGTCAAAATAAGCTTTCTCACCATATGTAAGGAAGCATGAACATATCCCTAAGGAGCTTAAGACACTGTGTTGCTAATCTCTCTGAATGCCACTAAGTCCTCTGTGGCCTCTGGTCCGGATGCTTTGGCTTTGTAAATCATTGTTATTGCATATTTGTGGACAATGCTCTAACCCTCAGCCAAGCATGCCTAGAAATTGTTTATGGTGTCTTAAATTGTATGTCACTGCTGACTTGTGTGAAGAACAGAGGACTTGTGGCCTCTGAAGTCTGATTCAAAAAATAAACTTGAGAAAGTCCTGCAGCTTCTACTCTATTCTGCAGTGATATATGCACATTCCACGGTGTTAAGTGTAAATTTATTTTGCACAACAAAGTATTTTTACAACGTTAATCCCCCGGTGGAGAAAACAGGGCACTCAGTTAACTCTATACTTTGAAAGTAGATTCAGCATTTCCTCAGCCAGCAAAACCATACATTGTTGATACTAACACAAAGCAAACTCATTTGTCTTGTTTGTTTTTTGAACCAACTTTACTGCTTGTGCAGACGACACTGCTAATCGTTAGGCCTGGGTGTATCTGACTGCTTATGTTTAATCCATATTTGGTCTCAGGTTTCGTGGATGGTGTTTTTATGTTCACCTTTGAAGCCAGAACAGCAGCAGGTTTGCCGGCCTTTGACAGCACCGTGGTAAACATGCCTCCTTTCTGAGATACTGAAGTGTTAGTGTGGAAACTCACTCAGATGCTTGTTCCAAACTTCACTCTCCTTTACTGGTAACATTTGAACCATAGTGATGCTATCATGTTTGCCAAGGAAACATTGTTGAGAAACAATCACATCTAGCATCAACATGGGACTCAGATCATGAAAGCCCTGAGCTGGTGGAAACAAACATTGCTATGTCAGTTTCCATTGGTAATGTGTGAGGGTGCTAATTTACTTCCGCCAGTATTCAGAAACACAAACCCAGTTCTCTATCTGCACGCAATGGAAACAGAAGAAGAAAAACATGAGGTCTGACCGATCTCATTTTTATAGACTCTGTGTGCAGACTGACTCGTTCCTGGTGTAACGTTTTTAGATTAATAAACTTGCTTTTGCACTTTTATTGTCCTTGTCCCACATGAATAGCTACACACACAAGAATGTATATAAAAGATGCAATCAGAGATGTTTAATGGTCTCATATGAACTCAATAAAGTATAAAAAATAATCCCAACCATTTAAGGAATGTGTATACTACTATGTACAAATATTGCCTGTATACGTACAATACACATCATCACCATTTCCTTTTTTTTACCAGTGAGCTGCTTGTATGTAAATACTTGACCCCAGCTATTCTCACAATCCTGCTCTGTTATTCAGTGCGAAATGTATCCCGAGTACACATTTGCGTATGTTTGTCATTGGGTAGAAAGAGGGCCAAACCACACTACTGGCCCATAGATAGGAATTTAGGAGCTGAATGGTCCAACATTTTACTTATTCTAGTTACATCCCTCTGTGATTTGCAGTATTTTTCTGATTTTTTTCACTGTCACCTAATTTAATGCACTTGAAATTTCAATGCAGAGAAATTTTAAAATGCAATTTTTGTGTGTGTGTGTGTTTGTGTATGTGTGTGTGTGTGTGTGTGTGTGTGCGTGTGTGTGTGTGTGAATTGTAGGCAGATTGATAATGCTCTGTTTGGGTGCTGCATTTATCATTGCCTAATGTGGAAATTATATTTATATTATTACAGTTATTACATTAGATCCTCTGAGCGTTCAGAACTTTTCTAGTATATGTAGCTGCAGTTTCTTTGACTTTCTAGTGCCCTTTTTGTGCCAGGTCCTAACTAATTTGCCCAGACCCACCAAGATGCTGAAACTAATAGTTTGATTGTAGCAACACGCCCTATTCAGCCCTAGCCACTGTGTCAAAGTAAGTAAGTGAAACAAATCTTTTCTAAGTTCTGAAAAACTGTCTTTGACCTTTGGTCTTTTCTGCCCAATCACTCATCTTCATATATTTGAATGTGACAATGATTGCTTAGAAAAATCACATTGAGAGCAAATGAGGTTCCTCGCTCAAAGAGCCAGTGTTCTCACGAAGATCAGGATGGGAATGAGAGGCGCAGTACTTCTGGTTCTTTTCCCAGCGCCTCTCATCCCTCTACAGGCCAAGTCTCCTGCCAAGAGAAGTTCCAGGTGGTCTGCAGGCTTGCTTTGATCTTCACCAACCAGGGTCCCTTGGACAGATCTATCAATGCAATCACTTGTGTTTCAGAGCACTCGGGGGAAACAGTAGTGCTCCATTTCCCTTTCGTGGCTTGACCTCAGCATTGGCAACCGTAGCCGTTAGGTGACACAGTCCTCTGTCCAAATAGGCTTCTCTGTTGTCCCTATCTATTTGAAAGGGCAGCAGATAAATGTTAGAGACAAGCTGTCTTGGTGAGTCGCAGAAAAACAAGCAAAGAGAAGAGAGAGAAGCATGATGGTGCCCACCTCCAGTGAACACTAATTCAATTCAAGTGGAGAAATTTGTTGGCAATAAGCTCTGTGGCACACGGCCCACCTGGCCCTTTAAGTTTACATCATGGCTGAACAGCAGTCCAACTACATGGCAGTTCATTTTTGAACTTTGTGTGTGTTTGTCTTGGAAGAGCCGGGCAGAAACCTCAGTGCTAACTTCTTTGAGCAAGTGCTCAACCAAACAGGTTTGGTCCATCAACCTGGAAGTTGTTTTATTGTTCTGTTAAACACCGCCACATTTTATCAGGCAGTTTAGAAAAGACAAGGAAGAAAGACAGGCTTCAACCTCTCTCCTTGCTTTTCTTAAGTGTGTGGGAGAGCTCTGTGTTGATGCTCCATTGCTATGGGAACTCTTAGACACAAGCTTGCCTCCGTTAGGTCAGTCGTGCACTGTGGTTCACCATTGTAAAAGCCCTTAACGTTGTTCCATAAAAATCCTTTCATTTCCCTGTAATGGTTCCCATGTGTTTTATAAGTGATACCAATCTTATCAGGCACAGTACTAACCAAAAGGGAAAAAGAATTGTTTCAGGTAACCAAATGACTTCTTGTAAAACTCGATATTTCCATAAACCCTGTTCAGATGCTACCTTTACCCAGAGGGCATTTTCTTTACTTTTGCTATCATCAGAGGTGGTTCAGAGTTATGCATCACTGCTTATGAAGTCATTATGCACTAATCTATCTATTGAGAAATGTCCATTAGAAAAAAACTATCAATGCATTCAAGCTTAATTTTATGCTTTGATGTATATACAGTAGAAATGCTGTATGTGTCAGGTTCAGTGAGGGTACACGCAACACTGAACACACTGGGAACATATTGTGGCTTATCTTACCCAAAATGGTGGTTTACATGCCACAGATTAGCACTCATAAACACCATTCATTAGAGGGCTCTGAGAACACCTCCCAATGCCCCTTGCCAACAGATTATGCTATGATTAATGTGGTGTGAAACTTGTGGCCGCGACAAGCTGTGAACTAAATAAGTGCAAGATTTAGGCTTGGTGAAAATAAACACAGACGACATTACACATTAGTGAAACATAATCTTTTGAAAAACAACATTTTCCATCACTTTATTATGGGATGGGTTTTTCCAACATTGGTTTTTCATTTGTTTCATTATTCGTGGTTCTCATGTGTCAATATTCTGTTTTTGCCTCCTTATAATTTAAAATCATTCTAATCCTCTTGTATGTCCTGAATAGAAATGTGAGTCCTATCTTAAGATATTAGCTTCTAGATTTTAAGTGGGAGAAAGTGTAATCGCAGATATCAGTGTAGAATTTGTGACAACATTTCCACAATCTACATTTACTTAACTTTGCTTGGCAGACGCTTTTATCCAAGCACCAGCACCAGGAGCTTGTGCTGGCTGGCTGGTGTCTGGCTCAGGGACACAACGGGTGCGGGATGGACAAAGGATTCAAACCTCCAATCTTCTGCATCCCAGTCTGACACTTAACCCATTGAGCCACCAGACCAGCCACATTTAGAGAGTTAAGCATCTAATGTCTGAGAAATGTAACTGTAATGTTTCAAATAACATCACTAGAGTACCAGGGAGTGGTAGACAGCTTTGTGGACTGATGTGAGCAAATCCATCTCCAGCACAACATCAGCAAAACAAAGAAACTGGTGGTGCTGCAGATGTTTATGGGTCTGTGGTGTCCTTCACTTTCTTCACTGTGGTTTGCTGGGGCAGCAGCTTGAAGGTGGCAGACACTAACAGACAAATGAATCAGGAGGGCTGGTTCTGTTCTGGAAGTAGAGAGGATGATGACCAAACTCCTCTCAATCCCGCACAATCTCTTCTGCCCACTTCACAGTGTCCTGGCTGGACAGACGAGCACGTTCAGCCAGAGACTGATCAAAGTGCTCCACAGAGACACAGGGAATCATTTCTTCCTGTGGCCATCAAACTGTACAATCCATCTTCTTTAGGGAAAGGGTCAGGGTGATGAAAATGATCCTAATCATATCCATAGCATGTTTAGATTTAAAGTAATATATTTAAGATTTTTTTAACCCACTATATTACACACAGGACTGTTTATATCGGAAACAACATAGTTTTGATTCACTTTTAATCTTTGTTTTTTTGCTCTGTAAATTGAGGATTTAATATGTGTGGGGGGGGGTGAATCTTTTCTTGTTATGGTTCTTTTTTCTTTCATTCTTCTGTCTGTCTTTCTGTTTAACGGAGAGCTGTTGTAACATGCCAACATAATTTCCCTCTGGGATTAATAGAGTTTTGAATCTTGAATCTGAATAAGGATTTTTTTTTAATTTAACAATAAGGATTATGATTGATAGCAGAGTCGATTTGACTGTCCATCCTCCACCAGTTTTGTACAAGCATTCATGATCCTGATAATAAACTCTACCTGATCATAACATTAGCATTTAGCCTGAAGCACCACTATACACTCTCAGTGTATCAGCACAGTCTCACAGAGGCACTGATTCCTTTCAGCCCCAAATACAAGTGAGGCTAAGACACCTCTGTATTATCACACCTCACACACAAAATGACTCATGACACAATACAACGACAGTTACGGTTATTCATGAATCTGCCCAAGCTCTCTGTGTGAGTTTTTTTTACAGTGAGGCTAAAAGGAGTGACCTTCAGACCCCTGCCAATTTTAAAATTTTTGTTTAGTCAGGATCACTGAAAGCTGCTCTCCATCACCTAACTCGTGTTCCAATTTTGACTCAAAGCAGAGACTCAGCAAGTGAGCTATGGTTGAAATATTATCCACAAACACACACACTGACATGAACAGTTAAGGGGAGTTTCAGTGCGCCGCCGTTGAGTTGTGAAGCAGCATTTGTCACACTAACCCCATATAACCTATGTCCATCTGGCTGTGTATAATAGATTTAACCTTGAGTACCTCTGCTAAGTGAAAATCCTATGCATCTGTTCTTTATCACCAAGAAAATCTGGGATGTGGTAGTGCAACATTTTTTAAAGCAAAATGTTTACCATTTCTGCCACAGCACATTATAGCCTCGCTGGCAAACACTGAGGAAGTAATAGCTTAATTACATTATTAAAACTTGGTACTTCTGGGTGTTGTGGTTTCAGCTCACTTACACGTGTTACTATTGTGAGCTTGTTAGATTTCCACTGTTTTACGTTAAGCATTAATTCAGATTTAATTCTAGATTCATTGTTTTTCGTATTATTTCTTTATTCTAATTCTGATGCAACTTCAGTCGAGAACTGTTTTGTTTCAGGATACAAGCCACAGACACTTTGAAAGATTCAATAAATCTAAAATACTATTTACTGACATAAGTGATGAATAAGCAGGTGTTATCCAGGTCTATTGTCTGTTTTAAAGTGAAAACATGTCCTCTCTTTTTGATGCTTTTCATGTCATTAATCACATTAGACAGATGCTCAGACGAGATTGCTCAAACAGTGGACATTTCATCATTTTATTATATTTTGGAATTAACCTCTCTAAAAGGATAAATAGCTTATAATATGTTGGACGCGTCGGATGGTTCTGTCATAACTTTATTAAATGCATTTGTTCTAGTGCTAACTGCTGACACCTCACTCCTTATAACTCCTGAACTGCCAGTCAGGAACTGTTGTGAGTGGTCGACTGAAGGGCTTTCTGCCTGAATCACGGATGCCATGACCTCAGTGGCTGGCATTTCATATAGTCAAAAAGAAAGAAACAAGCTCCACCTGTTTGGAAGACCAAAGGCAACAGGCAAGTGGATGACATTTTCACATCATCCATCAGGTGTTCTCACTCCAGCACTCTTATGTGAGGCCAGAGAACATTTGATTTTAGCCTGGTAGAATTAAGTGTGTAATACAAAGGTGAGTTATGTAGAGCTGCCCCATATATTTACTATTTATTGTGGCAGTTTGATTGAAAGTGATATTTCTGATGATTGATGTTTTTACAGAAGTAAATTTGTTCAAATGAGGAATTTACTAAAAGTACAGACACATTTTTAAGTGGCATGTACCTCATCACAGACAGTTCATCAAATTGGTTTTTAAGTGTTTTTTTCAGTTGATGATGATCAATCATAAATTGTGGCCACTCTGTCATAAATGGTAAGATGCATTCACCTATCCTGTTTTATTCCTGTAAATTAGGAATAATGCTTGAAGAGTCACTTGATTTTCTTGGTCGCGTGAGTACCCTGTCTAACTCCACACATACATGCAAATCAAGGTCACATCAAGTTCAGCCAACCAGTTGGTTCAGCAGCTGTAAAATGCACAACCGCTGAATACAGATGTGAGGACTGGCAAAATATAGACTACATTCATTCTGATGACAGAAGACTGTAAACTGTGTTTAGTGCTTCTTCTAATTGAGGAGGATAACTGGTGGTGGCTTTTTTGTGAGATGAAACTAAATTTACTCTGCAATGAAAATCATTTTCATTTCAGTCTTCTGCTACAAAGTGTTTCACAGTTAGCTTGAGGACTCAGCAACAGGATCCCGCAAAGGTGTGTAGCGCTAATTTCCTGCTTGCTGAACCACTTGGTGTATCAGGTGCAAAAAGACACAGAAATACAAGTGTAACATGCTGACTGGCTGTTTAAGTCAATGTTCTTCAAGGAACAGCAACGGTAACGGTTCGTGTTTAAAGGTTGGACGGAAATAAAAGGAATTTAACAATGTTTATTTCTTCCCTGTCTGCATAAATATGCTTTGTAATAAGAACTTTTATACTGTAAATGTATATTTTCAAATGGAAAAAGTGTTTATACTGAGCCTCAACAGACTCCTTTGTATTCTTTCTTCTGCTTGGATCTTTTACAACTTACAGTTCAGTTTCAAGAGGCAAAGAGCTAATTTCGGATTTAAAAAATTATTCACTGCAGTGGATTACCGATGCAGTCAGTTCCAATTTTATCCATATGAAATTGAACAGAGAACATTCCTTAGTCTCCCTGCTGTATAACTGAATACTGGATGGCACCTCTCCAGACCGGAGTCTTTACCTTGGTACTTAGCCACATTTGTGTAAAATACTCTACACATTGTGAAAACTGCATCATCACAACTGGACAAACTTGGCTGTTTACACATTCTAAATCGATACAGCATGGCAACATTGATAATGAAATTACGCCTAATTTGATACTTTCAGATAAAAAATGTATTAATTGATATAACATTGTTGTATACTTGTGGTGTGCAGAAAGCTTTGAATCAGCATTTAGACCTTATGCCTTCACTAGACCTTCCATATAAAAAGCTCTAGCAATTACTATTCTACAGACTACTAGCATACTAGGGAAACAAACAACATCTGTATTTCTAAAATTGCTGCCACAGCCCTGTTTGTGTTTGTTTCTTGTCTTATTTTAGTCCAAATATATTTCTAAATATGTGTGAACCACCAAGCCTCTTTTGTCATGCAAAACATATTTCCTTTCAAGTGCTCTACCTCATATGACCTTTGCTATTCACTTCATATGTAAACAGCAGCCACTCAGGTAATGAAGGTCTAATAAGGGGGCAAATTGCCAGGCATATGAAGCAGGACATCTAGGCATATCCTGATGCATACTGTGTTGCACCCTCTTCTGGGATAAAAAGTGTATAGCAACACAACATGTGCACAGAAAGGTACTGAACAAGATTCTGTTGAAATGTTCTTCAACTTTTCTGGATTTCGAAGTATTGGATGTTTGAATTCCTGTATCTTATTGAATAAATGAATTTTAATTTGTAAACAAACTATTATGTTAGAAATACAGTCAATTTTAGAAGTTCATACAACATAAATCAAGACACACACGAAACACAAGGTAAAAAACAATTGTTGCTATTGAGGGAAATCAAATTTGATAAATTTGACCTTTTCTTGATTTCAGTCAGATGACAGTTTTTTTTATTAACTTTCCTCTCCAAAAGCTATTCTGTGTGGCTGGATGAAAAAAAACAATAAAAATGTTTTATCCCATCTCAGTTTGAATACAAAACAGTCTTAATACAACTGAAATGAGTCCACTGGCCCAAACACTTAATCAGTTAATGAACTGTACGTAAATATATGAGAGTAGAATATCTACCATGATTTTATAAATATAAAAAATTCTGACTCAAGGCCACCATACAGAGAACACGAGTGATGGTTAAACAAGGTCCTGCATGAAGACATTGTGTTGGTGTATTTATGTTTGCCTTGCAGGTCAACTTGCACTGGTGGCAACCACCAAACTTTGGCTTCCAAAGAAAAACAAGGACTTTGTGTAAAATAAATAACTTCAGTCTTAGTTTCTTCACAAGGTTTTCAACATGTCGCTTGAAAGAGACATCCATCAAGTCAAACACAAATATTTATGCCGTGCAGTCTAATTTTTATTAGTGTCTGAGGCTTTTGTCAGTAGCGTTTGAACTTTTTTCCAATAAAAAATAACATTCATTTTTATTGTTTAACGTGAGTTGTTTATATGCTTTTAAACACACAGGCCGTGCATATGTGAGATCTACAGTGGTGACCTTTTTCACATAGATGTATTAGAGCTCTCTGACGACCTGTGATTGGTTCTTGTCGCTGTCGCTCTTTTGATGACGTCCTTCTTCCTACGCCGTACAACACGTGTACGGCGCACGGTGTCGCGCTGTGTCGGAAAAATAACCGTTTAACCGGAGCTTTTGGACATCTTCGTGTGGTCTCTCTCCGTTTTGTCCGGTTAAGGCTGCCAACTAAGCCGTCAAAATGGTGAAGCCTCGGTTTAAGGGGAAAAGCTCAATAAACCCCTCGGCGTCCAGCAGCAATCCCGGTGAGCTAACTTCCCACTAGCTATGCTGTTTGTTTACAGCTAATACTAGCTTCTCCTAGCAGAGTGACACCATGTCATAAGAAGCCCTAGACTGATTTATTTTGTTACATTAAACCCGTTGTCTATATTGTATGTGTGCAGCATGTCGACATGATAACATAACTCGGCTGACTTATCTAAAAGTAACATTTAGCCACAGTAGTAACCTCTGGCCTTTTAAATCGGCCACAGAGGTATTACGCTTTATCAGAAAAAGTTGTCTACTGTTTAAAGTCATTAGTGGTACTAAAATTCACGAAGTTGTCAGTTCATTAGATAAAAACGTGGCTAAACAGAAACGACGTAGTCTTATATAAGTACAGTCCCGTTCGATATAAAGTTGTGGGAAGCTGTGTAATTGGAGTAATTACAGTTTAGAAACACTTCTCATTGTGGAGAATATGGCAGCACCACACTCTGACAAGATCTAGTATTAAAGTTATAATTGACTTGGCTGGTATACTGATGTTAATGAGGACAACCAATAAACTGAAAAATGCATTGATCTCACAGATCGACCCAAAGGTGCAGGAGGGAACAACATGCGGGACCGAGCAACTATCAAGCGGCTGAATATGTACAGACAGAAGCAGAGATGGTAAGTGATGACAAGGGGTTCCTGTGAGCTCCTGCTATGCAGATTTTTAAGAGGATGTCACACTGACTCTGATCTCTTACTTCTAGTAACAATCGTGGAAAAGTCATCAAGCCGTTACAGTTCCAGTCCACCGTGGCTCCAGGGACTGTTGCCAGAGTTGAACCCAACATCAAGTGGTTTGGTAAATGCTCTGTGCTTTTGTTTTTTTGTATGTCGGTTGAACAGCAGTGTTTTTTGTCAGAATTGGCTCCTTGTGCCTTAGCAGAGAGACTACATTTGCTATTCGATAATAAACAAAGCAGCACTGAACACAGTTTTTTGTGCATGTTTAATTTTAGGTTGTGAGCTTAATAATAAAGAGTTGTTGGTATATGTTGTTATTTACTTGATTGTGTGTGTGTGTGTGTGTGTGTGTGTGTGTGTGTGTAAAAACTACTTTTGGATATTTATCGGTTTTATTCAGCTTGGATTTTGATGACTATGTTGTTTTGATGGAACATTGCTGAAATTGGTTTCATCACATGAGTAAGAGGAGATATTGGGGAAAGTGATCAAACAGGAGCTTCTAAATGTCCGTTGGAATCTAAATAAACTGGGTCACATGTTATCTTTCAGCAAACACCCGTGTGATTAAGCAGTCGTCTCTCCAGATGTTCCAGGAAGAGATGGGAGCTGTGCAGAAGGATCCGTATCGTGTGGTGATGAGACAAAGCAAACTCCCCATGTCCCTCATGAATGACAGAGTCAAAGCCCATGTGAGTATAGGATGTATACACCTCTAATTGTTGTGCTGTAGGAAGGTTACAACATAACTTTGTAACATTACTGTAAATCTTACGGCATAAAGTGTCTTTGATATGTTTGCTTGGGTAATAGCTAATAGTGCAGGTGAGAACAACCTTCTCCTCGTGGCTTGTTTGAAAGGCTTATGAGGTGAGATGAAGGCGAGGCCTTTACTTTAATCTTTATTCAGGTCTCGCTCTGACCTTGAGTGTCCTGGCACTGTTCTTGGCATGAGAGTGGTGCCTTCAGCCAACTTTTGAATTTTCCACTCATAACAAACACACTTCCAAATATGATCCAGTTCTTCTTGTTCCTCCAGATCATTTTTTGGGTTTGTGTCAGTCTTCTTCTTTGTAATAATAATGCGTGACTATTTGGTAAACGTGCTTTTAAATTCAAATATCTGTCCATTGAAGGAATTGAGTGATCTTCTTTCACAAACGCAGATTTGAAATTAACTTAGACTGCATGTTGATAGAAGGCGTGTCTTTTCAAGAGAATTAAAGACCTTATAGAAAGTCAAGACAGAAAGTCAAGGCAGCCTGTAGCCATTAAAAGCATTGTTTTTTTCCATCACCTAAAGGTAGGACTTGTGTTTTTAGATTGTTAGCACACTTGGCACATACTTATCTGTTGCATCAACCCAGTCATTGCATGTTTACTGCTACATTTGTTTTGTGACTCTGTTTGAAACCCCTGGAAGGACTACAAAAAGTATGTGTCTCATTGGTTGTTTCTGTACATGGAAGACATTTAATTTCAGCATTTATTTCCGTGTGTGTGTGTGTGTGATTTATTTATTTTCTGGTAGTATTGTCACATGAAACAAACAGGGTAAGGTTTTCTCCGTTTCTACAGAACTCCAAAGTGCACATTCTAGACACAGAAGCTTTTGAGACAACATTTGGACCTAAGGCTCAGAGGAAAAGGCCCAGTCTCATCGTGGGGGATGTGAAGGACCTTGTAGAGCAAGCTGAGGCCTCAACCCTGAGCTATAACGCAGACAAGGACAAAGACCTGGTGACTGAGGACACAGGAGTCCGGTAGTATTCTCAATAGATAATATCTATAATACTTACATCACATCTGATTGGGTTGAGGAAATTTGCTGAGGTGGATTTTTTTTATATTTTGCAACAGGGAGGAGGCACGTGAGGAAATTTTCAAGAAGGGTCAGTCAAAGAGGATTTGGGGAGAACTTTACAAGGTAGCGCTTTCATTCTCCTGTCAATGCCATGCTGCATGCTTATTAAACAGTTTTTTCCCACAGACAATCTACCTCCTTAACAGTTAACCATCACTCTTACTGTCAATAACTATATGTGCAATATGGTGTACAATTACCACT
>JAUMHF010000008.1:5364888-5395429 GCA_032359275.1 Microctenopoma steveboyesi
AGTCTAATGTTTATCAGTAAATTACAGAAAATAATGAACTTTATCACAATATGCTAATTCTTTGAGAAGGACCTGTAGTTGCCACAAGTGCGCTGCGCGCTGCTATTTTCGCGGCGTGGGTGCGGCGGGCGGAGCGGGACAGGACAGGAGGGCGGGTCTACCGGAGAGGAGGACCAGGAATGTCCGCGCATACATATGTCGCGGAGGCGGAGGCGGCGGCTCACCCTGCGGATTACGCCGACAAGTAAACGTGCTCTCGCGCTGTTCATGGAAGTTGTCGCACTGGGTTCACTTGCGGAGTAAGAGCGAACATGTACACGACAGAGCGCAGGCGAATGAGCCTGCACGACCCGAGGAGGAGGGATCCGGTGCGGGTGTCCGCTGGAAGTTTGTGGCAGGACTCTTTGGCGATAGAGCTGAGCGCCAACGGCTCGGTCAAACAGATCACGTCCCCGCGGAGCCGGACCAGAGCGCTGTCCGTGGCGTACATTGGGAACGTCGTCGCGTCGGTGCCGCAGACGGAGGAAAACTTATCCCTGAAATGTCTGAAAGAAGCCTGCGCGGACGCACACGCCGTGTTCAAAACCATTTCTTTTGAGAGCCTCTCGCTGGGATCCACGGATACCCTCGGGAGTTTCTACAACGCAGGCAAGTGCAGGCACGCTTTCAGTGGGGGGGTATCCAAATGACGCACCACTGTGCCAGTGCCGAAGTGACGCGCCCTTTGTTTTCGTCCCGCAGACGTAGCCGTGGTGGAGATGAGCGACACTTTCTGTCAGCCGTCACTCTTCTACCACCTAGGAGTGAGGGAAAGTTTCAGTATGACCAACAACATCATTCTGTACTGTCACAAGCAGGATGGCGATTTACAGGCTGCCAAGGTAATTTCAGAGTTAAGGACTGATACTGTAACATGGGCTTACATCATAGAAGGCTGCGGTTTGGCCAAATTGGGAGCATTCCTGGCACCAACAGCAGAAAGTTTCCAAAATGGATTAAACAACAAGAGAAAGCACTGCTGTATGTGCCGAGGGCTCTGGTATCCATATTTAAACTGGGTAACTAAACACACACATGCCCTCAATATTACGATCCACTGGGTTACCTGTCTCTAATTAATCTCAAATTGTGGAGTACACAGACAAATATATAGTATCACAGTGGTCATTATCACTTCATGTGGACTTTCTTGTGCACTCCAGAAGTAATCATACATAATCAGGTCCTTCCGTAATAAGGTGCTATATATGAGAGGTGACTGATTAGTAGTATGAGATCTTCTGAAACTGGGATTAAATGAGTTGTATTTATTCATTGAAGTGAAGTTCTGAAGATTACTGCTGATCACCTTTATAATGCATGCATTGCTTTCCTGTAGGAGCAGTGTGGAAGTTACACGTTCATCCCGTACATAGTGTCACCTCAGGGCAAAGTATTTGCCTGTGATGCCACAATAATGACTGGTATCCAAGAGTTGATGCAGCCCAGTTTCCCGCTGGAGCCCCTGCTTACCCTGCTGGTAGAGACACTTGTGCATCTGCTCAACAACGTGCACATTCAGTCCAGGTCAGAAACCTGCTTCAGAGGCTTGGTTCGAGGTTAATTAAAGATCATGGCAGTGTTGGATGACACGTTTTTTGTGCTGACAGTGAGTACTTCCGGGAGTCCACCAGGCATGAGATTCAAATGGCACGGGAGCGGTTCAGCGGGGAAGCCCTGAGTGAGGAGTTGAGTCGCATCCAGAACCGCCTGGACAGTGTAGAGCTGCTCACCCCGGATATAGTTATGAACCTGCTGTTGTCCTACAGGGATATTCAGGTGTGTACATAAATGTAATATGTATGATGTGTGTGTGTGTGTGTGTGTGTTACTGTGAGTAAATGAAGTCTATATAGTGTGTGTTATAAGTAAACTGTGATTCATTATCCTCAAGATGTTTCTTATATTCTTTTTAAATGCTACCAGGTGTAAACATTGTCATTAATACACTATCATCTCCTTTCTCAGGACTATGATGCCATTATTAACCTGGTGGAGACTCTAAACAACCTTCCCATGTGTCTTGTGGCAGGACATCAGAATATCCAGTTTCACTACATTTTTGCTCTCAGCAGGTACCCAGATTGTTCTCCTCCTCTCTGGTTTCAGTTTGTCTTTGTGTTATCATCACCCTGTAGCCTTCGCTGGCCTTGTACAAACAGTATACAAGATATAAATGGCTGATAGCATTCAATGTTCCTGTGCCAGGAGGAATCACCCTGGAGATCGCGCCAAGGCTTTGGAGGCAATTCTGCCTATCGTGCAGTCAGGGGACGCAGTGGCATCAGATGTCTACTGCCTGTGTGGACGGATCTACAAAGACATGTTCATGAGCTCTGGGTTCACTGATCACCACAGCAGAGATCAGGCCTGCTACTGGTATGACTGGTTGTCCACTCCTAATGAGAATGGGGGCGTTTGGCACAGCCTCAACATTCTGTTGCTAGTCTAATCTCTCACTTACTTGCATTTATTACCTGTCTTGTTTTCACCCCACTCTGTTGACGTGGTGGTACAGTGCTGTCAAATAGTCAGCCCTGTCTTTACATTATTTGTCAGGTATGGAAAAGCTTTTGAGACGGAGCCGACTCTTCACTCCGGCATCAACAGTGTGGTCCTCCAGATGGCCGCCGGTCGTGAATTTAATACTTCTGTGGAGCTGCACAAAATAGGTACTTTATTCTGCGATTCCTTTATCAGATTACAAATAGCCGAATCCGGCCCTCGACGGTCACTTACAGCTGCTGATTGACTGAACACACCTGTACCAGGTAATCAGCAACATGTAGGCTGGAACGCCAACAGGACGGTGGCCCTCGAGGACGGCAGTTTAGATATTTCAATATGTGTAAACTATTTTAATGAATTGGTTAGTTAATCGTTTTGCTCTGTGTTATGTTGGATTAGGTGTAACCATAAGCAGCTTGCTTGGCAGAAGGGGCAGTTTGGAGAAGATGAAGGACTACTGGGACGTTGGCTTCTTCCTCGGGGCAAACATTTTAGCTAATGAGCACAAAAAAGTAATCGATGCCTCGGAGAAGCTCTACAGGCTCAAGGCTCCTGTCTGGTAAGACCTAATCCTTCTTTTATCGTAATGATGCAGATCACGATTTTCAATTATCAGGAATCAGTGGAATGGATCAGTGATTTGAACGGACTTCTTTCAGGTTTGTGGCCTCCATAATGGAGACGTACATCCTGTATCGTCAGTTTACCAAACTGCCTGTCATGGAATCTTCTAAACAGGATACTATGGACTTCTGGATGGAGCTGTTTTTGCAAACCTGTAAACCCACCGTCTCCACAGAACGCTGCCCTGTAAGACATCTCAATAATGACCATATTCATAATCATCTCTGGTAGTTATCCTCTGTTAACTGGGGCCCAGCTTTGAGCAGTTTATGTTACTGAAGGCTCATCAAATAAATGGATATCGTAAGTAGTGGAAAAAGCATTGAACTTGAATTTAAGTTGCTGTTTCTCAGGTGCTTATTCTGGAACCCAGCAAGGTCCTTCAACCAGCTGTTGTGTGTGTGAGCGAGGAGGATGAAAGTCAAACTGTGCAGTTGAAACACGTCACACCCTTAAAGGTACAGACCACCCATGCCCCCCTCTTTGTGCAGCCACTCTTTAACCTCCTACTCATTTAAACATATTTGTCTGTTGCCAAATGTAAACGGCACAGCATAATTTACATAATAAATAGAAGAACCATGGATTTATGGTCCAGTGAATGTTTAATCCAGGCAGTGTGTAGGTGTGGCCTTTGGGTTTCACTGCAAGTGAAGGAAATACTTGCCTCATACTTGTTTACCCTCTCTCTCTTACTGTATCTTTCCTTCTTACAAGAAAATAAAACAGCCTTATTTCCGGGGTTTTAAAGTCTTCTTTGATTCTACAGAAAGGTTTACATCAATGGACTTTCCCAGCCTCTGCAATTCGAGGAGTGAGGTAAAGTGGATTCCAGCATGTGCTAACATCTCTAAAATATTTGCTCTAATTTCTGGGTGTGTTCAAGCCTGCAGCGAAGCCAGGTGACCCAAAACACATAGTCTTTCTGAGAAAGCCTGCTCCTGAAGCTTGGCTATGTGCTTTGTCGGTATGGTTTCAGTATGGTTTGGCTTTTTTGTTGTTTTGGTTTCACTGTGACATTTTAATCTGGGCTTTTTCAGTAAGTAAGCAAAACAAAGAAAATTATGAGATTGTAAAATCATTGCAGAAGGACAAGTGTCTAAACAAAGATATCACAATTCAAACATGAAGATTCTCAGTCATCCAGGTGAAGTTGTCTGAAAGTAGAGTCATGGCAACTGGACTTCTTTCTTTCAGTGAAAGACGTTTCATTCTGCATCCACAGAACCCCCCCCCCCCTGCCTTTGTTTCACTTTGCGAGTCTATTCAAGGCAGGTGTAAGGTGAAACTAACCTGCAGGATAAATTCGTGGTCACTAGCCAACTTCCCTCAGAATAGAAATGTTCTGTGGATGCAGAATGAAACGTCTTTAAGTGAAAGAAAGAAGTCCTGTTGCCACGACTCAACTTTCCGACATAATTCAAACATTGGCTTTAACCAGAAAATCAGTTTTAACAGTGTCAGGATCTGTTATGTACTGCAGGATGATATTTTCATACAGTTTCTGACACAGCCGTGCATTGTTTCAAATGAATAAATGAGGTATTTGGACTTCCTTCTTTCCGTCTTAAGTATTTCTAAGATTGATGAGCGGAGCTGCTACCTGTATGTCCACTACAACTCAGATGACTTCCAGCTTTGCTTCCCCACTGAGCTTCACTGTAAAGGGTGAGTGACTGAGAAATGGGCACAGATACAGGATAGCAGATTGTGTCTATTGTTGTGTGTGTGTGTGACCAACAGATTAGCTTAATAAAGATGAACAGACCATTATTCATGTGTGCAAGAAAAAAATCAGAGGATACAAGACGTGTTCAAAAAACAGATTTCCATTTTGAGTCACATTTCCTGTAGTGCCCTCTTGAAAATCCCCTTAGAACAGGTTTTTCCCTGTCAAGTCACAATAACTCTGATTGTCATCAAGCACTGCAGATGACTTCATTCTCTCACCTGTGCTGCACCTTAATGCAATACAGTTCAAGGGAAGTTCGTTTTTTTATAATGCTACATTTTTTATGCCTTCTTGATGACTTCTTTTTCTTAGAACTCAGTTTTACAAACTGTACAGACAAGCTAAAAATAAATATTGAAAGTATGACTCTGGTCAAATGATACCTTAAACATGCCTACCCACAATATATGCCAACACAGTGCTCCATAGAGCTACTATAGGTTAAAGACACACTAAGAAGCTTTTGTGAGCTGAAAATAATACTTTATTTGGTGAAAGTCTACAACTTCAAACTTTCTTAAGTCAGATGCTCGAGAAATAGCATATTCTCATCTACATTTAATGTCCTCTCACTAGTTTCTGCGAACTGGTGAACTCACTGCTGCAGCAGGCTGAAGACCCTGCTCAGGACCTGGACCAACTAACTGAGGAAATACCAGAGGTCGGTCAGAGTCATTCATTCCTCTGAGGCACAGTGCGCTATATTTTAAGTCCAACTTGCCAAAAATAACACTTGGAGTTACTGGGAAAACTCATTTTCCAAAACGTATTTTCTTAGCATGTTGTCAGATGCATAGTTATATAAATACATTAATTTAGAATAACATTTTCATACATGGCTCATGTTTTCATGATTCTGAATGAAACATCTGTCCTCACTTTTTTTAAGGCTTCTCTCTTTCAGCTTTTGCTTACTTGTGACATTCCCCACAATTCTGCAGACGCTTCTTTAAACTCATCTGTGTTCCGACCTCATTTACAGTACATCTATGAGACCAATGAGAATGGAGACAAGGTGGTTCTGGGTAAAGGAACATATGGTGTGGTGTATGCTGGGAGGGACCTGAGCAACCAAGTGCGCATCGCCATCAAGGAGATCCCCGAGAAGGACAGCACGTATGAAAAACAAACTCTTTCTAACTATTTATTTTCAATTCACCGAAGCTTATACAGACGGACAGTGCGATGAAGCTTTTTCAAACACAAATGGTTTTTCCATAATCCCCCTGATGTGAAAGCATTTGGCAGAGAAATCACGCTCACCAGCGTCTCGGGCTCACTAGTGCTCTTGGGGGAAATGGATAGAAAGAATCAGTGTTTAGACATTTCTTTCGTTGGTATTACTCTATAATCTGCACAAAGCCCTTAGGCCCATACTGCAGTGTCCATCAAGGGAAAAGTGACATTTAAAAAACTCAACCCCCTCAAGACACAGCAGTGTTTATCTTATGTCTCTCTTCTGATGTTGTAATAACATTATTAGTTGAACCCAGATACTTGTTCGTTGACAGTTTTATCTATTAAAAAGTGCTCCAGTAGAGAAACGTCAGATGAGTAGGTGTGTGCTCCTGCTACTAAACAATGAGGACACTGTTTTTTTTCTCAACATTTTTTAAGAATAAGGGTGCTGAATATATTTCACAGAACCACAGTATTCTGGTGAATTGAGGCTTAGATTTACTTCTTCTTGTAGTCTTCAATTGCCAATGTTGACCTTTCACTTGATATGTTAACATTTCAAAATTAGGATGACAGCTCACGTGACTTCCTTTAATTTTCTTTTCCAGGTACTCGCAGCCTCTCCACGAGGAGATAGCTCTGCACAAGAGGCTAAAACACAGGAATATTGTCCAGTATCTGGGCTCCATCAGTGAGAATGGTTTCATCAAGATCCTAATGGAGGAAGTACCAGGAGGTGAGGATCCTAAATTCTAAATTTCTAATACTTGTTGCTTAAACTATAAGCTGCTAAGAGTAATAGAAAGTATTATATTTTGTGGTAAATCATACACTTTGCTACATGAAACTCAAACAAACTCAGCAAAAACGTAGTAATAGTAGCATTACTTTAGTTTAATGTTATGTTATATCTTCTTAATTTGCTGATGACTTTTTACTTTTTGTTGCTACTGAGATCCTGACAAATCCTGTAATCCATACACTATTAACTAGTCAACAATAACTTACATGAGTCAACACCAGTGTCCTTGAAACATTCCCTGGAATAAAAACAGGGCACCTACATTAGAAACAGTTACATGTGAGAATGTCATGGGATGATGCAGTCTTATGTGTTCAGATCGGCAGTGATTATGTCATGTCTACTGGAATCCAGTTTAAGGAAGTAGGTGGGTCCAGAAACGTTGTTGGAAAACAGCTCTTGTGAAATCTTACATTTCTGCTCACAGGAAGTTTGTCATCTCTGCTGCGCTCCAAATGGGGTCCACTGAAAGACAACGAGGCCACCGTCATCTTCTACACCAAACAGATTCTTGAGGGACTAAAATACCTTCATGACAATCAGATAGTCCACAGAGACATTAAGGTGAGTCTTGGGCAAACATAGCAAATAATCAGATCAAATAATAGTGCTATGACCGTATTTTGTGGATAAATATGTCTTTTCTGCAGGGGGACAATGTTCTGATCAACACATATAGTGGAGTATTGAAGATATCGGACTTTGGAACGTCCAAACGGTTAGCGGGCATCAACCCCTGTACCGAGACATTTACTGGTATGATGTTGTGTCATGATATACTTTACCTCCGTTGTTACTGTGGGTTCACTTTATTCACATTTCCAATGATTTGGCTATAGGAACTCTCCAGTATATGGCCCCAGAGATTATAGACCAAGGGCCTCGGGGTTATGGGAAGCCAGCTGATATCTGGTCCCTGGGGTGCACTATCATAGAAATGGCAACTGGCAAACCACCGTTTCATGAGCTGGGAAGTCCTCAGGCAGCCATGTTCAAGGTAGGAGAGGGTTGTTGCACTTGATGTATTTTGATGGTGTTTTCATAAAATGCCAACTATATATATATATTGAGCAAATATTTGTTGCAAACAAAGTGTTTAGAGATATTCATGGACTCCAGATTATAAATCGCAACGACAATTTCTCTTTTGAAATACACAATTGCAAAGAAAATTGTGAATGATTGTAAACAATGTAATTTCAATAATCAATGATATTTCGTCAAACTTTGTCATTGACCGTTTAACAACCCTGTCAAGGTGGGCATGTTTAAGATCCATCCCACGGTTCCGGAGTGCATGTCGGACCAGGCAAAGGGCTTTATCATAAACTGTTTCGTGCCGAACCCTGACAACAGAGCCACTGCTGCAGAGCTGCTGATGGGCGCCTTCCTTAGGTCCTCCCCCAAGAAGAAGCCCAAGTCTCACCAGGAAACACAACCTAAAGACTTCCTCGCTGCTGGTGAGACTTGTTTTGCTCTGGTCTTTCATAGTTGATTTTAAACTTGAGTCATCTATTTGTATTATCATCTCATTTCATTGCTGTCTTTTCTTTTCTTTTTTTTCATTCCGTCAGATTTAAGATTTCTATTTTGCAAGTGTTGTTATGAGCTCTGTTAAATGTTGTGCAATGTCAGCAAAACATCAGAACAATAACAAAAGATCTCTCATTGGGGTTTTCAGCTGACTATCAACGTAGCCTGTCTGTACCCATCTCCATCCTTGTGGAGGACACGGATTCATACTCTGGTTCAGTTGACCTGTCCTGTTCCCTGGACCTCAGAAAGCCCAAGGCCCTTCTCAGAGCAGATGGAACCTCAGATTGCCCAACTAGCACCAGCACCTTCCTGTCGTGAGTTTGATTTTTCCTCAACAGAAGATAACGGCCTTAAAATGGTTGCATCAGCCAAGGTTCCACAGATTCTCACGTCAGAGACAAACCACATGTAGGTTTCGGTTAGATAGATTGGCCTTGACTACATCCTGTGTAGGTACAAAAAGGGGACGGTGCCACTTTATACGATGCAGCAGTCGTGCATTGCCTAAATGTCTTCTGATCTTTATCTGTTGATCTTCTGTGGTTTCTCTTTTTATATGAACCCTTTCTGTCCAGAATACAAGAGGAGTCTTCCACAGATATGAGCAGTCCGGCCCAAACCATGGAGAATACTGGTCTTTTCATGTTGAGGAAGGACAGTGAGAGGAGAGCGACGCTGCACCGAATCCTCACGGACTACATCAGTCACGTCGTTTCTAATATACAAGAATCTGTACCTCAGGTGTGTGAAGATCACCTGTTGATTACAGGGCCTCCTGCACGACTGTGGTTTTAGTGTGAACTCACCAGGAATTATTGGCCAGTTATGATATTTCACAGAGAAAAAGCTCCAAATGTCAGTCATGTTGTTTCAGCGTTGGCATTACCAAAAACTGGGGCCTGAACGTGACTCGACAGCCACACAGTGCTACTGTTTGTAAAGGCTGGCATGTTAATAATCTAGACCCCACTGCAATTATTATTATTAGCTTTTACACAAGGTTTGACACATGTTTTGCAGATTTTGTCTCTTATGTGTGGCAGCAATTTTCCCAGAACAAAACAGCTGGAAGTCATCATTTATTTGTGAGTGGCAGGCGCTCGCAGTTTTTCCATATACCAAAAAGAGGTTACTACTGTTTTATTACAGGAGTTTGAATCTTCCTAAAATGTTAATGCACAGTAAGCGTTTGGAAAAAAGAGTAGTTCATAAACAGTGAAACAGCTGTTTTCATACAGTGCCACAGCTGTCACCTCACACACTTAAAGTACCTCTGATGCAATGGGGGGAGGGGACGGTCCAAGTGACGAGTACTCACTCTCTCTCTGAGAATGAATACAAAGGAAGCACTGCATCCTCATTTTCCAGTGTTTTGTTTCCCTTTTAAAAGCACAATGAGGGATCATCGCTCACTGCTGACCATATCAACAAACTCATTGTCTGCTTGCGAGACAATATCCGGTCCCCGGACAGGAAACAGCTGACTAATGGCTTGCTGGGTCTTCGTACCATGCTGGTTACCGCCAAAGTGCCTCTGAACAGCCTGCAGGCGGTGCTGTTCAGCTTTCAAGATGCAGTAAGTTCATTTTACAGTGCACACGGGCGATGGATTTGTACTGATAATTCACGGTGGTCAGCTTTAGGCTTGGTGAAAGTTTTTTTTTTAAATGAGTTACTGTGACAGTTTTAATTCTTGTGTGCGTAGGTGAAAAAGGTGTTGAAGCAACAGCAAGTGAAACCTCATTGGATGTTTGCCCTGGACAATCTGCTGAGACAGGCAGTACAGGAGGCCATAACTGTGCTTCTACCAGGTAGGGATTAATCTTGTCTTGTAGTTTTTGTTAAATAACTCACGAGACGAGCGGATTTTAGAGGAAAGCTGTGGTTGCAAAAGTAGCTTTACATGTTAGACCCCAGTCTCCTGCATAATATTTATCGTGTTGCCTGTTAAATTACTTTTTTGTTAATTATGCCTTGTCTATGCTTTCTCCATTACTCACTGCCACCACCCTTTCTGCTTCTCAGAACTGAAACTACAGCTGCAGTCCTCATTTGAGATAGAGGACAGCACCCTTGAGGAGCTGTCTGCTGACCGAGACACTCCTGTAGTGCTTGTCCCTGGCCAGCTGGGGGCGCAATCGGACATGCAGCAACTTGGGCCCATAAGCGAGATCAAGCCTTCAGCTGGACCCAATCCTGCTGTAGACGTCATCCTGGACACCAACAATGCCCTCAGCGAGGAAATGAGAAACCTGCGACAAGAGACCAGAAGGTAGCTTTCTTAGTGCTACTTTTCTTTTGTTTAAACTTAAATTTTTGGGATTTATTTATTTTATTCTTTAGGCTGTATGAAATGTAGAATTTGTAAAAACCATGTGTCCTGTGAGCAAGTGTTACCACTGGCCTCTCTTATGAGGTTGCACTCAGTGATTAATAAGAACTTTGTTGCTCTACTTTCTGCTTAGTGATGTTGGCTGTGTGTGTGTGTGTGTGTGTGTGTGTGTGTGTGTGCGTGTGTGTGTGTGTGTGTGTGTGTGTGTGTTCCAGACTCCTGAGTCAGCTAAGTGAAAAAGAGCGAGAGCTCCAGGAGCTGCTAAGGAACTCAGTCCAGAGGAAACAGGAACAGATAGACGCCCTGAGAAAAGCAGCAGTCATTGAAGGTATTCAACACAGTCATTAGATCACAGGACAGCACTCATAGTTTGGTTCATTTTTACTTCTGGTCTGGTTTGAGTTTACACTCTGCTGTTCAAAACAAACCAACAGCTGTAAACATGAGGTCATGTGGGCCTTACAGATTACTCACTGGCTGTGCAGCATTCGTCAGTGCTGCATGGAAATATTAGGAAATCAAAGTCCAGAGACCAACACACAGGGAGTAAATATACTTTCATTTATATCCTGTCACAAATATGCAGGAATAAATAAATCATTATGAACATTATTAGTTAGTGGACCCTGTATGACATATACAGCACATACTCTTTACAGATGTTCTACCTGCTAAACAGTCAGAAAGAGGAACTTTGTATATTTTTGGGACAGTTGCTGTGGACAGATTGTGACATTGCTTCCTTAACGTTCTGGGATATTATTGGATTTGTAGTTTACCTTTGAAGTACCTAGTACCTGTTTGCTTTTATACTACACATAACACACAACACTTTGTAAAAAAAAAAAGCCCATACTTTTAACTAGTTACAGAAAATAATCATAAACACAATGTAGTATTACATTTCTCTACCTATAATTTGAACGAGGGGAAAAAATTTGGAACAAATCTTATGCATGTCTGTGTCTTCTTTACTGTTTTGTCCTTGAGAATTACCAGTGGCTGAAACTAATTCCTTGTCTGTGCATGCTTGCTGGTATCCAGTACACAGTTTACAACAAATAAACATAAATATTTAAGTTTGATCTGGGTGAGTGAATTACACATAATATAAATATTTCATGTTTGTATTCTTTTCCAATCAGCTTAAGAATTAGCCTAAGAGTTGGAAAAAGCTCAGCCTATAGTCTGATTAGTCACATTTGCTGCAGCATGACCAGTATTACATCAGTGGACCAAGCCCTCTTGGTTTTATCAGTGTGCCCATCTCATTACCGTTTCTTAACGCTCGTACCAATCCCTTACCACACCTCAGCTTTGGGCCTTGGATTTCTGCCCGTCTGGTTTTTGTCAGACACATGTGCTAATGAGTCATCCGTTAATGTGCTCAAACTTGACTTGTCCTTTTGCGATAATGATTATTAAGCCTGGCTCTGGAGACGCGTGAAACGTTTTAGTCCCGTTTAATATCAGCGTCATGAGAAGCAGTGCGTTTGTGGTTTGCGACATGTGTCGTCACGGACAGCATGAATGGGCGTGATGTTTTTGTGTTCTAGATTTGCCACAGAAAAGGTCTGATCCAGAAGTGAAGGCTTTGGTGCACTGGCTCAAGTCTGTCCATGTTGATCAAAACACCATTGACAAGGTAAATTAAACTTTAGATGTTTTGCTCCTGAGGGTGGTTTGTGTCACTCATCCAACCACTGTTAACCCGCTCTCTAGGTTCTCTCTCATGAGTTCACCTTGGATTGTCTCCTCTACATGGCCTCCAGGGATGACTTGATATACTGTGGAATAAGGTGAGCTGTCACACCGTGCCTCGTTTGTTTGACTTACCTCAGAAGACTCCTTCCTCCTCTGGTGTTTGACATATCTCACTTCTAATAATAGAAGTCCGTCTGATATTGCTCTCTTTCAGAGGTGGCATGCTGTGTCGAATCTGGGCAGCCATCACGGCTCACAGAAAGACCCAGCTGAGCACACACAATGAGGACAGTGAGGACGCTCTCCTTTAATGGCTGCTGATGTTGTACGTCAAAGGACAGATTTATTGACAGGCTGGTCCTGTGTTATCTAGAAGAGGAGGATGCACTGATGAACCCAACACATGTTGCAGGAAGTTGATGTAATGCAGAAAAGATTGTGAACCTTGTTTATCCGTGAATGTATTTTTTTAAGACACTGACTACTACTCCTAGTTTTGTGCAGAATGCAGACATCTTCATTCAACAGTATGGTCATTGAGTGTAACGACACAATGTCTGCAATTTGGAGAAAAACAGGAAGTTTTTCTACTGTATACTGACTTAAAGGTTATTGAAACAAAGTGATGAATGTTTTATCTTGTAAATTAGTGTGTGTAGTACTTATGTCTTTTACAAATTGGGTTTGTAAGTGGAAAATTAAGGAGGAGGGCAAAGGTTAGGAAATCGTTTTATTGGAAAAACTCCTCACATGTGTGTCCATGTGTGATTTTTCCAGATCATGTCATTATTTCCTAGTGTTGGAAATACAGTGTCCCTTCATTTAGGATATGACTTCACTGTGAAACTGGGCTGGGCTCCTAACAACTATGCAGTATAGTGAAGCGTCACAATGAAAGATCACCTTTACCTCTGCAGTACTCCAGTAGACTGAACAAATCAGAGAGTTGAAGGCCGATAAATCATCAGGCGTCTTTTGTCCTTGGACGGTGCCAGAAAGAAAATTGGTACTTACAATTTATTGACTAAATTCAATTACCATTATCTCGTAATCCCTCTTCAATTTCATGCTCGTGTTATTTATTTAATGCTTAATGTAAAGAAATCTTGTCTCTTGATATTTTACAAAAGCAGGGTGTGTTCTTTTACTATGAGATTTGTCACAGTGAAATGATGTAAAACTGCTCTGTGAACATCATTAAGAGCTACATGTTTGCAGCATGTTTACATGTTTTCTGTCAAACTTCTGTCAGTGTCATTGATTCCTTCATCCCCGGACTAATCGTCTGTAATGTTTTCTGATTGATGTCTTCTTCACCCAGTGCATCTATCAAAAATCTAGTTTATTATTATAAAACATATTTTTTCCATGTAAACTGACATGACGTAGCCGTTTAATGTTTGAGTCACACTGTCTTTCAGTTGCAACAAACTCAGTCGCACGTAATCTGAGTGCAGGGGCCTGAGTCGCCTTCATTCTAACAAGCTTGATAACACAATGGCATTAGGATGAGCCAGCTAAAGGAAGCAAACTGCTAGCTTTGAAGAGACATAGATGGTGCACCAAGTTAACATCAGCTGGAGAATTCATCTGCACAACAGTCAAAGTTACAGTGTTTGTGTTACTGTTCAGGAAGAAAGCTTTATTCATGATCACTTTTTCCTAATTTGCATTTTGTGGTCTTCCTTATAATAAAGTGTCTTTAGAGGAAACAATATAATGATGTTCATGTTATCTTTAGGTGTCCTCTCTTCTTCCTTTGCTTGTCTAAATCCTCTATCTTTGCTCTGACTGGATGTGGCGCTAAGCAACTGAAATGAGGCAAATAATGAGGACTGCTATCAGGGGGATTTTGGCAGGGTCCTGGGGGGATTTTGGATGCCACACCGGGGGGGCTAGAACCTCTGGGATTACTGAGTTCATCCTCTTCAGCTACCATGAGACAGGTCACCAGTGTGTCCTGGACTGAACCTGTGCCAAGATCGTCTTGGCACAGGGAAAGTTAAATGTGACTCTTTCTTGCACGACGTGATTAAAAATGCAACTGTGTGGTTTCTGCATGAGTCAGACTTTTGCTTCTGCTCTAAACTAAATCACCTCTCTGGTCTTGGTTGTGCCATCGGGAGCTTCTTATTTACTAATTCATCATCTGTTTAACAAAGCATTAACTACAGGGCTCCCTCACAAGCTGGCTGCTGGGCTTCTATTACTGATATGTGTATGAAGTGTGCACACTCACACTTCCTATTTTGGTACACCAGCCTCCTGACCATGCAGCGTGTTTACAGTGCAGTAAAATGTTCAACATGATCCCATGACAGCAGATTACAAGCACATTATTTGCATTGCTGTCACTCTCTTGAATGGTGATCGCGCTGAACTTGAACCTGCTGAAATGTTAGCCGGGGTAAAAAATGGTATGGTTTCACCATGGATTAGCTCAAAGAAGACTGACAAAGGCGTGTGTAGATAGAAACAGGTGAGTGTTTGGTAGCTTTATGAACCTCGGGAGCAGGAAGGAATAATCTTACAAGCCATTAACTGGAAGTCAATACTGTCACATAGTCTCCACTGTTCAACTCTTTCCACATTCTGGAAAATGGAATAGTTGCAGTTAGTATTACAGGATAGATGACTGAGTTATATTCCCTCACCAGTTCTCAGCACTATATAATTATTCCTGGCAGTAATCCGGGGAGCTGAATTAAAACAACTAATCTTACTGTATGTGTGTGTAGTATATTTGTCACAAAGCTTTACTAGAGCTTGACCTCAAAACCTTTCATCCCTTGTTTATCTCCGTTCTGTCTGCATTCATTCAGTCTATATATTCCTGGATGTATGTGAAAAAAAATGCAGTTAGTAACTCTTACCCTGTCAATTACAATAAAGGAATACTGTAACATCTGCTCAGAGTTGCTGAGCTCATAGTCCTAGAGGTTCGTGGAGCTTCTTTCTTTAGGAGGAAACAAAAAAGGAAATGAACCTTTCCATGTTTTCTGCTCAAAGGAACTTCGCACCACGACTGACCAGTGACGCTGCTGATGCTCTCACAAGTGGTCAGTCTCACTGAAACTCACAAATAGAATCAGGGGTCAATCAAGTCAAGCCCCCACCCTGCTCTTCATTATGGGTTGTCATGGAAATGAAAGCTCAGAGAGGGGGGGGTGGGCTTCTATTATTGAAGCATTTGTGGGATTGGTAGTGGGCTGGGAGTTGGTTATAGAGAAATGGAGCGATTCATGCACTCATAAACAGAGAGTGCGGTGGAGCAGAAGGGAGGCTGAAGGGCTGCGAGAGAGGGGGAGAGAGAGACGATGAAAAGGAGGAGAATAAAAAGGGGCCCTGGGGGTGAGCGGTGAGAGGAGCCAACTCCACATGTTTTAGCCCCACTTTGAACTGATAGCACGTTTTAGGCTATTACATCATGGTCTGCCAGGCTCTCTCTGCTGTTTGAGACACACAGTCCTCATGGAAGATGGCAAAGTGAGCCCCTGGTAAAACCACCTGTTCTCGCAGAGTTTAAGGAAGTCGCTTATGAGCAGTTTTGGATTGAGTTCACTACCATGTTTTTATATCTCTATACGTAATATGGAGAGCCCTCAATGTACACATAGACTTGGTAAAGTCATGATGACTCATTCTGTGATTTATTGGTTAACCTTGGATAGATCACGTGCTCAGCTGAGTGTGTTTTATCCAGAATTTTGTTTGGGTTAAGAGTGAAAAGAGACATTTTCAATGTAGAGATACATTAAGTTACTTTGTTGTCAGTCCCAGTGCTATACAGGAACATTAAGCTGATGTGAGACTTACAATACAGCAAGACCTCCCTACTCCAGTCCAAAGTTCAGCCCGCAATGAGAGGCCGACTAAACTCAGATGATGCAGACCAAACAGTGCTACACCCTAGAGAGAAACACAAAGACACAGGCAACTCTCCCACACTTTATCTCTCCCTGCCCCTCCGCTTGCACCTACACACACATCTTTCCAGTCTGTCATGTTATTTAGATTGATTAAATCACACTACAGGAAACAAAAGACAACATCATCATGAATGATTTGAATCTGCAGCCCCCCCCACAGGTGACGATGGGCTTTGAATCGACAAAAATAACCAGCACTTTTCCATAAACAGACTAAACCACTAACTGTTCAACAACTGCAGCTTTAGCGATGACATTCAGGAAATGTAATGTGTGAAAAGTGTACCTGCTAAATGTCTTAGCTAAAGTAGATTAAGGAAATAAACATGTCAGCAGTAGATCTATCATAGTTAATTAACCTCATATTCATCACTCCCTTATGCTACCCCACCCCCTCTGGCTAAAATGCTACCGTTTGCTAAAGGCACACGGTTTATTTAATAGTCTATAATTTAGACTTGGTCCGTGCTCTCTGTGGACATCCTGAACATTCCAGCTATTGTTGTTTCATTACCAGCCTGAGGGTTACCCCTGCCATTCACAGTCACTGACCTCTAGACTCACTGGCGGTGGTGGTGACCATGTTCCTTAGAATAAAAGGGGTGAGAGTGGTGAACCCTTAATGTTTCCTCGTGTCAGTGTTTCACATGTCATTACATGTTGAAGTTAGCATTGGGTTCAGTAAGTACAGCCTGTGGACTCTCAATGATGAGTGTTGATTGAATGAGATATCAGCTTTGACCTCCTTCCCTCTAATGAGGTGAATGTGAGGAACTAAAAAGTGGGGACTGTTCCCCACAGTAGGGTTCCAGAGAGACTAGAGTAGTGTTGTACTTACTAAAGTTTTATTAAATACTTTTTTGTGATATGCAAATCAAGTAACAATACTTTCACTTGATGCTGCAGTCCATCCCTCACTTTGTGATCACAAAGGTCTGCAAAAAGTATTCGAAGAGATGTAGAGAAAGTGACACATATCCACATATCAGCCACCCTCTCCCTTATCTCCAGCAGTATCAGCTGTCTGATATTATTTGTTCTCAACTCCCATTTCCCTTTCCTTTGGACTTTTTCTTTCTTCTGCTTTACTGTCTCTCTAACAGTTATTCTTGTTTTCGGGATCACTGTTTACTGATGTGATCAGATCCTCTCAGAAGTAATGTTTTTTGTTTACTCTCTTATCCCCAGTGTTCTCTGTTAACTGGCTTCTTTCAATGCATGAGCTACTTTTGGTGATTAGTGGCAGTTTAATGAGATGTTTGTATGTGTGTGTGTTTGTGTGTGTGTGTGTGTGTTTTAAGTAAGGAGTGCAGCTGCAGCTCCAAATTCAAGTCTTTTCTTGAATACTCTGAGATGGATGAAGAAGAGGGGGGGTCTTAACTTCCTCTGTGCTGAGAGGTCACATTAGTGGTTCATTAATTGAATAAACACAGATTCACAGGATAGTTAAAGAATTAAACCAAAAAAGAAAAATTCACAAGAATGCACTATGTTGATCACTCTATCAGTAATGCATCACTTCAGCACATAATAAAATGCAGCCAACGAAGGCCAGCTGTGCTGTTTTTCAGATTTGCATCCGCCTTACTTTGAATGGCTCATTAACAAAGCATGGTACAGTGATGTGTGATAAAGGGAGAGATGCTTACTGACTTCGAGGTATGCTTTTATCTCTGGTCCTTTAATTTTCCTATCAAACTGCAGACTGCAGCACCTCATCTACTGTGTAGTGTGCAGAGGTAAATAGTACTGCTTTGTAAAACTAGTACACGTCTTTCTTTGAAGTATCCACAAACCTATAATTTCTTAGAATTTCAGATTACTCCGTTTATTGTTTAAGGTTAGTGGTTCGATTTTCGTTCCCCTTGATCTCAGGGGAGACTTTAAACTCCAAACCTCAAGGGGTCTGATCCTGTTTACATTAAATTCTCCAAGGCGTTTAATAAAGTATATATTATTATTATTATAGTAAAATGTGCCTTATATAATATTGTCTCCTTACAATGTTCTAAATATATTCCATTTGCATAGTGTAGTCTATAAATGAAACTGTGGCAAACACATAAGATTTTCAGTAATTAAATTAAAAAATGCTTCTATCATCAGATAGAAACAAAAACACCAAGGATTTAGCCAATAGATCAAGTCCCCGCAAATGTAGATAGTACTCACATTATCATATAAAGTTGCTTCAAATTGCACCAAAATGTTTTTGTACAAAGGGGTTAGTATGCAAGCATGCCGGCTCAAGAGCTTGATACAGAAATGAGAATGAAGGGATGAAAGGTTCAGAGGTTTATTATCAAATTTACTAAAGATGCAGAACAAATGAGATAAAATTGCAGCCGCAGAGAGCTTGAAATGTCTTTTTCTTAGTTGTCCAGTTTACTTGTACTGTGATTCCATACACAGAGCTATAAAACCCATTGTTCAAAATGATTGATGTCAGTACTTCATTTGTGAATGTAACTTAGCAAATGAAGTTACATGAGTGGTCCTCAAGTGGTCTTACTTTGTACCATTGCATGAAATAAAATTGCAAGAATGTGACCAAAAGCCCCTGGTGATTTAAGAATGAAACTTTCATCAATGATCAAACGTTTTATGTTTTCTTGTGTGTCGGTTGAGGTGTGAAGCCACTCATGGGCATTTCCTGATCGACTTAAAGCTTTACTTAAAAGGTGCACTGAGATGCCACAGTTATCTGTGATTCAATTACAGATAGACAGAGGAGACAAGTACAAGCAGACTTGGAGACATTCACACTAATCTTTTTTTTTATTCTACAAAACCAACCAAACAAGCACACTGCTGCACACCCAACCCCTACCTCCTTCAACATCCCCCACTTTCCAGTTGCAGTGACAGGTGGCTCTTGCTGGTTTGGGAGAACACGACTCAACAGCTGCACAAAAGAGTCCTGCCGGGGTCCTTTTGCCAGGGCGTCCCCTCTCAAGCGTGCCGACCCTTGCCCCAAACCCCCACCTATGCAGAAGCTCTGAGAGATCTACAGGTGGTAGATGGGGGGACACTTTGGTGTTCTTAAAACTATTACATAACAAAGACCCATTTTAACTTCTTTGTTTCGATTTCGGTTTCCATGAATATTTGACTTTACTGACTCTACCCTGGGAGGGGTAAGCTGGTAAAATGTCAAATATCCACCATTTAAAAAACAAAAACTGGCTGAACAGAAACTCTTCTGTACACAGTCCAACTTGAAAAATGTGTTATTAATGTGACACTAATAACTTTGGTTAAAATGCACCAGGACAACTGTATTGTTTTTGTAATGTAATTGACAAAAGATCAAATGTCCCTTTCTGGTTTTTAACACAGAACTGAGAACTTGCTCGTGTCTTGCTCCAAAGGACATCTGCTTCATCAATAAAATGTGGGTAATTACTTCCTATTTACTGTTTCTTTACTATCCTCCTGCTATCCTGTGACACTGTAACAGTTAGAACTGTTTAAATATAATATTTGGCGTAATATTGCTTTCTGACTACGTTGTCCCCTGAGGTTAAAAAGTGGTTTAAGCAACTAAAAAATGAGAAAAATTCAAACACACATGCCATGAGAATCACACTGCCTGTGACACAGGTTTCTATTGAATGTGATCTGCATGTGTGAGCACGGTGGAGGAAGAACCGATCAGGTGGTGGAGTATTTTTGTGGAGGTGATGAAGAAATGTATTTTTTTGTGTTATTGCTGCAACAGAAGAAAACACAAAGGGTATACTGAGCCACAAGACGTAATTTATCTGTCTCGCACAGCCTTCCGCGCAGTAGCATTTATTGAGAAATAGTAAACAAGACAGCCACACCCCCCCGTCGATAATGGTACGGTCCAGACCGGAGACCAGCGCGAGAGAGTCAGCGCGAGCTCAGGACCAGCTGTGCGGCGTCGAAGAGTGGGAAACTTCTCTCGCTCCTCTTCCTCTGCTCTCTTTCTCCTGGACCCCCCCCCCAAGATATTTTTATTTAACTGTCCTGGGGACCAGCCGCGGCCACTAGTGCGTCCAAAACCGGCCGGGCTGTGTGTTTTTTTATTTATTTATTTTTGCCTCCTTTTTAGACGAACTCCGGTTCGTTCAGAACATCGGTGCAACTGGAGTGACTTCATCAGTTCTCCCCCCCACCACCTCCACCGCAGTCCTACTGAGGAATGAGAGGAGTGTCCGGGAGGAAGAGCCGAAACTCGCATGTTTGAATGAACAAAAGAACAAAAGACGAGAGTATTGCCGCCGAAATGGAGGAAAATACTCCAACAGGAGCCACATGTAAGTCCTCCCTAATCTGTCCGTTTGAAAAGCTGCACCATTGCTCTGCCACAAATGAACACATTACCACGACAGTGTCAAGTGTAGAGTTGTGGGGCAATTTAGTAGGTAAGAAAGAGAGTTTAGGTTAAAGTCAAGTCAAAGCGTCCCCGGGATTATTTGTCTGGTCAGTTATGAATAATCCATGTGGAGACACTGTCCACAAATCGTAAAGGTAAGGTGTACAACCACCAAAGCTGGATTTTCATATGTGTGATGAAGAAAAGGGGGTCGATCAGCTGGCAGACGCTGTAATGACTGGACACAAACACTGATGTACTTCATTGATTATTATTTCACATGCCATTCCTGTAGCACAGAGCTCAGTCATCAGGGTGATAATAACACAATTTGCGCTCGATGAGGTAATCTCACTAGTTCCATTTCCCATCCCCCTCCGTATGTTATGTTTAGCTCTCTACCAACATGATGCATGGTGTCTCATCCCTCTCTGTCCTCTCCTTGCTGCTGCTGCTCTGCCAGAGGAGGTTTTCCAGAATAGGTAAACAGTTGTTTGTGCACCGGTGCAGTCGGGCTGGTTGTGTGCTGGTGCAGAGAAATCAAGAAATCAACTCAGGTTCAAAGTGCAGGAGGAAGAATCCAGCTTACAGATTTTTATGTGCAATTACAAACATTGTGATCCCATGATCAGACAGTTCAAGGCCCATGTCACACTCACTCAGTCGTAACAAACGTCTCAGTTTGGGACAAGATGAAATACCCTTGTTGGAAACCTGCCAACGTCGAGTCCGCCCTGCGACACATCCAGCTTTGATCTAATGTTTGAATCTGCATGCTAGAGCATTGTATATTGACATGTTGCCTGCTTCTGGAAAGAGAAGGGGACTCACAGTGTGACCTCCTCCTTCTGACAACGGAAAGCTTCCTTCCTGCTGACAGGGGGCTTCGTGGAGGCGGTTCAGCTTGTTTTGGCTCTGCAACAAGCAGGAGGAGAACCTTGCTCCACCCTGATCGTGGGAATCTTGACTCTACAGTAGATTAGTGTGTCTTTAGACAGCCGTGTTCTGAATAACATATTTTTTATGCATCTATAAAGCTGGGCACATCATTGGATGGTGGAAGCACAGACACAGGTGTAGTTGTGAAAATCACTTGAACTCCTAATGTTGAGATTTTACCTTTACGTCAAGGCCTGTTACCAAACATCTTCCATAAAAGACGTGTTTCTGCCCTATCAACTCACCAGATTGACCCTCTTTTAGACTTTCTTCTCTCTGTGCTCTTCATTCTAAAAGTCAGAGTTTGGTCATCCTCTTTTTTTTATATCTCTGCACCTGAACAGCTGATCAGAACGGACTCATTCGTATTCCCTTAAGATCAGGCTTTGCACATCCGCAGGTAAAGCCCTCTGTTGCTGCTCATATCTCTAAAATACTTACTGATGATCTTCAATGCTTTAAATGGATGATGGGCCAAAATGCAAATGTAGTTTTATTAACTGGCACATGTGTATTCATTGTCTGTTGTGTAATATGGGAGAATCCACCAGTTCTGCCTGACAAGCTAGTGGTGAACAGGATCTGTCGGCTACATCTTCAACCACAGAAGTTGTTATGTAACCAGGGGAATACGTGCGATCTCGTCCCATGTGTGGAGAGACCTGCTTTAGTGTCTTTGTTAAGGAGAAGTCGACAGGATCCAATGGCCCCTCCCTACCTGATGAAAACGCATAGAAGATGTTATTGTTGCTTAGGATTAATTGTAAGCAGTGCAGTGGTGACATGACAGTGGTGTCGCAATACAAAGTGTTCACATGTAGCAGATAACAGCACATAACTCTGACACGTTAGTCACATGTGAAATATCTCAAGTTTAAAATGTGTGTAACAGCCACATTCTCTGTTATGTAGGAAAACACAAAAGGTGATTAAGTATCAATGCTTGGTAATCACATGCTTGGTTGTACCAGCACTTTCCTGAAATGTGCTATCCTCTGTGTTGGGTATAAGCTTCGAGTTATTTATGCAGTACAATTTATTTCTGTATCAGTTTCATGTACTCCATGGTACACACCAACCTTTGTGTAGATTTCACTCTGCATCATCCGTATAATTCATTTCCACATCTGGCTGTAAGCGGATTACAAATCAGCAAACTCTGTAGCAGGCTTTTACAGGACTGAACCTTCTTTTGCTGTATAGGCTAATTGATTATTCCTTTAAAGCTATCTTGGAGTAGGAGACTGGGGGCTTCCCAGATCCCACGTGTTTAGATATGTTCAAAGTCCATTCAGCACATTTAAAAGGGACTAAGGCCTGTTCCTGTGAAGTTCAGAGAGACGAGAAATGAACAGAAACACGTGAGTCACACAGACCTGACTGAAGTCATGCCAGCACTGTAGCGCTGAGGTCTGGTTTGCCAACCACAGTGCAGTTTTTAGACAGTGACACATTTGAGCTATTTGGCATCTCGATAATCAGACTTGATCAACTGAGGTTAAAGAGGTAAATTACACCTTTAGGTGTGTTCACATCCTATTGGTTTGAACTATGAAGACATTTTCTCATCACTGCGTATTGACAAGCTTAAGTCAAAATCCAAATGTGCACTGGGTCATTTCAGGTCCAATACTTTGTTGTATGCAGCCAAGAATTGTTACCGTCTGGTAACACTCTGGTGCTAGTAGTGCTAGGTGGTTTTAATGTAACCCTATTATTTGTTGTTACTGTCCTCGAAGAGTTACAAAAGACCAGGTGCAAATTCTATGCACGTGCTAGCATACTATAGCAAAGGTGATTCTGATGCGCTATCCGTGCATTTGCAAGCTCGTGTATGTGCAGTCTTGTGTCTATGTACAGGCATCAGGATGTTCTGGCTGAGTCCTAACTTTCTGTTAATGTCAGTCCAGTTCCAAGAAACAAGAGACGAAAGCTACAAAGCAAAGACGGAAAGGGACAAGAGGCACACGGTAATGTGTGGGGAAACTTACTGAGATGTCATCAGCAGGTAGACTGCTCCAAAAGAGGAGGAATTATGGCAGTGCCAGTCCACTTTGTAGCACCCACATGCTGTAAGTCACTCGTCCCAGATACGAGTGAGTCCCCTGTGACAGAGGTAACTCAAGGACCCGTTTGTGTAAAGTTGTTGACTTATGAAAAGCAATGCCAAATATCGTTTTTAACGTGAAAACATGGATTAAGTTAGGGTTAGGGTTGATGGATCAGGTACTACGGGAACCATTGATGCATTTTCCCTTAGTAAATAGTCTGTTCAGTTTCTCTCTGTGATGAAGTGATGTGATTAAGTGTGATACTATTTTACCAAAAATGAAGATCAGCCAAAGACACGTCACACTACTCCATGAGCAGGTCTTTCTTTTAGAGGAAGATTTTATGATATGTAGCCTGCTGTCGCCACCTCTTCAGCTCCTTTAGACTTTCCCTTTGATACATAATATAGTTGAGAGCTACGACTTGTCAGGGACCACCCGTGGTTACTTTGAGATAAAAGACTGACACAGTAATAGGAGGAGGAGTTTGTTGGAAACTAGTAGTAACACGTTAAGATGATGATTTAGTGAATATGAATGGAAACCTAAAACCATTACATGCGCAATAAGACATTGAAGATTCAAACATTGGCTCTAGATGTGTCTGTTCTTCAGGGTTGACTGTGACACATATTAAGAAGGCTGATGCTGCAGTGCTGTAGCCTAAATTTATTATCAGCCTGCCGCACTGCTCTTCTTGCTGGGGCACTAGAGGAAGGACAAGGGGAGGGAAGTCTTGATTTGGATGGCGTTACTTGTTCCTACCACCTCCATCAGGTCTGAAAATATCCCAGACGTGGCTGCTCTCTGGTCATCTGAAAGTTCCAGTCACCAGATCTACCCGCTAATATTAGTCCAGCCCCAGTTGAGCATGTAAGCATGTTTTTTTTTCTGCTCCTAGCACAGCTCGACCTACCTAAAAACCATTTGCAGGTGTGCCGTGGCATTTTGGCAAGGTCTTCTGCCTGTTTTCTAAGAAATTAGAATGAAAGACATGGTCAGTCTCTCTCACCGGGGGGGGGGCAGAAGAGAGTGGACGTTTGAGAAACGTGTGATTGAAACGTGCTGCCAGTAGAGAAGTTCTGGCTCCCTGTGTGTGGAGACAAACATCCAGTTAATGATAACCGTTGAGAGTAATTGTATGTTGAACAGTCACAAGGTGACTGCTTGTGGCTGAATTTTCGCTTTAGGTAATGTTTATAAAAATAACCATATTTAAAGAAGATGACAGACGACTCTGGGTTACTTCACAGGAGAACACACACAGGCACGGCTCTCTCAAAACGTCAGCAGCGCTGCCTGGTGTATAATGTCACCAGCTCTATTACCTGTACTGACTGATCAGAGATGCTTCACTGTGATTGCACAAGGTCAGGGTTTAGTTTCCAATAGTGCTCAGTTTTGTAGCTCTGACCAGGAAAGCCCCTCAGATGAGGTCACTTTCCAACCCCCCAGAAGAGACACGAAGCAGGTTGCCTAGAGCAACTGGTCGGCATGCCGGTATACTGCCTCCTACAATGAATGGCCTGTGCGGCTCACAAATCCAATCATGTCCTCTGAAGTCATTGAAAAATGCTTTTGGTGTGATCCTCGCCGGTCCAGTTCAGGTTACTTATTAATTAATGTTGGAGCATGTTGGTGGTGGCAGCAGAAGCAGGGTCCCCGGAGAGATACTGCTGGTACAGGCCGAGCCATTTATCAGTGCAGTGGGTTTGGCACACATGCAGGTGCTGGAGGGAACAGGAGAGTGGCAGCTAAATGCAAGGCATTGTCCTCACCCTGGGCCAGGTGATGGGATGAAAGCTGTTCCAGTCAATAAACAGAAATCACGATTCACTGGCCATGAAGGGATGCTGTCTTTTGTCTGCTGGTTGATTTGCAGAACCACCTTTGTGCTCCAGAGACCAGCTGTAACATGGATCAGTGTGCACAGGTCGACTGTGTTACTCAGACTCCAGTCTAGAGCTGAAATAACATCATTAAGAGCAACTCTAACAGGGGAAGAGAATATGTTTCAACGTTAAGCACAGCTTGCAGGCATACTTTAATTATGTCTTCCTTAGTTCCAATTTCAGATAGTCCTCCTCAGCACGTCCAATGAAAACTCTGTTCTGTTCCCTAAACACACACATGCCGGGCCTGGTCTGGCGTGAACTCAGTGTTCGTTGTTTACACTGCGCTTCCTCTGTCTGGGCCCCCTTGCCCTCTTACATCATCCTCTCTAGTGTTGAAGCGACACAACAGGTTGCAGGGGCGACGGGTTGGGGGGGTAAGCGATGAGGTAGTTCATTAGTCCCCTGGCTCGTCCAAAATGAGATGCAGGTCCATTCTCTGTGTGTTTCCCAAATTCCTCTTTTCAGTCGTTTTGTTTGCTGCCCTTTCCAGTCTTTTGATTTCCTACTGAGTCTCTGTACGGTTTTCTTGCCCCTTGTTTGCCTCATCTCCATTTTTTGAGACTGAGAAAATGTCCTGATTTACACCAGTTTATTTAAGACTAGGTTTATTTATTTTGTTCATCGTATTTTAAGTCTTCGGCTGTGTGGGTGATCTGTGAGTGTAGTACTTTCTCTCTCTGTGTACAGCTCTTAGCTTCATAAATATTCCATGTCTTGCCCTATATTTTCACTCTGCACAGTGTCTTGGAAAAACATTGGCAGCAGTCTGGATGTTCTATTAAAAAAAGCAGCAGTTGTAAATTGTGTTGATTATAAATGGCTGCTATCATTTTGAGGCTTACCGATACGTTTCTGTATTTCATTCACAGTGGGAAAGCCTGCTTGTTCTCTTTTTTGTCGCCTTTTGTTCCTCCCTGTGCCGTTAATGAGCAAACACGGTCATAAGAAAGTGTTGTCATAGTTTATAGTCATAGTCTGTCATTCGGTAAGTCATGTGTCTTGCCATGGTGCAGAGGACTCCCGCTTCTCTTACCCTAATGCCTGTGTCCCGTTTAGGTAGATGAATAATATAACAGTGGTGTATTGTCTGTCACTATCCTAAATGTGACCATGTGCCCACAAAAAGGGCTGAAGGTCATATCTCGCCTCTGCTGCCTTACACACCAGGTGTGTCCCTGAGCCAGACACCCAGCGCTAGCTCCTTGTAAGTCGCTTTGTGCTAAAAGCGTCTGCCAAGTAAGGTAAAGTAAAATCCAAGTCTATTTAGGTGCCAGTGAGGCGGCGCTACACGAAGAAGCAGGCTTTGCAGTGTGATTATTTGTGACTCGGTCTTACAAAATAATATGCTGTGAAATTGGATTCAGTTAAATCCCATTTTGTGTGATAGTATTACCACTTTCCCAGGTTTAACTTACTTTATTCACCATGTCAGTCAAACCGTGAAGTAAAGTTTGTTACCACTATTCTACGTTTTCCAAACCATAATATAATGTTGCACATACGTGGGAAACAGAATGGACTCTGTGCTAATTACCTGCTGGTTCTCAACCTGCCATTCTGCTGCCACACTGTGCTCGTGCATGCACATATACCCACGTCTGCAGGGGTTTCTGCACCATTTCAGTTTGACTCGTGCTCAGGTATCTCATCCGTTTGTATTAGTTTTGGTTTGCAAACACTTTGCAGCTAGAGAGCCTCCATGGGGGGGGTACAAAATGGGACAGATTAGTCATGCTGCAGGATGATGGTGGGAGAAACCTGTAATCATACACAGCGTGTTGCAGCTCTGACCCACTTTACACGGTCTCACAACTGTCACATATCCTTTTAATACAACAATACAACCATTACAACACAGAACTGTGTTGGAATGATTTACTTTACTTACTATACTATTCGATTAACAAGTGGTAATGTCAAAAAATACTAATAGTATAATAGTGTAAAACGATATGTATATTATTATGATATATTACTTACTTTTAGTAGGACATTTATTTGTCTGTCTTTGAGAACCTACACCACCACCGAGCTTTCCTGCCCTGGTCTGCAATTAGAGAATACTTTAAAGTGACTTTCCATGTTTAGGCTTGATGGAGGCTCCAGGATCTCAGAGGAAGTTCACATGCATCGATTTATGAAAATGAATAATGCAAGTGCTGTCACAAGAAGGTGGGCTAATGGCTTTTGGTTGTAGTTGTCCCCTGGGTGCTGTTCCTATGGAAATCTGGAGTAAATAAGGTGAAAGAGGTAGTTGTGTAGGTGATACAACCATCCCTGATGCTGTAGAAGGTCTGCATATATTACAGTATTTAGTTTGATATTTATTTTTCTGCCACAATTTGATTAGCTCGGCTCAAAATGGTTCTTTTTTTCATGGATTGCTGAGGAGATGTCGCTGCATTCAGTCTGTGCAAATACTACTGGACCGTTCTTTTTAAAGCTCTGTATGAATGTGTCCTAATCAAAGTTCTCATTTTTCAAAATACATTTGCATGTCTCACTGTGTCACTACAGGACAGACGGAGTATTTTCTTTACACCGTACGATTTCTTTCCCCTCCAGTAACTCAGAGTCATCGGTTGTATGCTGTGTTCCTGCAGTGATCTGGTGGCCCAGACAATTGAGTGCTGCATCAATCGGTCCTTGTTTCAGCCTCTTGCTGCACAGCTGCATTGCTCCCTCAGCTCTCATCCCGTTTTCCTCCCGAGAGCGTCGTGTTTCATTGGCATTCATCGTCAGGGCCACCTACATACCGGAGTGTGTTACATTCCCATTCTCCCTCGCAGCGTTACAGTACACCAGTCATGCCGTCCTGTCAGCCAGGCACTTCTTAGCTCCCACGAGTACATCAAACTGCTCACAGACGAGGAAACAACCGTTGGTACTCTAGCTGTCAAATCTGCCCTATCAAAATGGCACAAGACGAGAAGTTCGGAGACAAATGCTGCATGACTCATCATTTTAAAAGTCACCATGGGCTTGTGTGTACTGTAGCATCATTCAGTAGCAAAGCTGTTGTCAGAATGTGGTTGATAACGCAGCATTAAATCACTATAGTAAAGGCGCTACAGAAAGTTTACACACAGAATACATCACTGTCAGTGTTTTCACTGCATTGCATCTTATTTGAAAAGAAAGAGAAAGAGAAGAAATTGCCCACCATCAACAGAAGAGAGGAGTGTTTCTTCCTCTACTTCCAGTTTATCCCACAACCATTCCCCCTCCCTCCTTTCCCCTCTCACTGTCATTGCAGCGTTCTGGCGGCTGTCCCGTTGCCAAGCAGAGACCACAACAACGGCCCCTCTCTGTCAGAGCACATCGCTGCCCGAGGAATGCTTATTTAATCGTGGCATGCTCTCAGCTGAGCTCTCTCATGGGCACTGTTATTACCTCTCTTTCTGCCCATCAGGCTTTGTCCAGCTCAAGGTAATCAGTAACTGCCTGCATTTCCCAGACTGATGACATACCCTTTCCTCAGAAAAGGTTTGCCATAACAGAGAGGAGTAGTAGTAGTAGTGAGAAGATGAGCTTTCTCCACCTTTGTGGTTTTTATGTTTACTAATCTGACTTTTACTTAAAACATGGTTTGGAAAAAAAGAAAAGCGGCCTGGATTAGGAAACATACTGTACAGTTGTGTGTTGTGTACCAAGAGATAATCGATTCTCTTTAAAGTTGCACAGCCTCGGTCAGCTCTATTTCGGTCCCCCTTCTTTGCAAACTCTTGAATAGCACAGCGCTTGGATAGTGAATGTCCAGTGCACACGCTGTCTCAGTGTGACAGCCCCCTGCTGTCCGTCTTGTTTTTAGCCAAAGTCTGAATAATTTACAGCATGTTGCCCCAGTGTTTACCTTCAGAGACTATGGAGAAGAAACTGTGCTCCGACATGGTTCCACGGGGAACTCTAGGGTACAATGCTGAGTGGACAAAGCCAAGTGTCTCTCCCATGATGGTCTTTGTTTGACTGTCAAAACCTGGACAAACTAATGTTTGAGTAGGAGCTTCTCTTTCAGCACCCTGCCAAATGTGAGTCACGGTGCTGTTAGTGATGCGGCTCCGCCAACAAACCAGCCCGGCAATTCCTTATTATTATCAAGAAATGTTTTAAATCTCAACAGTACAGATGAGCGATCTTACAGCTGCTGCTGCTGGGGCCAGGGTCAGTCGATAAATCAGCCACGCAGCGTAGAGATGGCATTAAGCATAGAATAAGAAGGGGTAGACTTAAGACCTGTGGGCTTGTGCTTCTGTGTGAATCGTGTACTCTCAGATAATGTTGCTCAGCAACTAGAAGAAATTTACAGACACAGGATTGCTTCATTGGTGAAATGTTTCGTATAGAAAGGACTCCACCTCTCACACTCTTCAGGAAGTTCATGTCACCCACACTGTCGGGTGGAATGAAGACTAGCTGGTTGCATTCCAACTGCGTGCCTCTGTTACTTTTTACCTGTGATTGTGATTCTGTCTTTTTCTTCCACCAGCTCCCAACGCAGATCAGAAACTGAACCCCGCCAGGCCTGACCCAAAAGGGGAGAGCAGCCCCCCAAAGACGGACAACGCCCTGAGAATGGAGTCTCCAGCTAAGAGGAATACAGATCGGAGGCTGACTACCCCGACAAAATCTGACATCATCCCTCGATCCCCTGGCTCGCCAGCATCTCCTGCTCCCAGGTTGAAACGAGGTAAAGTTAACCAAACTCTTTCCTTTCTAGGAATCCCCCACTAAGTGAAGCTGAAACTGTCTAGAACTAAAGATAAATGTGCAAATGCATCCGGCTCTCTTCATAGTTAGGTCGGCACTCAAGACGTAGTATGGTTTTAGTGTTGTAGTGACATGGACCACGTGCAACACATTTCTATGGACTGGCTTTTAGCACATGTTGACCTGGATGTTTTAATTTTTACCTGTTTTTATTTTTTAATT
>JAUMHF010000008.1:5395538-5454877 GCA_032359275.1 Microctenopoma steveboyesi
TCCGGCTCTCTTCATAGTTAGGTCGGCACTCAAGACGTAGTATGGTTTTAGTGTTGTAGTGACATGGACCACGTGCATTTAGACAGGAAGCTAAATCCAATATAGCTGCTGTAGTTTATCTTGGGCGTGGGAGAAAACGCTGAACTCAAGCTCCTATGGGACAACATCACAGCTTTGGATTAAAATATATTGGTACAAGTAAATCGGTAAAGAATCTATCTTTGGTAAAGTTGATACCTAACGCTGGTCACTGACACGAGCCGGTCCCCCCCAGGACGCTGGTCACTGACACGAGCCGGTCCCCCCCAGGACGCTGGTCACTGACAGCATGAATAAGAATCTCACCAGGGAGTAATGCCCAAAAGAATGTCTGACCAGGCAGTTGCGCTGTAGCTTTTCCACAATGCCAGCACTTGAACTCCTTTAGCCACTGGCTAACACGCATGCACATGTAAACTCTAGGGAACATTGAGTTTCTGAAGTGTAAGCTGCTCTTTTATTCCCCTTTACTCTTTATCCATTAATCCATTCACTGTGGCCATGGGCTTTATTCTCTGTAGCATGAGGTGATGGGGATAAACCCCTCAAAGTCGAGTAACATTTGTGTATTTGCCAAAGTCTGGTCTATTTTAGAGTAATATGGAGTTGAGTCACTTGATTCCAAAAGTCCTTCGTCTTTTTGCTTGTTCTCTAAAGCTCATTACGTTGGAGGCTTTGCCCGACCCAGAGGGATGAAGATGAAAAGTATTTTACAGCCTCTTAATTAGTAGAATGAAATAGTAAAGCTTGCAGTTCAGTGGGGAGTTGCCGCTTATGGTTATGGTCTGCTCACTACATTCTGCCCTATCTGAAACCTTTTCCTCTGAAAGCTGTGAGTCACTCCCACAGGAACCTTCGTGTCTAGGTGTTCTGGTGACGATATGACAATTATCATATTCTTATTTATTATTGCGTTACTATCCATTATTCTGTGAGCGGTGGCAGAACGCGACACAGTATGGTTCCTTGAACTGAGCCTGTTGTATCCGAATTTAGAGGCAGAGAAAACAACACAGAGCTGATAAGAAGCACGAGCGCCTGTGCATGTTACGATGAACATGGAGATCTGCAAACAGCAGCACGTCACACAACCTGCCAGATGATGATAGAATAATAATAGAAACAGATAATGACAGGAAGAAGCACCGGCTATCGTATCAGGATGCGCTTTGGATTGTTGAAATAGTTCAGTTCAGTGTTGACTGGCGCTGCTCCTCCACTTTTTTCTCTCAGTAGCTGCTGTCAGGAATTTGGATGGAATGTTGTGAGCAGACAACAGAGATGTCGGAGAGAGCAGCTATATGCTCTGGTATACGGAGTGCCCCCTGCAGTCTCAACATATGACACATCCAGATGGCAGAGGAGACTTAGTCAGCCTGCCACAAGCTGCTGCTTTCATTTGAAATAAAAAAAAGAAAACAGAAATATTTAGATTATATCACACATTAGCGTCAGTCCTTAGTTTATTAGTTTGAAAGTCTTGGGAATTACATTTATAGGGTTAGGGTTAGGTTGATGTAAGTATGTTTTTCAGAGGTGAAATTACAGTTGATGTAGGTCAGAAAACAGAATGAACTAACTAGAACATTTATTGGTAAGGTTTGTAAAGTATTACATCAGTACTTTGTTGTCAGAAATAAATGATCTCAGCACTGCAATACACAAGAATGATTCCAGATAAACGGAGCGTCACAAAGTAGCTTCAAAGATGTGGTAGTGTGCCCTGAACTTCACTCTTAGCAAACGTTTCGTGAGTAAGGGCTGCATGATTTTAGTTTATTAAGTAACGCCTCATTTACGCGTCCCCTCCACATATTTCTGCCGCTTCTCATCGCAGACATCATGAAGTCAGAGGACAGACAGAAGCTCGCCAAGGAGAGAAGAGAAGAAAAAGCCAAATATATGGGTAAGTGGAAACAAGGGGTGGGTAGAGAAGTCCTTTACACGGGACGATAGCTCCCTCTAGTGTCGGGGTGGAAGAGCTTATTGCTTTGCATTGGTGGAAGGTTAATAGTAGGTTCTGTTGGGCTGCAGATGGCATGCACATGTAGCACACAGACTGAGGATAAATGAGTAGTTTGGGCTTCTGTATCAAACTGAGCCAAGCTTTTCTGCATGCTGAAGTACTCATATAACGGAATCATAGGATGATTCAAGAAATTCAGAAATTCTCTGATATTAAAAAGGTGTTTTAAATCTTGAATCATACTATATCAAAACAAAGCTTATTTCCTTTGCTTTACTCACCACTGCACTGCTGTGTGTTTTTATACAGACATTATAAATGAAACAAACGTTAACGGTACTTTTAAAGCATACAGTACAGTTGATGTTACAGTTACAGGTAATCTCTGTCTATTGGTTGTTTCTAGCAGTGTTTTCAATGTCTCACTGAATTTGCAAAGCACAATCCATCTTCTATGATCTGCCTACTGACCTGTACTTTTAGTATTAGTTAACATACCGTCTCTTGGCCCATGCCTTGATTATTATTTTTTGAACACATGGCTGTCACCTTACCACACAGCTACACGCTGGTTGTGCACTGCTTTGCATGATTGACAGCTGCCTCTGTCTTCTCTCTCACCCTTTCCTCCTGCAGAAGAGCTCAGCAAGTTGCAAGGTAAGTCACTCACCTATGTGTATGTGGTGGTGGTGGTGGTGATGGGGAAACCCATTTTTTGATATTCAGTTGTATCTGGATGAGTCAGCTTAATCAATTTTGTAGTTTTAATTACAGTTGGGCAATACACTAACCATCATAATCATATAGTACTGCTGTATTATAAACATATCAATAATAGACGTAGTTAATAGGTTTGCAAAAGGTTTGTTACATATGACTTTAAACAATCATGCATCTCGCATGCTTTGACCTCATATTGTCCACCTCCAGTGTTTCATCCATTTGATCATCATCGTGTCCTTTGCTTTATTTTATTCTATTCATTATGTAAATTTCTACTCATTGTTGTGTGTCTTTCTTCAAAAAACCACGTAGCCATAGACTTATCACATCTTTTATTGTAAATGATTGATTGATTATTGGATGTCGGACACAGCAGCTGACCCACAGTTCACATAGAAGAGGACGTGTGGCGTGCCCTGAGTTTGAACTTTGCTCATCCACGTGTTCCAACTGCAGACACCACAGCACTCTTCGGATTTTGTATTTAAAGATAATGTTTGAACCACATGCCACAAAATCACCATGATTCCCTTCGTACTGGGGAAATGGGAGGTTTCAGAGACGTGCAACCAAATTTATCTTGGCTGTGAATTTGCATCTAAACAACTTTATGTGGCCACAAAGAAATCGCAATGTTCAGAGACAGGGAAATGTGTAATTTCACGTTGGCTGTGGTTGACTCTCGGGTCATTCATAACGTAGAAAAGAATCATTTAGATGGTGTTTTTATTATCTCAGACTTCAGGAAAAGGTGGATAAATGGTCATATGTTATCCTTACTTCACGATATCACGGGCATTTGCTGTTTAAATACAGAATTAATTCTAATGATGACTGATCACAGTGTACAGTTTGTCATCACATGGTGCAGGTTTATTTTAATCTAGCTGTTGTCGTACTTTCAGCAATGCTCGGCTGTCTAATCCAACAGCAGTGAGACGGGTTTGACACGCGTCAAAGTGTGGATCAGTCTAATTGGGTGATCAGCGACATGCCAGATGGCACAGGTCTGATCTAATACTCTCACTCAGACTCCGCTTAAAGACGTGATCCTAGCAAAGCTTGGATTTACAGTATCAGCTCGAAAGAGATCTTAGCCAACCAGCTTTGGCTTGTCGCCCATCGCCAGTTGTATTTTTAGTTCAGTAAGTAAGACCCCAGTTTACGCACGATTAGAAACTCTTCGTATTCTAGATTGTGTTTCAGCTGTTGCTTGTTAAGTGAAGCTTTCAAAGGCTTGCTTCTGGAAATTGGCTGCAACTGCACAGGTGCTAATCTCCTGCATTGTCTGTAGTGAGAAGATATACATATTTCATGCACCAGGGTTTATTATTAGTGAATGTTCTTACCATGGTAGTGTACATGTCAGTACTGATCACTGTCAGGAGAAGCTGCACAAAAGCAATTTAATGTCAGCTTATGATGTTCAGAGTTGTAAAGTGTTTATCACGTAGAGGCCTGAAATAGATGCATACGTGATTAATTCCTCTTTAGGATCATTGAAAGCTGACTCCTAATAACATAGTGTAACTGTGACATTATGCTTCCTGCATCCCGCCCATATAGCCTGGAAAACCACTTAAATCCCCTGCTAAATTCCAACATTCACCTCTGTCCTGATTGGACGGGAAGCAGTGTGCGCGTGTTCGTTATTAAATCGATCTCAGCAAGCTTAAAACACTGAATCTTTTAGCTACTGAGGCCGTTTCCTCCTCCTCCTCCTGCTTTCATCACAGAACATTTGAATTATGAAGCTGTTCCCACTGCACCCCACAAACACCCCCCCCTCCCCCCAAAGCTTTGTCCCTGTTGAAGTAAAGATCTCTTAAATCGAGGCTATCGAGCTGCGATGGGCTGATATACGCACTGCAGCAGACATGGTCTTTAACGCATGGCTGGCAAGCTGTGCCTTAGTACAAGTTTTTCCATTTCAGATAAAAGCCCAACTGTTTGCTTCCCAATAAATTTGAGCCAGTCTTTCCTCCGGCTTCTCAGCATTGACCTGTCACCGTAATCTGAAACCCACAACCAGTTGCTTTTGTTGCATCAAGTGCTTTAGAGGACGGAGCCTCGCCTCTTTGCATATCCTGATTCTTCATGGAGGTTTTACTTTGTAGTTTCAAGAAATACGGGGAGCTGTGTAAACACGTTGTGGCAGTGCAGACGGTTTCTTTTATGCTCTCTTTGAATATCTCAGTCACAAGGAGACAATTTCAATTTCAAAGTGTGTGATTTATTGAGGCTGAAGTGCAGGCTTGATCCGATTAGTGTGGTATGAAACTGTCACTTCTGAAGGACTGTATGTGTCCAACTTGGTGTTATGCTGTATTCTGTAGAAAAGTCGAGTAATTGAATTTATTTTCCCGAAATACAGAAGGGCTCCAGTTGAATGGCAAAAAAAAGTCCGCTTTAGATGTGAAGAAAACATTAGTGAGGCTGAAATGTTCTTTCTTCAAGCCTCAAACTGTTTTTTCGTCAGAAACCACCAACCGATCAAAAGATGTCTTTTGGCTTTCAACAGATATTATGCCAGTCCTTTGAGACTGTTCAAAATGGACCACTGACACAGAATTTGTACTATATCTGTTCTTATAAGTGATCGTTTGACTTAAGTAGAAGAACAATAACAATGTCTTCTGTCCCATCTCAGCTGCTAAAAAGAGCCAGTGGCTTGAAAAAGAGGAGAAGGCACGGCAGCTGAGGGAGCAGCAGCTGGAGGAGCGCCGCAGGAAGCTCGAGGAGCAACGGATCAAGGCAGAAAAACGGCGAATGGCACTGGAGGAGAGACAGAAACAGAAACTGGAAAAGAACAAAGTACGTTGCTACCAGAGCTTAACGTTGATGCTCCTTTCACTGCACGTTCAGGCAAATTAAGTAGGGTTTTGCTCAAGGATCCTCAAGCAGCTGCTTGAATCTAGTGTTCCCCACTGAAGGACTGTCTCCCCAAGCACCGTTCCACCCAAACCTGAACATTTTATGATGGCTTAGACATTACTCACTCTTGTATCCTTTGCAGGAACGCTATGAGGCAGTGATCCACAGGACAGCAAAGAAGACTTGGGCAGAAATTCGCCAGCAAAGATGGTCGTGGGCCGGGGCTCTAAACCAGAACACCAACCAGAAAGAGAGTGAGTGTGCTGCTCATACCTGACAAAGTCCCAATCTGTGATGTCATGTAGCTGATTTGTGCAGTTGATGAAAGATAGTATTAGTGCGACATGTGGTCACTTTTACTTTACTTTTTTATTTGTGATTACTGAGTCTTGGGTTTCAGTGCCACATATCATTGACGCTCCGGCCTTGTTTTCCTAGAATATCTCGTTAAATCAAAACCAGATCTGACACAAGTTTCTCTCTGGGACTGACCTGGGGCATTTGTCCTCACAGATGTTCTTTTCTCTGAAGGTGGCCAACAGCTTGACTGTCACAGAGGCATGAGTGTCTGATGTTGCTGCTCATTTTCCTTCAGTTAATCATTTGCTCTGTGAAGTGTGAGCAACCTAGCCAAAAATCCCGATGGCTCCGTGGGTAGAGACGTTAGTAGCAGCACTGCCACTAGTCTAGTCGTTGTCCAAACAATAATACCTCAAAGGCAATCAAGTTCAACCACGACCTAAAACTGAGTTTTACATTCATATACAACTGGGACAATTTGAGAAAAATACAACATTAAATTGTCATATTTGAGAAGCCTGTTTTCTTTTTTGTATTAGGCATATACTTGAAGCTTGTTCGGTGCATATGTCTGCTGGCTTCCTAATTCTAAGGAAGATTAGTTAGGTGCATGGTGTTGTATGCCTACTGCTGGGGTTGGCTTATGTTATTAACAAGAGTACTGTAGCCATTTTTTTTGTCTTGTTGTATTGCTCTGGTGAGTCTCTCCTACATAATCCTAATGCACCATTTTCTGTTTGCTGCTGCAGCTCTGTCCTTGCAGATGGTTTTCATTTCAAACATTACTTTGGGATCGTTAGGCCCCCGATTGTGACGCGACTGTATCGATTGTACAGAGTGAAAATGTGTTTAGTTGCTTTATTGCAGCACTTACAGCAAACATGGTTCTGTTGATGGAGCAGCAAAATTGAATATGTTGTCAAGTGATTCTTCATTTTCACTGAGAAATGTTTTGACATTTCGATAGTCTGTCCCTCTTTCCATGCTCTGTGTTCAAACCCCCAAGTCTGGAAAGTTGCTAAGTTCATCTTATGTCATTTAATCCCTCTGCCCTATGCCAGGTAATTATTGACTCTCAAAACCATTTCTCTGCCCCTTCCTCCCTCACCAGCACAATGAAAGTAAACATGTGTGAACACCAGCCCTGTGTCTTTACATGACATTCATGCTCAGCCCGTTTTAATGCCTCCATCACCCTAATGTTGTGTGAATCACGTCTGATGACATCTACGGAAAGCGTGTTAATTTAATTGCAGGGCATTAAAGGGGTATAGACCTGTGTTGCACATGAATGATTTTGTGTCTGTGTGTACTGGTGAATGTTAATGAGCGTGATTACACAGACTGTTGGCACAGGACTTTGCTGTAATGAGATTAGCCCCACATACACGTTTTAGTCTAACTGTCTTTAGGGTGTGTTGGCCTATTCTGAGCAGCGTGGTGCCACAGGAGATCGTCCTCCTCTGCCTCTCCTACATGTGACCTGTATGAACATCTGTGTGGCGCTCTTTTGGCTTTTTAGGCAGATGCTCGGTATCAACGGTCAACCTGCCCAAACATGTGGACTCTGTTATAAACAAGCGACTCTCCAAGTCCTCCGCCACGCTCTGGAACTCCCCCAGCAGAAGTAAGGCAGCATCTGGAATGTCCCCCCATCTCTAAATGTGTCCATCACTCTGCCGTCGCCCATATGTCCAAATCCGTCTGTCGTTGTCCTTTTTCCCCCGTTATCTCTTCTCCTCTCTGATTATAGCCCCTCTCCTCTGCTTGATGGTTGACAGCTGACACATTTCCATCTTACAAAGCAACTATGATTTATGTGTTTGTTCACCCAGATTGTGGCTTTGGGCTTTGTTTGACGTGCTGTGCATGCTCATATTTTACTGTGGGTTATGTACAGTGTTCATGTCGTTTCCTCGGTTGGTTCGTTGTGTGGTAATGGCCATTTCATTCCCGCTGTGTTTGCACAGTCCCGTGGGTCTTTGTGCTCATTTTCATCACAACATGTTTGGATGGGAAATGTCTTTTCTATGAATGAACCAGTAAGATTTTGCTGATTGGAAGTGGGTGTGGTTAATAGGTGACAACTGTCTCTGAATCAGCATTTCTTTATGCTGATCTTTTTATAGGTCTAAAGTTAACTAGGTCACCGTGTACTCCTGCAAAGGAGGAAAAACTTTTCAGCTTGGTTAAAATTAGTGAGTGAGTCAGCATTTTGTGCACATAATGTATTCTGAAAACTCCCTGAAGCAGGTGCTCTTCCTCTGTGCTGCTGTAAAAATAGAAAAAACAGTCTCTCTTGATGCTCCCGCCTCCACCTCCACAATTACACCCCCCTGAACATTCAGCACAACATGCTCCTTACAGCCAAGAAAGTTACTCCCTCAAATAAATACCTCCACTCCTGTTTTTTTCTGCGTCTACGTGCAAAGCTGTGGTTCTAAGTAACTGAGTCACTGTCTAGACAAGCCTTTCACATAACCCCCTCTCTTTTGGGTGGTGCCAGAACAGCCCAAGGTAATAGTAGACACGTTTACCGGGTTTATTTTCCTCCTCTCTTTGGGTGGCACTCGTGTGTTCCTGGGATTGTGTGTATCTAATCAGGTTCTTACAGCTTGTAAACATATTTCTCAGTATTATTCCGAGAAGCTGTTTCTTCTCATTTCCCTTTTTTGACACACTAAGTGTGATAATGTGGTTATTGGGGAGTTTGCACATATGTTCAAGTTCCTCTAATTCTTCTAGTTTTGACCTTGATTTGGGGTTGATCTACTGAAGGGTGTGACCTCAGGTCATCCATTAATAAACCTAATTTAAGGGGGAAAAAAGGACATTAATTAGAGTTTTTTGTACTCTAGCTGCAGCCCGCAGCGTTGCCCTGAGTCCCTGGGAGAGCAGTGTAGTCGACCGGCTGATGACACCAACGCTCTCTTTCCTTGCCAGAAGCCGCAGCGCTGCCAGTGTCCTCAGCAATGGCAAAGATGGTCGTAAGTTTAATATCTGTCTCAGGGTAAATACATTCAGTTACTCTGCTTTCTGAATGTTGGCGACGTTTAATTTATGTCACCTTCCTCCTCAGATTCTCTTCTGTGTCCTCGTTCTGCCTCCGCCAGCCCCCTCACAGTGTGCGCCCACCAGCCCCACCAGCGCTGCTCCGACCGCTGGAGGGTGACATCCAGCACACCAGACATCACCCAGCGTCAACACAGGCGGAGCTCCACACCTGTACGTTCTTCTGCTCAGCATCTGGCATGTTCTCCACTCCCAGGGTTGCACAGTGTAGGCACAAGGTTACACAGGGTCAGGGAGGGGAAATGTATTCTGTCAAGAGACTCGTAATAAGTAAGGCCTTTTTCCAGACACAGCACGTGGCTAATTATCCATGAAATGTATAACAGCTGATTCAGTTTTTACAAGATTCTGAGTTTACTGTTCACCTGACCCGGACTGAACGTTTAACAGTGAGCTTGTTGGCAGTAGACTCTCAACGTCAGTCCACTTGAGTAAAACATGATCCTCGTTTCCGTCCTCTTCCCATACTTTATGTATAACAGTTGAAAACACATGTCTCATTGTCCTTTTTATTATTGTCGAATAATTTCTTTCTTTTTTTTTCATACAGATGGATAAAAACAAGAAAGAAAAAAAAGACAAAGAACGAGAGAACGAAAAAGAGAAAAGCGCCATAACAAAGGAGAAGATACTAAAAAAGAGACAGTCTCTACCCAGCATGAGACACAGACCTGATCCAAGGTAGGCGTTACAGTTCATTTACACATGCTTACTTCAGATGCTTTCTAGATCCGTTTATTTTTTTAGATTTATTACTATTATTATTTAGATTGATATAAAAAGAGAGGCAAGCTGTTCACATTTTACATTCATATAAAAAGTCAACAAATAATCAAATCTCTTCAGCAGTACCATCCCTAGATCCCCTTGACCCTCAGCTAGTTTAAGCCAGGCCCACTGAGTCAAAGATCCCTGGATGAGCGGTCATTTCCTGTCTTACCCCAAAGCCTTACAAATAACTAAAATCCATGACAGGGAGGATGAAACAGGAAACAATACAGCTCCTCTGAGTGTACAAAAAGGTAACAAAGAGCTTGACAGACTGGTCGGTGCCAGAGGCCAAGAAGAAAAGAAAAAAAAAGGTTCTTCACAATAATGGATGTTTCCCCTCCAAGTATTGCTGAGATGCTGACTGATAATGTGTCTTGAGGCCGATGCAACGTTTGAGTGCTGCGTCTGCTAACAACCTGTTTGTTGAGATCATGTTTCAGGACATGTGCGGTTTTAAACAGATATTTCAGCAAAGATCTAAATGTCTCATGCGACAAGTGCAGGTTTAAAGCTCTTTGACATCTTCCTGTCTTCCAGTCCCAGTCCTCTATCAAGACAGCGGCCGTCATCCCCAGCTACCCCGAAGCACAGAACCGCCTCTCCCAGCCCTGCTGCCTCCCCAAAGCCTACATCCACACGAGGGAGCCCGTCGACCCCTAAGGGTCGACCCAAAAGAGCGAGGACGCCGGCCAGGATAGACCACCGAACCTCCTCCCCAAGCCCCCTTGAGAGAGTAAAGGAGCCCCGTAGGCCTGCCACCCCCGAGGAGAGAAGGAGTGAGTACAGTAAAGTTAATGATGTCCATGCACTGATTGATCTAATGAAAAGTGCTAATTATTAAGATAATTTAATTTGGAAATTATATTATATACATTTTTTTATTTTATATTTATATTTTGGTACAAAGCATCAGAGTTTCTCACCATCTGGATCAGTCTCCAAATAGTAAATGAGCCTCTGGAAAATCTAAATTTCTGTCAAGAAGCAGCAGGCAAAGATTACCATCAGGCTTAATTAGGCATGAAAACAAAGGGAACGTATTGAGAGAGCCACACACAGCACTAATCAGCCATAAATCTGTAATTACGAAGTTCTTAGGCTGAAGCTGTATCTGTTTACACGTATCAGATGCTGAGTACAGAATGTTGAACAGTGCATGTGAAGGGAAAAGCCTGGTGGAGTGTGTTATTAGCGATGATCTGTAGGCACGCCTTTAAACGTCATTCATTACGGAGAAACATGAATATTCACATTCAATAGTGACTAATGCGTGTTATCATTCCTTTTAAATGCTTTTTCGTGCTGCAGTGTCCTTGGCTGCTGCCTCAGCCCATGCGTCGAGCACAGCAACAGCCAGTTCCTCCTCGCCCGAGCCAGTGCACTCAGCTCCTTCTGTACCTGCGGCGTCACCTTCACCCTCTCCATCAGCCAAGCCCATGGCAGGCACCAATAACCCAGAAGAGGCTGCTCGCATCCTGGCAGAGAAACGCAGACAGGCTCGAGAGCAGAGGGAGAGGGAGGAGCAGGAACGCCGCGAACAGGAGGAGAAGGAGAGGTCGGAGAGTTTATATACGCTTCAGAATACAGACTGTGTGTGTGTGTGTGTATATATATATCTTTCTTTATTAAAAGACATTAGTAAAGCTACTCAGGAATGATCCGTGTGTTATCACAGCACATGTTGGAATAAGCCTTTACTCAGCACAGACATGACCATAGTGAGTCACTCCTTACAGCTTGGGACCTGATGTGTTGTCTTATTGGCACTAATTGTTATCATTTCCCTTGATGATTTAGTTTCCTGTCCTTTGTGCTTCTATGTCAACTCAGCACAGACATTGTAACTAGAGTGGACATGTCCTGTCAGTGCAGTCATTTACATTTGAAACTGTTTACTGCATTCTTTGGCACACAGAGGCTCATCCTTAAGTCTTATGTTTGACTAATTCAGGATCCTGAGAGAGGAGCGAATAGCGAGGGAGGCAGATGAGAGGCAGCGCAGGGAGGAGGAAGCCAGGGTCATGGCGGTGGAGCAGAGGAGGAGGGATGAAGAACAGCGTCTACAGGACGAGAAGGAAGCCCAGGAGCGAGCCAAAGCTGAGCAGGAGGAGAACCTACGGCTGCAAAAACAGGTATAGTGACTGTCACACGAAGGCAGCAGCGACTAGGTGATGCCCAAGGCAGTGACCATCAACGTGTAAAAGTAGTGACACATAAGCAGATGAAGCAAATATGAAGCCAAACACGTAGCTATAATAAAAAGTCATTTTCACGTTTCAGTTCATCACTTGACCTTCACGAGTATTGAGTATTTCCTTGTTTGTGTATATTGCAAAAAAGAATAATTTGTTGGTAGAAATAGATTTTCAATGATTTAAGACATGTTGCTTTTATATTACTGTTTTTTAAATAACTATCCACCAAATTCAACTTTGACGCTCATCCTATTTCTATATGGGGTCTCTTATCCAGCACCTATGCTTTGCCACCACCTTGTGGTCCTTTACAGACGTGGTATTGGTGGGTAAACATGACCCAGTATAATTATGCAAAGCATTTTGCCTTAAATGGTCCTCACAAGCCTGTAAATGATGAAAATAGAACATTTTGGCTCAAGGCTACGGAAAAATGTCTTTTTTGTGGTTGTAAACAATAATTGCTGAGAGCAACCACACCCTTGTTACGTAAAGGCATGTCATTTTGGCTGAATTTAGTTTCTCCTCCTACTGCCAGCATTAAAACTGTGGTTGTGATTCTTGCCTGTGTGTATTTCAGAAAGAGGAGGCTGAGGCTAAAGCCCGGCAGGAGGCGGAGAAGCAGCGTGTTGAGAGGGAGAAACACTTCCAGAAGGAGGAGCAGGAGAGGCTGGAGAGAAAAAGGGTAGGGCAACACATCTGCCCTTCCATCAGTGTTCTTCCAGCTTGGTTTAAAGTGCTCCACTTCAGAGTTTCCATTTCCAAATGGATTACATTTTTATAGTGATTCAGAAATTAAGTACATCAAAGAAACTATCCACCTTAAAAATACCTACGTTTAAAGGTCCCTTCTCTGTTCTTTTACTGCACATAAATAACAGATAACACAATCTATTTACAATAAGCTCCGAGGCATTATAGCGTGGGGTTTCTTCTATATTCTGCCTACTGACATGACAAATGCCGATTTGAAAACCGAGTCACTGAAACCAGGATGAATGATGGTTTTGGCTTATCCTGGATTGGCTGTCTGCATGCCATGATTTAATAGGGTTTAGAGTGTGTGTGTGTGTGTGTGTGTGTGTGTGTGTGTGTGTGTGTGAGAGAGCATGAAGCTATATATATTCACTAATAAAAGCGAGTTTGCTGTGCTAGTCATTTGTGAGTACATTCTGTGACCATGGCCATGTACTCGTACGGCACACTCTGCATGTTACCTAAGCCCCTTTCTGTTAGAATCCATCCGTCCATTCTACATGTGTTACTTAGGAATGCCAGCCCAGGCCTGGCTTTTTACTGGACATACCCGACATGAACAGCACATCCTCTTCCACAAACACTTGCTGCTAATTAAACGTGTCCCGAAGAGCAACGTGGCAATTTATAAGGCAAACAAGAAAGTTTCGTTTTGAGGCAGACGTTTTACAGCCACACTAGATTCCAAAGCTCTGAGTGTGTGAGCTGTCCATGAGTAATGTTGGATCTTAGAAACGCTTCACTTTTATAGGTGGCAGCTGCAGTTATGAATTAGCTATCTCCAACTAGATTTGTCCTCAGATGAAGGTTGCATCTTCTGTCCATATAAATTAACAGCTCCGGCTGTCCGTCCGACGCCGTCTAATGCTGCGTCCTCAGTCCTCACGCCGACTGTTCCAGCCTACGCCGTTTTTCCAGCTGAATACACAAGAGCCGCTTCACCGTTATTGACACAGCCCTCCACCTGCACACATAAGTGGTGCAATTTGACTTCGTGCATTCACTTTAGAGACCTGGACAAAAGAGACGCTGTAAAAACACCAACTCTGTTCTAAGGGGAACAACGTGAAACCTCATTTTCTAGAAAAGCAGTCTGATTGCGCACATGGGCTTGTCTAGCCAACTAAATCTAACCCAGTTAACCAAAGCTTACTGTGCACAAAGAACCACTATACACACTAATTAGATTATGTAATGAACATTTTGTTCTATGTGGCATTTCCCCTGGTCTTATTCCCTTTCTTATTCATTTTTTCTCAGCGTCTGGAGGAGATCATGAAGAGAACACGCAAGACAGATGGAGGTGACAAGGTACGGCCTGAACCAAAAGAATCCAGTAGTTGTTTTATTGTTGTTTTTTTTAACAAAACTGACTGAATCGATGTCTGATCTTCACAGAAAGACACAAAATCACTTCCCCTCGCAGACGTCAATGACAAAGACGCAGAGAGCAGTAAAGGTAAGCAGAACATCAGCCTGGACTAGTGTAGTGCATCCTTAGGCCAGAGAGGAAAATCATTACCCACCATGAGCCTTTAACCTGCAGGTATCGGGGTAATTGGCCTAACTGATCTGTCGCGCCACACGGGAAGGGATTTGCTTTGTGACCAGATGTTTTGCAGAATCCACTTCAAAGAGGATTTCCGCCTCTTACTGCTTCAATTAGCAAATCCATAAGAACTACGTAGTACAATTAGCACAGCGACTGACTCATTATTACAGATTAGCTCATATTATTTATTTCATCTTTAAAATATTACTTAATGGCACAGAAATGCACCAAGTGTTTCTTCTACCTCTTCCATTTATTCGACTTAACAAAGCCACACAGATTTGTTTTTGTCGGTGTCACGCTGCAGCATTTATTATAACAAGTTTATTCAATTATATCATATCTCTGCACCATATCCTGCACAGCTGTATTTGAGCCCTTCTCGGCACAACGAGACCCACGTGTGCTCGCCTGCTGTTCAAGCCTTGGGATTATTGGAGTAGAAAGGAAGAGCAGGCTCAGTGAAACAGCCTGTAGTAGTTTGCATTTACATTTTTAATTGCAACCTGTGGAATAACTCTGTCCTTAACACAACTATAGAAGAAGCATGTGACACAACCTCCTTCCACATTAGTAATAGGCAGGGGGTCAATGTGTCTGGGACACATGCTGTCCCGCTGCAGGGAGACATTACCAGCCACTGATGTGGTCGTAGGCCTGCCATCATTTTCCTCAGGGGTGTGGAGATCTGTCTCAACCACAGCTATGTCCCTAGTAGAGCTGTGTGAGGCGGATTTAAGCGCTCAGGAAGGATGCTTCAGGAAAGAGTTAGACGGCACAGCTTGAGGTGTTTGTCAGCATGTGGTTGATTATGCAGGGTATGGTGAGAGGCTGACTGTGTGTGTGTAAGATCATGTTGGTGTGCACGGTTAATCCCGGATAAATTGCTGCTTTACTTTGTCTTTCATAGCATCTGCTGACTATGAGACGAAACCAGAGGTCACTATGAACAATAACAAGACAGAAACTGGACAGACCAATGTCAAAGACAGGTAATGCCGATGCACGTTTGATCAATTTCAAACTGTCTTTGCACTCATGCTCACACACGACCCCCAGTATGAAGCCTTTGTGCCAGAAAAGCAAAGCTCTTAGAGGTCTGCATTGTCACAAACCTCAACAAGAAACACAAGGAGCCACAAGCTTCGGGTCCACAGTAAACAATGGTAATACTGAGAGAATAGTTGGTTCCTTGAAATGTTTACTCCGTGGATTTGAACATCCTTCTTGGGGTAGATTTGAAATGGATGATGGGATGACTCATTTGCTGCATGAGTCATTCGGAACCATTGTAACTGTAACCATGCTCTGGGTCTGTACCTCTCTCCTCTACTGCAGCCCCTCGGTCCAAGTGGTTAATGGGGTCCAGCCGATGAGACATGAAAATGGTCTGTCCACTAAAGAAGACACAGCCCGCTTTGAAAATATCCTTCATCTCGCCAGCCAAGGCAACGCTACTAACGGAGCACGGGATAAGTCTGAGACGAGCATGGCTACTGAGCCGATCCTCTCCTTTGAAAGTGAGGAGCCATTCATGAAAAAGACGGGCCCCATGAAGCCTCAGCATGTTGCAGGTAGAGCTGCACACGGTGTTCCTACACAATATAAAACACAACTCATGTTGTTTGAGTAAGTAAGTAGGTCAAGTAAACTCAAACGAACAATGAATGAGGAAGTGATGATGAAGGTCATGTGTGTACTGTCAACCCAGCGTTTTAGTCGATCTAGAGAAGCCTGAGAGCGAATTCACAGAAACATGTTTACACGTCTTCAACAGAGTAAAATCAACGATCAGAAACAAACTTAACACTAGATGTCATATTGTGGTTATGTACTGATTAGCTTATTGTTTTTACAATGAGTCCATAATAAAAAGAAGCTGTGGACAGCGCCGTGGTTCATTTTCTACAAGCTTGTGTCCTTATTTTCACTCCGTTTACTAACGTGGCCAAGTTGACCTTACCCAAGAAAGGCTGCAGTATACGGCACCATACTCGGCGCTGTTTTCCTTGGCACAGGGCGGACTCCAACCTGAACTAGTATTTCATCTAACGTGTGTGCTGGCACACCCTGAGGAGATCCGGGTGTAGCAGGGAGACTCCTCTTACACTCACAAACGAGCGGAGATAAGGAAGAAATAGTGTAGGTGTCTTTACACTGATGACAGCTTTTAGTCAGCACACAGAGAGGAATTCCACAAATGGCCAGGTCAGTGCGGCGACCCTATCCACATGCCCATGGTTAGAAACAGGACTCTCATGCGATTAAACACAATATCACACCTCATTCATCTCCCTCCTAGTGGCAACGTGAGCAGCACCCTACTTCTCCTTTTTTCTTCCCTCATCGTCTCTTACTGTTAAGCCAGGCCTATAAAAAGTATATAGTCCCTCTTCTCGTTTTCAGTCATGCAAATGTGGACACTTGAGATGACTTTGACCTGGAAGCACCGGGGGCGAGAGCTATAACTGCTAATATAAAATGCGAGACGTTACTTAGAAGGCTTATTTGACTCACATGTGCTGCTGTCAGTCAGATAATTCATTGTTACCTCAATTACAAACTAGTTTCACACATTAGTTGCATTTGACCATAAACTATCTTTTGCTGTCACAGCTATCTCATCTCTCTCATGTAAACAAGACACGGATTTATGGGACCATTCCTCCGGTGACATGGTCAACATAGTTTTGCATTCAGTATTGTCACCAGGTCAAAGGTTTACGGACTGTCTCGTTACTCATGAATGGTTTTGGTTCCACTTGGACTCCGTTTGGCTGGTTAGCATGTGTTGATGAATGCTGTAAGACTGCTGCTCCCAGTTGACTTTAACCTTTGCTCTATGTCTCCATCAGAGGTGCTGTGACTCGCCAGTGTGGAAGGGATCGTTTGCCTTAGGCCACTGACTTTGCTCCACCAACACTCACATGGGAAACCCCTGTGACCTGTGCCAACAACAACCGTCGTCCAAGCTACTACGGACAAACGTCTCTGTCAGGATAAAGCGGGCCACAGAAGATGATGACCAAGCATCAGGAAAGAAAGCAAAAGACAAAACAAGTGTTGCTGCATGCAATCATAGGTGCATCGGTGTAAAGATCTTTGTGGCACCGATTCCTCGCACCTGAACTCTCAACAGTATCATTCTTTGTACATTACAGTACAGATCGGTAATAATTATAAGCTGAAACATCCGTTTTTTTCTTTGTTCTTTAGTTATTTAACTGAAAGAAATATAAAAAACTGGGTACATTCTTGTGAATAATGTAAATGAATTTAGCGTGTCAAACAAAGGAGAAGTTGTATGAAAGGGAGCTGTTCCAGGCTACTCTACTGTGAGTATGCCCTCTGCATAAAACCCAGGTATTGAACGTCCTGGTCTGTAAAAAGTTACATGTAACTGTTGTTTCTTTTTGTAAAGATAAAGGAGATAAAGATAAAATGGAAGCATATAACGATGTCAGTTGACACAGAATTGATGGTCATACCTAAATCTCAGCAAAGGCTGACTGTGCTAATGTCTGCGACCCAGACATTTATGCAGCCAGATGTGTATTTGAAATGCTGGTGTGTATAAATGCTACAAAATGTAAATTGATCTCGCATATCTTAGTCTTATTAAAGACAAGCTGTCCGGTCTGCAGTCTCCATTTTTCCTGGATAAACGTGGATATGATTTGTGAGAAGATGTTTTGAGTTCAAAGTTGAATGTCGGTGTTAAACGGCCTCAGGCACAGAAAGCAAATTATTTGTTATAAATTTCTTGGTTTGACTTGTTTACTCCTGAGGCTCAGCTCTATTTTGACTTTCGAAGGAAAATACCCATTCCCACTGAAAGTTGTGAAAGAGAGACGGCACGCTAACCACAGGAGAGCAGATTCAGAGGCCTTACAGCTGACAGTCAGAGCTTGTGTTGGCTCAGCTGCCCTTTCAGTTCGGGTCTCCCTTTACAAAATCTCTACGGGGGGGTACAAGCCAGCCTGTCTGCTGCCCCCCCCACACACACTATATTCAGCAGGGGGCCTGACACGTTGTGTTTCCAGCTTTCAATGCAGCTGAAATACAGATGCGATTTATGTCGCCTTCCACCAAACACTAAGACCCGTCACGCTGATCATCATGTTGGACGGTAAATGACTCGCGAAGGAGAGTGGATCACAGATGTCTGATGGCCCACTGCAACTGCACAACTTACTCTGATTGTTTTTATCCAAGTGAAACTGAAACCCAGAAATGGAAAAGAGACATATTTGTCATTAAGGAAACATGCATGGGCTTCAAAGAAAGTGAAATTTCTTATTAAAACCTATTAATGCCTGTTTCCAGTGGAAATAGTGTTATTCTCACAGTGAGATGTAAATGCCTACTGGTGAGTGTACGTTTCGACCACATGAGCTTGCTGGTACAATGTGTTGCTACTGCCGTTGTCCACATGAGTGTGCAGTTCAAAGCTGTGTTCCCCAGCTCCACCAGAGGGTGCAGCACTGCAGCATGGAGTTGGGAGACAGCATATGTTATTTCTATGAATCCGTGCCTGCCATTTACATGCATTGTAAAATTGCACTTATGTTAATTTAAATGTCTGTGTAATAGAACTACAAAGATTCGTGTAAAAGTCACAATGTGATCCACTAGTCAGTCCGTGGTAAGAGGGTAAGGGTCCTCAAAGGGGACTTGAGGATTAGTGGGCAGTATTTTTAGGGAGGTGTCGGCGAGGCAGTGGACACTTACAGGATAAGTGGTGCCAAGTTCTGAGTAAATTCACACAGAATGAGAGGCAGAAGAAACATAGACTTCATCAATGGCAAAACTGATCCAACAGTCACCACTGGCCAATCAACAAAGGGGCTCCATGTTAGGTTAGGTTAGATTAGTAGCAGTCAGATAGTCTTTGAATACCCTATCAGGCATGGCCACCACCCCATTCATGCCGTGTTTGGTGGGTGTATCTCAGCTTGTAAGTGCACAGATAGGTGAGCTGGACATGTCACTATCCATGACTCTATTCTTACTCTGCTCACTGGCTAAGAGATAAATAAGTTAGTGTTAAGGTACATATGAGAAAAGGTAAACCAGCCACGTCTCTTCAGTCATTCTACTTTGTGTCACACATTCTCCGTTTCAAACTCAGGATTTGATTGGTGTGAGGAGTTTTGTAAATGTTTCAGAAAAGTAAGTGTGCCCCTCCAGCTGTTTAAAGATAGGCTCACATCTCAGAGTCCCACTCCAGATAAGACCACCCCTGCTACAGTGCCGTCCAAAAGTCTGGAGCCACCACTAGATTTGTTTTTAGCAAAGCTAGGATGGTCACATATATTTATTTATGCATTTTTATATTATTACAGACATACATTCCACAAAGTCCATTGCCAATCAAGCTTCTTTGGACTATAAAAGTATCAAGCTGGCATCCAAATGAAGCTGCCAGATGCTGAGCCAGGTCCTTGCTGGACCACACCTGGTTTCTCAAAGTTCATGGAGGAGGATACTTGAAGGATTGATTCGACAGAGGAAGATGCAGAGACAAAGAGATGGTCATAATAGCTTGGCCAAAACAGCAAATCCATATGCCAACCATTCCAATCCTCTGTTTAGTGTTTATGGTCAAGCCCCCTCCTTTTCTCACAGTGATTATCTGCTCAGCAACAAGCTCCCTGCACACAGCTGCTCTCAGATAGCAGTACATAAACGAAAGGCCACAGAACAGCCAGCACTCACGGCAGGTTTTTTGATGTCTGCCGGTGTGACCTGCTCTTAGCTATTCCAATGGGAGATGGCAAGATTTAGAGTGACTTTCATTATGCCCCTGCAGGGCCCCAATGCCATGTAACTGCCCACTGAGGTTGCAGATAATTCAAGACCTAACATCCGATCAGGGATGGTCACTGGGGACAAGGAGCAGCTGAGTCCATAGGCTGCTGTAAGAACATTATCACAACCTGTCGCATATGGACACCCTTTGTTGAGGTCCCGCCTGAGTATATAAAGTTCAACCGGACCATAGCCGTGCACTCTGCATTCACATTATTATGAGCTGAGTGTATGCAATGTTGCCTTAGAGTACATCCAAATAAAAGTGTGCTTAGAGAATTTGGTAACTTATTTATTGGACAAGTGGGCATTTACTTTATAGGTGTATCTGCTATATTCAGATTTTTTTCTGTTAACAAAATGTATAGAAACTGTATTTCTAAAGCACAGCTTTCATTGCCATCCATTGTCTTCCGCTTATCCGAAATCGGGTCGCGGTGGGTGCTGGAGCCTATCCCAGCTGCCTTTGGGCGAGAGGCGGGGTACACCCTGGACAAATCGCCAGTCCATCGCAGGGCCAACACAGAGACATACAGACGAACAACCATGCACACTCACATTCACACCTACGGACAATTTACAGTGACCAATCAACCTAAGCTTTCATTGCACTTTTTAAAAAATGTTTAAAAAGTGTGTTGTTTAAACCAAAAGCAACAAGCCTCCTTTCTAAAAATCAGCATATAAATATGAAAAAGCCTACATTTTTTTCTGAGAAGACAAGATGCCTGCAAATCAGGTGCGCGAACATCTCATACAGATAGAGAAAATGATAAAATTAATATGCTAATATTTATAGCACTAAATGCAAAGAACAGTTTTAGCTGATGGGAATATTATTGTTAGAAATATTATTGGACAAACAGATGAAAATGTTTCACAATTAACCCTGAGGGGAACATAAAAGTATTATACTACACGTATAAAACTTGAAATTCTTCACTTAATTTGCAGTAAATGCTCTAAAATTAGCTTTTAAAAAAGTTGTTCACAAAAAAAACAGTATAAACAATAACCCCAACAAAACAACAACTTAAAACACAACTGAACTTGATGCTGTGAGTAAAATTAGTATGCATCTTGCATAATATCTGCTAGTTACTCAGTGAACGATCGAAACGAAAATCTGTGGATCACCAACAGAGGCTTATCCTCTGGGGATCATGAATGTATGTTCAAAATAACAAGGCAATCTATCTCAATAGTCAGCGGTCATCCAAGATATTTCAGTCTTAACCAAAGTAGTGGAACAACCAGCACTGCCATCTATAGAGCCACGGTGCTACAGTGCCTGGCGGCTATTGGCTTAAAAGCATTAAACAACACCTCAGAGGTTTCAGATTTACACAGCGTCACAGGTTTAATTTCAATGATCTGTTGTCTCTTACTCTAGAGGCTGACAGCTCTACAGCATCACTGCCAATCAGAACACAGAGGAGAAGCAGCTTCAATTTTGCCAGCTTGCAGGCCTGGTTATTTTCAGTTCATACGATAACTGAGAATTAATCCCCCATGCTCGCTGCCAGCGAGTTGCTCAGTTGTCTTTTTATTCCATACAAAAGAAAGGTCTAAAGTGGGCTCATAAGGAGTAAGAGAAGAAGCCAAATATGTGTAAGGTGAAAAGCAGATCTTGGTGTCAGCATATGTTAGCAGAGTAGAGATGCAAGAGATACAAGTTCAGTGTACAATGAGGGACTGCTATTTCGAGATTCATTGATTGTCATAGGTTAATAAGGTGTACGTGTGTGTGTGTGTGAGACTACATACAGGGGGCGTTCGTGTTGTTTGCATTCCCACCGTGCTGTTTGTAAGTGGATTTACACAGACATGCACATTCTGCACGTGTTGTTTTAAGTGTGTGTGTGTGTGAGAGAAAAAAGGTAACAAGGGAGCGTCCTTGCATGACACATGAGAACAGCCGTGTGGTGAGAGTGTAGAGAGGAAGGGGGGCTGAAACTGCTCACTGCCCAGCGACAGTGGCCCTGAGATGTCAATGCTCTCAGAGTTAAAGTATTTGAGTATTGGATTGTACTAAAAAAACCCGGCACGTTTCAGTTTCTCACCACACTGAGACATAGATTAACCCCAAACAGACAAAGCCGCTGGAGTGTTAGAGCAAAAGAGACTCAAATCTCTAATACATTTACATAAACTGCCATAAAACACCAGGTGATCCTTCACTGGACTCATTCTCAGAAAAAGAGAAACACCTGCACTTTTGAGCACCCCAGGCTGAATGTAACTTTTTCCACTGAAGTACTTTGTGAACATCGTGTGACTGTTAGCTTTGCATCCGTTTGTTCGTGTCTGTTCTCACAGGGACATAAAAATAGTTACAGCCTCCTGCAGAAGCGGTGAATTTGCAATGTAAAATGTGTGCGTGACAGTAATCGTTTTCCAATGTTTTGATTCATAAATCTACAAAAAAGTAGTACAGGAAGTAGGAAATGAATATTGAGTGAACTAAATACGAAGTGCTTAAATACAGTTGTGTTATTCTTACTCTAAAAGTCAAGTGGTCCTTCTGAAATGTGCTGTAAGAACTCTACTGGTGGAAGAGATTTTAGACGTTTAGAGGGAGATTATTGATTTTGCCTTCATTCTTCAAACTAAGCTCTTTGAAAAACACAGGAAACTGTTACCAGCTGTGTTGCCGTGACACGAATGTGACAGGGTTTGGTGGTCTCTGCATGTTTGATTCTCCTGCAGCTACTGAATGGTAAAATGATTTTTTTCTGTTACTATGAGTATGACAGTCTTGAGAAGAGACAAAGCAAATCCTCGAGTGCTAACCCTAACCAAGCAATAATAAAGAAAAAATTAATGAGTCTTATTTAATTGTTTTTTTTAAGAAACTAGCCATTGACCTGATTTACTCTGAATTTTCACTCCACATTCCCACGGAGCAAATCAGGCCCAGCTGGTTCTCACTCTGAGAATTGGAAAGCCCCTATTTTGTGCATCATTGTGCTCATCCTTTTTTCAGTTTCTTGCTCTTTTATTCTCACATGTGAGACAAAGCCAGCACGTTGGCAGTGTCAGCTTTCTGGATCTTTGGTTTGGTGCTGCTGGGTGTGACGTGGCTGTGCAAATGACTGAAGTTGAGTGGAGGTGTCTGCTACTGACCTATATTGTCTTTTGACAGTGAAGGGATCCTCTCAGTGGGACAGAAAATCAGGAAACGTTTGTGACACAGCAACATGTTTATGTATCTCAGATGTAAACCCATATAATTACTTTAAGTGGCACTGCAGTTAAAATGTAACTTTAAACATATGCAGTGGGCATTCCCTATGCTCCGTGTAGCCTCATTCTGCAAGTTTAGGAGTGAAAAAAAAGAAGAACATTTAGATAAAAGACACAGTTTGGAGCCCAAACTAATAGCTCATTTAAACTCAGTAAACAACACCCATATTAAAACTTTTGTTGAAACATATTGAGACTCTACAGAATACATAGTAACTTTAGTAAGTAACTTGGACAATGACTTTTCACCTACTGGTGCAGAAAGTAAACATTTATAAAGACAAAAAGAAAAAGTTGGGATTCCTGAACTCGTACCAAGCCTTTTCTCAGGAAAAACTTGAGGTAATTTCCTCCAATATCCTCTAAAATCAGCAGTAATTAAAAATAAACAGGAGCTGCTTGCAGCACCAATCAGGTGCGAGGTCCTTGGGGCCAAAGAAAGTTTTCTACCACCATGAAGTAACAAATACTTGCCGACTAGTTTTACCATTTTAACGTAAACTAATAAAGGCCTATATTTTCATAGCAACTCAAAGTGTCTCCCTGGCTCCACCACATCAAAGACTCCATTTTGCTTAGCAAACTAGCATCAGGTTGCATCCTGCCTAATAACACCGTGTGTCTGCTTGGATTTAAAAAGTACTGCAGATGTTTTTCTCTTCCTTCTGATATTACCAAAAAAGGAAACAATAGCCCATGGTTGGCCTCAATACAGCTGAGAGGTTGGCATGCAACAGTAAGCTGGACCTGGTTACTTAAAAACTGATTTGAATGAATCATCTAGCATATCTGAGATGCAAAAATAATGATTGCAGCTCGGATATGCTGAAGTGAGCCAGGAATCTATGCTTGTAGACGTTACCACAACCATACACACGCTGTACATATTCTCATGTAACTTTTAGCACCGGGCATCACTGAAGATGATCATGCATTCTGCGGGAGAGGTTTCTCAAATATTGCAATGATGATGCGCACTGCAGTAGATCATGAGAAGGAGCACAAAGTGTTCCCATGTGTATTTGATTCTCCTTTTCAAGCACAACTTCCCTACAATGGCCTTCTATCTTGCCAGCTTGCATTTTTACAAGCTCAGAGAAGAGATAGAAATGTGCAGATACGATGATTATTATATTTGGAGCCAATCTTTCCGAGGTGATACACTCGCATGACATCTTATGTCAAAGTCAGACGTGCTCTGTCAAGTATTATGATGAAGTTATTTTGTTTGGCATGCTGTTGTGTTTGTTATGAAACAGTCCAAATAACTAATGATGAACTGATGTTTATTTATTCTCTGTTAAAAATGGATACTGAAGTTATTGCTCACTGTGCACAAAAGAGAATTGTCCTCTCTCTTTTTTTTCCCTTTTCCACAAAAAACGACATGGAAAGAGCAACAGAACCAGAACTCCCCTGCATATGTTCTTCATCTGGTGTGAAAAAAGCACTAAATCAAGTCTCTGTAAAAAGACTATTTCAATAGACTGTGCATGGGAGCTGTGGAAAGACAAAGTGATTGAAACCAGTTGAAAGGGAATTGAGACCTGGATGTGCAGTGCCTGGGTACTTCCTTGTTAGACCATTCCCCGGCAGAGCAACGCGTTGCTACGCACAGTGATCATAAAAAGCAATTTCCCAACGACTGGTCCCGCATTGCGTGGACCCAGAGAAGATGTCCAACTGCTGTAACCACTGGGGTTTTATTGGGATTGAGGGAAATAAGTACATGTTTCAGAACTGGAGAGAAACTAGAGTCACATCAATCAACATCAACTTTTACAAAACCAGATCTCTCAAAACACTTTCACAGTAATAGAGTGATAGCGTGGTCAATTTGCACAGGGCAGATGGCCACATTTCTTGTGCTTTTACAAATACATTCAAAATGTTGTTGTTATAGAATGATGGAAAATGGTTTCCAGTGCTGTTTGCTATGTTGCTTTGATGTCCTGGAAAAAACATTTATAGGTGCGGGGGTGAGACAATTTAAGAGCGGCTAAAGGTTGTGCCCTTTCAATGAACCTGTTAATATTTCATCATTCAAAGCTTTGCTTGTTTATGAGAGGAACAATTTCAGAGTGCCTTGCAAGTCTACAAAGGTGTAATGTGTCGCTATTGCTATTCCTGAAAGCCAAATGCGTTCTGAGTCCTACAGCCTTGGATATAATGCTGACAGGCAGCTTGCTCTCCCTCCATCTACCCTTCAACAGTCCCTCTTCTTAGCTGAAGCAGAGCGGAAACTGTGACTGGGCCTGCTATGTAGTTAAAAAAGTGTTTGTTAGTTCAAGGATGTTGAGTGTGTCAACATGTGTGATGAACATGTCTGACAACATGGCTGCTGTTTGCATTCTGTGTAAAGACGAGTGTATGCACAATCTGTGCATGTGTCTACAGCACAGATCAGACACAGAAGGGGGAAATGGGGAAATACCGCTTAGCTGAACCTTGGAATAGAATCAAAAGCCACAAAAGTAGCTTTGGATCTAGCCTCCTTGAGCTCTGCAGAGAAGTCTTGCAGGACAGACCAGAGCAGAACAGTGGTTCTATTCAAACCAGACCATTTTTCCCTGGCGCTGCTTTGAGTGTTTGGGCATAAAATGAGCTCACTCTTTCTTCCCTCGTTTGCAATCACAGAAATGCTCAAATATTTTTCTCTGCCTAGTATCTGAATGCAACAACATTTAATCTGTATAACTATGAAGATGAAAAGACAAACAAAAATGTGTTTGGGTTGAAGCTGATGGGACCTAATTTCACAGAGGTGAGCTTTGTCCTTTCAGACGTGGGAGGCACTGGAAATGTTTCCATAAGCAAGTAAGATGGACAAATAAATTCACAGTGATTCAGCTTTGACCACATGTTTTTCTCTGAATTATTCTGTCACTATTGTTATTAAATTTCTCTCCAAATAGACGAATATTTGTTAATCAGAGACAGACAGAGAGAGACACCCACAGCAAAAGGCTCAAAAACAAACCAGAGGAAGAGTAATGCGCACACTTTCCTGACTGAACTGACCCCACGAGAAAAAAACAGGTGGGCTGGCGGATCACAGCCTTCACAAGCTGGATTGCCCTCCAGGTGAACAACATGATTACCATATGTTTGAAACACCAAACGGAAATGCTGATTATCTTAGTTTTCTCACAAGAAATTAGAAAACAGGAAAATAGGAAATGTAAATATAGGATGATGGAGAAACCAGACATTCAAATGTCATCATGCATGTAGATTTACATGTAGATGTACATTCAGTGAAACTTTGGTGAACTAACTCGCACATTTCTGCATTTATAGTTCAGAGCTTACTCTACATTTATGGTTTATATGTATATGTTTAGTCTATATGCCTTTTTATATTTATATATATATATATATATATATATGTCTCATCTGATATTATGCATAAATAGCTCTCAACTACAATAAAGTTTACATGGACTTGAGTTTGAATCTATACAGTAGATGTACATCAGGACTCTTTCAGTTTCTATTTTAGTAACTGGTGTTCAGCAGTTTTGGTATCCTAACACAGAATATATTTAAATTTGCTTACACTGCAAAAGCATTTATTTTTTCACACTATATTTATAAGGGGGGAAATGGTTGGGTTTGTTTTGAACCCAAGAAAAGACACTAGAGAAAAATCCTGTGATGTGGGAAACTGCCACAAAACACTGTCAGCAACAACAGATAGAATGACTAGTCCCCTGACAAATATTTGCACTTCACAAAGACAAAGGTGTTGCATTGAAGCAAGGACCAGAAGAGTATCATGAGCCAAGGCAGCAAACTGTGGGTTTTTGTTTTTGTCAACGTGAAACATTTGTGCGTTTCCCAGCAACCTCTGTATTATTAATAATCTCTTTAGTAAAAAATTTTGCAAATAACAATGAAGGTACACACTCTGGTTTCAATATATTAGGAAAAAATACACGGAAGAACAGTTTGCAAATAACTAACAACTGTGCCACAGAGCCATGGGAGACATTTCTATCTAACTTTCTCATGGATGTTAGCAATTTTCTGTGCCCTGGAACTTAATAGATTTTTAAAACAATGAAGTAAGTTATATTTAAACATTCAAATGTGCATAAAATTAGGTTGACATTAAGAAAGAAACATAATAAACAACTAGGCTGCTTGGCAACGTTAGGTGTTAATTAGTCTAAAAACAGTCTATGAGTTATAAATGTGACTAAATGTAACTCCATCTGATAGAAGTTAATTCATTGTTTGCCATTTGTATGTGCTCTGACTATAGCCTGTCTCTGGGAAACAATAATTTTCAGTTAGGTAACAAAGTGTGAGAAGAAATCAGTCCCAGATGGGTTTCTGGCAAATCACAGTGGATGGGAGCAGCTCCAGGAAAAGAACCGATCACCAAACTAAAAACTTGAGTCTTTCAGATGTCCTGCCTGCTCTGCATCACAAAGAGCTTCCACCAGTGCCATCTATTAAGTTAAAGGACTTTCTTGCTTCTATTCTTACTATGCAAATATGATCCTTCAGTTCTAAACAAATTTAAAGTACATCCATTTTTTAAGAATAAAATTAGACACAGTTTCCATTCTGTCATGTCAAAAGAACTTTGGACCGATAAGCAACTTTACAGCACATGGTCTTTTTTTTTTTTTTTTTACAAATGCTTAACTGAAAACATTATGTTTTTAAATCCCCTGGACTCTGACATATCAAGATTAGTTCGGATATATAATTCCTTATTACTCTCTTTTAGGAGAGCTCATAATCACTGTTTAATCAGCAGGATAATTATAATGGCACAAGAAGCTTCTAGTTCTACTAATAAACTACCTGTGTGCCTTTTTTGTATGTATGTTAATTTCCCCACTGACTTCACTCATTAAATGTTACAGCTCAACCCAGCAGAATCCCCTTTGGGGTTTTACCACACAAAAAAACAATTCCATGTCTGGTCATCTTTTTTTAGTAACATGATTGATAGTTAAAAACATATCAGCTGATGTTTGTGAAGAGCATCGCATGAAATTGCATATTTTAAATAAAGAAATAGTTAAATCTCTTCTTTAATCTCTGAGTTCTGCTTTTACTCAGCCATGCTAGTAAAAATGATACTACATAACCAGCATTACCATAAAGCCTTTGAAGCTTTCCAGTTGGCTTAGAGCATGTGGCTCCAGAATCTTAAATCATGTAGATCACTAGCTAGACGCCCCTTCAGCCATATTTACAGATTCCATTACACTCAGTAATGTCAAATTAATTAAAGTCACTGATTTCCTTCCTTCCAAACAAACCACAGCTTGTGCTTTGCTGGAAATTTCAGGCAATTAGCAGCCAAGCAGGGTCATATGAGGCCAAGAGGAGTTTGAATTGGTTACTGGTTATTGGTTAAATTTGGTTACTGTACGTAATACTGCCAAAATTTGCATGGTCATCATCCAATAAATAAAATCAACAATAGACTACATTTAGCAATTCCCAGAGAAATTGCATGGGAGAGCTGACCTGAGTCGCGGCGGGGTGCCTTCAGCAGAAGGAACTGACCTTCTGATTAGAAGGGCAAGTGTCACTTCGAAAACATTTAGAACTTAGAATTTACAGTTTATAATAAACCTATTTTAAATTGTGGGAACCACTTCTGGTTTAGCTGTACAGATCATCCAATATTTAGCCCATGGTATAAATTAAAGCCTCACAAACAACTAATATAATACACTTAACTACTCATCTTCTTAAGACAGATCCTAAAGGCTTAAATCAGACCATTTTCTATGGGAGTTTTGTATTAAATTGCTAAAAGCTAATTAGCAAATTGCTAAAACCTATTTTCAGCTCTCCCACAATATTAATACTAACAATAAGAATAAAGAGAGGAACTTATAACTAATGTTATTTGTTAATTTAGTATTAATTATTAATTAGTATTAGTTATATTATTGAGTATATAACATATACATAAGGATAAAAAGACCAACTGCAAGCCAAATGCTGTCCCTTTTATTAGAGATCTACTACATTCATGTAGTAGATACTGATGTGATGTTCACACTGAACATCAAGAGAAGTGACAAATAATGAAGAAAATGAAGGTTGTTCAGATATCAAAAGTAACTGATTAACCTATTAAACACAACCTGGACGTGGGATAAACTTTAAGATGTCAACTACATGGAGCCAAGTTTATATGTCCACATCACCCAGTAAACAGTTGTTGATATTTTAGTTAAGAGATTCTGGATAGATTAGACAGATTCATACAGATTAGGTAGAAATAAAACGTTAGGTTTAGGTTTATTTTAATTATTTATATACTTGTATATATATGTATATAATATATATATCTTGTATATATCTGTATGCAGCTGTATATCTGTAAATGCCCTTACATATTCACTTCCAGCAAATATTTAACCGGGTTTATTATCAGTAATGATGACTGTCAGGGAAGCAAACTGTTAAAAGCACATTTTGGTTGTAAGTTTATTCTAAAATCACCAACAGTCAGTGTTTTCACTGACACAACGACTCTGCATCTTACAACATGTTTATAGTGCGTGGAAAGTGCAATACAATAAACATACATGCATGCACGGCAGGTTGTATAGCTCCTACATCTGTATATAATAATACATAATAAATAACATTGGAAATAAATGTATTAATTATATATTTATATGTCTAAAAGTCAAATGAGATGTTCCATTCAGACATTGTGTACATTTACACAGTGTTATTGGCAGTGTAGTGTTGACCTTTTAAGTTTTCTTCCTTGGGTGATCAATAATGATAAAGTTGGAGTTGGTGTCAAAGTGCAATCATAGCTGCTGCTGTGTGCGTACAGTGGATTTAGCAGAATTATACCCTCACTAAGTTCAGTTCATTCCAGTTGAACGGCGAGAAGTAAAACTAACAGAAGTCCTGGGTCTTACTACGTATCCTCTGTCATGGCGGCGTAACACGATGACCAGTTCAGTTCGTTGCCGTTTGAAAACTTACAGTGGCCCCTAAGCAACAGCAGCTAATGCCCGTAGCTGAATAAAAAGCATAAATACATTTTTTAATGTTCCGTTTAAATCTGGCAGCCGGCTGTAAATGGCCGGCTGCCAGATAAATGGCATAAATGTAAATGGCCCTGGACACGGACATGCCTGCTTTAAATGATCACACCAATGTAAAACCATTCAGCTTAAACTCTGAAGCATTAGATCAAGGTTAAGTTGCCATAGTACACATAAACTACTTCCGGTAGTAGTACAAAAGGAAAGCTTTGCAACTATAATCTACCCTAATGCTCTTATTGTGAAGGGCAAGCGGAAACACGTCTAGTTGAATGAGGGGCTATTGCAATCTACCGCTAGTCCTGATCACAAATACCAGATATATTATACATTGCAGCCTTCAGCTCTCCCATAATAATGATAATAATAATAATAAAAAGAATAAAGAGTGGAACTCATACTTGGGAGAGCTGAAGCTCTCCCACAATAAAACTCACTGCAGAAGTTTCAGTTCTTATTCAGCTAAGTGCGTCTTCCAAGAGATTAGTCAGAGCAGATTTTGTCCTTGCTGAGTGAACAGATTCTGCTGAGAACATTGTTTGTCTCCATCTACAGTTAGTTGCTACGCTGACAGGCAGGAGGGGACCTGCCTTGTGCAATAAGTATTTTCATTTGAAAATGCTTAGGGATGCATCATGCTTCAGTTTTACAGCCACAGAAAAGCATGTTTGTTGTTAATATGGTGCTTATGGAAAACTTGGAGCACGTAGCCTCAGGGTAAGACAGTTAACAAAGCAGCAAGCTGAGACTAATTTACCTGTTGTTGCAGTTGCATTTGAGGTCTGGCAAATCCTTGAAAAACACTCAATACCCTACGGAGACCTGGGTTTGTGACGGTGCTGGTCCCTGGATTTAACCTCTAAACTGGCTACAAACAGAAATTTAAACAAATAACTACAATGTTCCAATAATTCGCTGGCTACAGTGAACATGTCCTAACATGCCTTTAACCAAGGGGTTTACTCCAGCCATAGTTTAGACCAGTAAGAGATAGGCATGGCTATGGGCTGCTCCACAGTTCCTTTGCCATGATTTTGCTGTAGACTCTAACCAAAAAAATAACAAGACTGACTTTGTGACACTTTCACTTTCTGCAAATTTCAGGCACATGTGTTCCTATTTGTGTTAGGTTGTGAAATAGCTGCTAAAGTCTACTCAGCTCAAACCAACCTCAGTTACGCTGTCAGGTCACAGTCTCTCCTTAGCAGCCACATGCAACGTTGAAGTGGCCAAAGTAAATGCAAGCGCAACACTCAAGACTATTAATGAGGGTGGAAAAAGTCAAAGTGAGTTTCAGCTAATCCCACACGCTGTGTAGAATGAATAATGTTATTTTTGTGATTTTCTAAAGGTTGAATGCAGCATGCAAATATTTTTGGATTCATTTATTTTGGACTAGCACTGAAATACGAGGTGTTTGTACTGTGCAGAGTAAAGGCCTTTTACCATACCTAGGTGATGTAAATGTTGGAAAAGTTGAATTGAAAGTATTTTTTACCTTTGACGATGCAAGGGGAAGAGCACAACCAATGGCAGACGTGATTATTGGATCACATATACAGTAAATGCTCAGACCAGCGCTGAATCATCATCCAACCTTGGCCTGCCTGGATAAAACTAGTGTAGAGTCAAACTCTAGAGACCAAGGCTGAGGCAAACCACCAGATGCTCATGTTTTTAACCATGCCAGTAGTTTCATTATCCCCATTACAGGCTTGTAGGCCATGCGCACATTAGTGTCAGCACCTGTGCACATTTGTGGACTTGTATGAGCACATGTTCTAACTGGGCTGCCAACTGAGTTCAAAAGCATCAATCGATTTAGAGTGTCAGCTGTTTCCAGACAAAAACTTTGTTTTGTTGGTTGATCCTATTTCATTACAGGAGAAGAACAACTTAGGAGGCAGTAAAACAAAACGATAAGTGGAAAAAGTTAAGTAAGAAACATTTTTTTACAGAGTTTTGTCTAATTTACACTTTACTAATTTGCATTAACAAAGGCACCTTTGGTACAGGTTGGAGCTGTCAGTGTGAGTCACGTTCATCCAACCATTTCACATTATGAAACAAAAATTCCAACTCTGGTCGCACGCTGTAAAGCCATATGCAGTAGGTTACCACTGTTACAGAAGCAGGGTTCAGTGAGAGACATGTTGTGCCCAGAGAGTGGAGAAGAAACACAGCATGCCCCATTAAGTCAGACTTTTCAAAAACTCATCGTGTCCTGGCCACAAGTATTACGACCGTTTCTGCCACAAGCTGAATAGATCCACATGGCTGGACGAAAGTAACTTAGGACAACAGTCTGAAATATTCTGGTTGACACACTAAACATACAGTGCCTTAAAGTGCAGATGTTAAAATGTTTTAACATGTATAAAAGCGTTTGAAAGCACAGAACAGAAGAAGAGCTGTGTGCTACACTGACATTTTTCTGCTTCTGCACGAGTGGTACTTTTTTACTGAACGTGAGTCACTGTGGTCTTACAAAAGCATTCCTTCTGCCCCAGATTTCCTGAATTCCATCTTAGAAGAAAAGTTAAAAACAACTGAAACCTATTTTCTGTATTTACTTAATTATAAGGGATTTATTGTTGTTTGTTTGTTTGAAGGAGTTTTTTTCCATCACATTTTTTCTGATTTGTTTCCACTGGTGGGGCAAGTTAATTTGAAACTGTAGCTGCATCTGACTTTACTTATTAACCAGTGAGTAAATTGAATTCAACCCAAGAGGGCTGCTGCTCTTTAACGTTGTATGGTGTAGTATTCACAATGATTAGGTACTTTCAATAATATGACTATAACATACAGTTATATATTTGATATGTTACTTTTTCTTTGAATATATTAACACAAATGTAAGCTACTAAAGTGCTATCCACCCAGACCATACACCTAAAAACAAGAGGAGCAATATGGGATACATAGTCCACTGCAGAATTAGCTCTAAATTAGAAAAACTAACATCTAAATTAACAACTCACCTTAATGGAGGTAGGCGGGGCATCTATTGACAGACCCCCTTCTTTATTACATAATCGGAATAATATATATAGTATATAATAGAAAAAAGTCTTGATAAAAGTTTTTAGAGTTTGTGGTACCTTATATTTGCAGGTCGACATATCCCCACTCGCTCTCTTTTGTGCAGTCTTTGTCCGTCAAGCTCGGGTCCTCTACCAGAGGCCTGGGAGCTTTAAGGTCTCGCACAGTATCTTAGCTGTTCCTAGGAATGCGCCCTTTTGGACAGAGATCTCAGATCTCTGCCACTCTTCCAGTTTGGGCATCACTGCCCCCAGTGTTCCAATCAATCTAGCTCTTCTCTCAGCCCTTGGTATTTCTTGAGCTTCTAATGTTCCTTCTTCCTGAAGTTTACGTCACTTGGGATTGCTACATTTATCACTACAGCCTCCTTCCCCTGCTTGTCCACCACTACTATGTCCAGTTGGTTAGCCATTACCAGTTTCTCAGTCTGTATCTGGAAGTCCCACAGGATCTTAGCCACCTTTGGAGGTGTCTCCCATCTTGACCTTGGGACTTCCAGCTCAAACTTGGTGCAGATGTTCCTGTACACAATGCCAGGTAGTTGGTGATGGCGTTCCATGTTCGCCCTGCCTGTTGGATTGTTATATTAATATAATGTGTATTTTAGACATAACATATGGTGGGAAGTAGTCTGCTCAGTCCTATGAAGTTGTTGAGTGTCTCAACTCACTATGTTATTCAGTTGCAAAAGTGACTTCAAGATGTCTAGTGATACGCCCCCGAACCTCTGGCATGAATTATGCCATCTATTCATTGCTATGATTAAGTTACAGCTAAGGAGATGACCTTTATATGCAGCATATAAATGTCAGTAGGAAAGAATCAATCATTTATATGATGTCAACTATGCCTTATATATATATCACAGTTGTAAAAGCAGCAGCTCTCCAGTAAAAGTGTTCTAAAGTGAAACTAAGCTACTTTGTTGAATTGATACAATAAGCAGAGAATGTGCTTTTTGCATAAGTGCCTCCTTAAAGTCAGTTTCACTTGTGGTTTTACTATATGCTTATGCTTTCGTAGCATTAGTGCTGAAATTTAGATCAAGCAATAAGCAGAGTAGCCTTCCTGGTGTCAGGATGTCATGTGCATGTCTTATGGTGGAATCGGTAGGCTCTTTCTACGCTGCTCATCTCCGGGTTATGTTCTCATTTTACCAGCGATCCACTGGAACGCTAACTGTAAGTCACACCGTTGACAGCCTGTAACACTGACTGACAGCCGAAGAAGACTGGGCACCAAAGGTTGGGTGGATTTGGAGAGGCACTAATTTTATCTGTGGAAGACCGATAGAAGATAAGCAGCAAGAGAGTGTAAAGCAGGACAGCTCTGCATCCTTTCACCTCAAGAACAAACAGGCCGGTTGGATGCAGCTGGGGAGAGGTGAGCTTGTAATGTTTTTTATTGATGTAACAGATCATAAACTGTCCTCTGTGGGATTGTGCCAAGTCTTGAAAGGCTCAGTGGAGAGTGGCATCCTCAGCTGCTCTAATCATCACAAAGACCAGTCTCTGGGCATCTAGTTGCCCTGAGGGACTACTCCTTTGGGTTTAAGAAAGTACAGCTGTGATGGAAGCTGTTTTTTTTTTTGGAAGTGTTTTTCTTCATGCACCACAAACTCTCATGTGCATTTCATATACACAGACAAATGAGGGCGGTGTACAGAATGCACATGCAGGCTTATTACCTCCCCAGCTCATTAACTCTGCAGACTCTCGAGTCATTCTTACTCTCAGATCTTTGCCTTGTGTCTCACCAGAGCAGTTTTGAAAGCATTTTACCACTTGAACAAAACTTTTATATTTGCTCTGTCCACTTGTGTCTGTGTTAATTAAAATCATCTAAGTCTTAAAAGAGTTTGTAATGGGTGATGCACCACTGAGTGCCTTTTCTTAGCACTGCGTGGATGGAAAAATCACACATGTCAGCTGCTAGTGTTGACTCACTGCACAACATCTGCTTTGTTGAATCTCTGTGGCAAAAATATTTTTAAGACTTGCCAACATGTTGCCATAGACACCTTCTAAACCTAAAGCATATTAAGCACCTTGATCCGTAACGGCTAGGCTACCCCATCACTGTTCCCTCAGTAGTCTGATAGAATATCAAAACCTGAGAAGCTGTAAAGTAACAGAGGGCAATTGACAAACAGGAGCCAGTTCCTTAGTCTGCGCAGTATTTGGGGAGATGCCACATGATGTATCACATGGCCTCATAGCAATGTGGCCTTTACTTAGGCCACTTTCTAATCACTTATTAGTCATTATTAACTGTTTGTACCACCTGATCACCTGCTATCCCATGCTGATAAGTTAAGTTACAAATGAAGCCATAAATCAGAACAAATCAGACAAAAATGCACCAGAGTCAGCAGTGAGCAGAGTTGTCCGACACTGGTTGGCAGTATTTTGATCATACTTTTACCAGAAGAATTTCCTAGTCTCACAGGTCATCAAAATCTCTAACATGGAAACCCTGAGCACCCTACCAACAATCCCAGACCTGACGCAAACTGTTCTTAGGTGTAACTCCAACTGACCTAGCTGCTGCGCTGAATGTGCACAGAGTGTTCCTCTTTTATGAGACTGCTGTGGTGCATCATATGGGTAGACTATTTAAGTCTGTTGGCATGAACTCTAAGTAGGGGCTTAAGAACCAAACTTAGTTGAAAGAAGAAGCCCCACTGGGAAAAGGATCCGTTGAGAAGCGAGTGTGGGTAGCCTACTTGCTTTCGGTGGTTGTTATTCTGTATGGAAACAATAGTGAATCCAGGGAGGAGACAGTGGAACAGTAGAGACTTTGCTCCAGCTGGTAGAATGTGATCCAAAAAATCTACCTCTTTAATCAGAGAGAAAGAAGAAGCTCTCTGCAATAAACGTGATTTAAATATACACCTGTTCAGAATTTAACTTACAATGTGGCTTTCAATATTCTCTGATTGGAAAAAGCTATGAGTGACTCACAATAGGAAATTTGAAAAAATCCCAATGCTCTGCAGCTTATCTGTAGTTTGTAGTCTGTAGATACTGTGGGTAATTGTACAATTCTAAACTGTATAACTATGCCACTAATGTTCTGATTTTAGTCAAACAAATAAGTGAAATAGATCCCTGTGAGAGTAGTTGGTGTTTTGCTAAAGTGTTTTTTTTCCCTTTGGAGTCTGTGCTTGACATGTGCTTTCAGTGCAAATTATATCCTTGAAACACACTGGCCTCTTTTGTTCCAAAGCCTTTTTTCTCGTCTTCTGGTGCTTATTTGAGATCTGGCAGCCTGATCGTGATCTCATAATATAAAGCAGAAGGCTAATTGCTAACTTGATTTTCCTTTTAAATTGATAACATTAATTGCTACTGTATCTAAGGACCAACAAAGTGTAGGGACAATGTTTCACACTGTGGTGAATCAGTGGGTCAATGTAGAATTATATAATGTTATTGTAATGGTATATATAATATAATAAGTATAATAGCAAATTACAAAATGTCCCATAAAAATATGATCATAATCGTGCATTTTTTTCTAAACATGTTAATGACCGTCAATCGTTCTACTTAGACATGATAAAAATAGCCCGCCCTGTATCTGGTTTCAAACAACTGCACACCAGTCGAGCTGTGCACCATTTGTATGAGTTTTTGGCTCCCGCTATTTGGTGCCCATCTCATATGGCTCTTGCTCATAATCAGAGCTCCTATTAACCCCCCAGAGCCAGCAGCTCCGTCTTGGGTTCCCACCTTTCTCATCTATTGCTGACACATCTGATGGGTAAGGGTAAGATCCAAACCATGCAGAAACATCTAGAAGGTGATAATAGGCTCTGGACGGGGGTCATGGAACCCTCAGCAGGCACAAGCAGCTGTCTTGCTTATATCTGTTCATCCTCTGAGACCCATTTAGGTTGGTTGTGTTGACAATAAAGAGGACAAGAGACATATCTATCCTGTGTTGGAGAGGTGTCAGATAACCTGGCATTCCAAAATGAACTGAACATTAAAGCCAAAAATAAGACGATTGTAAACACTTGCTGCATTTGACAGTGATATGACTGCTGATGATTTACAAATGACACGTTGCCATTAACTGATTTACTGTATGCGTGTGTCCCACTGTGGTGCTCAAACCTTTGCCCAACGGTGGAATATTACTGTTGTATTCACACATTTACTCAAGTACTGCGCTGAAGTACAATTTGATGGTAACAATGGGAGATTTTTTCCGGACTTGTTCACTACATTCTAAAGTAATGCAGCCTTTTACTTTTACTTTTGATGAATGAAACCCTTTTTGATGATGAGATGAGATCTGGAATTTTTAATGCAGAGCAGATTTTCACATGCACCAGACCTAAATTTTGACAATGTTATAGTAGCACTTCTTACCAGACAAAGTGTTAAACAAAGAAGTCAATACTTCTTCCAATTTGGCCTTTGACTGCTATAAAAACCAGTAAGGGTATGAAGCATATAATCAAATCATAAAATGACTTTTGGATCTGAGTGGTCCATGGAAAAGCTACTAAAACTACTGATTGAATAGCAAAACGTTTGAGTAACTTGTTACTGTGACTGTTGCCTAAAGATAAATTACACAATAAATCAGCCAACAACAGCATTATTATTTAAAGTTTAGCTCCTTACAAGCAGTAACTGCAACCAGCTGCGCTACTTCAAGGTCATGTTACGGAAAGGAACTGGCAAAAAATTGTGTTAAAAACACATGTTTCTTCCTGACAATGTGACTCATTATCAGCCAAACATCTACTGACATCTCATGTATCATCAACTGCTCTAAAAGCTATAGAAACATATGACTCCATCAGTTCATCACCCCTTTAAGTGCAGTTATTAGAAGTAATGTTGGAGCCCTCTTGTCAGGAAGGAGATGGACAGCTCCAACAGGTGGGAGGCATATAAAGTAGGGCGAGCATGAACTCTTTTATCCCATCACAGAGGGAGAAAGTGGTGTCAGATGGATTGCTCAAAATAGCCTGCCTGGTGCCTGGACAATGGCGATATGATGCAGCGCTACAGGGGTGGCCAGAGAAATGGATGGGCTAGGGGCCACCTGACAAACTATAGGTGCTAAAGTGAAGGCATCACACCTCTGAGTCTCAGCAAAGATAGTGTCAGGGTTACACATCGCCAGTGAGACATTTCCTTTGGCTATTGGGTTCACGTCTGTGTTGCTTGGTGCGTCGTTGTGCGGAGCTGCAAACATGTACAGTAACATTCAGCACTGTACAACTGACAGAAAACTAACTAATCATGCACTACCCATCTACTACTACTACTCGTTTGTTGTCGCCTGTTGTAGCTTCCCAGCCTTTACAAAACAAGGACAGTTAGTCTGCTGCTGTTCTTCAGACGTGAAGTGAGTTTTGCATGTCAATTTATACTCTGATATTACAAACTTAAAAAAACCCCAATACACAATTTTCTGTCTAATGATAGACCACTTCCTGTACATTCCCACTCAGAACTTTCTCCCACACAGATGCTATGAGCTCCGCTTTGACTAAATTAGCAGTGCTGTGTATTCTAGTGTGTCAGGTTCCTGGTTATATTTTGAATTATTCAAATGAGCACTTCATCAGCACTTCAGGATGAGGCAGTGGCACGTGCACGCAAGATCATTTGTCAATGTATTTCCAATGCAAATGTACTATGCAGACATGCAGAAGTTTGACAATGAGATGTAAATCCAGGAGATATTTTTCTTGGACATGTACAGTATCTACACGACAAAGTGCAGATTGATCGATCTATGAACATTGAATAGACCTAGGAACAGTTTTATAGACTGTTGCATTGTGATAAAAATGTACACACACACACACACACGCACACACACACACACACTTGTCACCTAACAATTCCTTATCATGTTCCTTATCTTGACAAGTTAGGCCTTATCAGGGCTCTTAATTTGCAGTAACTCGAAATGTATTTCCAAGTAAATGTATAATAATACACACATTTCAAATGCAGTGTCAAGTGTGAAGTGAAAATCCAGCAAATATTATCACCTTGTTAATGCTGTCTGGTCTACATTAGAATTTATAGCAAATATTGCGTGTTAAAATGTTCAGATCCAAAAGCATGTTTTCACTTTAGGTCCAGGAAAACCCACTTTAACTGTGCTCCTTTTAAGCACACAGATGGTAGCTGGATACATAAGAACACATGATGATAATCTGTTTTTATTAACATTATTTCCCAGTAATTGTGTAAAATAGAAGAGTTTCAAGTAAAGGCACTTTATAATATAGTACAGTATATTGTATTAGTGCAGCAAACTTGAAAAGACAGAAATGATTCATATTTAGCGAACAAATAATCCTGTATGAAGGATATATCCTCCTAAATACAAGGGATAAGACTTAAAATGAACCTCTTAAGTTGAGAGGCACTAGGATAACACAACATGTTATGGGATGTTGTATGTACACATTTCTGTTAGGTGAGGTGTTATGATTATGATTCTCCATTTTATTTCTTTATGTCCAAGTAGATGAAGTAAAGAAATGTTATGATTGATCAGTAATACTCTGATAGTATTAGGGAAATGTGAATAAAAAATCAAGTTAGTTTATTATTCACAGCATAAATCTCTATAATTCACATCCACTTTAAAGTTTAAGTGTGGTGTTTTGTTGTGTTTAGTGCCGACGGGGGAGAGTTTTCTAAATTTTGTCGTACTATTGTACTAAGCATGACAATAAAGAGTTGTCTTATCTTACTAAACGTTGCACAGAGAATTTGTAGCTCCTAATCAATCAGAGTGTTATTGTTAATTCCACCGACTGAGTCATAACTCCAATCTATTAGCAGTTTCGTTTCCATTGCCAGCTAGCCTTAATTTAATCTGAGTGGCTCCAGTAGGTGCACTCAAAACAGGATTGCTCACAGCACAACTGACTCAATGAGAAAACAACATAAGATAGGATGAAGTAAGATAAAGCTTTATTTACGCCCACAAGTGGGGAATTTGCATTTTTACAGCAACACGCGGATAAGAGCAGCAGAGAGTGAAGCTACCAGTAAGGTAAATAAAGGTAAATATTTCCTCTTAGGGGCCACTTTATTAAATCCACATAAAGAGGCTGTAACTCAGCAGCTTTGCCATAAATACTTTAACAACTTTATGAAGTTTGTAAAGTTCAACCCAAATCACACAAGCTCAGTGTGCTGCCCACTACCAGCTGGTGACCAGCCAACACAAGGAAACACGTAGGAAATAGCAGAAATCCAATAAGGACACAGTGAGTTCATAAGGATTCTGATAAACACCACTCAGCACCATGGAACAAACAGTTACCCTCATGGTTGGTACCAGCACGAATACTACAGTAAGTTACAGCAGGAAGTTTTCCTTGGGGATTTTCACACTTCAGTGACCGTGTGGGTCTATAGAGCCATTATGCTGCTGTATTCACCGACGCAGGACTTGTGACAGGCGGAAGGGAACCTGAGCCTGTGCGCCGCGCGACGCAGCCAGTCACACCCACTTTCTCTGAAAACCACAAGCTCCAGCCGACACATGCACACAGATACGCGCTCCATACGCACTTGACATATGCTGGCTACTACAGCACACAGACACAGAAGACCGGGGACAGTTTCTCTTCTTGTCATTTCTGCAATTTTACACCGCGGTGCCTGAATGTGACGCGTCAGATTGGACAACAAGCACGACCGGTAAGGAGTTTACTTTTTTCTCATTGGTTTGGTCCACAGCTAATTTGTTATAAAACGGAAAAGGGAAAATGACATGTTTCCACTACAGCGACACTGAAAACGAGGCTTCTTGGTTAAAGGGAAGTTGCGCAGCAGCAGCGCACTCACGCCAATATGCCGCTGTATGAAATAATATTTGCCGCCAAAATTAAACTACAAAATGACATTCTGGACACGTTTTGGAAATGTATATGGGCAGAAGATTGCTAAACCACACACTTTACGCTGGGAGTCAGTATTTTGAATGGTCTCCCCGTGTGACGCGCACTGTGCCATTCCCATTCTGCTTCATGCGTGATTGTGCGTTTGATGCAGCAGAGACGTGGGGATGCGCTGGCCACCCCAATCCAGGACATCAGCACACTGGCTCTGAAATGCTTTTATTGTTAGTATCCTGATGTCATTTGAAAATATCTGCCTCAGCTCAGATAGAAATAGTATTAGTCATTGTTTACATATTGAACATGAACTTTATTTTAAGGTTGGAGCACCTGAGGGTTCAGGTCAGATGTTTGGAAAACGAGTTGTTTCATGGCTGAATTTAATTTAATGGCCAGACAGACTGACTGTTGTGATTGTAGGCTTTACTAAAATGCCAGTGAATCAAACCTAACAACTCATATGACAACTTGAGTTTCGGGTTTAAGGCTTATACAACACTTTCTGTGGTCCAACGTGAGTCCTATTCAAGATTCAAAACAACCCTAAATCAATATACAATTTCCTGCCTGGCTACAGGATGCCGGTTGAGGTCAATCCTCTTTAACAAACACCAGCTGCACAGAAAGTACACACAGTGAATAGGCAAGCCCATTATTTAAACATGCTGACTTGTCCTTAAGTGACAGTACAACACATTTTAGATTTGTTATTTACTCTCTTGGTGAGTAAACAATGCTAACTTCTGCGTGCAGCTTTGTGGGTGCCATCTGGGCACAGAACAAATGAAAGTGTCTGCCTCTACAGTACAAATGAAAGTATTTCAGGTTATACAACATACCACTCGCAATAAACCACCTAAATAACTGGGCCTCCAGCTTTGAGCAGAGACTTTGAGGAAGAAACGAAAACACAAATGAGAAGTGTGCATACTTTGGAAACTACAACTCGTTTTTTTCTGACTGTGCCCAGCTGACAAAAATAGAGAGGACCTTTAGCTGTTGAGTTCCCTCTTGTGCGCAGCAGAGTTCCACAAACGTGGTGATGACAGACTGCCAAGAAGCATGTCAGTGTGAGAATGCCTCAGTGACACCGTGCTGTGTGCCGTACAGGCAAAAGAAGCTGTATGTCTGGTGAACAAATCATAGAGCTGCAGTTTAAACTGTCATCCGAATAGAACTGAATGATTCTGGTAGCACAGATGCTCCCAGAATAAACTACCCCGGTGTACACAGGCTGAGTTGAAAGTGCCTTACTGCTCAGAAAGTTAGACACTGCTTGGCTCGTGTTATGCCTAAAGTTGTGGCCAAGCTGAACTGTGTTGTCCCCTGTCATGTTAAGTGATTAGCGAAGATTAATCTCCGCGTATGCTCTGCGTGAACCCATCCACGTACAGTAGCTTTTAAAAAAGCAAACAAGTGCAGCCGGTGCTCATTGACACACCAGTGAAGGACGACTATTTGAAAGGCTTTTTTTCTTTTATCTAACAACGACAGGAGGAAGTTGTGAGGTTTATCTCTTAAACAGTTGCACTGCTATGCATCAACTGTCTCGGCATGTGAAGAGCCGTGAGGGAATACTAAAGAGGGACTGCCACATTTCAATAAGCAGAGGCCGTGCCAATGACAGTTGCTGTGGCTTTTCTGAAATAGCATGCGGGACGTCTCTGGGGCACGTATAGATAGCAAATGTGATTCCAGCTGCCTCTGTGGCATCTCAGTCTTAATGATAGGGCAGTTGATTGAGTAGAGTTTCTCCTCAGACGCTCTGAGCTTCGTATCAAGTTGCTGGCCATTGTTGATCAGAGCTAATTTTGCCATTACATGAAATAAACAGCTGATGAGGATTATACAGCTGTCACTCCCTACTCCAAGGGGACTCCATCCATCTATCACTAATATCCATGTGTTTATTATAGATCATTTTAGATTCAGCATACTTTGTTATTCTGCTTTTTGTTCCTGTTGATGCTGTGTGGTTCCTGTGGTTGTACACACTTTGAGCAGGTCTTTCTTCGGTTATTGTTATAGTTATTGATCTATTTAATCGTAAACTTGATTCAGGAATGTGATAGTGAAAAGCACAAGCACCCAGTGATAAAACTCTCTGACTAAAACCAGGAACAATGCTTTCTTCAGTTCGTGTCTATATCATTGAGAGTAGGAGTTGGTACACACAAGTCACGTGATTTTAGTGGCTAACGCGTGATTTTAGTGGCTAACACATATATTTATAAATGACTGTTACTCTGAACTTCATTTAGAAGATGTGGTAAATCTGAGAAAACAGCTGAACAGTCCTCACAAGCATAGTAAACAGTGTGCGTCAGTAATAGTATCTTGTGCTTAGATCTAGTAGCGGGTGATTAAAGACTGAGCTTTCCACAGATGCTTTTTGAGAGGTTGAAATCGTAGTGATTAAGCTGCCCACCACACACACACTGTGTAGGAGGGACAGCTGCAGAGAGTTATCAATCAGGCGGTTCCCACCTTTAAATCTGACCAGAAAATACAGTGATTTCCATTTATTCTCATACAAAGTTACATTGTACCCATAATGAATTAGTTTTGATGGTTGGGGAACCTTGTTTAGTTCAGGCTGACGCCCTTTCAGATGTTTCAGAAAAACCCTTTTCAGCCATATGAAGTCTCAAACGCAGATGTGTTGGTTTTAAACATTGTAATGATGCTATTGAAACAAATTGAGAGCAATACATGACACGTTCTCCTCAGGAATTACATTCAAGGCCAGCTTCAACTCATAGATACATTTAATAAAGAAGGTTGTCACAGATTCTTTATTCCACTGTTCTGAATGTGGTTCTTTAAAAGTACGCAGTAAGCTAAATTGACAGTCTGTTAAGGGTGGACGAACAGGAAATTATTCTCTGAAAGCCAGAAACAACAAGCTGCCAGGAATGAGGAGGAGTTTGGGCAAGATGGGTTCATTGCAGAACTCTCCAAAATAGTAGCCTGGACCACCATGTGATAGTGTGCACTGGATTTGAAATTCATGTCGTGTGTAGTTTGCAATTTCCTCCTTTGAAAGTCCCCGAAGATGACTCATTATGACAGATCAATTATTTGATCCCTAGCATTTACTGTACTCCAAGGATCATATGTCCCAGATAATGCCTTGTGGACGTCTCTTACAATACAACTGTAATAGTTTTTTGGGGGGGATATGTACAAGTTAAGCATGAGGGGATTTAAGAGCAAACATCTATTGAAGTTCACTGAACATGCAGATAGCAGTGAACATGTCTGGTTGCAGATTGATAGCAGAATATGAACCTAAGCAAATTCCCAAGCATTTACCAAAGGGGTTTAATTAATTATGTATTAATAAAAATTAAATATTTTAAACCGCATCTTCCTTCTCTCGTTGCTTGAAGTTCAATGAAATTACAGAGATATATATGCAAGCGGTAATGCAGCGTTGGACTAAGCCTTTTACTGTGGAGAGTATTTTGTTTTTGCTGATTCGTAGTTTATAACATGCAATGAAATGTTATCTCACTAAAACTGTATCGTTTTGTTAGTACTTTATAGTTGGTGCATAGGTTTTAGGTCAGTCATCTGATGCAAATGATCAGTGTCTAAATTAAACCGGTTCTGTTTGAATGCTTCACATCAATACAGCCTGCCTCCTCCTTTTTCCACAGCTGTTCTGTTTCTTCACTCAGCTTTTCATTAAGGCTGCTCTTGAAGGATGGCTCATCAGTGTTTTGTTTCAAGGGGTTTAGACTCTTCTTCGTCTTCTTTGTCTTTGTTCACTCCGATGACTGATATTAATTGTATTGAGTAGGTGTTGTGGAAAGTTGATTGAACAGCTACGTTCACGTGAACCCAGCTGCTTTCGAGCACTTACCTAGTTGGTCACGAGGTCATACAACTCTTTTTTTGTGTGACAGTTGGATGTGGACTGGCCGCAGTGATGTCCAGATCCACAAAATCAGCTTCGAGGTCTCGGAGCCACTCGAGGTCCTCTTCCCGCTCCAGAAGTCGCTCCAGATCCCGGTCCAGGAAGCACCGTTACAGGTAAACAGGTGTATTGTTTTTTCTTTTTTTGGGGGGGGGGTTGTTGTTGCTATTTCTATTTCTAACTGTGTTGCCATATCTAATCTGTTAAAACCAGATTTCAAACAGTTTATGTAGAATATAGACAGAACTCATGTCCGTACTGTGGTTCCTCTTAAATTAGATTTTGTCATATTATATTTTCAAGCAATCAAATTAATTATGTACCAGTATATACATTGAAATAATTTGAAATATAAATATTCACCAGTTAGTAAATAATGTTTGCGTGAAAAGTCGCTATGTGGTTTGCATATTATAGTATATATTTACATACATGTGACTGGCATATGGAAGTACTTTATGAGGTCTATCAAGATAGCATTTGTTTGTTGCTTTGCTTAAAGAACATCGCTTTGTCTTTAGTTATCTGCTGGCGGCCTAATGATGTGCATTTGGAAAAGGAACAAGCCTTCGCTCTGATACCTCTGCTGTTTCTGGCAGAATGACTTGACTGTGGCAGGGCAATAAAAAGGCAAGGCAGCTCAATTCCTGGCAGCGCAGCAGTTCATATTAAAATTAGCTTAAAGAAGAGCCATGGAAAGAATCGAATGGTTTGCTCTTTTCTAAACCAACCTGAGCAGATTGGTTTGTAGTCACATTGGAACCGTGTTAACCTGAAGCCAGATATGCAGATAAGTTATATGTAAACAGACATTCACACAAAAAAGCATTGAGCAAAGCAAGGTGACAACTAAAAGCAGAGAAACAGTTTCAGTTTTTTCTATCATTATTTATAGCATTTAATACAACATAGTCAGCTTATACCACTTTTTCAAAGAACCTTTCCCACGATTAACAGAAGCTATCGTATCTTCCTCAAAACTAGTGTAGAAAAACGTTATAAAGTGGTCGAGCAGACTTTGTAGCTGGCAGGCACAGAGTCAAAGGATTTGAGTCGATTTTTTTCCCCCTTATATGGTCCATGTGACTCCCTGCTCCACTAGAGCTGGCCAGAGGAGATGCAGTGTCTGTCTCGCAGTGTGCAGAGTGTGCAGTGCTGCTTAGAGCGCTGCCTTCTTTAATCACGCTGTATTCCAATGAAAAAACACACTAGGTGAGTCTTTATTTGAGCTTCTTCCAGGTGATTTCAGCATGTGTTTATGTGTGGTGTTGTAATTCTTCGCTCAGAATAGTGTTCTGCAGTCCTGTGTGAACATTGTACTGTATGCTTTTGTAAATGTCTTAAACTTTTACACTGCATTGACATTTATATTGCATTAAGCCTTTAATGGAGAAACCAGCTGTGATATTGGTTTTATTTAAAGACACTTATGGAAAAGTTGCTGAAGATGCAGCAACAAAAACCATATATGAGGGTTGAGACGTCAGATTTGTTTTAATCGAACAGCCAGTGTAAAGTTGTGGACATGTGGTGAGGTTTAAACACGGCAGTGGAGCTGATAGGATGATTGATTTGAGGCAGCAAACATAGTGTAATAGTTAGTACATGAGGACTATGTTGAAGGTTCGTGCGACAGTATTTTTTCTGTTTTTAATGAGAAGTGCTACAGCTCCACCCTGTGGACAATCTCACCTATTAGCAAATGTCTGCGTTTCTCCGTACCCCCATGATGCTTTGTGGGCTTCTCTCCACATGGAAGCTTACATTATTATATTACATATGCTTTCTCAGTTTCAGCTGCTATTTGGCTGCTGGATGCAGCTGTGCGTCATGTGCTTTATGTTTTCCACTTGCTGGGCCACCATTTTGCCTGACAGAACAGGTTTGGAGAATGTTTCCGCAAACTGAACACTACTTTAATGTGAATGATTTATTTATCATTAATTAAATCTGATGTCCTGCAGGTTTTGTCTGTTCAGCCACATTGTCAGTGATCTGCACAAACTAAAGTTTTATTATAAGTGTTCATTTCCACTTTTGTGGCCACTGACATAAACATTATGCATTTTATACGTGTCAAATGTCTCTTTTTTGAACTATTATGTGCTGTCTTTTATTTTCTTATAGCTCTAGATCTCGCTCACGGTCAAGATCTCGTTCTCCATCTTATAACCGTGATAAGAAATATCAGAGAGGATATCAGAACAGCAGGGAGTTCTGGGGCTACCAGCGCGGCTTCCGGAGGCCGTACAACTTCAGGGGCCGCGGCCGCGGCAACTTTCCACGCGGACGCTACCAGCGTGGTGGTGGGAACTACAACAACAACAACAACAACTTCTACTACTTTCGCCCCAACTGGAGGAATTACAAGCAGCACCCTCAAAAACAGCAGCAGCAGCAGCAGCAGCAGCAGCAGCAGCAGCAGCAGCAGCAGCAGAACAATTCAAGAGGACGCTCGCGCACTTTCCAGAAACGCTCAGGAAGTCCCTCTCACGGTCAGTCACACCAGTCTGACAGATCTTCCTCGCCATTATCCAGACACTCTCAGCATTCTTCCTCCTCACACTCCTCCTCTCCCAAATGTAGACCAGCCTTGTTGCTGGCAAACCAAAACTCCAAAGAAGAAGAAGAGGCCCCAAAGGAGATCCGAAAGGGCGGGGGTGAAGACGAAAAGCCAGTACAGCTTGTTGGGGTTTTGGCAGGGGATGCTAAGCGAGGCAGTGGGAACAGTGAGGGGAACTGTCAGGGTCTGACTGACTGCAACGGCAGTCCAAAGAGAAAAAGTCCTCTGGCAAATTCTGCTGTTACTGGTGGTCAGAACAGCCCAAATGCTAACCAGTCTAGCTACTCCCCTAAAAACACAAAAGACACGAGCAATGGTGCCCCCTCCTGGCAGAAGCAATGTAGTTCATCCTCAACCAAAAAAATGTTACATGAAGGTCTCAATCCAATGCTTTCCAGCTTTGACTTCTTTTCCAATGAGGAATTTCCAGATGGAGATAAAACCACAATCTCCATTGCCTTCAGGAAGTAAGGCTGATTTTACTTTTCTGTTTAAGTTTGCTGCATTAGCCTTACAGACAGGCAAATGCAGCATTTCCCTGGTTTAGAGACATTCGAAATATTTAACTTGCTAAACACAATTTGTTTTTAGAGTTAAAAATTCAAAAAAATCTCATATTTCATTTCAGTTGTTTAAAATCGTATTTGTTCTGTGAATAAGCATAAACTCTTCATCTCTTTATTGTTATTTAGGTTTTTGGAGGAGCAAAAGAAAAAAGTTACATCTGCTCGGGAAAACGGCAGGAACACAGAATCTAATGATGTGGACATGGAGATGGGAAAAGTAAATGGCAAAGCATCAGCGGTCAACACAAAGTACAAAGAGGACACTGAGGGTGGTGTGTCTCTGAACAGCTTTTTGAAAGCATCTCCTTTTCTATCCGCTGATGTGGAGGAAGAGGAGGAGGCAATCACGAAGCCTCGTTTTAAGTCACTTCAGAGTGATTGGCACAATGGGGACGATTCCTCTAAGTCAAAGAGCAAGGTCCCTCATTCAGCCCGAGAGCTGTTTGAGGAGTGCTTTGGCAAATGGCAGAAAGCTGCCTATTCACAGGTAGCCAACGCTAACCTTGACTCAATGGCAGAGGAGCTGTATCTTTGTCAAAAGCAGGATACAGCTGCCATTGCAACTGCCCTCACCAAGAGGGAGTTGGCAGGAAATCTCGAGGAACTGTCCCCAGAAGTGACTTGTAAAGCCAGGAAGATGGCAACCTCTCCCTCCATCCCATCTCCTACTCCACTGCCAAAGTGGAGCTCTGACAGGGAGACGTTTACGGTCAGGGGAGAGAACGCACCTCTCATGTCCTCAAGGAAACAGGAAGCAAAATTTAATGTCAGAATGGATTTCCTCGGAGATAGCCTCGTGAGGTGAGCACTGTATTAGTTGAGTTTCAGAATGGAAGCTCTCAGTGCTAATGATGTGTGATGATATGTGAAAATCCTTTTCTGCAGTGCGTAAGAATGTCGTGTTTTCTGAACAAACTGTTAGCATGTTGTCAAGATTTGACCTTTTTTCTTTGTTGTCATTTCAGCTCCTCGGATATTTTAGCTGAGGAGCGACAGTTGTCCCAGGACCTTGTGCAGTCCTCGAAAAAGAATCGGGAGTTTCGCTCCATCTTTCAGCATGTTCAGACTGCTCAGTTAAAGATGTGTCCCTCTGAGCTCTTTGCTCAGCACATTGTTGCCATCGTTCACCACATTAAATGTGAGTCGAACCACATGACATACTGTATTTGCTTTGGCCATAACATATGCTCATCATCTCATGACCTCCTGATCAGTGAAATGCTGCGTCATATTTTTGTGCAATGCATAAATCAGTTATCATAAAGCACTCCTTCTCATATAACCTCAGAGTCTGTGTCTTGACTTATTCCTGTAGCTCAACACTTTGCGTCTCCTGGAATGACTCTAAATGAGCGATTCACCATGTACCAAAGACGAGCTGCAGAGAAGGAAATGATCAAGGCAAGAAAAAGCCCCGAGATACACAGGTAGAGTCGCCTATTGACTGACCGTCTCACCTTCAGTGTGCTGTGGCTTCATCTCCTCTTTTAACAGCTTTCAGGTATTTTTCTCTCACCTTTCCTGCCTGAAAACCAACAGGCTATCTTGGCTTATTTGTTCGTATGTTCAGTGGCCATTTCTTTCTTTCTGTGTCTATTTTGTCTCCTCTTTGCATTGCATAGCTCACAGTTTGTTGCTTTGGCACAGATAGTGTGGCTTCCACACTTTTTTGTATGTACATTTGCTTTAACTGTGTTTCTTTCTCACAGGAGAATTGATGTTTCACCAAGTGCTTTTAAGAAACACACTCAACCTTTTGAGGCGATGAAAAGCTCAGAGGATTGCACTTACAAGGTGACTGAACATTTTGCAGTATAAAGTATGTTGGAAAAACAAACAACAGCAAAACCAGTGAACAAGCCAGATGCCTTTAGACTGCAATCTCTTAAAGCCTGTGGCTTTCCTTGGCGAGTGATGCGCAGAGTCTAAGAAATGCAAATGAAAAAAAAGGCACTTTGTTAAAACGCCTTGACATTGTGAGTTGGTTATATTGTGGGCACAAGCCTGACCAAGGCTAATGAATCACATAAGCTCAGAAATGGAAGCCACTGTGCCCAAGCTGTCCAAAGGACTCTAAGCAAATGCCTTCGTAAGTATTCTTTTCAAAAATAAGCTACGGAAATAAGCAACAGCAAGCACTTCATGCACCTGTGCTTTGATTTACATGCTTTTTGACTCTCAAAGTATTTTTTATTGATGAGCATGGACACATATGGTCAAGCATTTGTGAATATGAAGCAAAAATACTAATTAATTAGTAAACTTAAATTAGCATGAGCAACTGTATCTTCCTTTTCTTCCCCATTGTGAACCATGCTGGTGGTTTTGCATGTCATACCCAAACGTCTGTGCAGTGTTTACCAAGGTTTTCAGACTGTTTCCTGCCATCTCGGCAGCCAATGCTGGCAGTTCAAGCTATCAGTATGGTATGATAATCAACATACAGAGGTTTTAAACTATAACATCAATGTATTTGTTATTTTCTATTTTGTGTTGTCAAACATCCACATTTACGTTGCTGCTAAAATTCATGCTTGTAAAATGTGGGAATCAGCTGCTGTAAGTTGTCTTACATTCGGATTTCACACCAATAAAACTGATTATGAGACAGTTTTACGATTTAATTACATTGCTGACAATGAAAACACAACAGCTAAAAACATATTTCCATTGTGGCAGATGCAACAAGACTAAATTTAACAAAACACATAATTACAACTTACATTTAACTGTTCAACAACAATGATATAGCAAGAAAACAAGGAAAAAAGAATATGCCTCTTGCTTTCTGCGTGAAATACTCTGGATAACTGTTCAACTTCTGCAATATATCAAATGTTTTTATTCAGGGTACTATAACGTTTGTTACGCTGCCTCTTGTTGCATAACTATGATAATCATGCTAAAAGAGTTGGATATAGAAGCAGGTGCTGGATGACTTTTAAAAGTTAGAAGACCACTTGCCAGGAATGATGTGAAAAAGGGAGTTGCCGCTATTGACTAGTAGATTCTTCAGGTCTCAGATTCTTATCATGTCTTGGCAAGTACAACAGGTATTTGGAAAACACAAGGTTTTTGAAGCATACCCTGGTTTTTCCTTTGCTGTGCAAAAATGTAACAGAAAAACCTGACTCTATGTTGATATAATAATTAGCTGTAAGTTGATTTTTCATACCATATTTAGATACTAAAAACATGCAAAGCCTCTAGTTTGGCCTTGTACTGGAAAACTCACTCCACAGTAGCTTGGTTTTATTCATGCCAGCTGACTGTTATGTGGGTTTTTCCCATCACTTAGTTTACAAACCAGCTTGGCTGAGAACAGCACTTACATGCTAATTCAAAGTCTATCCACGACATTTTGTTCTCTTTTGATTTGCTCAGGATGCTCAGGATGAAAAAATGAAGGGGGACCCAACGGACCTTCGACTGGACATTGAACGTCGTAAAAAATATTCCACCCATGAAAGAGATTTTAATCAGGATCACGGAAAAGACATGGACGACTCCCCAGATTCTAGTAGAGATAGATCTGTGGAAAAGTATTCCAAATGTCACAAAAAATCCAAGTATGTGCAGTTATACTCAATACTGTTATTATTCTACCCTGCTGGTAATAGGCATGAAGGTTTTTGATTATACTGTTTCTCCTTTTAGGAAAAAAAAGAAGAAGCGCTCTCGCTCTAGTTCATCCTCATCTTCTGAGTCCTCTAAGTATGAAAAAAAAGAAGATTTGCACCATGACAGATCTGACTCAAAAGATAAAGAATTCAACAGGGTCCAACTGGTAGAGAGGGATTTACCAGGACCTGAAAAAGGAAGGCCACGTGGAGGATTTGTATGTTTACTTAATGTTGTATGGTGTATGGTGTGGAGCAGTTGCTGTTAAAGTAGCTGTTTGCTCTTCTTCATTCACTTTTTTCCCCCAAATTTTAGCAAGTACGAATTCGTGGAAGGAGCTGGAGCAGAGGCAACTGTCAGGCAAACAGCACAGATAGTGCCGCAATGAAGATGGAAGTCCTCCCAAAAAGTGAAGACTGGGAGCCCGAGTACACTCCCAAGAGCAAAAAATACTACTTGGTAGGGTCGATCCCAGTCTGTAATTTAGCTTAATCTAGTCTAGTTTGTACTATTACAATTGCTGGTTTGACACATCATTGTTTTTTATTGCTCCTTCCAGCACGATGACAGGGATGGGGAGGCAGAGTGTAAGTGGATGGACAATCGAGGGCGAGGACGGGGAAGCTTCACACGCGGGAGGGCACGATTCATCATTCGCAAAGCCACTGGTGGCTCCAACACCACTGGCCCCAAGTGGGCCAGCGACAAGTTCCACATCAACGGACAGCAAGGTGGTGTACAGGATCAAGTGGAAAAACAGGACCATAAAGAGGGAAACACTGATGGAGAGAATACTTGAGCAGTGACGCCATTGAAAATCTTAATATTTGTTGTGCTGTAAAGAAATCTGACTCAGTGATTTTATCCTCCAGTGGATTAAAAAATGTAGAATAAAATGTTTTATCCAGATTTTAGCAGGATTTTTATGTTTAATTTCAGCATAGGACGCCTCCTTTTGACTTGACAAAACCATTTGCTGAGACCGTCTTCACCTAAAAAAGAACCCTTTAGGTCCTTTGTCCAAGCACCTTATTACGACCCATAGTTGCATCTTGTTGTTAAGCAGGCGGTAGTGGTTGTAAATAGATGACATTGTAATAAACACAAAGGCTGCACGGGGAGGAGCAGGGGTGCAGGGATGAATGGATTTTGGTTGTTTCCAACATTGTTACCTAACCTTAACCACATGCTTAGTTTTGTAGTCATGACAATATCAATTCATCATTCATCCTTTTCCTCTTACTCTAAACTGGGCTGAGGAGGCAACAGGTTCGGTCCAGACAACCCTCTACCACGCATCATATTCGAGCTCCTCTTGAGAATGACAATAAGCAGCCTCTGTGATCATTTTCTAAACTTAACCAAGTTGCTTTTGTACCTAATCCTATGGGTCACATCAGAGTTTAGTGACAAATTACCTATGTGGTTGTTTAGTTTGAAGCACTTCCTTTTGCATTTCCTACTACTAATAGAAGCACTGTGTAGGGTTAAAGTGTCACTAGGTATTTTTGGTTTATAAGGGAAATTGAATTCTGAATTTGGCAATAATTAATCTTTTGCATTCTGAAAATGAAAAATTAAACCAGTCATGGATTAAACCAGCTTGTGCCTGATACTTTTGCATATTAAATGTTTCTTATAGTAGTGTAGTTATTTAGAACCAGCGTGACAGCTACACTGGTTAATGAATTCAAAGGTAGTCCACCTACCAAACTATGAGTAGATGTGTTTTGAACCGTGTCTTGTCCAGAAAATGTAAAATGGCATCATTGTGTACACTGTATTTCATGTTGAAAACATCACTGTTTAACAATTTCAGCACTCTAGAGATGACCCTGAACTATCAATGGGACCAAATTGTACAGGGGCAAAGGTTACACTCTGCAGTCGATCATTGTGCAACATCTTCCACACCAGCTGGTAAAGCAGACTTTTATTATGAACCTGAATTCATATACCATTTAGCATGTTCAAACATTTCAGATATTTCTCTCTCGTAGCTGTTTGCTTGATTTTGGATTCCACTCTTCAGTGTCTAATATTGATAGTGATAATATATACTTTTTTTCTTCACAGACATTCATAGTAGTTTTGTACCTGGTGAAGCAGGATTATGATTGTAAAGAATTTGTTCTTTTTAGAAGATTTTGATGTGATTCGTTTTTGCCAATTAGAAGATGACTTAAACATATATAAATGTGTTATGTAAATTGAGTGTAACTGTGTCAACATTGCTTATAATTAGTATTTGTTTAGCCTGCTCTTTGTAACAGGAACAGTAGGAAGTTTACACACACGGATCATGTCTAATCCTTGTTGTTTTTCTTCCTGTGAATGTCTCCGGTTATTCTAGGATTAGTCTCATCTCTATTTGGCCCGCTGCCCATACAATTACACATTTGCTATCCCGTGCTCGTACTTAATACAATAGTACAATTCATGGTTACAGATTTAGATCAAGGCTTGATTGTTTAAAGGTTACCTGCTTGAGGAATGTTGCTTTTTTAAATAGGTGTTACTGTTCTTAGAAACTGTAAATTAAAGAGACGTTGATTTCTTTTATGTCTGCGCTCATGTGTTTTTATTGTGATTTCTTCCTCAGTTATGGGAAACTTAGTAGCACATGAAGAGATGCACATGCTGCGTAGCAAACAACTAAATAGTTAGTTGATCTAATGACATTGCCATCGTACGTTTCAGTAAAAATAATTCAGATGTTTGCATGTGCAAAATTAAAGTTTTTTGGGCGTAATTTTAACTCTACAGCAGCTCTGAACAAGGTTACGATAAACATGTCAGGTAATGTACGTATATACCACATTGTATTATAATAATACTTCACTGGAAATTAGCCCTATTTCCGTGACTTTAGGGCTCTAACTAACAATTCACACAACAAATCAAGTTAGTAAATGTTTTTAGATGACTTTATTTTAGGGACCATGTACTGCAAACTTAAAGAAAACTGATAGCATTTTTATGTACAATATCCAAGGCAGGGCAAGATTTAAAGACATGCACAGTCACAGAACAGCAATAAAATAAAATCAAAAAGTTTCATATGATAAAACAATTTAGCTCCACCCTCCTGCTAAAACAGCTCAACTAATTTCCATACAAATAGCTGAACGCATTCTGGTCAGTGGACTTGCTTTGAGGTTCCCTCTCACCCAAAAGGCTTCATCAGGCTTAAAGTATAACTTCCATCCTCTGATTCATTTACTTCTTAAAATAATGCTCTTTTTTTTCTTCTTGTTTATTTAGTCTCTCTGTGCTTTTTTCTCTGCTGTGTCAGATATTTTTTCTCTTTGTGACACAGAGGGCAGAGAAACAGTCAGCTCATGTCTACCATTTGGAGGCAGTAGGTGACCTAATCTTGCCATAAAGTGGTATCTGTGCCTATCAGATAACTTTTATGAATCTGTAGTACAAGGGCATGTGGCGGTATCTGACCCCTGTCCAAACTACCCCTCAGGATATCCTCAGGGGTTCACATTCTTCTGTATAAGTGCTTTTATTTAGTATTCTTTTTACGTGTTTATGTGTGAATGTGAGGCACTTTGTAACTCAGGTTTAGAAAAGTGCTCTATAAATAAGGTTTATATATATGTATCTGATGTCACTGTTCATTGGTAATCTTATGGGAGTTTTTTTAAGTCCAATCTGACATTATGATGTAAACATTATAAGGATAATTCATAATAATTCAATAAAGGACAAAGGTGTACTTAAGTGAACCAGGTCTCTATTGCCTGTGGTGGTGAAAACAGTAACTTGAGCTACTAAACCCACAGCTTTTTGTGTATGTAAAGACTTAACTTACTTAACGTTAAATATTCTGTAAATTTTCTTTGTCACGTGTGTGTTTGGTTTGTGAAATTCAGTCTTGCGCGTCCAGGTTCTGCTTTCTGTAAATAACAAGCCACCTCACATCAAGACGTGTACAGAAACAACAATGTTATAGAAATTCACTCAAACTCCTCCAAAACCGAGCTTTGTTCTTTCCCTTAAACCTGTCGTACCTGTTCTTCTGCCTCCTCCTGTCTGTCCTCGTTCTCTCTCGCTCTCTCTCTTTCTCTGTGTGCTGTAAGACCCATCCTACTTCTTGTGTTGACTTGCTCTGACTAGCCTCAGGAAAAGTTGCTTAATGTTTGACAAGTAGGAAGAAGGGCCTTGGCTGCCATATCTCTTTACCACAGTCTCGGTTCTCCTTCCACTAAATACTTCGGCTGCTGCTTTGTGAACTAAATACATATTCAATTCTGACGGGAGACTGAAAAGACATCATGGGTGAGTCACCTCTATTATTTTTTGTTATAGACAGGATTTCTATACCTCTCTGCTGTGTTCAAAATCAAAATGATGACAACACTAAGCTTCTTTGTGACTGCCTAAAGTGCTAAAGAATTTCAATTTGACATGCAAATAACACCAAAGCAGTAAGAAAGCAACATTGCATCGCTTTGCATGGTACACTGTGCATTTGTATTTGATGGGCAGAGCTTGTCTTTTGTTTGGATCCAGGTTTACGTTTTTATAAGCAGGAATATAACGTAATTTGTTGATTGTTCATTTCTCTACAACTCTCTTAAAATTGCAGCAAAATACTGACACGTAAAATGTTTTCCTCTTTATTTTTGGTGACTTAACACAAATGTATGGTTCATCTGTTACATTTGACATTGACTTTGAGCCTGTATCTCTGGCTGGTTTATATGGTTGTGGTTTTTAAATGTCAGGGCACATCAACTGGGAGGCGAGTACTTCAGCCTTTGTGAAATGAATCTAATTTTCTGCCCCATTTCACTGTAGAGGTGCTGGTGCTCATTGACTTTGAGGGCACCATGGCAGACGAGCTCACAGTGAAGACAGGGGATGTGGTCAGAAACGTCACCAAGGCCTGTGAGGAGGGATGGCTGGAGGGGGAGCTGGCAGGAAAGAAAGGCATCTTCCCTGCCAACTTCGCTAAGGTTAGTACCACAATCCGGTCGATGCACCGTAATTGTCCTCTGAGTTTACGTGTGTTCACTCACGTATGTTCAAAAATATTCCATCCTTCTAGGAGGTGCCAGTCAATTTGACAGCAAGTGACGGGAAGAGGGAACCGCGAAGCATTAGAAAAGGTACAAGCCTTAGTCGAAATACTTTTCTTAAGCTCTTAGTCATTTCAGAAACTGAAAGTAATTTCACACCCGGCCTGTAATATCATTGCTGGCTGCATTTGGATCATTATTATTGTCAGTGTGAGTTTTTGTATACCAATTTGAATGGTTACTTCAAGTTAAAACACGCTCTTCACCTGCAAATAACCAAACTGTTCCTGTGCTCTGTTAAAAAGCTGAACAATTCAAGCCACACATGTACTGAAAATAAACCATGACCATATATGAAAATGTTATTCAAAACAGATTTAGTTTCCTATTGTAACTGTTATAGCCTGAAATCACGAGTGTTTAAAATTGTGGTCAATGTGGTGCATGCACTGCAACGAGACAGTGATCAAGCAAACTGTAAATATGTGTCCACCACATCCTCGCCACACAAAACGTAATTATAATGTATCGAAATGGTGCAGATGAAGACACAGTGCCATTAAGGGATCAGGTTTAGGAACATAAATGAGCTCCAAGTGCTGTGCAGTCTTAGCACTAACTTGTTGGGACATGACTTTTCAGCCTTCTGTCATGCTGACATGCCATTGCTGAGTACTAGCTTCTCCATCACAATAACCAGCAGATACTAAACTTAACATCTGTCTGTTGTTATGACTATGATTCTTTGTCTTTTCAGCAAAGACGGTCAAACAGAAGAGAAAATGTGAGGTAGTGTTTGCCTATAGTCCCGTGAATGAAGACGAGCTGGAGCTGGTTGTTGGTGAAACAATAGAAATCATCAAAGAGGTGGAGTTCTTATTGCTTTTATCACTGCTCACATTCAAACTCATAATCAAAAAGAGGTTTTATAACTGCCTCACGAAGCCAGTCACTACTTAAAGCCTGAGTGTTAGAAGAATCTTTACAGAGATAATCATCCCAAAGCAAATAAGGGGAAGTTTTCATACTGAGGCAATTAATAATTGTTTAGTTATTATATTAGCACCTATTACACATATTAGCAAAATGTGATTCAGATACACGAAGACAACTTGAGTTCATGATTATGGCAGCATAATGCGTCATATGCACATACCACCATGCAAATTTAATTTGGATTCAGAATTACTCATCTGTCTTTTCCTTGATTTTCTTTCCATATTCTGCCTCTCCACACAACAGATTGAAGATGGATGGTGGATGGGAAATAAAAATGGCAAAATTGGAGCATTTCCAGCAAATTTTGTCAAAGAACTTTTTGTTACACCTAAAGGTTGGTTTAAAAAAAACACCATGCACTTTTTTTAATATAACCTAAACTAACCTATTGTTGCTATTATTTTATAGACAAGCATGCTGAGCTGAAAGCAAGACCCAAGCTCTCTGATGCTGTATTCAAAAAAGAGGTATATGACGGTCAAATTACTTTTTCAAAATGTGCACCAATATGAAATTAATTTATAATTCATTGTGTTTTTTTCCCTATTGAATATATCTCAGAGAACAAGTGTGAGGAACAAAGCAAAAAATGGTACGTTTTTATTTTCCCTAAGCTGTTGTGAAGCATTTGTTTGCTCGTACACAGTTAATGCAGGCAAAATCCTTACCTAACCACAGTATAGATAACATATATAAGATAACATCCCTGAAGGTACTGTTTTCATTTTTGAATGACATTTGAAAAGTCACTAAACAGGTCTATTTATACCCTCATGCAACATCATCAGGTGACAAGTTGCAGTTCTCACACTCATTACTTAAATAATTTATGTGGTCATTTTAATGCAATTCATTTCAACTTTATTTATATAGCACCAATTCACAACATAGGTCAGAGAGAAAAGAACAACAGGTAACATAGATCATAACAACAACAAGGAGCAGCAGACGAAGCACTGGGCAGGTTGTTATGACCAGCGGCCACAGCTCCAAGGTTGAGGACACCTGAGAGAGAGAGAGAGAGAGATGTCTTTTCTCAACTAGGGAGGAGAAAAGACATAATGTTAACAACATGTAATGATGTCATGGTAAGAGACAGCGAGAGAGAGAGAGAGAGAGCGAAAAGGAGGAGAGGAGGAAAGTCCCCCAGCAGACTAAACCTATAGCAGCATAACTAAGAGATAGTTCAGAGTCACCTGATCCATCTCTAACTATAAGAAAGTTTTAAGTCTGGTCTTAAAGGTAGCGAGGGTGTCTGCCTCTCAAACTTTAACTGGGAGCTGGTTCCACAGGAGAGGAGCTTGATAGCTAAAGGCTCTGCCTCCCATTCTACATTTAGAAA
>JAUMHF010000008.1:5454977-5523765 GCA_032359275.1 Microctenopoma steveboyesi
ATTTTAAACTCTATTCTAGATTTAACAGGAAGCCAATGGAGAGAAGCTAATGTAGGAGTAATATGATCTCTCTTGTTGGAGATCAAATGCTAATACTTACAGTAGCACACCTTACAAAATCAGAGGGTTACAATAAAGTGGAATGTTACTTAAGGATCAAAGGTTTACAACCTTTATCTTCACTTAGTCAGAAACTTTCCAGGTCTTACTTCTTTGAGTTAGTAATAAGAAGGTTGTTTCAAAGCTGGTGAATCACTATTACTGGAATGTTGTATTCCAATCATACATGTACTATAATGTTCAGGTTATTTGACGTCAGTAATAATGTTATCTCTCATACTACATTTTCTCAGAGCTGGAACATTGCAGAGTCATGTTTGACTACAAGGCCAAAACAGAGGATGAGTTGGATTTGAAAAAGGGCGACATTGTTTCATTACTAAGAAAGGTTTGAGCATATTTTATTGTCATTTTCTGGCACTGTTTCCATTTTGTATTCTCATGCAGTTGACAGACTCATCCAAGTGAAAGGTCTCTTTTAAATTGATCTATGTGAGGTGTGTCCTATTGTTCACTCAGCCAAACAGGTTATGTCATTTTAAGGACTATCACTTGTCATGGTGCAGAAAGTTACATCATTTACTAACAAAAGATGCGAAAAGGAAATAACTTCCATGATGAATTGATAAAATAAGGCAGCCATCTTGGGCTTAACCGCTTCATAACCTCTGCAGCAATTTAACGTCCCAAAGGTGACCGACGTGATTGAGCTTCTAATGCCTCTCTCTAATCTGCATGTGTAGGAAACAGAAGATGAAGGCTGGTGGGAGGGCGAGATAAACGGACACTGCGGCTTCTTTCCTGACAACTTTGTCATGCTGATACCACCAGTGGACAGTCTACAAGTGAGTGGGGACCTGACACACTAGCTCATACACAGCCTTGCTAGACTGGAACGTCCTCATATACAAGGATTTAACTATTGCACTGCACTGTCATGAAGTCATGGACATGCTTTATCGTAATTCATTTTGACTACACCTTATTATTTAAAAAATGTGTCTTTATGTGCAGGATGACTGGCATTTGTGTGACTTTAGCAAACAGTACACAGTGAATCAGGGTCGTCTTTAACATCCTCTGTTTTGGAGTTACTCACTCACAGAAACTTCCCTCAGTGGCAAGTTCTTTCATTTACAACCAGACGTACAAGCTGAACGGCTGACTTATACGTTTCTCTTCTGTAGTCGGAGACCACAAGCCAACCGCCTGTGCGCAGCGTCAGCAAGAAGTTCACAGGTAAAAAAAGAACTTGTATTGATGTAAAACAGCATCAGTAGGAAAGTGGGTTTTGTGTTTCAGAGGTATTTGTTTGATGCATGACTGCTGGTTGCTTCAGTGTTTTCGTGCTGACAGTTGTTATTTCTCTAATCAATGCCACTGCTTTCACAGTGTGTCTCTTAAATTACATTCACTTTATTTAATGACACAAGTTCTACCTGTCAGAGATTTGTAAGATTTAACTAAACTATACATATAAAAAGTGGGTTTAGACACATTTTCACAATATTTGAATTCAGTTAAAATTGTTTTAAAATCCTTATTAGAATTCATGTTGTACGCATTCATGTGAAAATGGCATAAACGCACACAACTTTTCATTTTGTGCTTTTCTCATTTGGATTGATTTACTTAAGCATTTCTATTGTAAAATGTGTTCACATATTTTTTTAAACAGATGCTTACAGCCTTTCATATGATAAGATGTAGGCATCTAATCTGCATGCGGCACAGAGCAGGATGTGGTTTCTAGTCGTCTTTCAGCTGAGTGCCATCTAAAATTAACGCCTAAATGTAGCCTATTTCCCGATAAATAAACATGACAACACATATACCTTCTTCTAGAATTTTTTCCCTGTTTGAGAAGACAGGTGAAAATACCAGTGTGCAAAGAGCCCTGCTACTCGAAGGTGCCACCTGAGCCAAGTGAACATGAAGCGCCATCTCACATTTACAACACATTACACTTGTTCTAGCATTTTTTTCCACACAGTGCAACTCACAACAATTCTCACAGGAAGTCTTATACTGTAGTGAGATGGGGGATGGTTAGACTGATCATGTGACATAGTTCAGGAGTCTAGGAGGAAACAGGGGGGGTGGGGTGGCGGTGGGACGGAGGAGAGCTCTGTCACAGAGATTTTCACAAGAATCAGCACTTGAGCTATCACTGTGTGGAGGGTTTGCTTTAGAGGGAACATTGCACAATGCTGTGAAATCAAGGTAGGCTTCCTGTCCTCTCATTTGATCTCAGTCCAATGTTACGCATAGTGTTGAGTAGATCAGTTATAGTTCTTAGATAAAGTATGTGTTCATCATTATTTAGCCTGTAACCATTCGTTACCATTCAGCTGGCTTGCACGGCAAAGACGGATCTCTCACATTACCTTCATTCCTTCTTCACAATTTAGGCATCTATTATGTCAGTCTCCAGGGCAAAGCTCTCTCATGGGCTGTATCACTACGAGTGACTGTCACTGTGACTCTCGTGAACTACAATTACAACAGTACTGGATGCAGCAGTAACCTGTATCGCTGCAGCGACGTGCACGTGTTTGCCTTCCCCAGGGCGACTGCTCTCCTCTTAAACTACAATTTAATTAAAAGACTATCTGTAACTGTCTCCACCACAGTAAACGATTTATTTTCTTTAGTAGAAGACGTGCACGTTTGATTTTTATATTATTTTTTCTACCTGTGTCATAGTTCGTCCAAGTTATTTAAAGAAAGCAGTAACTGAGTAACTGATTTTATGTGTTTAACTATTGTTTGTAAGTTATGCACTACTTTTTTATCAGTGAAGCCTGAAGCCTCAGAGATGGAGAAAGGAGGGCCAGCAAAGGCAAAAGGTATAAACGTCCCCACCTGTCAATAAAAGTTAGACTATTCAACTACACTCCAAATAATGCTATGTATGTGATGACTTTACAGATGATAAAACAGATGGTAAGGACATGAGAAGCAATCCTCCAGCCAAAGTCAAGCTGCCATGCATCATCAAGCCCAGCCCACCTCCAGTCAAAGATAAACCTAACAAGGTTTTACATAAGTGAGTTCAGCCGTAGCAGGTGTATGCATGCCCACGTAAGGTTTACTGGAGACTTGTCGTGAATAGTGATTTATGTGCAACAGGCCTTTAGGAAATGTCAGGAACACTTTCCCCTCTTTGGTCTGGCATCAGGAGCCTTTAGATGTTAAAAGGTTTTAGTTGCTGCCACCGGTTGCTATGGTGTCCTTAAAGAAGAATGCCAGGATGCCTGACCTTTAATGGCTCAGTGGAAACTCTGGGATGAGTCAGATGAAGCCTAAACAGACGAGAGCAGCCCATTTCCTGTTTCCTGAGCAAAACGCACACAAACATGCACACACACACACACACACACAACTGGGAAAACAAAACGTCCCTGTCTTAAGGGGCTGCTAATGGAGAACAAGTGTTTTTTTCCAGAGAAATATATTTGGAAGGGGTAATTTTCCAGTTTTTTTAAAGTCCAGAGTTTTAAGCTTAAAGCCGTAGACTTGTGACGTTGGAGACCAATGATTTGCTCAAGAAAGGGGCAGAATGAAATAACACATATGGAGACTTCATGCTCTGCACCTGCACCCACTAAGAGTCTACAAAACAACACTATGTATTATTTGTATACTCCTCACTTTTCATTTACTTTAGTTAGAATTAGATCATTAACTTCAATAAATTGTTGCTTTTTTTTAAAGCAGAGTCAACGGTGACGTGCCTCCTCCTTCACCAAAAGCAGCTGATGACAAAGACAACAACCGGTTTGATGGGCTGGAAGTGCAGACTGATAAGCTGAGCCACCCTACAGCAAACAGAGCTAAACCTCCTCAGAGGAGACCACCATCGGGCCTTGTAACAGCAGCACATGTATGTCCAGACTAATATTGATATTTGACTAGATTATAAACAACACTGAAGTGAGGTGTTACATACACGTAAATGCTTAACGGAGGGTGGAGACACAACTGGTAAACGGCATGGGCATTGCCCACTATTATATCTGTAGATGAACTTTGCAACTTGAGATAATCATGCAACAATGGGGCAACTCCCCATCTGATCTTGTGCATACTTGTTATGTGAACATTTTTCCTCAGACAGTGAGACTTTATCGGCATTTTGAAAACTTCTGAATACATTTGCCATTGTCTTGTTTTGTGGTTGTAACAATTTTTAATGTCAGTTATTTAAAAGACTTAGCAACAGATGATGTTGTTATGTCACAAGTTTGTGTGCTGTGCTCGGCTCATTTCCTAGTCTTGCATTGCACTATGCAGGTTTAGCAGCCATGCAAGACAAGCTCTGGCAAGAGGAAGAGATAAGAATTTATGTACTTGCAATGCAGCTTAGAGATGTGTTTGAGCACGAGAAATAGCCTCTCAGGGTTACATTTCATTCAGATTCAAATGAAATCCTGAATTATACATGTATGGCATGTCAGTTGAGAACTGTTATGTAATAATAATAATAATAAGCAATGATTGTTAATTTATGTGACTGTGAATGTTTGTCTTTAAGGATGTGGCTCAGACTGACCAGACAGAACCAGAACCAATGTCAAAAGTGTTACAAACAACAAAATTACCTGGCTTACAAAAGGTTTGCGACTGTCATTTCTGTCTGGTTTAATATGTCAGCATGAAGCCAATGAAGTTGATTGTTAAATACTATGTCACGCAAAGCCACCTCTATCATGGCAGGGTACAGAAAATTCTGTGATATCACCTGCAAAGTCTGAGCCTCAAGCCAAGTCACAGCTCCCAGGTCGACCGGCACTGCCCAAAGTAGTTGTGGATGGCAAACCTGTGACTCATAAAGAAGAGCCAACTATGGAAAGCCTGCATGCTGAGATCAAAGAGCTGAGAATGGCTCTGGAGCTGCTACAGACACGACACGAGTGAGTAATGCTTATATCTAATCAGGAAGAAGAGGAGCTGACAATAAAATGATAGCTACTGGATTTTCTGAATGTAAAATGGATCATGAATCACAGTGCGCAGCATGAGCTGGATTGACTAATTGAAACCTGAAAATACTACACGCTTCCTTCAGAGTCTAATTTGGACTCTGGAGTTTTAGATTGTGAAATCTGCTGTTGCTCTGATTGGCTTTGATATGAAACATCAGAGGTCTGGATGGTAAACACGAGCCGTGCTGTGGGCAGTTACACACACAATTTCCTGACCACTGAACATCTTAAGTTGCTTGGAAAACTATTGCCTCATTAGGCCTCTTGTAAGGTGGACGTGTGTGTGCAGGCTGGAATTGATTGACGTCTCCCTCACTATCCTTTGTAACAAATTATATATGAAATCATATCATTTTCTTCGCTCAGCTTTAATCTAACTAGACTTTTAATTCATTGAATTCAGAATTTATTTAGACAGCAGTCATTTTTTTCAAATATAATATCCAATAAATAATGCAATTTGATTATTTTTTACTTCTAAAGTAAGTAATTGTGGATGATTTAAGTGTGCCTGTTTATTTGCTCATAAAGATGTCAATGATCTGCCCATCAAACGTCACTAGCTTCAAGCTAAACGCACTACCTTGTGTGAGTTATAAATCAGGCATTTCCTGTGATTTTCTGACATTTTTGACAGAAGCGAGATTATTAGGTAATAAAAGCAGCCACATTCAATTTATTTTTCTTATACACTTTAGTTTAATGTAAAACAAAACTCTAAATTAGTTTCTTCTTTTACTACTTTAGATGTTTTATTACAAGTTTCTAAGTTGCTAAAACCTATCAGCAGTGGTGGATCTGGAAAAGTGTACATGGCATAGGTAGGGTGGCAATGTTGGACCTCTTCAGTGAAGTATGTGAAAATCCCCTTATGTGCATACTAGATGGAGTCAACGTGATATCCACAGACACCAGTCCTGTTGCCAGCGACAGTTTTGTTTCTGTTTCTGACAGCGCAGATCTTTTCAGCTGCATTCTGGTCCTTACACACACACAGGGCATGTTTGCAGCAGAGCTATGAAAACAAAAAGGTTCACACTTGTAGCTGTCGCATGTGTCATAGTTCAGACTTCATGTTGAATCTTCTACATTTACCATACATTTGCATTTTGCCTCTTTCAGTATTAATGTGTAAAATTTCAGTTCTGTTTTTTTGTTGTTGTCGTGTGTTATAACAGCCGTACAACATACAGTCACCGTAGCACTATCCAGATGTTGAAGGAAGTCAAACTCCTGAGGCACATAGAAGATTGTATGACACTTCACATTTTAATCAGGTTTTTTAGAAACTTTAGATTATATTTACAATGACATAGTTTTGGTAAATTAACATTTAATTTGAATTCTATGAGAGGCTTTTGGACAAACACACGATTGGTTTTTACAAGTTTGATTTTAGGAACACAAACGTTGTGTTCAATGGTTAGGGCGGGGGTGTTGGGCAGCTGGGAGTAGTTACCCCCCTTTAGATCCGTCCCTGCCTATAAGACAATCCTCACAAAGTCCTTTCAGCACTGCTAAATTCCTTATTCCTTATCTTGACTCTTACGCTGACATTTATATGCTGAAGGAGTCAGTCTAGTCAGTCTGTTGTCAACAGACCCCCTTATGAAGTCATCATCTGACACTGTAGCTGCAAAGAAAAGGGTTAGTTTGTCAGGTTTTAGATACCTCTTATCAGCTCTTCAGAGTAACTACTGCTTGTATTTTCCTTTAATGGGGTTTGCTATGGGCCCTGTTTAACGAAGAAACGCCATTGTGGCAAAAGCAAAGGCCAAAATAATAAAATCATTTATCATCATCATTCGTCAACATTCCATTTAGCTTTTTAGTCTTGGGACCGCTGTGCCTAATGTGAAACTTATACTGAGAACAGCAAGGCAGAAAGGCAGAAACAGTGTAGTAGTATATACAACCTACCTTTTTGATCTCCCTCTCTCTCTCTCTCTTCTGATCAGACACGACATGCAGGAAATGAAAGACGAGCTCATGGAAGAGAAAAACAAAAGACTGACATTGCAGGTGAGTAAAGCACATTTTGCTTCATGCCTTCGTCATTACTGCCTTCTGCATACTCAAACATGAAAGGATGTGGTTCCCAATATCTCGTCATGTGATTGTTTCCCATACAGGAGGAAGTAAATATTTTAAAGATGAAGCACTGATTCCCACAACCACTGTGACTAGGCTGAATGACACTGTGCCATGCAGGCCCTCGAACTGCACATTTACACCAGTTTTCTGACATGGATGAAGAAGACATGCAATCTCTCCCAGTACGGCAAGGGCTACGTCAGAAAGTAGTAGTTGGTCTTAAGTTACTCCTCAATGGGAGAAAATACATTTTCCAAAAGACTTTTACAGTTAATAATGTACTGTTAAATCAAAATGTTAATGCTGGAAATCACAAATATTGATCCTGTTACATTGTTTTATATTAACTATGATGAATTCCTTTATCTCTATTGTAACATGTTTTTCTGTACCTGCTGTCCTCAGCAGAAAGTGTAAAATATGCAGCATATGTATATAATGAAAAATATTGTAATGTTTTGTTTGGGGGTTTTTTTGTTGCAAGAACTAAGAGATCACTTTAATCAAAAGCTGTGTTATTAAAATGTTAATATGTGAGAGAATACTTTCAAAAATGCTGACATACAGGTGAAATCCAACACCAGAATGTATTTTTGTATTATTCCACTGGGGGGCACTGTATGTCTGTTCTACATAAAAAAACACTTTGAACTGTTCAGTGAGTGCTGGGTTAATAGAAGCCACCTTGCACTAGTAAGACACACTCACAGTGCAGAATATCATTCAGACTGTGGAATTTAAGCTTTGAGCCACTGACTCATGTTATGGATGGAGCTTTTTTGGGACCAAATGTAAAAAAAACTCCCCGTGAACACTGAACATAGTGAGTGAGTCATTGTGATGGATGCTGACAACTTGAGGAGTCGTTTAATGAGAAATCCTCTGCACCCATAACATGACATGACCATATATGAATGACCTTTAGAATAAGGTATAATGCATAATGTTGTGTGGGTGTGTTCCTGTGTGAACACACCACTAGCGTTGCCCACTAAGCACATGTGGAAATAACATCTGCAGCTCATCAGAGACTGGGTGCTTCTGTAACTGCCATGGGAGCGTACTATTTAAAAACTGTGTTGAATAATGGCGATAGTGGAAACAGTGTCTATTGGACAAGGGGTGAAAAACACAGTGAGTAAACAAACAATGGGTCAGATGATACTAAACAAATCTCTGAGTTTTTGAAAGAAATGGAAACTGAATGCCCTTTTCTTAAAGCTGTGCAAACATAGGTGAAGATTTTACCTCTAAATTATTCAATAATCTCAGTGATGACAGGCGCTGTTTGCTCTATACGCTCTCCTAGAAATTATAACAGACAGCTTATACAAATATTTCACTCGTGTCTAAGAAATATAGTCCTGCAGGTCTCAGACCAAAATGAAATAGCACAGTCCACTGTACAACTGGAGTAATTCAAGACAAGTAAGATGGAACGCTGGGAGTACTGAGAACCACAGTATTTCATATCTCAGAGGACATCACAGAAAGTTAGAATTAGAAATGGTGAAATAGGAGCTGAGTTGTCAGGAAAGTCCATCTTCATCAAAGACATCCCCTGGACAAATGCAGAAACAAATATTGTGTCGAGCTTCTTATACATTTATCAATAGATGACATTAGTTTAAGACATTTTTCTGCATTTTAGACTTCAAAAGATGTTTAATTATGACCATTGTGAAACAGTCAGCTATTTAAAACAGTGGTAAATGTGACTGTTTAGGTGTAAGAATCATGGCAAATTACAGCCACATATCTGTTATGTTCGTCTTTGTGGAGATCCTGTTGAGAGGAGGTTGTGTCGAGGTTTAGATTGATGACTTTTCTTGGATTTCCTACATGTACATATTCACATAATTTAAGTGATGTATTGTTTCATAAGTGCATAATTACCATCAGGCTAAAACCTGTGACGTCTAATTACATATGAATCCTCCCAGAAAGCACACACTACTCAAAATACTGAATGCTAGAGCCACCAAAAGACATCTTGGGTCCTATGATTTTCAGGTGCATGCCACTCACAGAAGATTCATGCAAATATAGTCACACAGCTACTTCAAAGCGTCCACACCATGCACGCCATTGATTTCTGAAAGGCCGTGACCACATGAGCAGCTTTTCCAAGACCTCAACAGAGAAGGCTTCATTGTGGGCTCTGTCTGAAAACAGAGCAGGCCCCAAGGCAAACCTGAACCCTGCCTGCTCCTCCAGCACTGTGTACTTTGAGGACAACTCTAGTGGAAGTTTTTGGCCTGCCTACCTCTAAACCTACATGCCGTACTCGATGTGTATTGAGTATGTTTCAGTTTTTCTGTGGCTTTATTGACATGCCAAGAATTCATACTTTCATGACTCGTAAATGACCAAACCACAAGATTGACTTGCGATAATGTCCAGCACAAATATTCACCCAACATGGGCAATTCATCAGTGTTCTGTGAGCCTTTATTGGCAGCCAAACAACACTTCAGCCCACTCACATGAAAAAGACTTATTATGTGAATACAGAGTTGATGCTGGCCACTTAAATTCTGACGTCAGTCATCGCGAGCATGTGCCAGAGTAAAACAGCAAACGTTTGGGAGTGCTGACTATACACCTCCAGCATCAGCACAAGGTTGGAGGTAAGCAAAGAAACCTCAGAGGAAGCAACAGTGTTTAAGTACTAAAAAGGCAGAAAAGCAAGTGGTTACTAATTTGAGTGAAATGTTTTTATAATATACAGAAACTAAGCTGAGTATAATGTGTTAGAATAAAACGTGAACATGGCTATGACAAATACTAATGCAGTATAAGTTTCTCATGAAGCCACTAGCACAAAAAAATTATTGCATTAAGGGCCTGTTTCAGATCATGAAACCAAAAGAACAGTATTTCAAGAGATCCAAGTTTGCAAAGAGCCATTTTCTGCAACATTGCAATTCTTATTCAGCCCATAAAACAATGTTTGCGTTTTAATACTAGAGATGAAATAAAAGCTACAAAGACCGATGCCATACAAGCACAAAAACGAGCGCCGCTGAAGCAGTTATTTGTAATTAATACTAATTCAAATATATATTAAATCAACAAAACATCAGCAATAAGAGCAGAAATATGCAGCCAGCACATTCCTAGATATGCGTCAGTGGAAACACAACTAGCTTATAGCCATGCCAGTGACTCTGTTTGTACTTTGAATGGTGCTCTGAGCTTCAAACATGGTAGAAAAGTTAAGGGATTACCAGAGTCATCAGGATATATCCTCTGGGAACAAGGATCTGTGCCAGTGCATTTAGCAAATACATATTTCATTTGATTATACTGATGCTAAATACCTAATGATGGCACTATATGATGTATGTGTATACTGTATGTGGGGGGATAAATATCTCTCTTAATTGGCGCCCTGGTAGCTCAGTGGTTTAGGCAGAGGACTGGGAAGCAGGGATAGCAGGTTTGATTCTCTGAGCACTGCCTGTGGCTGCTCACTGCCCCCCAAGGGGGATGGGTCAAATGTAGGGAAGAAGTTTTGTTGTAACATGTGAAAATGTCTCAATAAAAATTATTATTTATTATTAATTGACATGTAATATTACCAAAATCTATGGGGGAGAGGAAACTAACTCTGAGCTGTCAGACATCTTTGGTGAGAACATGTCTGTACAATTTTATTATGTGTTTTTATTATTTGATTATTATCTTGAGTCTGGACCAAAGTGGTTCAGCAACTAATTGGCCAACACATAGACTCCCTACACTAGCATGACTAAATACAACAAGCACGTCAGCAACAGCAGCTTGACAGAAACCCTCCTGCACATTACATAGGGAAAACAGGACGGGTAAGGAGGAAATTCATTTTGCAGACTCACTCTGTGACTCTAACAAAGCCTAAGAACTGTCTCACTAGAGAACTGTTGCAGGTTTCAGATTTTATTTTATTATAAAACAGTATTTCTTAAACCATTTAAGGCACACATTAAAAACAATAAACAGAAAAAGCAAATAACAGAAAAATGACCCTTCCATTAGTCTCACTGGGACATTTTCTGTTCTCTTATTGTTTTGTTATCTTGATTATAAATCCATGGCCTAAAGGTACAGAGAACAGGATGTATGTTGTTGACTAATTTTAATCTGACATTTAGGTATTATGAAGACAAACAATAGAAAGAAATTTCACCTAATACTTAAATTCGGTCATTTCCTTTTGTGGGATTATCCCTGAAAAACACAAACACAACTGTAACATACCTATAAATTAAAGGCCCCAAATTAAAAGACTTTTGACTTTTAAATGACATCGTACAGTATGTGAGACATGTTTCCCAAAATTGCTAGATGTGTGCAATATTATTTCTTTCAGGTGGGGCTCCTGAGTTCTGTCCCTGCAAATGCTGCCATTAGGTGAATCAGACATATGAAAGTCCACACTGCAAATATTCGTGGCAACATACAGTACATACATTGTTCTTATTTATGCTTATTACATGGGCTATAGTATGAAGCTTGTTGTGTGTGCATATTTGTCATTAAACACCATACATTTCAATAGACACATCAAGTGTCCCTAAGCTTCCACATTCATACTGCATCTTTTTACTTTTACTTGGTTTAGCTTTGTGTAGTCGTAGGAAGTGCAACATCACATAGTTCAGTAAATTAAGTGCGACACATTGCTGTTTGTCCTTTTTTCCACGAGCCATGTTTTATTTAACAAAGGCTCTCAAGTCTTCCCTTCTTTAGGGACACCAGGTCCACTCAGAGGTCTTTTGCTGTTTTACAAAGAGCTCAACCTTTCGCTCCTTAGTAGTAATGCACTCGTCCAATAGTTCCCGTTCCTGACCCCAGGATATCGGGCTGGCCATTCCTCCAAATCTCACGTATGATACGCTCCCGCTCCTCCAGCCGTTGTGCACGTTCCAGCTCTTCAGCTGAAGTAAATACGTTCACAGTCAGCGTCCCATCGGATTGGCTGGTGTGATTCCCAACAGGGATTTCCGTGCTGGGCAGTGGGACAGGTATCTCTACTTCAGCCTGTTCTTCGTCTTCATCGTCCTCACTCTCCTCGTCGTCCTCGCTCATGTCTTTTAACTGCTTTTTCTCAGGAGTGGGGGGGGGCATGTTGGTCCGCGGCTTGCAGGAAATGCGGATGACCAGGAGGCAGAGTGTGAGCACCAGGCCGAAACACACTCCGAGGACAAAGTAAAGGCCAAAACTCTCAGGGTTTGCTGAAGAACGGACACACGTAGAGTCATTTTTTCCACACCATGAACAGGGTCAGTGAAGGTAATGCGTTGGGTTTTAGAATGGGACTTACCTTTAATATGTGCATATGCAGCTATACTGTTGCTCAAGAGGTCCATTTCTTTTTTCTTCACATCCATGGTGGTCTCGACTTTCTTTTCTTCGCGCCTGAATAACAACAAATATTTCACACACTGTATTGAGTTTGAATTTGACATGTAATACAGCTAGACAGGCAATTATTCCACTTTCAGGTGTTTGAAGTCTTTGGAATATTTCCCAAATTCCCTTTTTTCAGTGTTATTCCGTGTGGCGCCCGGATGTCAAACCCACAGACCACAGCACTTCTTCAAATGCCTCAGGGTGGGTGGGATGAGTCTCAAACAACAGCTCATCTGTGTCCTTTTTATATGGGTTCATCATAACGCATTTGGCATATGGCAGTCTGCCTTTGCCGTTCTCTCTGAACCATGGCAGCCCTCTCTAAATGAGGTCAAAAGTCAATACTGTGAGTAGCCACAGAGGACTCCCATCTGTCTGATGAGCCTTGCAGTTCAGTTGGTCAAAGACAGAAGAAAAGGTCAGTGCATTGTTGACTTCCGTGTTTTGTTTGGACATTGTTCTCCTGACACTCAACTTGTCTGTCTTTGTGGCATCCTGTAAGTCCTGGAAGTTTGATTCTATTTTCAGCCTTTCCTATGCACAGTGGTGACTCACAACACTCCCAGGGAAGTGTTTTTCAAAGAAAAATCTGTGGATGAGGGCATCCGATGAGGTACAAAGACAAAGCATGTTCATTCTCCATTGCAGGCTGCTTTAGTTCTCAGCAGTTATCTACATGCTGTCCTCTCTGTTACATGAATAATACCTCAGCACTTAGTAATGTTTAAGGGGAAACAAGCCTGCGTCTCACGTGAAAGGAAACATGTTTTGTATTTGCCTGCATGAAACACCAAACCAGGGTCACGTTGTGCTGCTGGGTCTTTCTGCATTTCCTCAATTAACCTTCACCCGCTCCCCTCCTCCTCCACCCTGCAGCCTTTTCCTGCTGACTCTGGCTTTTCTCCACCACTTTGCCATTTTGTTAACAGCTTCCACCTCTGTGGCTTGATGACATCATGGTGCTGTGCCATGAGACACATAGGAGTGTTGATGGAAACAGTGAGAGGCCACCTTAGAATTAAAAACGGTGCCTTTAATTCTTCCAGCAAATGTTACCTCCATTGCTGTTTAAACACATGCTGTTTGTGACCGACTGTGGAAAAAACACTCATGTTCTCGTGAAATGATGAGGTCCCACTTGTGCACCTCTAGGTTAAACCCCATGTCGTGTTGCCTTCACACAGATCACATGAATGTCCTTAAATTGCACACACATATATCCTCAGTGCCTCATCATGATGTGAATACCTCAACAACATGTGCAGTGTTTACACTTATTTGTTAATGCAGCTTGCCATAAAAATCCAACATAAAGCCACACACGTGTAAACCATATGTAATCTGCTACTAATGAACAAATACTATACTAAAGTCAAGTAAAGGTAACCAGAAAGTACACATGCGGTTTAAAACTTACCACAAAATGAAGCTCTGGAGCACGTTGTCAGTCCCAGCTCATAGTTTAGTGGCTGTGTGGATGCAAAATTATGACACTTCTCTCTTTTTCTCCTTCTTGTTATTTGATCGGGGATTGTGATCCTCAAGCGAAACGGTTCATTTGGCCACCCTGAGACAAGAGCAAACACACTGAGACACACTCACATACAGACGTCAAGCCACATTAGATCCAAAGTCACTGAGGCGCCTGCAATGCAAACAATGACAGGTCTATTGCAGGATACGCAGTCCAGCAAGAGACGAGAGGCAGGCCTCTCAGTTTGCTGTGGTTCAACTCTGCTGTGTTGAGCCCACACGGGATAAAATGTAGAGACTGGAAAAGCAAAGGAATGTTGAGGCTGTACAGTATAGCAGCATGAATAGCAAAGCAAACATTATCTTTGAAGTTAAAAGTGGATTAAATGAGTATTGTTCTTTTTGAGAAACAAGTATATCGTGGTTCACTTTTAGCTTGGATACTCACAGTGCCAAAACCACATTTTTCAGGGATATTGTAAGCAACTCTAGTGTTCTCCAGGGATCCTATTTTATCACCAACTGTCTTCTACTTTGATTGGGTCTGTGTAGTCAGGAGCTCAAGGTTTCACTATCTTGTTTTGGAAAATGTGAAAAACTGTAACAAAGCAGGACAATTAATAAAGTTATTTCAATCTTGAATCAATTAAAACTAAAGGTGAGGTTTCAAACTTTTAAACTAACTTTATAATAGTGCTTCTCCTACATTTCTAGCTTCTCAAACCACGCAGATCCCCCTGAAATCCTTTAACAACATCCGTAGCATCCATTCCTTTTATGCCATAAGAGCTCTGCAACTTGCTTGGGGGTTACTGATTTGTATGCCAGGTGGGGGATTGAGGGCTGTGAAAAATGCTGCGCTGTGAGGTTTACTAACTTGCAGCCCCCTTCAGGATAAAGCTCCTCTGCCAGCCACAGTTGGTTTAGTAGAGCCTCTGTGCTTTAGAGGGCAGATTTGATCTTGCTGACTCTTGGCTGATCCTATGTACACTGCACAGGGCCCGGCTGAGACAGCGCTCAGGGACTGAGTGACAGAGCCAACTCACTATAGCAACATGCTTCCCAGGCCACCCCCGCGGTCTCCACAGGGGCGAGACGATGGGCCTTTTGTTTCTCCTCTGCACTGTAGGGATGGACCTACACTCTTTCTTCCCGTTGTGCTTCCTTCCTTCCGTTCTTTCTTTTCAATTATGAGCAAGTGCATGTCCTCCCTGCTGCAGAGTCTGACCCTCCTGTTAATGCAGTCTATTCTTTATTAACCAAGCAAAGCTGAGGAACATCGACTTTCAATGAGATATTTTGTTCTTGTCTCAAAGGTATTAAAGCAAACAGCTTGAATGACTCTAGCTGTTCTTCAGGCCAAGGTCAAAGCTAATTATTGGACACCCTCAGTACAGGAAGTGGACTCTTCTCACACTGGAATGCAGCAAACTTGAGATTCATCAGGACTCAGGCATGTGTTACCGGTGGTTATTGGCAACTGGAGACCTCTTTAAAGCCAATCTAAACACTAATTATCCCGCCATGTTTTTTTGTTGTGTTTTTGTTTTACCCAGCGAAGGAAATTATTAACAGACCACGTCTGTACTGTCCTATGACTCAGATTTCAGTCATTTTCCCCAAGTGACCCAATTTGCTTTTCTTTTGCAGATGCTGCCTTTTCCCACGTCCTCATTGAAAATGAGATATTCATCATAACGTGTTGTAAAGTGTTGGTGCATTGGTGAACGGATGTATAATTTATGTCAAACTATGTTTTATTCCAACTTAATTGGCCCCCAGGACTGTTTAAAAAGAATCAAATAACACTCAAAATGATGCTTAAGACCAGGATTGCTATTCAAAGTTCAAATATCAAATAGAGAAATGAAAGAAAGACAGAAAGAAAGAAAGAAAGAAAGAAAGACAAAGAAAGACAGAATGCTGGAGGTGCAACACTTTGGGAGACTGGTGTGATAATTTGCATCTGGATGGAAATACCTCAAGAATTACAAATTTTTGGGATGAATTTCATCCATTATCTTCTGCTTTAACAACCTGTCCCCGCTTTCACTGAGCGAGAGGTTGACACCCTGCACAGGTCACCTGTCTTTGAAAGTGCTGACATAAATAGATACCTATGGGCAGAGTTACTGACATGCAGGTCTTTGGACTGTGGGGGGAAGCTGGACTACCCAGATGAAACGTGTTAGGAATGGTCATGGTTGCAACATTTTAGTTGGCCTTTCATTATTTGATTACAAATGAAGATAAATGTAAAATCCAAAACATGAAAACTCAGTTGAACTTTTAATTTATCAACGCTCCGATCAACACTGCTGCAGTACGTGACTCTGTGCTGTGACATTAATAGTCAGTCCTGTGTTTTGTCTCTGCTTATCACTTGTGCGTTTCTGTTCTCATATCCTTCCTGAGTCCTTTACGGCGGCTACTCCAGTTTAGCTCAGCCAGTTCCTCCCCAAAGCTCTCCGTCAGTAAGTTATCTATGCATGATGTGTGTATGACTGAAGTCAGAATAAACACACTATGGTGGGCTGTTGTGACCAGAGAATTGGTCAAATACTGTTTCTGAGCGAGTGCTGTCTGCTTCGATTTGGGTGGGAGAAAAGAAAAATCTCCCAACTATCATGTAGTGCGATATTTATTGTTGTCATCTATTCGGAGACAACCACAGTGGTTCTTCCTTTCTGAGAGGTTTGGCGCTTTCCGTCAGGCCAGTATCCAGGTCAAACCCTTCCTTCGGCATCATCGCCATTGTCTAAGATAAATACAAGACAGAATGACTGAGCTGTCTACTCTACTCAATCGTGATTTATCAGCTGCCTCCTATCAGAAGCAGACCTCCACAGCAAAGGTTTGTCCCAGAATAAAAGCACTTTTCCGCAGGTCTTCACCAGTAATACTTTCATAAGCCATTCAACCACAATACTCATCCTGAGGAAATAAAGTCAGGCCCTTCAGAGGACTTTACGCAGAGAGTCGAACCACGTCAGATTTATATGGATTAAAATTAAATATGAAGTGTTACAGTATGTTCTTATTAAGATGCCACATGTGAAAGAAAGATATAGTTCAACCTCAAAGGCCTGAATAGGTGCAACAGTTTCTGGCAAACAGATGGGATGGAGTGAAAATAGTCTGTTCTGGATCTTTAAACAATGGACACACCTGCTCCCTCTAATGAAGCTGCCATTTACTGTCTTTCTGTGCCTTCATCATCTTCGTTGAATAGTTGCAGCTTTGACTCTGTGGCAGCTACTGAAAAAGATTCCACTAAGACTTAACGATGCAGAGCAGCAAACACACACGTCTGCGTGATTTATTCCCTATTTTTAGCTTGCAGAGCACATTCTGTAACTCTGCACGGTCCCCTTAAATAAATATACTGAATCAGACCTCAGTCTTGGCTCAGTTAATCTTTGACTCGTGAAGAAATTCTCCCAGTAGCTCATGAAAGGTTAATGGCTACATTCAAACTGCCAAAAATCTGAAACTGTATCACAAAAATATCTGCTGGATGCTTCCACAGGCCATTTATCACACACCTGTAATCAAGCCAGGAAAGGATCTCCAAGTCGTCAAACATAATGGAACTTCAAGCCCAAAACAGCAGAGGTGCGGGCCATTACTTTCCGCTCGGTAAATAGAAACATTGTCCAAACCGAGATCTCTATTTACAGTGTCTGTGAAAGCATTCAGGTCCAGTGAATCCAAGGGTCCACGGGGTGATTTCATGTGCAAAGCGCAGCAAGATTTCTTCACTTCCAGACACTTTGCTGTGGACATTTGTAGAGAAACCAGGAGTGCATTTCTTCTCAGTTATTTGTCACATGAACATCTTGGGTTTCAAGCTGTGCTAACTGTTGCTGCTTCCCTCTTGTTAAGGCCTGCCAGAGTATTCGGATGAAAGGAAGGTTGTTGCACTTGGAAACAGGACAGGCCAGTGGGTATTGTCAGGACAGAGACACGAAGCACAAGATGAGGTTAACCCTAAACAGACCTGGGTCAGAAAGTGTTAATACTTAATACCCAAATACTTTTACACTTTATGAGATTCAGTATGTCATCAGGAATATTGGGCCACTATGTTTGAGCCTTTTCTGAACAGCAGTGTTCTACTAGCTGCAGAGATAAACAGCTCTAGTGAATGCAGAGCCAAAGATTTCCCAAATTTTATTAAGTTTCCTCATGTGTTGATGTATTTGGCTTTGGGCATGTACTTTATTTGACACAGACTCAATGAACAACAGCTTTGCCTTTAAGAATCAAAACTGTTCCTGCAGTAAACACACAACTAGACTAGTCATGCATTGACTTCAGCCATTCCATTTCTTGAGCTGGTAGAGTTACATATTCAGCATGTTTCAGGATGCCAACATGACGCCAGCTTCCCGGAAATAATCCCTGTGTATCATAAGTGAGAAACAGGGTACAGCTTGTCCTGTGAAGAGCATATTCTGTGGGCTGTGGCAGGTAATGGCAGGGTAATGGAGATACAGGAGGTAGCTGGGGGTTAGGGCAAATGGCTAATAGCATCCAGATGTGTTCCTGATGTGAGGCAGAATCAGAATGCTTTCTATGTAAATCAGGAGATCTTCATACTGACATTATCTCAACTCCAATCAAGTCAATCAAGCACAGCTCGTGGCAGTGAGAAGCTGTAGGGGAAACACAGCTGCTGTGTGTAGTATGTACTGTATGTGGACCAGTTACTGTGTGGTGGCAGTTACTGGTTCCTGTATGTTTAACATTCTTACTGGATTCTCTCTCTGCAACACACTGGACTTTTGATCATCCTAAAACTCTGACCTCCCAAAAATAGACCAATGAACTCACCCCCTTCACTGATCTTGGCTGCAGCCAGCAACACACTGTAACCATTAGATGAACCCTATGCATTACTCTGTGACACAAAACACGTGTTTCCCTTTTCCATGATTGGGTCTGTAGTATTTGTCTATACACGTGGTGCAGTTCCACAATATTTAGGTGGTTAAAAGATGTTGTCGTGTCAGGGAGTCTGCGCAACAAAAGTACGAACATCGTATGAACCTCTGAGTCCATGGCTTCTACTTAAACCTGCTTCTGACCAGTAGCAGTTAGAAAAACATCAAGAGCAGTATTATTTGTCACAGTGTGTGTTGAATTACACTGACAACCCATATATTTCACAAAAGATAAACATTAAGATCACGCAGAAGTATCTAAATTGATCACACGCTCTGGATAATGATGCTTTGTTATTTCAGTTTTGTGCCTGAAGAATCGTCTTGTGACAGCCGTGGTGGGGAATTGGACAGATGTTTTTTTTTTTAATGAGAACATGGTCCAGAAAAATGTAATCCCTGTTCTGTGGAACTGTACTAAAATTAGAAGAGCTCATCATACAAATGTTTGTAAAGCATTTGTTGCTGATAGTTTTGTAGAGTGTGGGCCTCATGCTGCATGTGTGTGTCCCTGTGTGTCCAAGACAGGAGTCTAGGTTTAAGCAAACCCAGTGGACCTAACCCTGAACCCTGTAAGACATCAGTGGTTGAACTGTACTAAACCCGGTTTCTGAGACACGTCATTCATCCTGTTTCTCACTGACTCTAAAATATCTAAAACATGTTGCTTAATGTTAGTGGGATTAGAGCTCTGTTTGGCAGAACATAACTCAAATTCAACTTTGATAAACAACCTTGTGTTTCTGTTTATGGCAAAAAGCTCCGCTGAGGTGTAAAAAGGTGAGTTTTCGCAGTGACCGGCCAGTCAGTTTGCTAAATGAGCATCCTGTGGATACTGTAAAATAGCGTTACATTGCTGATATTATGTATTGTGTATACTTCTAGCAAAAATCCATGACTTTTAATAACATAATTCATAACATACAATTCATTCAATGCAATTCTGTAAGTCTGCTACGTCTCTAAAGCCCTTTGAGAAAGCTATTTCTAGGAAAATGTTCCTCAGTACAATTATTATTGGTAAGTTGTGTTTATTTCTCGTTAGCCTTAAAGATGTTGTGTATGATGTTGGTTCTTTTTTCTTGACTTACCCTGATTTGGTGTTCACTGAACTTTCTGTCTCCTCCCTGCAAACAGATTGCTCCTCAGAGAGTTTAGACAGTCAGTTCCAATCAGAGCCTGACCCTTGACATCTGGGTAAATAGAATAGAAAAGTTAACAGCCCTCCTTGGGACAGATAAGACAGGCTGTCAGATAGGTTTTGGAAAAAGGAAGGTCTGTTGGCATGAATAGCTCAGAGAGGTCATGCAGAAGTCAGATCTTCCCAGCTGTAAAACCTTGAAGAGGTTACTTAACGAATCATTCACACTCCTCCTATGGAAGGTTATCTGATCGACTGGAGGAGACATTGGTGAAATGCTGCCTGTGCGCTCACATTGTATAAGCTAATGGAGACCCCTGAGAACAACCCAGCCCGGTCCTGCCTCCACCTCCCTCCTACCACACCTCGCTTTATCTCTGATAAGACGTGTGAACCACAAACATCCAGCAGACTAAGAAAGAGCAATGGAACCTGAAGCATATGGTAGAAAGCTCTTGTGCTCACACGTTTCTGTAGATGTGTTTAAAAAAAGGGGAACAGCTGAAAATGAAACAGAGCCATATGCACCATGTGGACACTCTTAAAACCTCCATTGATGTGTCTCACCCCTATGAATATGACATTGGTTTTTTATGGCTTCACAAAAATATAAAAAGCCACAGATTGCTTTGATTGTAGCCAGGTGACAACTACTGTATTTATTAACCACAGGTTAGCCAATATTGTGCAGCTGCACAGGAAAGCCTGGTTCTCCTGTCCTGTCTCTGTAAGAGCTGCATCAGCTCCTCTTTGGCACTGGTTCATTAAATGCTTGCAAAAATACACACACACGCGTATGTGGACGTGCACACAGGACAGCACTGTGCAAAGACACATTTAGACAGATGTGGATGTTCAGCTTTGCTTTTGATGAATAATAACTACATGTTGTAGTATAAAAACATGATAATTACATTATAAGAAGTCAAGACCATGTGTTACAAGACTTTATTCAAATGTTTATTCTGTTTTTTTTACATATTTTACCACAGTTTACTGAATTATAACTATTAGCACAAAATCTTCACATGAAATAATAGGTTTCTGAAGCTGCTGTGCTGCAAACATACAAAAGTACATAGCTCATGGAAGTTTTCTCACACACTAAAGTTTAATATTAAAAACACGAAAAAGTGAATCCACTGCACAGGTACAGTGACAGAAACACTGTGGTTTACTGGGGTCTGTGTGGCTCTGCAGAAACACTGAAGTAGGCTGTCACACTCACCGGTTAGTGATGAGAAAGTAACATCCCTCGGAAGCAGCGCAGTCCACACAGCAAGATTCAGGCTAAGTGCAAATCGTTTTTCCCTCCAGATTTTGAAAATAATGTAGCATTACAAACAGTCCTGACTGTTCCAGTGAATTCCCTGTTACCGCTGTGGTTACGTCCTGAAGAGAGTGTGTGTGTGTGTCTGCCTGTGCCTCTGTGTACAGATTGTGGGGAAGAGGTGGTCACTTCCTCTCAAAGTTGAAGACGGAGTGAGTAACAAGAGTTTTCTCTCTCCCGGCTCCAATCCACAAGAAGCAGGAAAAGCTGTCACACTATCCGCCCTTTCAGATGGAAAAAAGAGGAACAGCCTAAAAAGGGCAAACTTGGAAAAGAGGGGAGGGAGGAAAGCAGTGGTTGTGTGTATGTCTGTGTGTGTGTGTGTGTGTGTGTGTGTGTGTGTGTGTGTGTGTGTGTGTGTGTGTGTGTATGTGGAGGGGAGGGAGGGGGGTCAAACTCAACTCTAGGCAAATTTTCTGTTTAACCATGGGTCCAGTGTGACAAGAAGAAAATAATCACAAATCTTAGGAAATACAAAAGACAAAGTATCAACAGGTTAGCTTAGCATAAAGACTAAAGCACTGTGAACCAGCTAGTCTTGCTGTCTGCAACCAGCCTGTAAATAGCTTTATTCACTAAATCTGTAAACCTACAACTTGTCATTTATGGCTTTATAAACATATAATAACATGCTAATTACTCATGATTTTGTTACCCTAAAATTGAGCCAAACCTTCTAGTTTTCAGTCTGTAGTTATGGAACAGTGTCTCAAGTATCTCAGCAAAAAAGCATGGCTTTATGTCCCAGAACACATTTTAGTAAGCCTACATGTAGAGCTGCACTCTGCTTCTCTTGGATTATTTAAAGTAAGTAAACATGTCTATCTTTCCGGTATTAAAGAGCGTATACATATGCAGTTTCTTATGCGCTCACGCAACCCAAACTGTTTTGTGCTTTGACAGAGTGTCAGAAATTTCCTAAAAATGTCTGCAGTTGCAGCTTTAGTATAATATGTCTCATTAGCAGTCTTATATTGCCACGATGCTAACTAGGCTTCAATTGCTTGTCATCAATTCAGAAATGTGATGAACATTTGCGACTTGTTACTAAAGTCTCGTCCCTCTGTGATCTGCAGTGTGCAGCTTTAATGAAAAGGTTATATAGCTCTGGTGAAAATATCCTCTCACACAACATGGTAAATATGTAATCACAACAATATGTCAACTCCCATGCTGAAGGAGTTGACATACTAATTGCTACCAGCTGTAAGCTACAGTGATTGTACAATGATGTACAACTGAGACAACATGGACAATTATGTTTCTTTCTGTGTCTGATTATTGCAAATCTCACATATTGCATGTTCGAGTTCAAAGCACACACTGTGGACTCGTACTTGTCATATTCTGCAACCAGCTTGACTATCAACATTTCTCCATCTGTCAGTGCTAAATATCAGTGTGGGCTCAGCTGTAAATATTCATGGCCACCAAGCACTGCCTTGACCAAATTTTATTAAAGCCATACGTTGGGGAGGGCATAATGACATATTTCATTAGTGTTGCCATGACTGTTCATGGGAAAACAGGGAAGAAAAGCTCAGAGCAGTTCGCTTTATTCTTCCAGAGGGTCAATGTTAGAGCAGAGCTGTTATTGTGCTACACCCTGCTGGAGCTTGAAAGAACATCCTGGTCCAGATCCCACATATTTCACTCATTAACTTGCGAATCTGACCAGGCTGCCCATGTGCAGTTGACGTTGCTTTGCATATAGCACCAACTGGCCTTTCCTGCTGCTCACCGTTCAAATCAAACATCCCGCCGCCGCCTCTTCCTTAAACCTCTGCATTACTCTACGTGCTGTCATGAAAATACAATCCTGGATGTCAACATAACAAAATGGAAGGTGTAAAGCATAGCTCCAACATCATTTCCTGTAGGCTCCATCAATAAATTGGAGATGAAGGGGCTGTAGGGGTTTGGGGAAACTCTGAGTCCCTTTAGTGCCAGGATTTAAATGTTTCTCTGAGCTGCATCAGTGATCACATTCCTGCCTGGATCTCCTCATGGCTGGCAGATGTCCACCTGTTCCCGGGGCTGATTTATACTCCACAGCCACAGAAGAGAAGAAATAGGAACACAGAAAAGTAGGGCAAACGTGGGGCTGAAGGAGAAATGAGAGGCTAATTATACGACACCTATGACTTTTCTTGAATCATATCAGACAAAACCAAGAATCCCAGAGTTGTGTCTAATGTTGAAAGTTAGACATGATAAGCTGATGTGGAGCTGGACACAGAGATATGTGGCTGATGACTTGGAGGGTCCGTCTGCAGGTGGGATAGGATGAAACAACAGTGAAGGTGTATGAATGACACTGGGGGGAGATTTAAACAAGATAGCGCTTGTTCACAAAGCCTGTTGCTGGGGTGAAGCCAGGCAGTGTGCTCCAAACAGGTTTCATAGGAACAAAAGCTAACTACCGTATTTAACCTAGATTAATATTTGCAGTGCATTTCATGAGAGATACACCTCACCCACTAATTTTCCAAAGGTTGCCACACAGCCTTTGTTGACAGTATGTAGAGGCTGAGTGAAACCTCTAATAAGAGTTGGACTGACTCGCACTGAATCAACTTTCTCAAATAGCAAAAACAACATTATGCATTTATAGGAAAGAAGTGATTTTTCATTCAATAAAGGCAAAAATCTGATAAATGTAATAAGTAAATCTTTGCCTTCCTTATACAACATAACACACAAAAACTCGGTTCATTGATGACTCATCTGTGCTCTGAACGCTCTGACTATCTGGCTATCAGGCCGCCCTGACAGAATTAACATCATTCCTTTTGAAATAAGAAACATACACAGATAATAAAACAATAAAACACATGTTGATAATAAAAGAATGTCATGCGACCGACATGGGAAGTAGAACAAGCTCAATTTTGTTTATGCAATCAAGCTAATTAACAACTTGAGACACTCACAATGTGGTCTTTAAAAGTTCCTTGGCAAACTTATAGTTGGATGAGGATTCTAGATGATTTAAGTAGTCTCCACACCCTCTTTCCAGTGTAGGAAAACCTGTCTCTGTCTTTGGACCCAGTGCCCTTTACATAAAAAAGTGCAGTTTATGGGACCGACGGGATCCCAGAGCAGGGAGCTCCACTGCACGAGGCTTATTTTGTGATCATAAGTCTGATCTCCTTCCTGCTGCGATTTTCCTCTCCCTGTGCACACATAAATAATAAATGACACGCACACATGTGGGCACATACTGTAGAAACACACATGAATAGAGCTGTAACAGCACACAGTGTACATAGTGACTGGCTCTGTAATCAAGCTAGGAGTGCATCCAAACAAAAGCATATTTTCCTACTTAACTTCTGGCATACACCATCTAGCCATGCAGATAGCTCTGGTGTTTTTTCTCCTAGGTCTGAAGCTATCGAACCCCTGAGCGCTCTACGACTGTCATGGGGGCGAATCAAATCTTGTCGTGATCAGAGCATTGAAAATTGAACAGAAACAATGTCATCATAAAGGCACAGTCACACCAAGAGGAAATACATCCCTACATCTGTGAAACATTTGAAGCTTGGTAATCTAGGGACTCTTCATCGGGGTAGCTGGTGGACTGGCGGACTATTCTAGTAGTACAGTATATTATACTTCACAATCACCTAAGGTTTTAGAAATGTAAGTGGTGTAAAACCTCAGAAGTCCTGAATAGAGCCAATATTGAGCGAGAGGTCTGTTTGATATTAGGCTGGTAACTTGGGACAGGAAATGGTCCAGGGTTATACAGAGGGTCGTCCACAGAGCAGGCCGTGGTCCCAACACGATGAAGACTAGAATAATGCCCTGTGTGTCTGGCCCTGCTCCTCTCACTGTCACTCCACATACAGGGGTTAACGGAGATTAATAGAGTGATGTAGAAATCGAGGGTTTCCAAAAGTAAAGGAAAGGTTGAGGGGTTAGATTACACTTCCTACATACTCTCTAATTCTTCTGCTGTCTGTAAAATAGTATATCTTTAAGACCATATTTGGTGTTTTTGTATTTGTGTTTGTTGTCACTGGCTTCTTTATTCTGACTTCCCTTTCTCACTCATCCCGTTTGCAGTAAAAGCAACATTACACAAATACACATGTTGCAAGAACTGACATTCAACTTGCACGGCGTTGCTAGTGCGGAAGCTGTGCACATCTAAACAACGTTAGAGAGACTGTGCACGAGGCCACGACTAAAACAGCTCTTTCAGGAGCATTCAACATTTGCATATTTAAGAAGAACAGCTCTTTATCTGCACAGAACTACAGTGTGTGTTATGAAGAAACTGTGTGACTGACCCATTTCCTCACAGCCAACAGCCTTGACGTGTTGGATATGGGGAGTATAATGTAAAAACCCCATAGTGCATGTCTCTATTAAATCTGATTAGCTTCCAAACAACAGATTTATTAAAAGATTTGCAGTCAGCCTGCCTACGGCTTGGAGAAAGATACATCCAATGGAGGGAAAATGGTCAGCTGCAACCCATGATAATGAATAATTATTTCCACTTTGGTCCACTTCTGACTGCAGCACCCCTCCTAGCAACACCAAAAATCCCCATCTGTTTACACATGAGGCATAATGATGGTCTTTCTTTTACAGGGAACTGTAAAAGATTCTAAGTATATGCTCCAAAATAAGCACGAACAATGTTGCACTGTGTTCAGTGCTTCCGTCCCGAAAATGACTGGTGATGCTCAGTCACTGAAACACTGGTTTCTATTTGGAGATTGAGAGTGAAAACAATGTATTTTCATTCATTTATAGAGGAAAAACAGCACAAAAAGATACAAATAATGTGTCTTTGTGTCGTAAGCTCGTCCTGGCTGACACAAATGACCAGCTGTGATGATATGAAATACTTTAGTTTAAACCGATTCAGTAGCTCTTTTATACATCAGCAGTAATGAAAAGTTGAACTGTCTAAGCAGGACAGTTGTAGCCAGCATGTTTTGAAGATTACAGCTGTTCTTACAGAACAGAAGGGAATATTATGGGGCAAACCCGCGGCCACTAACACTTACACACTATCAAATTTGAGGTTCACACTAAAAACGGCAAAAGCAGTGATTATGGTTTGATAAAGGCATCAGTCCCAGAGCAAGCTGGAGCCAGTTTGCCTGTTTATCCTGAGCACACACACACACAGACTCACACACACATATGCATAAGGGGAAACTAGGAAAAGAGCTGCTGTTCACTGTCGAATGTGATGTTTTAGCTGCCACATTCTAAACATCTGCTTCTTACACCTCAGACAAGCATTTGTAACCCTGCCACCACCCTTGACTTGCCCTCCAGTCCTGCATTGCCTCCTTTCTAGCTCTAGCATTACGAAACAGACACTTTCCAAACACCCTGATGGATGGACTCTTAAGAAAAACAGAAACCCAATGACAAATGTAACAGGGCACCAACTGGTCAGGCATGAAAAACATGGACAAAAATAATTATAATAAACAAGATCTCAGATTTCTGTGCTAGTCTTTGACATCTTCTGTTTTAACTGAAATACCATCGTGCAGCACCAGTTCACATGAGGAGTTCATCATTAGCCTGATATATATATGTATTTTCTTGTTGAAGTAAAACACTAAAAACCATCTGACTTTGCTCTCAGGTCACAGAATAACAACTATACAACTAAGATTTCATCTGAGACTTCTGCAAAAGTACCAACCTGGGTTACACATGAACAATTAGGGCCAAATGGCAACAAGTCGTGTAAACTGTTGCTAGTCCACACTGAAATACATTTTAATAACTCTCACTGACATACATAGAACCTACATTACATAACATATAGATATATCGTGCCTTTGCATGATAAAATATATGTTAATAAAACTACAGCTGATATCTGATTTTTATTTTCTTTTCAATAAACATTATCATCATAGGACCTCCCATTCAACAAGTCCTCTGTATAAAAAATATGCAATTAAAGAGTCTGTTGTTTAAATGTGATGACACCCCTCAAAGCTCTGGCCTGAAAGCATGTGAACACATCATCAGTTCATTCAGGCTCAAACTGTGCAGCTGTGGTGGTGTCATGATAATGCAGACACACAGAGCCCTCCCATGTGAGTCTGAGCCTCTGTGATATACATCCTGGTTTCCCAGCTGACGTTCAGCTCCACAGACATCCCCGTTATAGAAACAGCCACTTCTATGCTTGTATGCACTTGTATACACACACTGTGATAAATAGACTTTGAACTATCCCACAGACGTGATCTAAAAATACAGGCCTTCTCTCGTATTCATTGCTGATGATGACAAGTTGAAATGAAATGTCGAGCAGAAATGTGGACGCTGGGTTTGGCTGTAAACCACAAGCAATTGTGCAGCCCTGGGAGGAGAATGTTCTCAGAAGTGTGCACGTAATGACATAGAGATGGGCACAATAACGTGTCAACAGACAATCTGTTTCCATTCACGCTTTCCCACAATTAAGGGATTAATACTGACTGGGCTGCTGTTGATATGTGATTATAATCAGAATAAATATCATACACCGGGTACAGTGCTCATGCTTCATAGAATGACTGAACCAACCCTAAAAGTAGAAAAGTAAGTATGCATTTGTGTCTGATGTAGGCCAGAGTCATTATCTGCTGTCTCTTTTCTGTCTCTCTCATTAAGGTGGAGCCCGGAGGAGTGCGCTGGAAGAGTGTAATCGAGATAATAACATGGTTACACACACACACACAGCTGCTGATAGGGACTGCAGAAGTGAGTGAGGCTGAAAGTCAACACTGCTGAAAGTCAGTGTGCAGGTTGACTTGACAGCACATTCTGAGGACAGGACCCAACAGGCCAGGAGACAACAGATGTGAAAGGTGGATGATGAGGTGAATGTGCAAATGATGACTTTTCTAGATGTTTAGAGGAAAACTCCACAAAAGGAATAAAATTGATCTTTTCAATGACAAAAATGTCTGTGGCCTTCAAGCTGGTTCTGACACTGATCACGGGAGTAAAAGTATAATAAATTCCAATACTTTCAATTCCAAGCAAAAACCATTACTTCCATGTCATACGATATGATTTAGAATGTAGAAAAGTGTCATCTGTACTTCTGCATCCTAAGCGCCTTTAAGGCTGTCCTACCAGCTATAGTCAAACCCATTACCATAACTATAAAGCATGGAAGACGAACCCTAAATAAAGTAGTTACAGCTCTGAACTCAAGCTGAACTGATATAACATCATCTTTGAATTTGAATTTCATAGTGATGTTCATACACAAGTTACAGCAGTCACACCCACATCGGTTGGTACACATGCTCACTTTTTGGGTCTTAATCATTCAGGCATACGCTTCCTGTTAGTCTCCACCTCAGAAGCTTAAGCCCCATGTAATCATTCACCGCAACTGCACTTCCTTTCCTCTGTATCTCCATCCTGCCTTCCCCCTCTGCTCGTAACTGTTGACTCATGGTTGACTAAGTCAACAATTTTGGGTTCGAGGCATCCATCTGGACTGTGGTAGCCGCTGTGGCCTGCTGGTCATTTACCTCTTTTCCAGAACAAACCCCTGCAGTTACAGTCAGCACACACTGACACTTGTGATAACAAGCTGAGACACTTTTCACTGAAACACAAGCCTTTTCACACCATGGCACAGTTGGCTGAGCTGAATGCTGTCAACAAGTAAATGAACATCTTGTAATTGTGCCGAGACAAGTTTGTCACAAGTTCTTTGGTTAGAGGCCACCGGTTGCATGCCAGAACACAGGAGTACCCAGAAATGCTCAGCTGTCAGCATCTTGTATTGATCTTCATTGCATGCATTCACACCTTTCGTGTTAGCAGCTAAAGTGCTTAATGGTTTACTGCTCCTCCTCATGAGGAGCTGGAGCAAGAACCAACATGCACAGGACAAATCTTATCTTCTTGCGCCCATTCAACCCATATCAAAGTACGTTCTTACTGTAAGATAGGTCTTTCCTCAGGCATAGCTGAGACTATATTACTGTCATTCAAAACGTGGAGTTGCTTGATTCATGAACCATTTGTTCTTAATTACAGGGATATCCAATGCACAGACTCATCCTCAAATTTAGACTTCAGTGATTTATGAAGTCTACAATTTACTCAAGGCAAAGCCCTGGGGAGTCAAATATCTGCACTTATAGCCCAAAAATCCATCCTGACAATTTCTGCTTTTCTTGACAACCACTTTTTGTTATAAAGAATCTTACCTGGGGAACACAGGGTATATCACCACCTGCCAGCTGAGGGAGTGAAGTAAGTGAGTAAGTGAACCCTGCAGACGAAAAGCAGGCATGTGTGAGTTTACAAATGATCTTGAATGCACTGCACGTGCATCTATATGCGCATGCGGGCTGCATTCCATTTTTCACCGCTACCGCGACAGGGGAATGCAAAAACACGACTCCCTTGGTGTGGAAACCATCTGCCTCAGTTGTAATCAGCTAGTGCAGTGTCAGGGTGTTTACGTTGAGGCTGCATGCTTGGGAGAAAAAAGAACAGACGAGACTAAGTAATTCAGCTTCCTGTTCAGGCTCCCAGAGTTTATGCATTCACAGCAGAGCATGTAGATGCTTATCACTGATGAGAACAGTGACCGTGCAATCTAGGAAACAGCCTAAATACTTTGCCCACAGGCAAAAAAAAGGCAGAGTTTACTGGTTCTGTTAAAAATAATCCTCTTCTGTTTGCTTGCAATTAGAACAAAGCTTGTGAGCTTTGAAAATCTAGTTGTTCTCAAATAGTTTTCATCTTTGTACACTGAATCTTACGCCGTCCACTATCCGTCTGCGGATGTCTCATTTTTGGGCCATTGATTGACGCAGTATAAGCATCTCGTTTGACGGGAATGAAATTCCAGGCCTGCAGCTGTGGTATCCTACTACATGCCGCTCACAGTATGTCGTCGCCTGCCATTGCTTTTAGACCAGACTGCTGCTGCATCCAATCTGATGAGCTGCAGCACTGACTGTATCGTGAGGAGGTGGCCAGTGTATTAACCGGAAATTAAATGGATGGTGTTAAATGTGCCACTGATTTCCAAGAATAACGACATGTGCATTCAACAGTTCTCTATACGGCTCCCAAACCAAACAGTGTCCTCTGGTTAGGTTTCCACATGGAAGGTTATTTAATAAATACATTCAAACTATTCTTTTTATTTCAGTTAACTGTTTTTGAAACGTTACTGTGAAGGTCTAGACACGGTTCCTGTCAAAGTTAATGTGTTATTTGGTCATCATCAGGGTGAATTTGCAGCATTCTAAGCTCAGCCTGACTCATCCTCGCATCACTTTCAGCATCCAGAAATAGAATCGGTGGATGCGTTTGGTTGGACAGACCAGTACAGGGGTCTTGTTTAGAGAGGCTAAGCATGCAATCTGGAGAGCTTGACTGCTGAGTTCACCCCAGGACATAGCAGAGGAGAAAATAAACTATCGCAGTCTCACAAAATATTCACTGGAAGCAACTGGGCAACTTGTGTGTGTGCAGGAGCAAACTGATGATGCAGTGTGTCACAGGAAAAATAAACACAGCTTGAAGCCTTGAACTCTAAACAACAGGTTGTTATGCCAGTTTTAATACATACTGGAGCATAAACACAGCTGACACCTTGTCAAAGCTGGAAAAAAAGAGTGTTTTGGTTTGCCAAAACACCATTAGTTCAGTAAAAATAAACATGTTGAATAAAGAAATTAACCAGATAAAATACAATATTACATAAACCGTAATCAACTATTAGCACATGTAAACGTATACAATTCAAAGAGCTGTGAGATGCTGCTGGTTCCTCGCACGCTTCTCCTCTGCCAGTAACTGAACCTTCACATTAATGTATCCCAGCCGTGTCTGTCTGCTGCCTGAATCCCTGCTGCTGCTCTCAATGAACCAGGTGCTTGGAATAAAAAGCTCTTAACCGCTTGCTGAGGTGGCGAGTGTGTAGACGGGTCAGGAGAGGGATTGGCTAGGGCCTGAAAAATAACAGTCACCCCCCCTTGAAAGCCTATTTTACTGTGCAGAGCACAGGTATTCATTTCCAACCAGAACACTGGGGCAAAAATGTTATCTGGGCTTTGATTTCCACAGAGAAGAGTTAGTTACTTGTATGGTCAAAAAGGGGGAAGCCGAGGTCCATTATGACTGTGGACACTTTCTGTTTTATTACTGAATTTGGATGATTCAAAAGCAAGTTTATATTTATAGCACTATTCAACAATATAGTTTTTTTAAGTAATTAAAACGAGACCCTTAACGTAGTAAAGTAGAACTCATTTTCAACATTATTAAAGAAACAGGACAGTAAAAACTTCATTGCAAACAGAGAATCAAAGCTTTGGTTTAGGTTTATATATAGTTCTTATGAACCGAAAGCTTCTTTATGTTCAGATTTGACTGGGGCACAGTAATTAAGCCTGTTCCATATTGTCTGGGATGTCTGTATAGTTTATAATTTAATAGGAGATAATGAATCTGCTCGTATAGAGCAGTAACTGCAAAAGCAAAGCTACGAAAGCAAAAAGAAGTTTAGAAAAATGGTTTATGTTTTCAGACTGAATGACAAAACATCAAACAGAAAGAAAAGTTGTAAACCTCATTTTATGTCATTTATGTTTATTATTGAGGCCCCATAAACCTCCTATAGACTTTCTACAGAGAGCCGTGGAGGCAACTTTGCAGTAGTAAAAACCCTAAGACTTAAATCTCAGACTTTTTTGTCAGAAAGCCTTCGTGCTGCCACAGGAAGAGATTGTATGTGTGCTTCTAAACTACCTTATTCATGGCATTGTCAGTGTACCTCACACAGACCATTCTGCAGCGCTTCCAGAGAAAACAAAATGATATGCCACATTTCTAGAATACATCCATTTTCTTGGGGAATGATAGCCTGCCAGGAATTCCAGCCACTGCTGCCTTTAAATTGTGTGCAAAAGGCAGAGTCTATTTTTTTTCACTGGGCAAGAAAAGAGCAGGTCCTAATTTTCTACATCTAAACAGAGCCAAAGTACACACCCTGAGTGAGCAGTAATTCATGCTGTCATCTATTTATGCCAGAATTTCTAATGATCAGAGACAGCATGCGCTTTTTATAAGAAGAGTCTAATGCATGTACGACGTGATGAACATATGTCACATAAAGATAAATGACTGTTCGGGAAAGAATGACAGAAAACCTTATACCTCCAAATAAAGCAGCTGCAGAACTCAAACTGAACATAACCATGTCGCTAACTAAGTAGTTGACCTCCCATGATAATGTTCAGGCAGATGAAATGATTAATCAAACTTCCAGAATAACCGACGACAACACCCTGACAGTCAGCGGAGCGAGAAGCCTCACCCCCCAAAAACATTGCACCCCCAGTCATGGACGTAGTCTCTACCGTCGACAGGCCTCTGCAGACCTGTTTTCTGCTACTTGACACAAAAATATAAAACTAGAAAGCAACCCAGCAGCCAGGATGGGATCGAACCCCTGAGGAATTCATATTGTGGCCAACATTTGGTCCAGACTTGTTTCTTCTCCATGGGTCTCTGGCACCACTTGGGAAACCCTGGTTGGTTTTTTGTAAGTGGCACTCCACCCACGCCTCATTGGGGTTGAGGACACAACCGCAAGAATTACACCCTATGTGCATGTTTGTCACCCACTGCCTACTATAGCAACCGCTGTGCACCGACTTCACTGTGGCTCACTGTTGGCTGAGCGAGAACAGACCTGGAGCAGTCAGTCAAGCATTGCTCTGAGAAGCCTGTAATGACTACCTCCAGCTCTATTTGGCTTTCTGTGGGAAAAGTGATGTCTCAGAGAGAAACAGAAACAGTGTGTTACAAGAAAGATTTCCATTAGAGTTGGACTGTTGTTTCCTGGTAGATATATTGTCCTTGTCTTTTATTCTCAAAGTCAAACTGTGGGGTGTAGACGTTTGTAATCCAGCCGATGGAACAAAAAAGTCCCATAGCAAACACAGGATAGAAGAGTGGTCTAGATTACATATCGACACAAGTGCAAGGTCTAAATTACAGGATCATACCAACCAACTAAGAAATATTTCAACCAATTTGGCATTGCACCTTTTTACATATCAGCAAACTCTTGGATCTTGCAGGAGTTTCAACAGTTTCTGCCCTCCATACGTAGGAATGTCGTCAGCAGGAGGCCACATTGGATCAATGGTGCCAGTATAGCAAAAAAGAAAAAGGAGGCTAAAACAATCACAGGTCTACAGAGCAACTCCATGACTCCATGGTCCTGTTGAGTTGAGCAGGTAGCACTGGGGTAAAAAACACACTTCCATATTGTCATAATAGCTTATGTGTGAACGCTTCAACCGTTCGGACATAAAGCAGATGACAGCAGGTGACATCACTATGCAACACTTATCCCTATGTCACAGACCAAACATACTATTGCACTGACAAGAGGCTGTTAGCAGCGATGATAGTGCTGAGCACAGCTAAAAACATCAGCTAGCAGCATAGGTTAAAGTACAGGACTCTAGAAAACTAATCTCCACACGTGATTTATTAATGAGGCATAGTCATTTCAACGTTTACCTTTATTCTTTGCAAAATTATGGGTCAAGCTGAACAGCCTTACTTGTTTTCCAGCAATCTGCTCTTCATTAGCCAGGACTTATTCCTCCGCTCATTACTTTTGCAGGTTGTGTAGTTTTAGGCACAGGAACAAGTCCCATGTTGAGCTACACAGAAGTTTGTTTTATTGCTTAAATCCTGAGCTTCTCCTTTCTCCCAAAGCATTACAATAATAAGCACTACTAATGAAATAACAGTAGGAGTGACTAGAACATTTAATGTCAACTTTATGTGGGGAGTTTGTGTCAGAGGATTTCCATTTTCTAAAGTTACACAGTGTTTTCTGGCTTAGAAATTCAATTTGATTTAATTTGTACAATCAACAAAGTATTGATTTATATTTTCATCTTTTCATTCATCTCAACTATATTTGTTTCTGTGAAATGCTGCAATTGAATCCTAAGTTAAACCTTGCTGGAAACACTACACCAAGAGGAAGAGATGTGCACGATTGAAGTCATCTGCCTCATCCTTTCCTTTCATGTGTGTCTTGGTGATGGACTTTAAGAGATTAGACAGTGCTCTGAAGTTTGAGTCTTTTATTCGTGAAAATATTTACAGCGCACACAGACAGAAAAAAGCGTCTCTTGGCCCACACCAAGAGTTGCTTTTGAAGGCGTTCTGAGTGGAAATCCAAGGGATGGTTTCCACCCACCACTCAAGAAGAGGAGGGGGAGGATGTGAGAGTCAGAATTCATTCAACATTTTGGTAAATCTGGTGTCTTTCCTGGCATGATGATGAGCACAAAGCCTTGCGGTGGCTTTATGCACTACTGGTGGGCTTTGTTTTCCACCACATTGTCAGATTTCAAGTAAAATCACTTGATTTCTGTAAACGAGCTGTTAAACGCCCATACGACTGACACACGGTAATGTTTACTGCAGTAAAATGACGAGGCCCTAGGTATTTTCTTAAGTACTGAATCATTTTAGCAGACTTGTGCATGGGAGAAAGGAAAAGAGATGTGTTTATCCACTGAAAGACACAGATAAACGTCAAATTACAAACCTTGAGGCGAATGTAGACCCACTCCTTTAGAGTGAAGGCCCCTCTGTGTTCTGGTCAACAGCTGGCTGCGTATGCGTGCGCCACAAATGTTAAGAATCCTTTAAAGTGAAAAGAGAAGTCTGCTTGTTGTGACAGATTTGAGAGATTATTTGCAGAATATAAAGGATGCTCTGTTCTATAATGTAGACAATGCGTGAACTATTTTTGTTTTAAAATCTGAAATAAATAATGTCTAGATTTAAAAATGTCCAAAGGGTGGATTTAATGCTTGGCTTTCCGTTATGTGAACATATTTTCCTACATTCATCCCACAGACCTCCTCTCCAGCAAAGTACAGTATCTAATTCAATAATGTCTCTCTACTGTTTATGTCTTGTGTCTGAAAAGAATGTGGTGTGAGGCCAAACTTCATCAGTAACGCAGAGATGCAGACGCACAGCTGAGTTGTCTGAGCTTCTCCACAGCGTTAACGTTACAGTATCTCCTGTAGTTCTCTCTCCTCTGACCACGCTGAGTGGAGACAGCTGCGAGAGTCGTAATCACCATCGATGGATGGAGGCTCTTTTCCCAAGCTAACACTCCCTCTACCCACAACTGGTCACTGAGCGATTGAGAGTGCATTTGGGATTTAATCTTTTTATTATTTAGAAAACAGACACAGCCGAGCGAAGAAAGATGTCAGACGACATGACACAATTAGGTTTTTCTTCACAAAGAACTCGTCATATGTCAATATTTTGATAAAACCAAACAGTTTCTTCCTGTCAGGTCGGCTTTCTTGTTCTCGCTTGATTTTATATTGCGCTCCAGTATCAGTGAACTAGTGTTGCCGGGTAGTTTTCTACAAACAAATGCCAGTTTACACATAGACCCAAATAGGCACAGAGAGAGTCATCAAGATGCATCTGTCCAAAAGTTGCTCCATTTTATAAGACGGACATTAACTTACAACTTGTTAAGCATTTAAATAAATTTCACTACGAATTTGCTATTATTCAACCGAGTAATATCAAATTCATGGGCACAGATGATCAATTTACCCAAACAGGCATGAACTGAGAGAAAGATTTCAGAACGTCTGCTCTGAAAGTAAAGACCCCCCGTCTATTTTTTTATATATACTGGTTTCCAGTAGAATTTACTTAATACTTACATGATAGACATGATGGAATTTGTTCCTCTATGATTTGATTTACTAGAAAATCCATTCGTCTACTTCTTTGTTGTTCACTATTACATTTCACGTGTGCTGCTGACAAATTTTCTCAGTGCCTCTTTATTGATGCCACCTGTTTGTGGTCTGACGTTAAACATGCTGAAAATGTTTGCAGTACATGTCTTCCATAAAACCATTTTCACTTGTTGGTCCACCTTTTGCAGTATCTACAGCGAGGAAGTAGAGATGCACTGACAGTAATCCACTAAGTGACAGAGTGGGGTGTTTTACAATAAGTTGTAGATGATTTACAAATGTAGATGATTATTTTTAGGCCAGATTGAGTAGAAACATGCTGTCAGACTACAGTATCCCCCTCCTAACTACATAATATTCATGGGTCCTAACGATGTCTTTTGAGCATCAGTCCAATATGAACAATGTCAGCTGACACTTTTCACACACGCCTCGCTGTTCACTTTGTGGCGAGCTGCCCTCAGGGTGTTGACAGCAGAGACAAGGGTTCACATTGAAAGGGTCACCCTCCTCCCAGTGGGGCCAGATGTTCAATGTTAGCGGGCAGTTTGAAAATGACACACTTACTCTTGATGCCAGTCCAAAGTTCCCCACTTTTCACCAGATGAATGCGTGAAGGTGTGGAGAAGGTGGAAGGACATGACGGAGTTCACTCAGATATTGCTCAATACAATGGCAGAATAGGAACAGCTGATAAAACAGCTGACAGTGAGAAAAAACATCTGAGAGCACACTAATAATCAGCCGTCCACTGTTCTGGCTCTTCTCAGCATCTTTATTCCTTGCTGCTTTTCAATAAGGAATAAAGCCATGTGTAGGCAAAACATGCCAGATCTGGATGGACAGGCCGCCTGCATCACATCAAATGCAAACACGTGTAAAACTGATTGCAGAATGTATCCGTGTCCCAGGTTGTCATCTCTAAAAGAGACACAAAGCAGAGGCGTTTCATTCTCTCACCCAACATGTCAAGGTCACAGAGAGACAGCTGTGAGCAATCTCCTGCTTCCCACTGATGGGTTTCACATAATTATATGTAAGAGGGGTTATGCCCTAGGTTTACATGTAGCTTTACAAATAATAATTGGGTGCTGATAAATGTAAATTTGCCATTTTCTGGAGTTTCTGGCTCCACAATTTATACAATATCAAGAAACACCACAGGCTCACATCCAGAGAGTCAGGTGGAAGACAGGGGCTAGAGGTGAGGCAGACAGAAGGGAGGGAAGGGAAGGACCAGACAGGAAGGTACTGAGGATTTCACATTAAGATGGGAAGTTTGGATTGTGACCATAACAAAAGTAAGACTCTACATAATAGAATATTCGATTTGATCAGTATTCTGCTTGGTTTCATGCTCACATTGCTGTAGGCCACATCAAGTTCACAGTACAACTACAAAGCCGTTGCCTCTGCTGGCTCCAGATTTAATCCACATCTGAAGACACTGTCTGTTGCTCAATTAATTTGGTCTCTTTAATGTGGGCGGAATATGAGGACCAGTGTTTTTTTTGTACCTTGTTGGTTCATTTTTCTGAACTGTAGGCATGTGAGAGACCTTCACATAGTGTGGAGGATCACAAGCGCTGATTTCAGTCACACAGCAATAGTGTGAAAACATGGCCACATGTGACAACCATTAATCTGAACTGCAAAATAAAAGAAAAGAAGCATAAAACTACAACATCTAGACACTTGAGAAGATTTACACACGTTTGTGACCACACCAGTTGTTCACTCCGTAGTTTACACTTCAAACACATTCAGCAGATCTTCTGTTTCAACACTCAGATATGAGGAGCAGCGCATGACAAGTAATTGTAAATAAGCAAAGAGGAAACCTTCAGCAGATGTTTTCCCTCATTGCTGCTCATATGGAGACCCGTGCACATTGTTGACAGTTCAACAGTTAAAATGAACATACAGTAGTTCCGTTTGATGCATCTGTTCAACGCTGCGGAGCAGGACAGCAGGACCTGCACAGAATCTATTCACCGTCTCCATAGGTTGAACTCTTTTCTGTAGCACCACCGCCAGGCCACAATTTTAATTTGTACTCAAGATATATTTAAATCTAACAGAAAAATGTTTGCTGAGCACATTGATACCCTGCAGTGGAGAGTGGTCAGGGCTAGACAGTATAGTCAGTGTGAGCACATGATCTTTATGTGACTGGTTCATATGTGCAACCCTTTAAGGCATGCATCATCTGATTAAATGTGACCTCCACTTACACAACTGCGAGAACATACTGGCTCTAAGTTTCAAGGTCCCATGTTTTGTTTTGAATTCAAATACAGCATAAATGTGGTGTTGTATGTTTTGCTGGAGTGTGTCAGGAGAGGTCATAAAGCACTCGGCGCGCTGAGAACAGCTGGAAATGCATTCACACACATCGACGGGCATAAACACGTAAAGATTTAACTGCAAAACAGACCCAGCTGTGCTTTGGAGTCAGTCGTTGTAAATGCATTTGAACAATTGTACTGCTACCATTAATGTACACATACAGAGCTATACGAATACGGGTATACACACACATCTGGAAATGTGGATTTATCCATTATCATCCATGTCCAGCTGGACAGATCCTGCTTTCTTCCTGTAACGGTGAATATGTAATGCTCTCTAAGGTACTTAAGCAAGAGCATTGCAGCTGTCTGACGTAGCCTTTAATGAACATTTGTCTGTTTGAGACGAGCATGAATGCATGACGGACCTCCTCAACAACAGCTGGTTATAGTTTATGGGGACAAAGCATCTGAGGAACTTTCACCCTTGAGATCTTTGGACTCTTCCGCCTAGCTTGACATGTTGGGAGCTTGGGGTAATGATCCAGAGGAGACACCCAGTCAAGAGTCAGAGGGGTGGGAAGGGTTACTCAGTAATTCTTCTTTGAGAAGTCAGCACAGCAGTGTTTGACTTTGGTAAGTACTTACAGGGTGACATTCATCAGTGGATCAATAAGTCTGATTCACTCATTTGACCAGTGATCATGGGCTGATTTCATTCAGTGAAACCCAGAGTTATGCTCTTGTTAATACAGACATATAGGGAACTGTGCATGTAGATGTGTAGTCAAGTTTAAAAAAGTTAATGTACAGTGTTGCACAGTCATTTATCAAAGATTTTATCCAATGGTTTACAGTGCTTAGTGGTTTACAATGCCCTGGGTGTTTGTGTGTGCACTCAAAGTCTGATGCGAGGTGGGGGGTCAGCAGAGAGGTGAGCAGGGTCCTGCAGCGCTGTCAATGTCAGCAGGAAACTTCCTGTTCGAGCACGTCGAACTGGATTTAGGCCAGAGCCTGACTCACCGCAAGACAAAGCGAATGTTATTTTCTATGCCGTTTTACCCTCACAGGCCCGATGCAGCTTCGTGTACAAGCACAAGTTGCTGAACATTTTCGGTTGATTGCATTGTCCACATTTGGCAGACGAACATGTATAAGGCAACAAAGGAAATATCCAGTGTAATGTCTTCCACCTACCAATATAAAACACACTGCCTATACTGCAGACTTTACCGTCATTGTTTAAAACCGAGCTCCACCTGGTGGCGCCTATGTGACAACACACAAAGCTGACAACGTTAAATGTTTCCATATCAAAGTTTATTGCTGACATGCATGTAGAGATCTGATGAAGTAGAAAAATATGATTTTTATACAAACATTTCTCATCTGTACAATTATGCAGTTTTCTGTATCTAGATGCCCATGTCCGACCAAGCAGCTTACAACACATTATCCCATTGGGGTTAAACTACACCGCACCACATTTCCTACACCAAGTTTCCAGTTGAAACAGTCAGTAATATCAGCTATACAATGATGACTTCATAACTTTAGAATCAGAATGAAAATAACAAAAACTGAATACACTGAAAACCAGTAAAGCGGTACTATACATCCAATTAGGGGTCAATTATTTTTGCTTTAGACTTCACTTTCAGGATCCAAAAGAGACATTTTTCCTTAAATTCTCTCAGTTTCTCTGGCTTCACCTTGCAAGTTCAAAATCATGCAACAGTCACATGTTACATACACAGAGTTTAACCTCACACTATTTCCATGCTTTTCCTTCTACCAATACAGCTCTGCAAAACAAACATTGAATGTGGAAAATCCCACTAACTAGAAAGTGAAACACGTTTTGAGGGGGGGGTTGGGTCAGATAGTAAAATATACATTAAAACGTTTATTGAACCTCCCGTTCGCCAACCTGTAGTTGGGTGTGGTAGTTGGTGGAAGATGGTGCAAGACACTTTCCACAGACGATCCCTTCATGTCAGCACTCAGAAGTGGCTGAAGCGTGCATGAACCATCTAGACTACTACAATACTGCTGTATACCTATGGAATTCACATTGAAGTGGGAGAAAGCAGACCGCTCTCTTCATTATTTTAGCCTCCTGATGTGGTGGTCGATGGCCAACGTGGCCTATAATGCATGTCAACTGGCATGTGTTGAAACAAGAGTTGGTATCTCAATGGGTGAACTACATACAATATGACTCGTGCAGTCACGTTGTTACATTATTTACATACTGACCAGAGAGTGCAGCCCCACGTGGTGAGGGACGACGGGTAATGATAGAAAAATAAAAACAACACTACCTAAATTCTTCCTGAAAATCCAGATCGTGAGCGAGTCATTTTGTATTGTGTAAAAAATAGAACTATGCAAAAGTCAGTCTGGTTATTAGTGTAGCTTAAGTTGACCCCGGGAGCTGTGGCAAAATGGTAAGAAAATTTCAGAATTCAAAAAGGAAAAAGAGAATGCTACTTATTCAATGTGGCTGAAAACAATCGAATTGAGAAGGTTTAACATAAAACAACAAAGAGGTGGGGGCCTGTTTCACTGGCATACGTTATACCTAGTCTTAGTCTAACAAACTTCCAAAAATTTCCATTGAAAGGAAAATCTTCTGTGATACAAGCCCCAGTGGTATGAGGGGCAGGGGAACGTTTACACAAGTGAATAAATAAAATCAACATGAAATTACAAGAAAAAAAAACATGTGGAAATATTCCAGAGCCTATATTCATGCAACCAATTTGAATATAAATAGGAAAAGGTCCAGAGAGACTAAAGCAGATACCAATATGCAAAAGCAAGCTGCAGTGTACAGATGTCCAACAGTCACTGGTGAGTAGCTTTCCCATGGTGTAAAGAAACACTTGATAAAAAGAGACAAAAAAAATCAATAGCCAAGAGGGCCCAGCAACTAAACATAAAACCTATTAGTCCAGAATTTCATTTTTCTACAAAATATTACAGTATCGATTCCCAGACAATAGCTAGTCTCTCAGAGAGCCTATATATGTGAGACAATGAAAGCATATATAAATTGAGCTAGTGAGAGAGCTTGAGAATGGCAATAGATACGTGATATTTTCCAATCTTAGCGAGCGCCAAAACATTCAGTCAACGGCAAGTCTTAGCCAATCCTGCTCCGGATTTCACAGTGTCTGCTGCTGAGGCAGGCCAGTTAACAGAACACAAAGATTGCAGGCTAGCTTATAGGGTCTGTCTGAGGTCAACAGCTCGACAGCTCTGCACACTCATTTTGCCTGGCCTGAAACACATACATACAGACGGACTCAGGAATACTGCAGATATTTTAAAGCGTAGAATGACAGTTCACATTCATCCTGAAAAACACTTGTCCCACAATCGGTCTTGATTAAGGAGAATAGGGAAGTTGGAATACCTGGAAGCCATTCGATTCTGAATGAGGCTGCGGGTACCAGTTTCCTTGGCTAAGAGTAATTTTAAGACATGATTTTTTGGCAAGAGAAACGCCACAGTGCCTGATCTTCAACATAATGGCACTGAGGAAGCCATCACTATGTCTTTGCAGAGAGGATCCAACAGTTTCTCCCCAGTTCAGTTCTTGGCATGGTGACTTCCAGGTACCTCATACTAGCTGCCTAGATGCTAAAAGATTTCCACAGGGATGAGCAAAAGCAGGAGACAACGCATTCTGCAAATATCAAAGAATGCTTGTACACACACTTTGATATCTTCGATGCTGAAGTAGGGATCAAATGCTACTTATTAAGGTAAATATGATTCAAAAGCTTATTCAGATTTTGGAAACCACTGATGAGGTTTCTCTGACAGAAAACATTAATGCTTTATGTCACTGGTGGCATCAAGACTCCATTGTTACAATCCCTTGTCTCAGAACAGTGAACATGGTTTATCGACAGAGAAGAGAGACAGAGAGGTAGATTGATTTGAAGTCAGAGTTACAGACAGGACCAGTCTCGATCATTTTCAATGCAGGGAAATGGAGAGGAAGAGGAAGGAGTGAAAGGAGGGTGGAATGCAGTGGCATCTGTGAAAAGGTGATCTTACTTGAGGCAATACCATCAACCACCAGGAAGAGAAAGGGTTGCTACATGATTCTGGTCCTGTATTGCTCAGGGTATCCAGAGCTGTGAAAGTGTTACAGTAGGGGGATCTCAAAGGAGGAGGTGGAGGAGGAGGGATGTGGAGTTAAAACACTCTTCGACACTCCAGACGCAGCCTTGCGTTAGACCCATGTGTGACTGTGCCATCAGGTTCAGCTTCACAGTGAGATCCGACTGTGGACAACCTGATGACAGGGAAACCTATGGTTCACGTCTTCCTCCAGGCTTCTCTACATTTTACTGCAGATTCCAGACATAAGGATTGAAGTTCTGGGTTGGCAGCTTGTCTTGGTGCCCTCCTCAAGTCTATTTCACCCAGCCTGCCCAAAGCCCATCACTAAACGGGGCCGAGTGTACCCCGGTTCAGCCTGGGCCCCGTTTGCGAGTTCATTTTATCCTCCTTCGTCCTCTCTGGACTTCACGGGTCTCCCAGGGGACACCGGAGAGGCTGAGCTTGGTGTACGAGGACTACTTCCGGAGGAAACGTTGCGCCAGGATTGCAGCATCTAGCGGGCTGACTGGCTGGGCATCGTGGCCCAGGCGCCTTACAGGTGGGATGCTGCCAAACTGCCGCTTGGTGAGAAAGCTCTTGGCCTCGTGGATAGTGTTCTTCTCTTCAGCCAACAGCAGCTGCTGGCGCATGTAGTTCTCAAACTCGTACTGTGAAGACTCTTCTATCGCCTTGGCCTGAGGATTGAGAATGTATTTAGTTCAGTGTGCTGAAACACCTGAGTTGATGAAAACAAACATGTTCTCTAAATGTATCTGAGCAGGAATATAAACATGTTGCACAACCATTGTCACACATATATGCATAGACTTAAATGTTCCAAACTGATCCAATACGTTCCATATTCAGACCTGTTTACCTCCTGCAGATGCTCTGGGTGATTGATCTGGTCATCAATATCCGGCACCACCTGTAGAGGGCCACTCAGTGATGAAACGGACTGCCTGTCGTTCGAAAGACACAATTATAGTAACAACTTATGCAGAAACACTGCGTGCCTAACAATAATTAAACAAGTAGTGGCCTGGTTTGTTATTTGTGTTTTGGAACAACATTATCATGACATGAGGAGCAAGACATTTGATGAATTTCTTCCAGAAGCCAGCAGAGGGTGCAATTACCATGAGGCAATGATGGCACTGAGAGACTCCAGCACCTCCCCTGCAGTTAGCCTCTGCTGAGGGTCTAGCACCAGCAGCTTTCGGATCAGGCACACAGTGTTCTCTGACACGCGACCATCCCTGTGGGGAAGAGCAGAAACAGGAAAATACATTTTTAATAAATAGATGCGGCTACTGTAGATGACAATTCTATAAAATCACAAAAGGTTCTTCAATAACGGGGCTTATACTGGCTATATTTAAACGTGCTACATTCACAGCAACCTCTTGGAAAATGTATTAAAATAAAAATAATAAATAAATAAAATAATTTAGGTAAATTACTGCAGTTTAGAAGAGATCTTTATACCATGTTTTGGCCTCAATTATGCCTTTTATCATTGATTTTGTCTGGGAGGGATGTTCAACAAGCCTGCTGACAGTTATTTCCTTTTCTTCCTTCGACAGAACACACTGTGCTTTCAGTCTGATGCGATTGCTCTCAGAGCAAGTGGATTTTATTGTATTGAATACATCATCAAATGTTACATGGATAGGGTAAGCACTCACTCTGGGATGGAGTACTCGGCAGCCTTGATCTTGCGGAAGAGCTCTTGAGGTATGCTATCATAAAAGGGAAACTGGCCATACAGCATGGTGAACAGCACCACACCAAGAGCCCACATGTCACTGGGTTTGCCACGGTATGGCCGACCTGGGGACAGAAGAGAGGGGATCAGGGTTCGTGTTTGATATCAACAAATGTTAATGGTCAATAAGCAGAGGTTGAAGTCTGTTTAATGCAACGGCAGCGTTTCGCTTCGTGTGTGACTCAGGGGTGATCAACCCTTTGACGAGTTTGATTCCTGTCTATCCACCGTGTCTAATGATTAACCAGCAAACACAAGCAACGACTTCATATCCATTATATTTCCTAGAAATTACCAATAAGCCACTAAATCAGCTGTGGATTGGCCATGAATAAACTGGAGCTGGCGAGGGTGGAGCATCATTGGTTGTGCATGACCATAGGCAGTGTTGTTACAGTGAGGCAGGCGGCAGCAACAGCAGCAGGCAATTATGTTAAAGCTTGTGACACACACACACAGGCGGAGGATGGGAGGGGAAGGGGGTAAATGGGAGTAGTTTCCCTCAAAGTGAGTCATCAGCGTGAGTCACTGAAGCTCTGTTTAATTGTGTGCCTGTCACGTTATGCTGATATACACGCCCCGGTTTAATCTACAGCTCGAGTGGTTGGAGGTAAACGATTATTGTCAGACACTATTTTAAAATCTTCCAACTGTTCAAACTGTCCATATTGTTGCTCTGGAAATCAAATATTATATGGATGGAACCAGCGGTTTAAAAAGATAAAAGTGCATGTCTGCAGATGTGCGTTTGTCTTTGTCCTTTCCCAGACGAAGATTATGTTTCACACAGAAAACAAAGAGTAGCTTCTTCTGCAAACACACACACACACACACCACCACAAGAAAATGCAAAATCACAGTGATTACAGAAAGAAAAAAGCTATTCCTAGCTTTAGTCAGCCCGGGATTGCAACATACCTTCTTCCTTGTTGGCTAATAACCGGAAAATCAAACACAAGACTGACTGCAAAATCTTATGCAATGGTTTTCAAAAAGGACAGGATGTGACCTGATCCCAGATCAACAAGAATCTTTCTGGTAACTAGAACTTTTCACTTCTATTTCCAGGAAATAGACAATTGGGTTTCACTTGTTAATAGTTAATACAATCAAAATCCCATCTCTAATAGTGCTGAAGCTATGGGAGTGAGAAAGATTTTCACACCTGCACACACAGAGTTGTTGTTCTATTGTAAGTGAAAGTGGGTGATGAAGACGCCACATGTCAGAAAACAGGTTGTTGATGATCCTTCCTAAAAAAAAAAAGTTGTGCTTTTAACTCACCACTTAGTACATCAGGGCTGATGTAGGCCGGACTTCCTCTCTGGTCTTTCAGCAGGTCCTCCTCACTCACCAGGTGTTTCCCCAGGCAGAAGTTGGTAATGGTGATTCTGTGAGTCCTGTAATCAGACACAAATATGCAAACCGCACATGATGAATATCAATACATTTGATTCAATTCAATTTAAAGACAATGAAAAATCGAAAATGAAAATCCTGATCTAAATATTCCAACAACATAAACAATAGCAAAGCCAACTTACTCATCTTAACAAAGCCAAGTTTAGTGAAACGCTGAAGGCATGAATTAAACTCTGAGTCTCAGAGAACTTGCTAGCATGATGAGTTTTAAAAAAATAATTTCATGGTTCACTTGACCATGAAAATACATCAGTATCTCATGACTGCCCGATGCAAAACAAAGCAACACACCCAGTCTCAAGCAAAAAAAGAGTTACACTTCCAGTAAGACGTTTAGTCTCTGACAATTTAACGCCAGATTCTTGCATTTTGCATTCTGACATCTCATGACGTTGTAAAAATGTCATAAGGTTTTCCTGTCAGCATCGTGACAATGTTCCCACAAACCTCAAAACGATTTAATAGATCCGTGTACAACTGATGCATTATAGTTGGCTCGTTGCTGGTTTATTCTCCATATAAAGGATGCATGTTTAACTCCTGAACTGTTAACAATCATCTGAGTAACTGGGTAGATTGTAGCACTAACCAATCATGAAATTAAAAAGACCAAGATGAGGAAAAGCAGATGTGAGAAAATCTTTTTTTACTTATTCAGAAAAAGACGAGTGCAAATATGAAATATGTCTTATATATCTGGTATATGTTTGTATTACGACATTTGCACAAGCATAGAAACTATTTTAAATGTTCCTAATGCAGAACCCAACCACTCCAGACATTTTGGCACTTCAAAGTCTGAGGAGACCCGCTGCTTTTATGAGCCGCGTTTGATTAATTGTGTTTTTGTAGAAACATTTTCACTGAATCATCAAGGTAAATTTAGATTGCATGTGGCTGAGTGAAACCTAATAGTATTAATGCAGGGGAACTATGGACTGTTTTATGCCTCTGTTTTCTTCTAGCAGAGAAAGGGAAGATAAAGCCACACATTGACAAACATACTGTATGAGTCAACTTGTGGCTTGGGATAATTGCCTTGGTGACTAAGCCTGCATGGTGACGGGCTGGCAAGTGAATATATAAAGCTCAAGAAGATTTCAAATATGTACACAAACATGCAACTTTTTGAGCACCCACACAATCTCTCCCATACTGAAGTTATACGCATGAAAATGCACTGAAAATCACAAAAACAAAAAAAAAGCAGCCATGCTTCACAGCCTGGGTCCTCTCTGGATCACGCTCCTCACCCACATCCGCTTTCCAAAAAGCCTGAGGTCAACAGCTTCCCTTATTCTCTCTCACTTTCACACCAGGCTCCATCACACAAACTCACTGCTCCCATTACGGCATCTGGAGCCAGTTTCTTGCAAACACTCAGTTTTCCACCAAATCCTTCAATCTCCGTCTTCCCTTAGAACATTCAGTCCACATACTTTCCAGCTAATTGTGTGATCCAACCCTACAATGGCTTTTGTTATCAAAGTCTCTAGAACTAGACAATGGCCTTGCAATCTGCACAATGTGGAGTCGGAGGAACAGTGTGCAATGCTGCAAAGATCCTCAACATAAAAGATTCCTTACGTCTGTATGCTACACACCAGTTTCCTTTCTTGCTCTGGAAATTGGGTAAATGAAATTGCATATGTTTGCCTCCTGAGGCAGGGTCTCTTGAGACTGAAGAGACCACACCATGTCCACATCCTGGTCATGGGACCCCAAGTAAGTCAGGAAACCAGAAACCCAAACAGCGCCTTCTTGCAAAAGTTTGCTGAAAATACACCAGCTGATGAGAAACAAGATTGAACATTTCACTTAATTTCTGTTAAGGCCAATTTGATATGTCTTATGTCTGGATTAGGGCTACGACTTGTCAATTACTATTATCAATTGCAAAAAAGGCAAATTAACAGATGACTCCTTCCTTCATTGTTATGTGTCAATCACCACAATCAATCCAGTCCTTAGAAATAGTCATTCAGACCAGAAGATATTGCTCATGTAAACGGACTGTGGTGCACGGAAAGAACAGAAAAAACCACGAGATAAAAACACTTGGCAATGGCATACAAATGTCCAAAAAAATTAGGAAGCCAAACCAGTTCTGACATATCATAAACCAACAACACTGCACACGCTGATTTATGACATCCTGCTTTCATAACAGTTGGCTGTGCAAGAGGAAATCGCATCACGTTCGCGTAAACTGCTGAGCTTGTCGATGGCAAATGGGCCTTTCCCAGAGTGACAGTCAGCTACGACAGGAGAGAGGAGAATCTGGTCTAAACTGACCACCTGCTCACGGGCTGTACATTCATGCACATGCAGGGTGGAGTGTCAGAGGGAATATGCGAGTAAACAAAGCATGATGCATAAAGAAAATGACAAAAAGGAAGCAAACTCAAAAAGGAAGCAGGCTTAGGGTGTGAAAGAAAAAAGATGAAACAGAGTAGAGGGTCAGTAAATGACTGTGTGTGAGAGAGCGAAAGAGACATGCACTGTGGTGTGAGTCAGCTTTCAGCTATGGGGCCGTTGGCAGGCCTCTCCTTTGTCTCCAGCTGGGACAGAGTGTTCAGCTCGTCTGCTCCTTCCTCCCCCCCAACCGTCCCCTGGCCAAAACAGTGTTTCATCATCACCACCATCACTACTACTATGACCACTGCTGCAGGTGACGATGTGCTGACAACGCGGCACCTCAACGTACACGTTCAGAAATGCAGATCATATGCAAGGAGCGGCTGAACCGTATGTGGGACAACTGTGATTATGCTCAACTGTGCGTGACAGAGTAGTAAGGACGAATGTTGGGATGTGAAGGTGTATGTAGGTAAGCGAGCACAGAGACGGTGTGTCTATCAGTCATGTCCTTGCATATAAAAAGTGAGGAATAATCATATCATGAGGAATAATAAAGATCTTTGCGAGAATCTAAGACAACGCTGAGTACACTGGTAAGAGGGATATCGACAAATGAATATTAAAACGTTAATATAAATCACATAGCAGATGCCTGTCATGTATGTAGTATTTGAGACGGCTTTACAGAAGATTATTTTCTACTCTGCAGTGGCCATCTAGACTGCTTGTGCCTGTGACCTGAGGTTCACCAACCAGTGTTTCGGATCCTACGTAACATTGCTCACAGGATTCCTCAACTCAAAACACTCCCCCACTGAGAGAAGCAATGGCATATTCTTTGCTGCATTTCACAACAAAATCAAGTTCACTCTTTGCTGCCAGAAACCCAACTATAGGGAAAGAAGCATCAGCCTAAAGTAGTGATTACTCTAACGTGAAAACAGGTCGAGGCTGTAGGTTCCAGCAGCTGATCTCACTCTCAGTCTGAGAATGTGACCCCTGCTTGAGTTTAGAGCCAAATACACACTGGATACAGGGTGTTGCAACAAGCTGAGGCCTCGCATGTATGTGAGCAGAGACAGAATGGCTCATTGGCAGGCAAATTGACATAACCACCATGCAGTGAAAGAATTTTGGACAAATAACTAATAAGGCAAAAATATCTGAAATAGGTTTCATCTTACCGTTTGTTCAGCACCATGTTTCCCAGTTTGAGGTCTCTGTGCACAATATTTTTCTGCACGCAGAAAAGAAAGAAGGGACAAAGAGTTTGGTCATATTGTGCCTAGTGAATCACTGGTATCAAAACAATCAGTTTGTTTCTGGGAGTGGCACACAAGCATGGGAAATGAGTAATCCGAAAGGATGCACAGCTACCAAATAAAGCAATTTCTGCTCCCGTTGACAAAAATACTGTAGCATTGCAGCGTTTTTCTTTCCATTCATGATAATAAAAACTGCACATTTATGGTTGATTGAATAGTTATTCTAACACAATTCTAGACTCACCTTATGAAGGGCCTCCACTACATGCACCACATCATAGAAGATGACGATGGCCTCGCGTTCGCTCAGTCTCTTCTCTTTTATGACGTAATGCTGAAGGTTTATTAGATCTGCCGTCTTGTCGCTGAAATCATGAGCACATAGGCAGTCCAGCACAAGGCAGATCCGTTTCTTCATCTTTTGTACTTTGTTTGCTTCCATGTCCTCCACTATTTCGTAGGCTCGATCCTATGGAAAACAACAAAGAGGTGTGACAGACGAACCCCAGGAAAGTGCTTTTGTAAATAGAGTGAGCTGTTGAAGAAGCACTTTCTGTGGCTAAATCATTCTTGGATGGATTAGAGGTGATCAATCCGCCCGTGTATAGCTGATGCGAATCAGATATCATCTACTCCTATATGCTTAGTGGTGGTGGAAACATAACAAAAGTCATTCATCTTCTTCCAACTTCAGTTATATCACAGTCACTAGTTTTTAATTGATCTCCATATCAGGTTGTCAGTTTTTTTTATGCTGTTAGCGCCTCAGAAAGTGTACATTAATAAGCGGTTCTCTCCAAGTGGTGTTGCACTGTATCTATATATATCTAGATCTATATCTAAAATAAATATTGCAGGCCTAAATGAATCAGAATGCATGGCTCAACGATGCTATTCTGAGAACTCCCACAGAGTGGTACAGACAAGATGCGAAAAACAGATCAAGAAAAAAAAAAGAAAGAGGCAGATGGTACTGTAACAAAGTTAGGAGAGGCAGGTGGTGAGAAAGGTTGAAGAGAAGGCTCTGTGTGAATGGATGTGGCTGGGAATAGAAAAATGTAGAGAGAAATATGCCATTTAATGCTACTCCCACTTCACAACTGAAACAACTCGAACAGGCTAAACAGAAGCAGCTGGCTGAACAAATGGCAAGTTTATTCTATTGTATTCTGAAGTGTGCAGAAAGGGAAAGAAACTTCTCCATGGCGATGCTGAAATATTTATCTGTCTCACTTATACAAAATGTTCACCCACACTGCGCTGAGTAATGCACCATAAATTATAAGAAACTCTTCGCTGTCGTTACCATTAACTATTTGTTTAGGCACCTGTAAAGAACGTAACTTAATGAGTGTACCTGGAAGAGGCCATGGTGGTGGACCACCCCGTCCTGGTTGTGCAACAGAGAAAGTAGGGAGTACTCCGTGTGCAGCAGCATCTTTCCCTGTCTCTCCTCCTGCGTCTCCCCTGCAGAATCAAGTCGCTCCTCCAGCGTCAGGATCTGCCGCAACCACAAACAACAACAGAGCAAACCTTAAGGTCACAAGGCAAGAACTCAGAAAGTTCAGACAGCGGAAAGACAGGTTAAACCATTTAGTAGGGAAGTGCTTTACTAAAACGTGTATTAACAGAAGAAAAGACATGACATGCTTGTGTGGAACAGTAGCTTGTACATATGAATGTGAAGTAAACAAGCTGTGCATTACACAGTGACACAACTTACTGTATGGTTGAGAAAGTTAAGTGCACCCCACCAGGTGGGAATCTACCTTCCTCCCTTTCTTGCCCCCCCTATATACTATTTCTTTGTTTAACAGACATTAGACCCAATAAACAGAATGTTTGTTGAAACAGGGGGCCATACAATGAACGCCAACAAAGAAAGGTCAATGGTTCAGATGCCTCCAGGGGCATAATAACTTTGTTTTAAACAATATACTGAATTCTTATTGCTACTGCTACAACCAATTGATTACATTTGTAAGAAAGACAACAGACTTACTTTGAGCTGATAGAAGTCATCGGTGCCGTCCTTTCTGGCCAGACACTGCACTATGCTGGGCACTGGTGAGTTGCCCAGGCGAGGCCCTGCTAGGATAAAAAACAGCTGCATGACCAAAAGGCAGCCACCGCGGCGGAGTTGTGCTCTCACTGCAACTCATTAGAGGCTGTGCATGCACCCATTAACACCCCTAGTGTAATGTTTTCTTTGGCACGCTGCATCGCAAATAGTAGCTTCATGTAGTAAAAAACATTGAAGTTGGAGAGTATGGGAGAAAAAACACATTTTTCAGAGGGAGAAAAGAAAACTGCTTCCACACAGACTCAGACCTTTCTGGACGATGTCATGGGGATCAGTAAAATTCTTGACATTCTTGTCTCAGGCGTGCATACACACATACCCCTTTTTGACCAACGTGAACCCTGTGCTAGTTGTGTGCTATTGCTCGTTCTAAAAAAAGAAGTGGTTTGCTTTTCCATGGTGCAGAAAGACACTTTTCATTGTTATCACCGAGTATTGTGATTCCATTTGATATGTTTTGCTTGTTAGTCTGTGCATAACTCACTTGAATCAATTATGTTTATCAATACAATTTGATTAAAACAATTCAGTAAATCCTACACTGATTGTTATCTTTACAAAAACAAAAAAAACAGTCCCCGACGCTCTTCGTTCTAGTCCAGCTAGAGTTGGTGCCACTTTATTACCCGTGTTCATAGCCAAGAGCTGTTTTTTTAGCTGCCAAAAGGCAAAGAAGGGGTTTCAAATGAATCACTAGGACTGGCTAGGTGAAGCAGGGGTAACGAAGACACCCACAACACACACACACAAAAAACATCAACAATTCCCTGCAAACAAATGTAAACCTCTACATGTACTCAGAAAATCCCAGCTGCACAGAACACCGCCTCTCAGTTTTAGAGAATGAGCAAACCCATCAAATGTATTATGTAGTAGCTGCCTTACCAAGGATGAAGGGACCAGCTCTCTTGGCATTGCTGCCAGAAATCCCAGGACACTGTAGCTTGCAGGCCCTGCCTGATGTCTCTCCAGCCCCCCTCTCCGACGAGCGCCGCTTGGACATACTGGAGCTCTGCAAGGAAAAAGATCTGATTAGTCTATGGGATAAAGGTCATGCATGTGACTACAAGGGTACAATCTCTCCATCATATACCAAAACATGTCTTTACAAATAAGCATTTACCCAGAGCTTTAGCAGTGGCTGTGGTCCTACAGGCTGGCCAAGAGTTTCAGTGAACTAAAGTGAAAAGGGTAAACTCCAGGGCAGCTCCTCACAGCCTATTTTAAATACCCCTCCCATACATTTACCAACACTTCAGTGAATGTAAGGCCATTACAGCTTCATTCACAATGACAGCTGGTGGCGTTAAGGGTGACACCCTCAGTTTCAATCTCCCCAAAAGGCAACATGAATGTACCACAATCTGCTATTCAAATGGAAAGCTCTCAAATGCAAATGTATCACAATAACACAATCTTCTAGGAAAAGAAAAACATTTTAATTTATATCTCAGCACTCAACATATCCCTCTTTACATTTTGACATAAGGTGCAATGAGTTCAGTAAATCCTTTCGCCCTTAAACTCCTTACTTAATCTCAAAATCTGTATAGCCAGCTTATCTGCAGACGCTCCTCTCAAAGGACATACGTGTTCAAAGTAAGGTGGAAAAAAAAAACAACTAAATGCCAAGCCCCTAAACTATGATAACAAGATTCACATCACCCAAAAAAAAAACACTGGAACAGTGTGACACATCATTACACAAACTACTTTAACCACCACGACAGATCTACATCCCAGAATTCAGAGGTATGCTTTGTTTACTGTTACTGAGTTCCTATTTGGTGAAACCTCATCTGTTTTCCCGTAACAGGGAAGTAGTGCCTTGAACCGAGAGGAATGCTTCACTCTGCTGTCGCCCTGACTTTCCATTGGACAGAAAATGCTTAAATGTCCAGGTGACGGCACCAGTAAGAGTGTGAAATGTGCCCGTACGCCTCTGAGCATGAGGCGAGGAGAAAAAAAAGGTTAGGTCCACAAGAAAGACAAAACAAAGTGACATATCTCATATAAAATGTCACTGACTGATAGTGGTGACCTGCATATTTTAGTCAACTGCACAAGTGAGATGATTCAGCCTAATAAAATCCAAAGCTATTCATAAACTACAAGCTAGACATTTAGTGTAGAGCTGACAAAGGCCAAAAATCTTCAGAATATGTAACCAGTCCTGCAAGTGGAACAAAGTAGAGAAATTTGTTTTTGTAATGAATTAGACCATCTTCCTGTTTCAAAACTAATCGTGCACCACTCGCCAGTTGGCAATTTGGGCAGAGAGGAGGCAGGACAGTTGGCAGTCTGTATGGGCTGATATGATTTCTCACTTCCATGAGGCTTTTTGTGATCCCAGACAGCAGACAGTGTCGTCATCATGTCTCTCGCCCATCTGTCTCCATCTCCACTAGTCATCACCCACTGAGTCTGATGAGCTGAGGTTTTTTTGACAGCATTTATGGCGCAAGCCGGAGTGACACTAAGTCACGCTGCCAATAGTAAGACAGCATCTTACTCTGCAGCATGCAAAGCAACAGATAATCAGCTGCTGCAATTTAGGAGGCTCCTTTACGGGAGCATACTCTCTTCATCCAAATGGTCCAAGTAGTTGGAAGAATCAACAATACTGCTTCCAGTGGTGCCAGGTATATTTTTAACGATTAGTTTGAGTGCTATAAATGAGCAGACCATAAATCGGTGACCAAGTCCCACATTTCTAACACGGTCATCTGTGAGTGTGCTTTTTTTTTCTCTGCAGCTACAGGGAATATAAAAACCCTTAATTCATGCACATTGGACTTATAACATGAACACTGACTCATAGGCAGGAACCTCCATACAACACATTGTAAACTCACCCAAGGCTATTCATCTACCTACTGAACACCAGCTGTAGTGCTGTGGAGCTGACCCTCAACACATGTAAAAAGCAAAGGTCAATGCAACCAACTAATACACACTGACCTAAATGACATCAGCGTGGTGACAGCACACAGCTATCCTTTTCTGACACTGCTGTGCCTCTCCGCTCAGCCAGCAATCTGGCAAGCAAGACTGCCTCTGCTTCTGACTGTACCAGAGGGAGGACAAGAACAGATACAGCCTCTGAATCATATCACACGAAAGGAGGAGAGACACGCTGCCGGTGCCCACGAGAAATGTGGGCTCCTTAAATAGAATCAGAACAAAACAACCACGTAGGTGTCTCCAGATCCACCCACCCAGACTCCATGCCACTTGTCTCGCTCTGCAGCAACTGCTTAATTGCAAAAACAAGGTAGTATCGGGAAAGCAGAAGGAAACTTGACCAGGTAGTAAACATATGAGTGGATTAAAATAAAGCCTGCTAGACGGTATGATCCAAATCGATGAATCCACAAATAGATGAAACAGGAAAGTCCGGATAAAGAGATGAGGTCATAAACGTTTGAGTCGTGCTGCTTGAGTGAGATGCCAATCAGACATGTCAGCTCACACACGAAGTCCTATATAACAGCAGCTGTTTACTACAATATTGCAACAACAACGCCCTTGACTGCACAACAATGATGTGGACACAAGGTCGCGCTTACTTCTGTCACACTTTGTTTCGTGCTCTTTTGCGACCACGGGCTCTGGTCTAGCAGCGGACACCGTAAAACGAGGCGCCGCGTTACGTTAACAGCTAATCGCTCGCGTTACGCCTCGCAACTTGTGCAGAGCCACTTTGCAGACAGCTGGGGTAGGTCGGGTGGCTAGGGGCAAATGTCCAACCACCCGACACGGTTTAAAACGCACACTAACCCGCTTTACACGGCGTGCGTCACCGAGAATGTGGACAAAGTCTGACCGAGGTGGGTCTTCAGCGTTAAACAAACGCAAGCGTTGTAACCAGGATTGGATAACAAGGCTATGAGTGAATGCACGTACAAACCAAACCAACGTTAGTCCAACTTCAGAGCTGACTGGATCCCTCGGCTGAGGACGCGGCCACAGCTTCGGGCACACCGGTCACACAAAGGGACTCACAACACATGAAGGAGTTGGGCTTACGGTGCAAACTACACATAGCAGCTATTAGCTATGTTAGCACCACTTGAACGTGTAGCCAAACATACCAGAGAGGCCTTGCTAGAATTGCTGACGAGCGACATTAGTTAAAGCCAAGCTTGAGGCTACAGAGACGCCGGGAGGCCATTTAAAGGCGGTAGTGTTACGTTACAGCTGGCCGGCCGAGCCAGAGCTAGATAGCAACGCAGTCACCACCTCGCTTACCTCGAGCCAAAACCGCCGGGTAAAGTCTGCGCGGTCTCCTTACCACATGGACATTTCGTGTGTAGAGTCTGGTGGATATGCTGAGCTTCTCGCATAAACAGGAGAGACTACAGAGATTTGGTTTCGGATTGCTTAGCCTCTGTTACCGAGATGAGCAATTAAGGAAAAGCCTCCGCTCATCGCTGATCGCATCTTTCCACAGCGACAGCGCCACCTGACAACGGAAATGACGCACATAGTTGAATGATTGACAGCTGCCGTCGACCAATGGCAGCATGTGTCTGTTTTTCCTAGTAAATGGTTGCGTACTGATGATGAAATTCTTTGCATAGTCTAATGAAAGTTGCAAAATACAGCATGTTACATTATGGTTGTCAGTACTGGAAAATTCTAACTCTTCATTCAGCTCCCTTGCATATCAGTATTGACATACATACTAATTATGAGATCATGTTATAGTTATTTATTGTGTCATGTACCCTACATGTAAACATAGCTGCAATTTGTTTTTACAGCAGTAATGAAATCTTCCACAAAAAATAATACTATTTATTACAAGTCATATTATTTTGAATGAAGACAAGTAATATGAAATAAAGTAAAAAAATGCTGTGTGATAATACTAACAAAAGTAATAAAAAAATACACTAATGCAAATTTAAAACATAATACATAAAATGGTTATTATAGAACAAACTAATGTATGACCTTTTGCAGATAGAAGATATGTGACTGTTTTATTAAAATAGGCCAACGCTCTGCACTGTGGTTACTTTTTAAAGAGACACATATTGCCTTTTATTTCATTAACCATATGACTCAGTGAAACTTGGTCTCACAGAGTTCAATCAGCAATTCATCTGTTACATGCATCATTTTAAAAATATTTTATACTTGAATTTAAAATTTGGTAAGGTTACACCGCAAACATAAATACGCTTTCTAAATATTAATTCAGCAGTCATACCTTTGAAAGACAGTGACATTTAGTAAAGCCTACATTTTCCCAATTTAGACCCAGATTAAACCTAAATGCCACCCACAACTACCAGTTTCTAACCAGTAGGCAGGTGTGACAGACAGAAAGTGCAATCTAAATGGCAGAGCTGCACTAGTCTTCCTGCCTTGACTCAGCATAGCATATGCCCCCAGCCACATGAAACACTTGCCAGCCTGTGGCTTTACAGTGTCCTGCCCACAGCCTTCAAAGGAAACTGAATCATAACTTAAAATGCATGCTGTGTGAGAGAAACATGTTTTAAAAGCTCTACTGGCATGTACAGGGAAAGTCTAGGAAAGTGGACTTTAGTTTGGAAAGTCACACAGTATGTGTGTAATATTACTTATGGCCTCAATGGTGCCAATCTAGAATTTAAAGCACTTTTTAAAGAGGAAATGTCTCTTTAAATTCACAAATTTATCATCTTATAAATCACCTTTTGCATTATTGCACTGGAATAAAAGTATGCATGTAATTAAACATATAGGCAACTTTTTATGGCAAAAAAAATCTAAAGTCTTACAGGGTGACTACCACGAGCTTTGGTTTCTGTTTGTTTTGCAGGTAAGCTGTGTGCCTTAGGGCATGCAGTGTTTTTTGTCTGCCCTTTGCCAAGATTATTAAGAAGATCTCACCAGAATCCTCCTCCCTCAGATCAGTTCAGAGAAATGTCTCAGCATGTTGTACCTGCATGGTATGCATCATGTTTGTGTATGTGTGTGTCTGAGAGCTTGGTTCAATGGGGGAGTAAAGACTATCACAGTCTCACTCTGACTTGTCTGCAGGCAGACTGCATACAAATGTCGATATAGATATTCAGAAGATGTTCAAGCATATTGCATACTGATTTGCACCTGAAGTGTGTATGTATAAATACATCTAGTTTGTTGGTTTATTTAAAAAAAGGAGCACACATACCACTACTATTTGGTGCATTTCTAAGGAAAGACTGTCTGACTGCATCATAATATACCCTGTAGCAGTGCGTGGTAGTTTGGACAGTAAATGTCTAGAGAGCCCCCCCTATTGTTAGATCTGTATAATTACAACAAGCTGTTACAAGCCTCATATCATTATTAGCATTATATTGCATCAGTATCCAAATTTAATAACATACATTTTACATTCTGTTATGCAGTTTATTAAAAAGTATTTACTGCACATTTAACAATTTGCAGCTATATGTACCTAACTATACACACAAAATAATATGTTCAATAAATAAAGTATACAATAAACATATTTACAAATTCAATAATTACTTATATTGCATTACTCTGTATTATAATAACATACTCATCAATGAGCACAATCTCTTAACATTCAGAAATACACACAGGGTATTGGAGAATATCTTAGAAATTGTTAGAGTAATTACCAAAATAAAGACTTGAGGGAATTTGAATGACAATAAAAAGAGCACTTGGGTTTCTTCTGATTCTCCCACAGGTGATTTAATCGTTTGCTCATTAGAAGATGTTGGCAAACTCCCTATCACAAAATGTAACGAACAAACACAGAATTGTGGGGTTTAAGATGGAAAATCCTCTAAATTGGCATGTGATATGAGTGTGTACTTTGCGTAAAACAGTGCGTTCTAAGTCATATTTTAAAAAATGTGACTTCACGTACAAACACATGTTTGTCTATTACCGCATACATGTTCAACAAAGTGATAAAGGCCTACTGTGTATCTGGTACTGAAACACACTATTACAGTGTATTGCAACCTAAAGCTCAGCTCACCTCGCGTTATCTGATGTTGACTATGTAAATTTGCAGCTGGTCATCTGACATTACTCAAAACACCTGCTCACATATTAAAAGCACCCAAAGAGTAACGTTTTGAGTTTGCTGCAGTGTTCAGTATTTTCAGGTACAGACAGCAGACTGGTCAGACTAGAAGAGCGGTACGTTGGCGATGCATTGAGCTCCACCCTCTGGACTTTTCTGTCACGATGACTATGTCACAGACCATCCATCATGGCCAGAAGGTCATCTCCTTTGCTGCTGGCACTGGGAGACTGGTCTCCAGAATATGTGAACTCCCCCATGATCTTGGCTAGCTCAGCATTGGCCTGTTGATCCTGAAAGACAATATTATCAACCAATTACATTGTTGTAGTGGCCATCGCAGGGACTCCTTATTATATTGCCCTACAGTAAACTGCTGTTAAACTAGCAGAGACTAAGAGCTTTTATAATTAATTATCTATAGTATTTCAGTCCATCATCGAGAACATTTGGACCTTTTAAAGTTTAATATACAGCTGGTTAGTAGTGAGGGCTGAGAAAAGAGAAGGAGACCGTGTGACATAGAGGGGAGTTGTTTAACTCGCCAAATTACTTCACTGGACAGATGTGGGAAACAGTTGACACAAGAAGTGAGTTCTTGACTGTTTTCACAGATTTTCACAACTAGAATAATTTCGTAATCAAGACACATTGTCTAAAAATCAGTCGTGTTAGGCAAAAAAATAAAAACAGAAGTTTTCTAGGCTGCACTTGACCCTAAAGGACAGATATGGAGTTTTGTTATTTGTGACACTTTTCTACATTAATAGGTTGAATAATCAAGCTTTACCTTTGTTGCTTGGATGTTTATGACTCTGTATGAAAGTTCATCTGGCCTTGTTACCAATGCCTCCCTGTAATAAGGGAATCATTATGTTAGTTTTTAGCAATTGAAATAACTTAAATACTTATTTTTCAGTATAGGCTTGATTATTTGATTATAAGAGCCATGAACACACAAATAAACAACTTACTCTTCCTCCTCATCTGTGGCAAAAAGATTGACTCGAAATCCACTGTCTGCATTTCCTGCTTTCTGAATTTCTAACCCTCCCATTAACTTGGCCAAAAGATTCAGCTCCTCTTTGGCCAGAGGATTGGGAGTACTGACCTGTTGACAGTAGATTGTTTACTTCAGTATATTTATACAAAACATGCTGCTTACGAGGTCCAGTCCTGATCATGACGCATAGGTGCGTATAGTTCTACAACAGGACAACATCATCAAATTCCTGAGAATATTACGCACTGTAGACACTTAACATTAAAAACTTAATCTGTTTTAAAGCTCAAGAAATTTGGTGTATTAACAATTTGCAACTCTTACACTAAAACTGGTTTCACCTTAGTGTGCTGAGCAGAACTTTTAGATGTTCCTGACATGTGGGTTTCCACTGGACGACTTACACTGTACCTGAATGAAAAGATGAAAAAGAGAGATGTGTAAATGCAACATAGTGCAAAAGACAGTATAAAAAAGTAATACAAATGTCCAGTTCATCTGCATGTCTGCCAGATGCCACTAGATAAATTCAAGGGGTAGTGGACTAGCTAGTTTGGTATAATACACAGCTGCTATTCATCCCCAAAAAAAGTTGAAATTCCCCAATATTATGTTATTTGTACAGCTTATTACCAAAAGCCCCATCAAGTCTTACATGTTTGTGCCTAGTTTGGTGACCCTGTCTCCAAAAATCTCAAAAGATCCCTCCCGGAGAGCAGCAGTGTAGTTTCCTCCATTATTGAAATGCAATCTGGTCACTTTCTCACCAGTGCAGCTGAACATCCTGGAAGTAGCACATACAGAAACACTATGGACAAACAAACTTACAATGCCTATGTGGTCTGTAATGGAAGAAATTTCATTTGTGTGTTTTGCTGCCTTTAATAGTAGAAGCTGAGATGTTCTACATATGAGCACTTGTTTCCTCAATGTAATACATTTTTCACTTCCCAAATACAACCCATAAGTACAAGCTAAACACATAAGACACCTTAAATTAGAATAGAAATACTAGCTCAAGTAAACCTCGGTAATTCAATTAGTTGCAGTTAGGCCTACTTAACATCAGATTACAGTGTCTGAATGCAACCAGAAACCAGACTTTGGAAAAATTAAAGGCAAACTTTAAAGACCAGCAACTGATTTTAAAATGCAAGTCACTTTAATCTCACGCTTACACATTGTCATGATTCTTCAGAAGGAAGATTCTTTGCGTGCAAGGGAGGGGAGCTTTAGAATTTGATACCTTATCAAGCCAGGGACCTGTGTTCCATGAGGTACAGGACCACTAGTAGGAAGGACAAAACGACCATTGGAGTTTTGCACTTTGTCCTTTAGGAAAATAGAAACCTAGCGAAAAACCAGATACGCAGTAAAAGATGTGTGAGGCAGATAAAACACAGACAAAAAAGGAATATTCTCTCAATGTTGAATGACAGACTTACTCTTATATGCATGTCTTGGAAGAAAATTAGAAGAGTTTGTCTAATCAGCTGGAATTCACCATTTGATAAGAGTGTATACATCTATAAAGTAAGAAGAAGAATTAAAATATAAAATGAGGAAAAGCTCTTGCATGAGAAAAAGCAGTGACTGGAAATGTATTACCAGCTCTGTGTGTACAGCTGCCCGAAGCTGACTAAACTAACCAAATATTTTTATATATTATGCTGATTCACTCACTTTCTACTCTAGATTTACTATTTTGGGGGTCTGTTTTGCATTCCATCTCCTGACGCCATGCAGGACCCTGCATGAAGCACTAATAAGCCATGTGAAATGTTGCCGCCCATTTCTGTGTGACAGCAGTGAAGTCAAACATTTTGTACCTCTATGAGCTGCCTGTATGTCTCATCAACCTGGCTGAGAATGCTGGGAGTGTCTTTCACAAAGTCCTTTATTGCATCCATGTGATTGAAGGACACCAGGAGGATGTCTTTAGGTCGCAGACATAGAAGCACTTGGTACTTGAAAGCCATGGTCATCAAGTCATAGAGCTGTGAAGAGGAACAGATGAAAGACTTAAATGACTCATCCATCAAAATAAAATCCATCCTGATTTGTATTATCAAAGCAGCAGGGGGAGCCACATACAGCCATCTACTCATCTTGCTATTGCTGGGGCTTACTTCTCTACACATAAAAGTCAATCAAATGATGGGATAAAGTTGTTGCTTATAGCACTGGTTGCTTCATAGATTTATTTAAGTCAAATCAAAAGCATATCCACTAAGGTGTGTGTGTTGTAGAGGACACTGAAAAACAGGGAAAGGGGAACAGAAACATTCAAATACCTCTTCATACATGACCACTCTACCTTGTCCATGCTAGCTTGGTTGAGCCTCATTATGGATGCGTGGGCCAGCCTGTCGAACACAGTCCGCAGGGCCTTCTTAGAGTAAAGCTCCTGTGGCTTAAAAAGCTCTTCCAGAAACTTTTTGTTGAACATGGTGGTGATGATGTCATTCATAACTAGTTAAGCAAACAATACAACAGAAACATCGAGAAAAGGTTAACTGAGAACTCCACTTTAGACTTTGTAGGTTCAGCAGCAGGCAAGTTAGCACACTACACTATGTGTCAGCTAAAAATACCGTATCTGTTCCCAAGCCTAATCCCATGGCCCTAATGAAGCAGCAGCGTGGCACCATTAGCATGTAGTCTACTCGGTGGAAGGCTCAAAGCCAGGTGTTTTTGTGAGTGACAGAAATGACAGAAATGGTATTCTGACAGTAGAAGTAAAAGCTAACCTAAGCAGACAAAGGTCCAACTAAATAAAAAAGGTATAAAAATTAAACACTGGTCTTAGAGCAGAGACATGTGGTGACTGCAGATGAACATATTTCTGTATAGCCAGGAAAGCAAGATTACTGCACCAGTTTTTTAACTCAATTTTAAATGGTATTTGATGTTTAGTTTATAGTGTGTACGTGTCCTAACAAAAACTTAGTGCAGAGACAACCACAGTACATTATTTCTGAGCTTACGTACTGCATACAACATCTTATGTGTTGTTTATTTATCAAGACCCAGGTTTTACCCAGAGCATCGGTTCGGGCCAAAGCAAAGCAGAGAGCTACAAATGCATGTGTGCAGGGTTATATTGAAGCTCTGTAACAATACCTCTCCTTCTGTCCTCCTCTATCCAGCCAGCTATTGTGCAAACTTTATGAATTAAAAAGGAGATATTTATATATAAATGCAATTATTTTTTGAAAACCATATTGAATAACATGTCCAGTGTGTGCAAAGGTCTTGGCAGTATAAATATTTAGATTCTTATGCATTATACAATTTCATCAAACCAGCTTCAGAATCTTTCTGCAGCATACAACCCTAAAAATGCACTCAGTCCTTAAGATATATGCTCTAAGAGAAAAGACAGTCCTGCTCTTAACATCATAAAGTCAGGCTATGATACCATGAAGAGGTAGAAGCAACAGAGAGCTTGGAAAATAGACAACTAGATCATACAGCATTTATTAATTTTAATTTTTCAATATTAAAATCACATGTAACATAAACCGCTGCTAATAAGAGTTGTGATTTATCTTTTTTCTAGATAATGCTTTATGGATTTATAAAATACGACTATTCATAATTTGAACCACACAATTCGTCACTGGATCATTCACCAAACAAACAAACCACCAGTACTGAATGAGCAAATATAGCAACATAACGTTTCACTACAGGCTGACATTTGTGTTGTTAGCTGGATAGCTGCTAAGCTAACTACCTTTCTTAGCTTTGTCAGCGGGAATATTCTGGGCTCGAAGCCGCTGGTCCAGAATGTACAGCATTTCTCCGCCGAGATTGATGAAAAGCAGCGGCAGAGTCCTTGAAGACATTATTGGTATGTAGACGGCTAAATATCTCCAGAAAATGTAAGATGCTAGCAATCGAAGCTAGCTCGATTGCTTGATAGGCAGTCTGTTTGGTAAAGCCTCTTCTGGTTGCCAGGCCACGAAGGACACAGCCAATCAGCGCTCAGTGCGCTAGGCGTACAGGAAGAGGAAGGGGAAGACTAGTGTGAAACGTCAATTTAACCGCAGTGTGAAGTATATTGTGCACCAATCACACATGCAAACAAATCCCATTTATCAGTAGCATGGGTAAAACTGCAGGCTCAGTTCATTTATTCAATGTTTTAATCCGGTAATTGCACAGATTACATAATGAAATATTGACTACCTTTGCCACTTAAATTATTAAAAACCCTTAAAGACATAACATGTAATGACAGAAAATCTTAATTGTTTAAATGTCCAACACACGTCCACACTAAGGCCATAATATAATGATACATGTTTCTTATCTTAAGGAGTTTGAAGCCAGAAAGAACTAAATTTAATAGTTTCCACATGACCCAGGATCATCCTATCATAGGAGAGAAATCAACCTTAAACAATAAAATATTTTATTGACAGCAATGCACAAACCCTTTCACAAAATGGTTTGCACATATATGCAATAAATTGTGTTGCAAGTGACTGAACAATGCAATTTATTTACATGAATGCAGACTAATCTGACTTGTGATAATTAACGTGATATTTAGTACACTGAAATTGATTTGTCTTTAAATGTTACAATAGCTGGCCATCATTAACAACAAGAAATTAAAGTGTGGTGAGTATGGTGAAATTCTTCATGTCCTCTTACAGTGACATCTCTCCGTTTCGAATGCGGATTTCCCTCGCCATCCTGCACATCTCACAAAGTCCACAGAAAAAGGTCATCAAAGCATCGTTGCATATTGTTCCCTGTGGTTAAAAAAAATTCCAGAAGTGAACATCAACTTTCTGTGCCAAAATGTTCTTATTACCTAATAAAAGTAAACACCCAAAATTTCGTAAGTACTTAACTTCCTGGGCTTTGTCATAACAAAATAACTGGAATCAGTCTTACCATATGAAAATGAAACTTAAATCATGAATTATCAATGAAAACATAAAAGATACAAAGATTCAAAACACTTTATTAATCCCAGAGGGAAATTGTTTTGCCACGAATACAGCCACTCTCATTACAGAAAGATTAGAAGACCCACAACCATAAATAGCAGCAATAAAAGAAGCTCTTCTTAAAAGTTTGGAATAAAACTTCATACCTGAATACCATATGTCAGCCTCATATGAGTCCTCATGGCTGTTAAGCCTCCTGGCACACAACCCAAACAGCAGTTTTCTCCATACTTATTTGCTGTGTAGCAGCTCAGTGCCATTGGACAGACACATCCAAGAGCACCTGCACAATAGAAACATAAATGTATTTCAATGTGATATTTTGAGAGAGAAAACAACATTTGTTTCTGAAAAAAACAAATAAAAAAACTTTAAATATTTTGTTTATCATACTTACAGACTAACAAGTCACTGCAGCAGTTGCACAAGCCTGTGCTCCACTCGCCTGTTTGGACATTAGTCCCATAGCCGCCTGCACCTGGTTGATGGGTGACCACTGGGTTTGACATTTTGGATTACTGGTTCTGCTTGTTGTTGTTGTTATTGTGATGTGTGTTGTAAAGCTGCATAGTTAAAAACACATTGAGGCATTAGTGCTGCAATAGAGCTAAAAATTTTTGTTATAAGTGGAAAAACTGTAGGAGAAATCTAATCAATGTTTCCATGTCTCATAAGTGTTTTCACATTTGGTCATTTTCTGACTCTCCCACATGATGCTATTCATTTCCGTTGTAGGTAATATAAGAAAAAAGAAAATAAGCTTAACAATAATAGAATAACCCTTAAGCAGAATGCATATAGAACTCACAGTATCTAGCTCAGTTAATATTCATAAATCTTCCCTGCCAAGCATGCAACAAATATTTAACTTCCTTAACACCAAATGAAGTTCTGGTTTGTGGTCTTTGAAAGATTTAGATTAACAAACCAGTTAACGAGCAATTGCTTTAAATGGTTTTAATCCAGATATGGCACATGGTTTAAAAAAACAAAAAAAAAACACGTATATTTCTACACATAATGTTGGTGTTTTTCCTGTAGAAAGACTTTTTGTATACAGACTAAAGTTCATAGGACAGTTCTACATCATAATGGCTATTTTGACAAATGTCATTAAGTTACTACGATACTACAATGCTGAGTATGAGCATTACAGTAAAATATGTTGACTTAATGTGAGAAAGACATATAAACTGTAACACACAAATGTATGAGTATGAAAATGAGCATGAAGTTACAATAAAAGAACATGCTATATAACACTATGTATTGCAGTGCAAATCTTTACAAAAACATCAGCGATTTGCAATGTGGTTTATCAGGAAGATCATTTAAATTAAACTAAAAGTGATTTCTGAAGCAAATTTACTGCAAGAGGAAAAAGAGGTGTCACTTACCAGAAGTAAGTTTTCCGTCTGCAGTCCTCCTCATCAAACTGACAAACTGCACACCACACCGGAAACTATGTCAAGCACGAGCTGTGAAATGCTGGTTTGCCAACAGACTGCTGTTTCTGGGGATGACAAAGATCTGTGGTGATTCGCTGACAAACTAAGACCATTAACAAGAAGTTTTGTATCCTTTGATGCTGGCAGTGGGTTTAATCTCAAAGAGTTCAAGATTATTTGCACAGTTATCTGTTAGTACAGGTGGGTAATTTTGCAGTCCCACATCAGTTCAGCCCAGTTCAGAGAACTCACACTGTTGTGAGAACTGTTTTAGACCACACAAATGCATCACATCCTTTTTGTCACTCAGCTTGAGATTTCGATCAACATTTTACCATTGCAGCCTGTAAAAGGAGGGATGTATTTACATAAGATGTCCACCAGTACTTAATAACATGCAGCTGAAACAACTTTTTGGATTAACAAAATGTCCTGAAATTGTAGTCACTATTAGTATGAATTCATCACTTTATAGCTATTAGTATAGCTGATAGTTAGAGCTCATTTGCTAACTGTGTGTCTTCTCTCTCATGTAGTTCTGCTTCTACCTTTGTCCCCCTCTCTCTATACCTTTCTGCAGGAATCTGCAGCTTGGTGCTGTATAGTATCCAATGTGCAGCTGCTGGTCCTACCAACTTGCCTGTCCCTCTGTCCAATCACCCAAACCGGTCGAGGCAGAAGGTTTCTTCCGTTGGAGTGAGTTTTTTCTCTCCCCTGTCGCCTCAGTGCTTGCTCAAATGGGACTGTTGGGTTTTCCATATTATTTTGTATTTACCTATTTTTGTAAGGTCTTAAACCTTATTATGTAAAGTGTCTAGAGATGTCTGTTGTGAACTTGCGCTATATAAATAAAACAGAATTGGAAATTTAATATTTATAGTGTTTTTGAAATAACCATAATCATACCTTTTTATGCTTTATTCTAATATTGTGCAAATTGGGGAAAATTATGTTCTGGCTGGTCTCCTAAAAAGATCTCTACTTTGTTATCCCAGGGTTATATTTTTTGCTTGATCGTTGCTTTTTTAGTAGGTTTGACTATACCATTTTTTTTATGCTTTTGGGACATCTTCCAGAGCACCTGCTGTATCGGACCCCTCTTCTCCATGCATGTTGATGGTGCATTCACAGTAATCTCTTATTGCAGGGGTAGACAAGTTTGGTCCTAGAGAGCCGCAACCCTGCTTGTTTTCCAAATATCCCCGCACTTAGAGCCTCTGATTAACTGAACACACCAGATAAAGGTAATCAACAGTTCCTGCTCTTGATTACAGTTATAGTTGCAAAGATGGTTGGAAATCAACCAAGGCTGCAGCTCTCTTGGATCAAGGCTGCCTAACCCCGTCTTATTGTTTCACTTTGCTGTGTGAGCATTGGTTACTTATGTGTAATCACAGTCTGAACAATTACCCTGTTCTGGAAAGTTATCTAGCCTCAGGCCATTTTGTGCCTAGTAGTTGAAACCTAGACATCTCTGTCTTAGCTAACAGTCATGGCTGAGATAATCAAAACCCCTGGACAAAATTTTAACCCTCAACTTAATATTTGGTGCACACCCTTGTAAAACAAGAACTGAAACTATTCGCTTCCTATAACCATCAACAAGCTTTTTTTCTTTTGGTAACTGCTCAATTGTCTCAGTTTTCAGATCAGTTATCAGATTTAGATCCAGACTCATAGGTGGTCACTTCAGAACTCTCCAGAGTTTTGTTTTTAACTATTTAATTTCTCAGGTATGTTTGTTGTGCTGGAACACCCATGACCTCTGACGTGGACAAAATGTTTTTGCCAGGGGCAGCCAAACATCCCCAAAACATCTTCATCATGTTTGACTGTAGCTACTGTGTTGTGTTATTTGTAGGCCCCATTAGAATGTGCTTTACCAAAAAGCTCTACTTTGGTCTCATTTGTCCATCAGACATCATCGACATTCTTGACTTGTGGCTTTGATTTTTCTTTTTTTAAGAGGTGCCAATAATTTTGTCCAACCCATTTCTAGAGTTATGCTTTTCCTAAGCCGTTTTGTGCTGCTCCAATGCACATAGATTTGTAGATTAGATTAGATTAGATTTAACTTTATTGTCATTACATATGTACAAGTACAAGGCAACGAAATGCAGTTTAGGTCTAACCAGAAGTGCAATTAGCAGCAAGTGCAGGATACAGGTAAGCATTATAATACGTTCGGAGTATACAGTATATTATGTACAGAAGAAAATGCTTGATATTTACAGATGGAATAATCAGGGATTGGAAGTAGATACACATTTACAGATTGTTATAGTGATCAATAAATATGCACTGATGCGAGCATATGTATAGAGAATGTGTTGTCACAGCTTTACAATGGATACATACATAAATTTACAGTATTATTATTACAAGCGGATATGTGCAAAAATACAGAGATTGTGCAAGACACAGTTGTGCGAAATTTAATGGTGCAAGGTGCAAGGGGTTTTTCAGGAGTGTATGGGGGCAGGGTGCCAGGGGAGTTTAGTAAGGAGACAGCTCTAGGAAAAAAGCTGTTCCTAAGTTTGCTGGTTCTTGTCCAGGGAAACCTGAAGCGTCTGCCCAAAGGCAGGAGAGAGAACAGTCTGTGGGCAGGGTGAGAGGAGTCCTTAAGAATACTGCGTGCTCGACGCAGGCAGTGATGTCCTCAATGGATGGAAGTGGGCATCCTGTGATGCGTTGGGCGATTTTTACCACTCTCTGCAGCGCCTTTCGCTCTGCAACAGTGCAGCTTCCATACCACACTGTGACACAGCTGGTTAGGATGCTCTCTATTG